>CM059809.1:9060829-9660829 GCA_030435695.1 Brachymystax lenok tsinlingensis | reverse complement strand
AGAGTGACCATCAGGTTCTTGGTCACCTCCCTGACCAAGGCTCTTCTCCCCCGATTGCTCAGTTTGGCCGGGTGGCCAGCTCTAGGAAGAGTCTGGTGGTTCCAAACTACTTAAATTTAAGAATGATGGAGGGCAATGTGTTCTTGATGGCCTTTAATGTTGCATAAATGTTTTTGTACCCTTCCCCAGATCTGTGCCTCGACACAATCCTGTGTCGGAGCTCTAGGGACAATTCCTTCGACCTCATGGCTTGGTTTTTGCTGTGACATGCACTGTCAACTGTGGGACCTTTTATTGACAGTTGAGTGCCTTTCCAAATCATGTCCAATCAAGTGAATTTAGTCCAGGTGGACTCCAATCATGTTGTAGAAGCAACTCAAGGATGATCAATGGAAACAGTATGCACCTGAGCTCAATTTCGAGTCTCATAGCAAAGGGTCTGAATATTTATGTAAATAAGGTATTTCTGTTTTTTCTTATGGGGTATTGTGTATAGATTGCTGAGGATTTTTATTTATTCAATCCATTTTAGAATAAGGCTGTAACGTAACAAAATGTGGAAAAAGTCAAGGGGTCTGAATACTTTCTAAAGTCACTGTATCTCTCTCTCTCTGATTCAGAGGGGTTGGGTTAAATGCGGAAGACACATTTCAGTTGACACATTGACACATTCAGTTGAAGGCATTCAGTTGTACAACTGACCAGGTATCCCCCTTTATCTTCTCTCTCTCTCTCTCTCTCTCTCTACATGAATCCTCATGTGGACACATTGATCACCACATCATATTCCTATTCCTCCTACTGTGTGTTATGTATTCTCCAGGACACGAATGCTTCAACTCCTCAACCTAGAGCATCTGCAGAGTCCTTCTGTGACTCAGTCAACACATCTGTTCCCCTGAAAAACACCATTAACAAGAAAGGAGGGGAAAGAGGGATTCACCAAGCCAACAGCTTTTTACGTTCTACTATCTGATCCAAGTAAACATACTTTCCCCATTGTGGAATAAATCCTGGGGTTTGTTAGGCCAAACAATGTCTGTCAGATGGATACCGCTTAAAACTCCCATAAGGCACCACTCCCATTAGGCTCCACCACCCAGCGGTGACGACTAAGAGATGATCTATGGAGGGTATGTTACATGTGTCTCTTACTGATGAAGTCATCAATTGGAGACTGTCATACCCCTAAGGTCCATCATACTGTACGTGGAAATTCCCCTGAAATACGAATCAGATGGAGTGTTGAAATGGAAGGATAAGCAGTTTGACTAAACGGCTCACAGGGTCAGGTTGGTTCCCCGAGGCCCACACGCGTCTTCACAGCTAGTTTCACACTGAACACACACACACACATAATGGCCCTGCTGCCTCTGGTGACTGGAAGCTCAGGGGTGGGTTGAAGCGCATCTGAGGGGAACACACACACAGACGAATGCGCGAAACGTGCACAAGCACACAAGCACACAGGTACTGTATGTGCACACTGACACACATGCACCTAATTTCACGGTTTACTCTGTGAGAAATAAACACTTTAATTCCCCGCACGTCGAGGCCTAACACTGGGTTTCCTGTATGTGTTGACACAACAGCACAATGCACATTAAAACCATACGAAGATGGCTACAGAGAAAACAGAACCTGCTCACCACAGATACTATAGCCACTTAAAGGGGCAATCTGCAGTTGATACATCCATTTTTGGACTTATACATTAATGATGAATTAATTGATTCTTGAAGAATATAACTTATAAATGCCTCATGAGCTTAGTTACTCCAATGTTTGTAAACAAAGTAAATGTAAACAAACACTATATAGCCTCAAAACAAAGTTAAAACTGTAATTTTTATATCATGAACGGTCAGTCCTTGCATCCATAGCTCTGTCTATGAATTTGAGAGTGGTTACATTTCTCCAGCCCAATCCCACAGCTAAATGTATTACCGAAACAGGGGCGGGGATTATGCTTTGTTATTGTTGTTATTATTGCGGATTACCCCTTTAATGATTAATTCTTAAATAAACAGAGAAAATGCTAGGATGGAAATCTGCCAAGGACCTAAACAGTTTGGAGTTCATTTACAGTCAAGTGTTTGACTGTTTCAGTCCCACCTTCTGTTTCTGGGTCAGTAATCATTGGCCTTAGACCTCAGCGCAGGAAAGTGCAGTGTTTATTCTCAAGGTGTTTTCCACTAGTCAGCACACCTCATGGAGCCAGTTGTTTACTCATTACTCACAGTTATCTTCTTACTTTTCCCAAAAAAATCACACAAGAGTTTCTCCTTGGACGACAACCAATAGAAATATCTGTTGTGTGATAACCGCCTCCATAAAGATGCCAAGCAACAAGGAGAGAGAAACCTTAGCCTGTGATGGCAGATACATTTCCACAATGTCCAAAGTGAGAGAGTCTATTAAAAACAGACTGCTGTAACCACATAGCTAATACACTGAGTCTATTGTGGGGACTGGGCAGTAAGGGGCAGTGTGGGCGCGTGATAAGGCTGTTGCTCCTCTGGCATCAACTGCTGGGTGGTGTTCAGTAGAGAGAAAACATTTTTTTTTTGTTCAGTAGAGAGAAACGTGGAGGTATACTACCAAACTTGTCCAGTAAGAACACAGATTTGAGTGTTTTTCAGTAGCAAAAACGTCCCTGGCGGGATGAATGGTTGTAGGTCTCAGTCGGCCTCATGCAAAAGTGATCAGGGGCCTCTGGGTCCCCCTGACCCCCTCTTCTCCTTCCTTCTTTTCTTCTACCGTTTAATCAGTGGGCCATGACAACAGCTATTTGACAGAGTCAACAGACCCTCACAAGAGAGCGCAGCTAAATACTCCCTGAGGGATACAGCCACCGGCACTCACCCCCTGACCCCCACCAACACACCTCCTGACCCCCCAATACCCCCCCGACCCCCCCAATACACTCCAATACACTCCCTAACCCCCAACTCAGCCTCTGACCCCACCAACACACCCTCTGACCCCCATCACACGCCTTGACCCCCCCAACACGCCTTGACCCCCAACACACCCCTGATCCCCCAACACCCACCCTGACCCCTCCCCCAAAACACGCCTTGACCCCCAACACCCCCGACCCTCCCCCAACACACCCCTGACCCCCAACACACGCCTTGACACGCACAATGTGATTGAGATCTCTGACTCATCTGGAACGCATTTCAATTAGAACGAGCCCTGCTTTAAATGTTCCTTTTCCCGTTTATATTGCCTGCATCAATCCCATGTGTCACCAAATAAATGACGACGACGCAAAAAAACGAATGCTGGATATGAGATGAAAAACGCTGTTTGTCACAGCCTACATTACAGTGACAGTGATGATGTGTTCAGATGTGATGTAACTGGCTCCCTGCCAGGGCTTATGTGAGATGACATAGCTCTTCAGGAGGATCAGTTTTGTTACAGATTATCTTTACCTGATGGAAGAAATGGAGTGATTCACCTGTAACCAACTATATCTGAAGCAATCACATCTGAGCTGTTCATGGTCTCCTCTCCAGCCTTGTTTCATGAGCTGAAATAAAAGATCCCAGAAATGTTCCATACTCACATAAAGCGTATTTCTCTCAAATGTTTTGAGCAGATTTGTTTACTTCCCTTTTAGTGAGCATTTCTCCTTTGCCAAGGTAATCCATCCACCTGACAGGTGTGGTATATCAAGAAGCTGATTAAACAGCATGATCATCATTACACGTGCAACTTGTGCTGGGGACAATAAAAGGCCACTCTAAAATGTGCAGTTTTGTCATATAAAACAATGCCACAGATGTCTCAAGTTTTGAGGGAGCTGTTGCCAGAGAATTTCATGTTCATTTCTCTACCATAAGCCACCTCCGATGTTGTTTTAGAGAATTTGGCAGTACGTCCAACCAGCCACAGAACAGCAGACCACCTATATGGCGTGGAGTTCGTGTGGACGAGCAGTGTGCTGATGTCAACGTTGTGAACAGAGTGCCCCACGGTGGCGGTGGGGTTATGGTATGGGCAGGCATAAGCTTCGGACAACAAACACAATTGCATTTTATTGATGACAATTTGAAAGCTACTGTGATGAGATCCGGAGGCCCATTGTCGTGCCATTCATCCTAAACCGTCACCTCGTGTCTCAGCATGATATTGCACGGCCCCATGTCGCAAGGATCTGTACACAATTCCTGGAAGCTGAAAACGTCCAAGTTCTTCCATGGCCTGCATACTCACCAGACATGTCACCAATTGAGCATGTTTGGGATGCTCTAAATTGACGTGTATGACAGCGTGTTCAAGTTCCCGCCAATATCCAGCAACTTCGCACAGCCATTGAAGAGGAGAGGGACAACATTCCACAGGCCACAATCAACAGCCTGATGAACTCTACACAAAAGAGATGTGTCGCGATGCATGAGGCAAATGGTGGTCAAACCAGATACTTTAAAAAAAAGTATCTGTGAACAACAGAATCATATCTGTATTCCCAGTCATGTGAAATCCATAGATTAGGGCCTAATGTATTTTTTTCAATTGACTGAATTCCTCATCTGAACTGTAACTCAGTAAAATCCCTGAAATTGTTGCATGTTGCATTTATACCTTTCTTCATTTTAAATATGTAAATGCTCATATATTTCATTTCAGATGGATCGACATAGAAATGGGCTGAAACAAATCGATCTCATCAGTATCATATTGGCATTATAACTATAATGGATCTATTGCGACTACTGTATCTACCATTGCTTTTCTAACTAAACTGAGAAACATAAAACACACACACACGCTGGATGAACATGTCCCCTTGGGAAGCCAGCACCTGTGGTAGGATTACACCGGGCCAAATTGAGTTAAAGGCCCTTGCAGTGGGTTGTGCTGAAACAGAGCATACCAGAAATCCCATGAGAACCCAGCATCTCTACATAACAACACCAGAACTCTCATGAGAACCCAGCCTCCCTACATAACAATACCAGAACTCTCATGAGAACCCAGCATCCCTACATAACAATACCAGAACTCTCATGAGAACCCAGCACCTCTACACAACAATACCAGAACTCTCATGAGAACCCAGCACCTTTACATAACAATACCAGAACTATCATGAGAACTAAGCCTCCCTACATAACAATACTAGATAAGAGTTGTAGGGGGGAATAAGAGAGAACCACCTCATGCCTAAGCCTTGTCACTCCCTCCCTGACAACGATCTCCCATCGCTTATCAACTGTGTCAGGGGTGCTATGCACAACAAATTCATTTTGTGGGAACATGGAGCAGAATGCCAGAATTCAAAGAGCTGTGATAACTGTGGCCGCTTCAGTTACTGAGCATTATGGGGTTTTGGAGGAGAAGCCATCACCAAGAAACCACATCAAAGCGGGCAAGTGCTTGGCAAGAAGTAGATTGACAGTCTTTGCTGTGAGACTCACTTTTGAGGGCAAAAACAGTGACAGAAGCATATATTAGCCCAATCAAATGAACGCATGGCATACGTAAATGTACTAAACAGCTTTTATTTATTCGATCTGTTTTGAGACGTAGTTGTATCTATTCTTGGTGACATGATTCCAAGTAGTGGTAGTGCGTTTATTTAACTCTACCCCCCTCATACTGGGGAATTGGCTGTTGGATACACTGAGGTATCCCATTCCCTGACTAACACATAGGAAACACACACTCACACAAGCATGCAAGCGCAGACGCACACGCTGTTGGCACCATCCCCCCCTCTCCCCTCTCACTGTCAAAGCCAGGCTCCCTAGCCATTGTACATGCTATACCAGTCTGTCAAAACTCTATGGATGGACAGGGAAATACTTCAACCCTCCCTTCCACCTCCCTACTAAAACTGGGTGGGTCACATTTCTAAAATCCTACCTCACTATCAGTCCCTGAGGAGTAGGGATTCTAGATCTAGTGTTCTGTGTGCTGCCCACTTAACCTCTATGGGCTAGGGGGCAGTATTTGGAAGTACGGAGAGTCTGACGTGCCCAAAGTAAACTGCCTGTTACTCAGGCCCACCGATCCCTAAGAAGTTAATATGGCATGGACCCTAACCAGAGAGTTCCAGGATTTGTACATTGCCATGGTCACTATGTGGCATCATTATCTGGGTAATAGCATCACACTGTGCATGGCTCTATAGCTCATAAATCACAACATCTAAACCTAACATCTGGAGCTCTGACTGCATCTCTAAACCCCTCCACTCTGTCCTCTTCTCTACTGCCGCCATGTGTGACAATGATTAATACAAATGTTTTCTTTTAAAATGGCTTTAATCTATTATTCCCTTTTATTCCCTCACAACATGAACATATTCTGTCAATAGAGTTCCAAAAGGAGGAATTTGGTCCATATGGGCCGTGCTGAGGGGCTGCCAGTGGAATGTTTTCCATGGGGGCCGGGAGTGTGTGTCTAATGCATGGGATACAGGCGCTGGATTACTTCCTCTTCATAATAATAGGGGGGAAGGGGGGGACGCCAAGTCACACCACAAGGCTACTGGAGGAATGAAGGTTGAGGATCTACTCCACTGAGTCTGTAAAGGTTTAACGGCATGGCGGGTTGCCAGATTGGGCATTTATCCCCCATCACTAGACAAGGCATTGGTTTAATGGCACGGCGGGATGCCAGATTAGGCATTTATCCTTCATCACTAGACAAGGCTTTGGTTTAATGGCACGACGGTTGCCAGATTTGTCATTTTATCCTTCTTCACTGGAAAAGGCATTGGTTTAGTAGCCTACATAGTCCCAGATCTGTTTGTGCATGACAATGTTTGGGATGACAATGACCATAGCGCAAACAGATCTGGGATCAGGCTATTGGTTTAATATATGTGCAACACATGGAGATGTTTAGGCCATCGGTTCCCTTTGCGAGAATGGAATGATCTGAAGTGAGAATATATGGGTGACATCTAAAAAAATAAAGGTATGCAGTTGATAAGAGATAAAGGCAGTGGTTCATTCTCTCCAACTCAGCTGATATCAATAACACTTCATATCACCTCACAGGAGTTTGGAATCCAAACCAGGTTGGCTAGAAGACCGCAACTCAACTGTGACCGAGCAGCCAAGGTCTGACCCAAGGTCTTTAAACAGAAAGGGTTCCCCATAAGGACTTTGATGAAAGGCCGATCTCGACCATCTCCTTTTCTTCCTCTTTGTAATTGTCAGGACATTGACTACCATGACAACTACAAGCAGCAGACCAGTCATTTAAGAGACGGTGCAATGCTGCCACCTGGTGAGTAAAAACAAATCCAACCAATATTGTCTCTTTAATTTCAAGAACAGGGCCCTGACAGAGAATGAAGCTAGAGAAGCTACAACTATAATGGAGATGGTCCAGGAGGATCTCACAGCTCTGAGGGGACAGAGGGGTCCTGTCTTTGGTACAGGTTCTTCTGAAGGACCTCCAGGATCCTCCTCCATTTGGGCTGCTCTCCCCAGAACATGATCACTGCAACAACACATCACAGTTTTACAGTAGGGTAAAAATACTAATGAAAAACAATCATTTTCAGAGACTTGTAATGTGTAATGTCTAGTGATACTATCGCCTGGGTCCTTGATCTAGCCTTGATCTAGCCTTGATCTAGTAAGTAAGAGCAGATGAGAGATGCTCTGTAAAATCCCTCACCTTTGCCCCTGTTCTTGGTGTAAAGCCTAAGGAAGGTGCCGGAGCGGAAGTGAGGAGAGTAGAAAGGTTTGATCAGGTGACCAGCCCCAGGGTAAGACACAGTTGTCAGCAGGTTCCCTTCCCTCTACAACATACTGTACTGCGCATCTGTGCATAGAGGTCAGAGGTCAGGTGATATCTGGAATAGGCCTTTTAGTGTGCCAACTTGTATGCATTGGCAGGTAGCCTAGTGGTTAAAAGTGTGGGGCTATTAACTGAAAGGTTGCTGGTTTGAATCCCCGAGCTGACTAACCCTAATTGCTCATGTATGTTGCTCTGGATAAGAGTATCTACTAAATAACTAAAATGTACTGTACTGTCCAAACACACAAGTTCCTCACTGTACAAATACATACAGTATAGTGTGCCTACAATGCAGTCTGAAATAAGCCATCACCTCTACTTTAGGGCCAATCTCAGTGATGGGCTGGATCGTGTCTCTCCAGATCAAAAGGTTGTTCTCATCAAAGTGCATCTTGTGCGTATTTCTAGGGATTTGAGCAAAATACAACTATCATTTATATCATTTCAGTGCATTCCAAATTAGGTCATACCATTTCTTTAGAATAGTACTGCAGCACTAAGGAGATGTAGCTTTGGGATGCTAACAGGGAGGAGCGATGCTCAAACAGCCCCCATCCTCCTCCAGATAGCTCCAGCAGAGCAGGGAATGGTCCAGGACCTTATAGAGGAAAACATATACAGTAATATAGTATAGTATACAAATCTGTTACACTTACATCCATTATCTAACAGTCTGTCAAATCAAATCAAATCAAACGTTATTTGTCACATACACATGGTTAGCAGATGTTAATGCGAGTGTAGCGAAATGCTTGTGCTTCTAGTTCTGACCATGCAGTAGTATCTAACAAGTAATCTAACAAATTCACAACAACTATCTTATACACACAAGAGTAAAGGAATGAATACGAGTATGTACATATAAATATATGGATGAGCGATGGCTGATCGCGTAGGCAAGATGCAGTAGATGGTACGGAGTACAGCATATACATATGAGATGAGTAATGTAGGATATGTAAACATTATATAAATGCATAGTTTAAAGTGGCTAGTGATACATTTATTTCATCCAATTATAATTATTAAAGTGGCTAGAGATTTGAGTCGATGGCCCGAACGGCATAGGCAAGATTCAGTAGATGGTTTAGAGTACAGTGTATACATTTGATATGAGTAATGTCGCATATGTAAACATTATATACATTATATACAAAATTGTTTAAAGTGGATAGTGATACATTTATTACATCCAATTCGTATTTTTAAAGTGGCTAGAGATTTATGTTAGTATGTTGGCAGCAGCCACTCAATGTTAGTGATGGCTGTTTAACAGTCTGATGGCCTTGAGGTAGAAGCTGTTTTTAAGTCTCTCGGTCCCAGCTTTGATGCACCTGTACTGACATCGCTTTCTGGATGATAGCAGGGTGAACAGGCAGTGGCTCGGGTGGTTGTTGTCCTTGATGATCTTTTTGGCCTTCCTGTGACATCGGGTGGTGTAGGTGTCCTGAAGGGCAGGTAGTTTACCCCCGGTGATGCGTTGTGCAGTCCTCACTACCCTCTGGAGAGCCTTACGGTTGTGGGCGGAGCAGTTGCCGTACCAGGCGGTGATACAGCCAGACAGGATGCTCTCGATTGTGCATCTGTAGAAGTTTGTAAGTGATTTTGGTGACAAGCCAAATTTCTTCAGCCTCACCACGCTGTCTGTGTGGGTGGTCCAATTCAGTTTGTCCGTGATGTGTACACCGAGGAACTTAAAACTTTCCACTTTCTCCACTACTGTCCCGTCGATGTGGATAGGGGGATGCTCCTTCTCCTGTTTCCTGAAGTCCACAATCATCTCCTTTGTTTTGTTGACATTGAGTGAGAGGTTATTTTCCTGACACCACACTCCGAGGGCCCTCACCTCCTCCCTGTAGGCCGTCTCGTTGTTGTTGGTGATCAAGCCTACCACTGTAGTGTCGTCAGCAAACTTGATGATTGAGTTGGATGCATGCTTGGCCACGCAGTCATGGGTAAACAGGGAGTACAGGAGAGGGCTGAGAACGCACCCTTGTGGGGCCCCAGTGTTGAGGATCAGCGAGGTGGAGGTGTTGTTTCCTACCCTCACCACCTGGGGCCGGCCCGTCAGGAAGTCCAGGACCCAGTTGCACAGGGCTGGGTCGAGACCTAGGGTCTCGAGCTTAATGACGAGCTTGGAGGGAACTATGGTGTTAAATGCTGAGCTGTAGTCGATGAACAGCATTCTTACATAAGTATTCCTCTTGTCCAGATGGGTTAGGGCAGTGTGAAGTGTGATTGCGATTGCGTCGTCTGTGGACCTATTGGGACGGTAAGCAAATTGGAGTGGGTCCAGGGTGTCTGGCAGGATGGAGATGATATGATCCTTGACTAGTCTCTCAAAGCACTTCATGATGACAAAGTGAGTGCTACGGGGCGATAGTCATTTAGCTCAGTCACCTTAGCTTTCTTGGGAACAGGAACAATGGTGTCCCTCTTGAAGCATGTGGGAACAGCAGACTGGGATAGGGACTGGTTGAATATGTCCGTAAACACACCAGCCAGCTGGTCTGCGCATGCTCTGAGGACACGGCCAGGGATGCCATCTGGGCCAGCAGCCTTGCGAGGGTTAACACATTTAAATGTTTTCCTCACGTTGGCTGCGGTGAAGGTGAGCCCGCAGGTTTTGGTAGCGGGCCGTGTCGGTGGCACTGTATTGTCCTCAAAGCGAGCAAAGAAGTTGTTTAGTTTGTCTGGGAGCAGGACGTCGTGGTCCGCGACGGGGCTGATTTTCTTTTTGTAGACCGTGATTGACTGTAGACCCTGCCACATTCCTCTCGTGTCTGAACCGTTGAATTGTGACTCTACTTTGTCTCTATATTGACGCTTAGCTTGTTTGATTGCCTTGCGGAGGGAATAGCTACACTGTTTGTATTCAGTCATGTTTCCAGTAGCCTTACCCTGGTTAAAAGCAATGGTTCGCGCTTTCAGTTTTGCGCGAATGCTGCCATCAATCCACGGTTTCTGGTTGGGGAAGGTTTTAATAGTTGCTATGGGTACCACATCACCGACGCACTTGCTAATAAACTCGCTCACCGAATCAGCGTATACATCAGTGTTGTTGTCCGACGCTATGCGGTCACACTTCAAGGTCAATATTCTGGTCTAATGACATACCGTAATGCATTTTAGGACATTTAATCACGTACGAAATATCTTGTTTAGTCACCTGCTGGTATAAAAAGGGTTCCCTGGATTCTGTCCTTGTTGATGTCTATCTTTTGGACTACGGGGGCCATACACCAGCACTCTACGACGGTACACGCTACAGCAGCCTACTCACTGAAGTCCTGGCTGATGTGGCCACTGTACACAGAGATCTGGACCAGCAGTGGAGTACAGATATCCTTCTTCCTCAACCTGACAGGGAGAAAAGAAACAGTCAACTATGTAGGGGGAGCTAACTGAAAATAAATCAGAATTCATACTGAGCAGAGGCATATCTTATGTCATTTGGTGTGTGTGTGTGTGTGTGTGTGTGTGTGTGTGTGTGTGTGTGTGTGTGTGTGTGTGTGTGTGTGTGTGTGTGTACACCTGAGTCCTGTTTCACTGCCAGACACAGGCCTCATGATCAACAATAAGCCCATGGACTCTAAGCCCACATAAGAACCACTGAAACGGATGTCCTCGGCAACTTCACACACGGTACAGGACAATAACACAACTCAGTTGCTTTACTATAGCAATTTGTACAGTTGATAAAAGAGTCAAAATGTTGTACATTTTGTAATTATTCACCACAATCTGTAGTTTCTCATCAATGAGGACTCTAGTGGGCTCTACCAGGAGCATGGGGCATGGACTCACCCCTGCCTTGATGTGTGACCACCAGGAGAGCTAGACCAGTTCTATCACCATCCGGAAACAATAGCAACTGGACACAGAGAAGGAGAGAAGTTTTCCATGCAAAATGGCCACCACCCTGAAACTGTCATCTGTAGGCTGTGGAAGAGTGAGGAACATTGTAGGCAACAGTACGTCAAATGGAAAGTCTGTTCTAGCAGCGGTGGATTATGTCACAAACAGGACACAGATTAGGCACTCGCTGTTTTTGTAGCCATTGAAGAGCTGAAGTGTGTAGATCTGGGGGATGTGTAGAAGGCCTGAGGCCCGATGTATCACATCTAGTCTGACATCCTCCCTGCAGGCTAGAGCAGCTAAAATCCTCTACTTCCAAAATGAAAACAGCTTGGGACTGAGGAAAACCCCTCCCCACGTTTTTGCAAATGTGAATGAACATTCTCAAGTCATATCAATCATTTGCACATAATCATAACAAGGCCATATCAAAAGAGGACCATAGTGCTCTCCAAAAAGTATTGTTGGTGCGTAAAACCTGTGAATCCAGATAAGCAAAACAAATTGTAATGGGTCTGCAGTCAAAAAGATGCTGCATAAAGCTTACTTAATTATATATAAATTATGTTTTTACTGCATTCTTCAGTGTTTAGCTTGGTTCATAACATGGCCATAACCATGGTACAGTTAAAAATATATATATTGATCATTATTTTATTATAATATCAATTACAGAGAAATAAGCTGAGCAAATTTATACCCCTGTCTTCACCAAAGCAACGTTACAGTTCAATACAATATTTCTGCACCTCATGGGACAATCTTTTCATGAAGCTCGTCGCAACAGGACTGTGCTGGGAAAAGATTATGTGATTGTGATAAACAACTGAGAAGATTATGACAGAAGATTTGATAAAGACCTGTATTGAATCATGACAGAGTGACTGATAAAATATTTAAATTGTTTGTTTACATCTGAAGTCCTGGAACAAGACGGAATCCGATAGATAGAACATGAACAGGATATTGTTCACATCCCTCCTTTTCCCAGATCCTCCGTTCACTATAATTAGATCATATCATCATTTGATCATGATCAAACATATTATCAGAACAGTCATTTTGATTATACAATACAACTCAATAGAAAACATCCTTTAAATTCTCTGCCAAAAAGTGACTTGTGTTACTGTAATATACTGATAATTTTATACTGTATCTAAAAGAATGTGTCCACATGTCCATAACACTAGTTGTGCTGAGGTGTCCTGGGTGGGGGCGTCAGATCTTCTTGAATGGCCCTGAACAGCTGCAGCAGGGCGTCTCCCCACAGTGCCTTCTGGTGTTGGGAGGTGGTATGAGCCAGAGTCTGGGCAGTGTACACCATAGTGAGCACTGTGCGTTCAAAGTCCTCCCTGCTCAGTGCACCTCTGCGCTGGGACAGGTGGGAGGTCAGACGTCTGATCTCGGATAGTGTCTTGGGCAGGACATCCTCACAGATAACCTCCAGCTTTTGGACCCTCCTCAGAGACGCCAGCTCCTTGTCTGGGATCACGAAGGGCTTGTCCTCACCCTCGATCTGCAGGCCTGCCAGCAGGATCTAGAAGACAGCCACAGTTGTATCAGAATCTTTACAGGTTTTATCAGATCCACCATGTCCTCTGTCATCTCAATACCTTCATGTTCTGAGATTGTTTGATTGATTTAATCAATTGAATGATTGAATGATTCAATCAACAGAGCGATTTCCCACACATAGTCAGGGTGAATCTCATCTCATGCACCACCAATGGTATAACTGGAACACAAGTCAAGCTCTTACCACCAGGGGTCATACAATACATTACAAAATATGTTTCCTGACTTATTCCTCTGTTGAATCGGACTAAACACTCAATAATTAAGACCTTAAAAATACGTTTCTGTTCCTTCCATGGATAGAGGGACGGTTCACCTTGAGTAACCTGACTCCCGTTGGCATGTATTCATGGATGCAAAGGAAAGTCAGCCAATCCCTTTTTTTTTAAATGTATCTTTCGTGTCTCTGTTTTTCAGAATTATACTTCAATTTGCAAGAGGTGGAATGCATCTCACCAGAGAAAGCATTAGAGCGAGTGAAATTGCGCCCCTTTGTCTCTGTATGTGTAGGTCATCTATCTGATAGTTTGGCATTTGGCCTCCCTTGATAAAAAAAAGGATAAAATAATAGCCAATCAGTGTTGAGCTAACCTGTTAGTGGTCCTGGCTCACCAAAACAAAGTGTCAAGGGAAGCCAGTTTGGATTTGGCTTCACTCCTATCACATCACATCGAGACCCAAACGTCATTGACAAAAACAACTTGAATTGTTGCATTTTTTGTGTTGTTGTCCTTTGGTGGCTAGATAGCTAGCTAAAATTGTCCCTTTCCTAAATTCGCCATCGATGGAGATAGGGATTTGGACTTGGTTTAACTTAAATCACCATACTGGCAAATTATTATAACCGTGATTCTGATCCAAGGATTAATTCATACATTGTGCCCCTGGCCTGAGAGGATGGAAGTTCAGTTTTTCTGCATACCTTGCACTTTACCCACGCACTATGCACACACACACACACACACACACACACACACACACACACACACACACACACACACACACACACACACACACACACACACACACACACACACACACACACACACACACAGAGAGAGAGAGAGAAATCAGAACCATGGACAGCCACATCATATTTAGCTCACGTTGATTGGACTAAATTGTTTTTGGTATCTTTTAGTTGTCACTGTATTAGACTAAGCAGAGGTGATTTGATGATGTTCAAATGTTGAAGATGAAATGGTGCTGGAATAGTGGAGGCAGCTCCTGTTTTCTTTGCGACTTGCGGTAACTCTCCATGGTTCTAAATCAATAGCTGTGAAGTAGTCCAGAAATGTCAGAAACATTAACTTGCTTGACCATGCTGTAGTTCATGTAACTGTTGGTTACATTCAATATGCTTTGTGGACTTCACTGGACAGATGTTGCTCTCTGGTTTTGTGATGAAACAAAGGTCTGGTTGAATTTATTCTGCCACGGTGTCTTCTTATTGTCTCGGTTTAGGCCTAAATATCACGGTGTCAAAGCATATGAACTAACAGGTTATAGAGCAAACAACGCAATTATCACAACACATAGGTTGTCATATGTTTTTTTTTCCTGGCTTGGTTTCGCCAGTGATTTTACCCACACACTGCTACTGATGATGACTGCTGACTGAGGCTTCAGCTTCCCTTTCCCAGTGGATCAAACTACGTTCCTGCTCCAACCATGACTCTCGTTGACCAAGTTCAACTGTATGACATTCATGAAGTTTGAACCCATTATGACTGTTCACCATGCCTACAGATTCTCTGCCTCTGCCCTTCCCACCTCCAACCTCCGTTTCCTTGTAGCACGACGAGCGGTAGTACCCACAAGATTCACATCAAACAGGGAAATTATTCAGCTCTTCAATTAGTAGGAGAAGAGGAGTCAAACATTCAATACATCTTTAACTTTCACTTCTCTCTCTGAATGGATCTCTGAGGAGATACACACACCTACGCACATAGGTCCACTGCTGAAGACAAGAGCTCTCCAACTTTGCTTACTGCACACGTACTTCTTGGTTTCCGTTGTTTGCTCAGCTATGTTCAGAGTACTGTCATAACAAACTGTAGAAATGTAGCCTCTTCCCATACTGTATTGTCCAATTCCAAATCAACCCCTAGACCCTATGCGCTCTCAGATCAATTTGATATTTGGCACTGACAAGGACTGATAGAAGAGTTTGCTACAGTATGGAGAAAGGGGTCCCTATGGGACCTACAACTCACATTTAAGTAACTAACAGAGTCTCTGAAAGTCAAGAATTCTTCCCAAAAGCACAAGAGATGAGCTTTCAGGTATTTTTGACTTGTTATGCCTAAGATATTTTATTTAGAAGCAATGGCGAATATAAAAGCTTGAGTGGCATTGATTCTGATGCAACATGTTTTGCTGCTACCCCACAAGATTCACAAACCTTGAATAACCCATAACCTCTGTGTCCATGTTTTCCACTCAGACATCAGAGCGGTGGATGGTTGAGCGGTATATGTCCAGACATATTGTTTGCTCCTTGGGCTCCAACATACCAGCTGTAATATGTGTGGATGAATCTGGGTTGTGCCCACAGTGGATGTGGTCTGGCTCAATAACGAGAAGAAGCAGGGGCCTCTGGGATATGGAGTTCAATGTCAGAACATTATTAAGTGTTAAAGACAAGTCTATCTGAGAGGAGGGTCTCTGGATGATCCATTGTGGGTCGGAGAGAAGAGCCAGACTGTTACAGATAGAGCCTGCAATAAAACTTTACATTTGTGGAAGATTTAACTTTATCTGACAATAATCTCTTTGTTTCTATGTAACATTCACAATGAATTAAATCCCCTTTAAGCTCATTAATGTAATTTAAGCAGAGCTGGCTATTTTCGACTCACCTCAAACAGCAGGTTAACATCTTCCACAGAGTTCTGGAAGGTGGGGTTGACCAATGAGTGTGTGCCACGCTTCACTCTAAAAGCTGATGGGTAAAGGGCTGAAGAGAAAGGGGAGAGAAGGTGAGAAGAGGAGAGATAGCATTTTGAGTAATTGAACGACTCCTTAAACCAATAGCAACCAAAAGAAGGCCTGAAATACAATACATCCAGAATTTCCCGTTGAGTGGGTGAATATGGTTGCCGTTGTTGTGACCAGGAGGTCAGTCAAACTCAACACACAATGCAGTATTTACGCAGTGGCATAGGTCTACAGTATACAATATAGTCAAATACATTTGGTCATGCTATAGGTCATGTGAAATCCTACACTTACTGCATACTGTAAACATGTCTGCGTAGGTTAGCCCCAGGTTTGTGGGAGACAACTAGGGTGTAAACTGCAGCAGATGTCCTTATGTGAAACCGGGTGAAAACACTTAAATCTATGACACCGGTAATCGCTGGTATGTCCCACGTTATAGATGCCCCCTCTTTTCAAAGAGCCAGGTGTGTCTATAGGGCATAGGCTATAGGGTAGGGCGGTCAGATTTCAAAGTGTCAGGGCATATGTGCCGCAGCAGGCCTGAGAGTTCAGGAGCTGTGGTCTGCTCCTCATAAAAACCCTCTCTCTCAGCCTTCAGAACTGCAGACTAAGGCAGCTCTGTCATTTATAAGGGGAGCTAACCAGGAGCAGAAGCAGAGAAACACCTGGGCACAAGCTTACCAACTGGGTTCCAACCTTGGTCTCTTGCGTACCACAAGACTGCTGAGCTAAAGGCAGCTAAGGCAGGTATTCTGATCTCAGATGAGACCATTCGCTGAACCCTCTTTCACACCTATTATTTTACCTTCAGGGGAGATGTGGTAGTTATTATATCTACAAATGACTCATCTGTTTTCTCAAAAATGACCTAGGCGTGATTAGTGAGAGGATGGGACTTTGAGCGGCTTCTTTTCACAGGGTTTTGTCTGTATTACTCTGAGCGGCTTCTTAACAGTGAGGGGATGATTTGAGGCAGGAGTCACAGTACTGACATGATAATATCATTCACCGGTTGGAGCGACAGCTACAGTACATAGGGACATTCTTGTGGTCAAGTATTTGACCTCAACAGAAAAATATGACGCGTTGAGAAATGTTGTTAACATGACCTAGAGATGACCCAGCTCAACCCAAAGAAAGTTTGGTGCATGCAGCACCTTTCCCTCAATACCTTATTTGCTTTATTTTCCATTTACAGCCCTGAATACCTGGCAGGGACTGTGTTGAAAGTACAGGGCCATGTGCTTTTGGGTTGAAGGGTCAGGTACAGACAGACAAGGTCCAAATAAGAAGCTTGATTGGAAGTCGGAGCATGTATGAAGTGGACACAAACAGACCATCGATCATGCAGCGCTTCAGTCTGTCTGAGGAATGCCTGGGCCCTGGACAGAACAGAAAGATCATGGTAGGAACACAGCGTGACTAGGGGTACATTTACGCTTTTCTCTCAACAGTTCAGAGATCAACGCGGTTGTGACTAAGCATTATGAAACATAACACTGTTTGTCCATACTTTACACCATAGTTTACTCATTCTCTCATAGATACACCTGCCAGAGAGTGTCATTCTATCTGAGCTTGGTTAGATTCCCTACTACTGTAGAACATGCTCTTGTTTCTAAGCCAGATATCCAATCACTTGTACAGTAATCTGCTGTTTGAGCCAAGAGAAATATAGGCTCACTGAGCTTAATGAGGATTTAAACATTGGCCCTCTCTATGGAAACTGATCAGGAATCAGCTCCTGGTCAACTGACACCCAGAACAACATTCGCCCTATTCAGAAACAGGGTTAAATAAGCAGCGTTGGAATGTATAAGCATACAGAACACACCCATAGGGACAACAACTTATGTTGGCACAGAGCCAGTGTGAACAGTGAGGTTAGGAGGTCTATGAGGTTCATTTCCATGCTTCGTTTTCCATGAATCGTTTGATGCTGTACCTCTGTGGAGATATTAGCTCCAAAATGGCTGCTCCAACCGGCCAGCAATTTTTATGGGTTCACCACTAGTTGCACAGGCGCCATTCATACAGCAGCTGCGAGGAATGCCAGACATTGCCGTCATCGTTTTCAACCAGATTTGGCCTGATTTGTGCTACTGTGCATTCAAGTGTGATACTGATTCAGCATGTACTGGAAAGCCTAAGCCCCAATGTTGACTTTTATCCAGCAGCACATCCTTTCCCGATGCCTTCCAGTGTGTATCTATAAGTGGAGGTAGGTGGAGCTGGAATTCTACACAGAGATGATAAGTTGAGTCCGCTGTGTTGAGCTCGAGTCAGAAGTGAAGAACAGGAGGGAACCTTCTTTTCACCTCAGCAGAACAACAGCAACACAAAGAAACATCTACGTGCAATGCCCATGTGATGTGTAGCCTTGCCTGAGACCTGAAGACTCGTGTAATGCCCAGGCTTTAGCTCAGCGGGCTAACACAGACGTCTGATACACAGTAGACTCGGTTTCCAAATCTAGCCGGTCACATATGGAATAAGTGGTTACTGGTTTAAAGTGGATGATCCACCTCTGAAAGCAGATCTCAGTTTTCAAAGCTCTGAGCTAGAAGAAACCAATCATCGCTCGTGCTTCTCGGGCCCACTGTAGCACTAGACTAAATGATCAGTGTTTGAGGGCACAGGGGACAGTGTCCTAGCACAAACAAGCAGGGAACTTGCAATCTCCCTCTAAGCACTTGCAATGAGCCAGGGGAAAACACAAAGCCATTCATTACAAACAGTGCCAAATGGTCTTGTGCTGTCATTAGAGAAAAGCAGCCAAGACAGAGGTCACAGTCCTCCAGGTTTACAATAATGGTTATTTGGATTAAAGTCGGAGCCAAAACCAAAGTCAGGAACATTTGCCATACCACAACTGATGAATGATGTTTGCTTAACCAGTTTACACATTTGCATTGTGATGTCTAAACTGATATTTCCCACAGAATACACACACTCTGCAGCGAGCTAAGCATATGTCCTAATTAGAACTTTCCCCAGTGGACCGGAGACCCGAGAGCTCCAAATATGGGACAAGATATGTCTCAATATTGAAGGGATAACAATACATCAAGTCAGATATGCAGATGTTTTTCCAAGCTGCTGCAGTCAAAACAGCTGAGGAAGAATTTGGCAGCAGTCAGAGGGACACAGTGGGCCAGAGACAGTCACATGGGCTACACTTACAGTTTGTCCCCTATTCTACATCACTGTCTGTCTGCCCTCTCAATCAAATCATAAATATTTAGATGTGGTCTTTAGGGGGGACCTGATGTTCAATAGCCATACAGTAGATAAGCTTAGTACTCGTATGACATGGGTGTAATAATGTAATAATATTTTCCAAATGGATACTGAGAAACATGACTGATTGACAGACCAGTTTCCCCCTCTGGGATGAATAAAGTTTGTATTATTTTATCTGATCATGTCAGACTCGTATCCACACAGACACATCATGTATATGACTGGATCTCATCTGCCAGCAAAGACCTGAGCTAAGTCACGTTTCCTGAAGCAGGTTCAACATCATGTGACTGATTCAGTGATTTCCATGTAAATCCACCCTCATACATTCCTTAATTCGGAGGGATCTATTTTCGGCCGTCGACATTTCCAAGGAACCAAACATTGACGTGTGTGGGAGGGTGGGAGGGAAAATGTATGAATGTGGATCCAAATGTTTGGACCCAATTACAACAAGGCACGTGAAGTTGTTTTTTGCAGGGAACTTTGTTGAAAGATATTCAGAAAATAGCATTTCTCTCATTCTCGTCAACACATTCACATCCATACAGGAGCCTAACACCCACAGCCCTGCCAAAGCAAACAAAACATTTGTCTTCTCTTTAAAAAAAAACCCATAAAATCTCATAAAAAGTCTGCAAACACATCAGAAAAAAAGTCTGCATACATTTTATTTTTGCCTACTTAACTCCACCTAAGTAATCTATTTGGCAGCAAACTGTTCAGTTATAATAACACACAACGATACAAAATACATAACCATATTGTTTCATTTTTCCTTTGATTCCAAAATGCAGTTCATTACTTCTTATTGCTACTAGTTCTGAGAATGTCTACACAACAACCATTAACTTTCTATGAACATGTCTATGTTGACCCCTCAAACTGACCTGAAGTCAGCCTGCGCTGTGTGAGGTACTCAGGTGTCCTACCTTTCCTCCAGTGTTGAGCAGCAGCCAGGTATAGCTGGCAGTACAACACAGTGATGAGTAGACCCCACTGATGCATCATGCTGACTCTCGGCCCAGCACACATACACTGACACTGCCTGTCGTCTGTCTGTCTCCCTGGGATCCGAATGTGAGTCAGTCACCAGCCAATCAAAGCAGCCAGCCAGGCCCCAACTGGAGAGAGCTGTGTACAAACAACCATCAGGAGAATGAGATAAGAACACTGACTGGAGCACTGCTAAACCACTTCACATGCAACTGCATCATCCTTTCCCCTCCACCACTCTGTCTGTCTGTTTCTCTGTTTCTCTCTCTCTCCTCCCCCTCCCTATCTCTCTCCCTCCCCCCTCTCTCTCTGTCTGTGACTGAGTGCTGAGTTCTTTCTGGCCAGGCTGTCTGGGCTGTCATCTGGAAGTCATCAAGACCCAGGGAATGGCTGCTCTGTTAGTGGCTGGCCTGCTGCTCACTGTGCCACTGGCTGAGGCAGAGCCGACACCAGACTGACTGCAGCTGGTCTACAACCTGTAAAACCTGTCCAGTACCATCATCATCATCATCATCGTGGTCACCTTCATTTCCAATATGGCTTCCATCAGCGTTAGGATAATGGTCATCATGATCATATCGTAACCTGGTCCCCAGGCTTATCGCTACCTCACACGGAGACAACGATGGTGGCTGAGACGATCACGACTGTGAGGAATACCACGTCTCCATCATCTTCATTATCATCATACACTGTCTTAGAATCCACCTGCATGCCACATATTGTATACACAGTGTCTGGCAGCTTCCTCACAGACAAGAGTAAAACACCAATGTCTGCCTACTTCAAATACATCCACTCCACATACAATAGACTACAGTGCAGTATAGCATTTCAGGGTTCTCTTCGTCTCTCCATTGTCCTCTCAACAGTTTCTGTTCTCTTTGTAGTCACATGATGTCAGTTACAATAACATTCAAAACTCTCGCTACCAGGGCCAAGGAGCATAGTGGTTTTCTCAGGAATCCAGGGGCTTTACTTTGGTTGGCCTGTCCTCTGAGATGAAGGCAGGGAATAAAGGAAAATAACTGGATTTCAGAAATGAGTCTGCTATTATTAAATAGAATTACACCATTCTACCTTAGCTTACTGACTGTGGATGACAAATGTTTTTGCAGTGTGTATTTCAGAGCTCAACCAATATCTGCTATATCAGTACTCTACTGCTGAGAACTAATGGTGTATGCATAAATGATGATTTGGGTTAAATGTTTTGTTTTACAATTACTGCTTCTATATTATCAGCTCATGATCATAAAAAATATGACTGATGACTGATATAAAATCTAAATGAAAATCTAAAATTGCCAGTAGATTTAATTACCCACTTCACATCACTATTGCCACCACCTTGATTAGGTAACTTCAAACATTTCACTGATATATCAGTGCTGATATACCAATGCTGGAGGGCATGATTAATTGAGCGCCCTCTGACTTTCAAGTTATTTGCTTTACGAACACAATATGTTGAATTGAAACATTCTCCTCTAAAACCAGATGGGCACCTGAGGTATTCTGCCCTTCCGTGTCTCACTGAAGGAACAGTATATTCAAATAAAGGTTGATGAGAGAAGGTGATGATATTCCCAGTGAACAAGTTTTAACACCTGTCTCTCAGTACATTACACAATCAACTGATAAGGTAATAACAGATGGTGTTCTGAGTCTGAGAGAACAATGTCCAGCAGGTAAAGAAAACTTCACCAGAGCCTGTCTCTTGTCTCCTTACTGGAAGGGTCACGGTAGAGAGGAACTCCAGTCTTTTTGTTGACCTACCCAGAACCTTTACTCTTAGGAGAAAGACAGTAGTAAATCAGCCTGTTGAAATGGATGAGGAGGTGACACTGTGACACAGGACCATGTCCACAGCCAGGATTTACTCCTAGTAAGGTCAAATAGTCGAATAAAACATATCCCAGAGGTCACATGGTTAAAGAATATTCCTAACTGTAGGCTAAAAAATGAAATGAGGTCCACAGGAGCTCCTGGATACATGAGCAGGAAAAAGTCCCGGCCCTAATAATTTCTACTGACGTGTAGTTCTCCATTTACCAGCAGGGGGAAGGCTAAGAACACACATTCTGCATGTTTATTTTTTTCCATCACTCCAGCACCCCATCAGACTGATGCCGTTTTCAAACTATTTTGGTGATGCTGCCTGAATTTGAGAATGAATTCTATTAAGATAAATGCTCACGATATGAATGCACTTGAGAGAGATGTAAGGGTTGTTTGGGTTCAGGTCCAGGTGGGGACCCTCGAGAAATTGCTCAAGTGCTTAATTGCCCAAGTCGTGCTGTAAAGCTCGGTAATGCATAAAATATGCAAATGAATAGGAGGCCATTATAAGTCTGTAAAAGCCTCAATAGTCAAATTACCTTTAGACAAGAGAAGTGCAGCTGCAGTCCCTACAGGAGAACTACAAAAGAAAAGCATATTAATTCATACACTTCAGACTCTAAATGTCACATGATTGTAATTACCAGCAATCAGGATGGTGCAGAATACACAGAATGGTTATTTGAGCAGTAGCAAAAGGCTTAATGGAAAATATAAATTATTGGCAGGGTCAGCACCAGTACCTATCTGATATGTCTTCCACCACACAATGCTGAGTCATCCGACATCAAGATTGAATTTCCCTAAAAACATCCAACATACGAGACCCATTATGAATAGACAAAACATTACCCTGTCAGGAGGATATTAGTTTAGAGCTAATTTGGCTGGACACAGACAGCGGCTCAGCTGCGTGATCCATCTCCACTGTGTCTTAACTGCAAATGGAGCTGACGTCTCCTGGCCCTCTCCCATGACAGCTCCTTATTATGGTTGGCCAGAGGGCACACAAACCATCAAGGCTCTCTTAGAGAGATTCCACTGCTGCTGCTGTTGATTATGCCTCTCCCCAAGACCAGCGGAGCCTGCAGCACTAACCAGCCAAATCACAACACCAGCCTCATTACTCAGACATAGAGAAAATTACAATGCAATAATGACTCATTATGGACATCATGCTTCGTAATTGCTCTGCAATTAATGCCCACCGGTGGGGAAGTTCCCTGAAATGATCTTTGGGTTTTTCTGTTGCACCGCCACTTTTTGACCAGTCCAGCACGTCAATAATGAGAAGGAAAAACTTAAATGGTGTTTGAAACTTCACCAGAAGGCGATATTTGCTCCTTCACTTTGCGACAGCATTGTTTCAGTCATTAGTGTTAGTCATTGCAGTTCCAGTTGCAGGTATACTGAAGCTTGTGTCTCTGTGCTGAGGCAGTATTGCATGTCTTGGCTGAAATTCTCAGAATTGCAGGTTGTTGTTGGTGTGTCGTGGGCAATGACACATCCACCCTAGACAACAGCTTTTCCTGTGACTTTCCTGTGGAGAGAGAGGTGTTGATGATGGTGACACGCTGAGAGTTTCCTGCCTTGTTACATGTGGGAAGAGTGATTATTTCTGACACAGTGATTAGGGAGGTACACATGCTGTAGCAATTACCAATTATAGCACAGCGTTAGTAATGTATACAATGAAGGCATGTTTGCTGACCAGAGAGCCATCACCACCTCCATCTCCTGCCCTCCTCTCCCGTCCCCCGTCCCCCTCATCTCCGCCTCCAGGGACAACGCGGTCACCCGCAGAATGGTAGAGGGGAGTGTCACCGGACCAGTCTGTGAGTGACGGGTGCATGGTGATGGTGACATTGCCTGGTGATACGACTTTGGTTGATGGAAGGTTTGGGAAGGGAAATGATGGCCGCTACGCCCACGGACCGTACACACAGGCAGGCTAATGTTGAGAGAAATGCATCTGCTGTTGAAATAGTTGGGGATGACTCAACATAAAGACAATAGCTGGTAGAAATTGCACCAACTTGAAAGAACAAAACATTATATGTATCTACACAACCTGTTGTTGTTTCTTGATGGTGCTTGATGTCATATCAAGTAAAGACGAGATAACCTAATTGAGGCCCTATTGTCCAGTCCATGCTTACAACCCATCAAGCCATAACTACCAACCGCTTCCACCTGATCTATGTCAAAGTCTCTCCAACCCCTCTAATAATAATAATAATAATAATAATAATAATACATGTATTTTATCAGTAGAGGCTGCTGAGGGGAGGACAGCTCATAATAATGGCTGGAATGGGGCAAACGGAATGGCATCAAACACATGGAAACCATGTGTTTGATGTATTTGATACCATTCCACTGATTCTGCTCCAGCCATTACCACAAGCCCGTCCTACCCAATTAAGGAGCCAACAACCTCCTGTGTATTTAATATAACACTTTTCATACAGAATCTCAAATTCAGGGAGCTGGCAGTTGATGGGAGATAGTCTTCCACAGCTAGATCATGATGCAGTTCAGTAAAGGAGTAGCTTGAGTGGAGGTGGCGTCGATGGTACAGCCAGGGAGGAAGAAACAACAGTCGGGTGCTCTTTATCAGGCACCTCTGTCTCTGAAGTTCACAGCTACTCCTCCACTGTAGGTACGCTGGAACATCCACCACCGAATGTGTAGCACCCACCTGGGTGATGCTTCGGCAGCTATAAGTGCCTGAGAGACCACCACACCTCGACAGTAATCACCAAGAGTCTCCTACAAGGTGAGCCTGGTGCTGTGCTGATCAGGTGTTGATACATCATTCAAATTAGATTCGCTAGCTAGCTAATGCTAGCCAAGCCAAGTAAACAGACTTCCAAGCTAGCTAGCTAATCCTAGCCAAGCCAAGTAAACATACTTCCCAGCTAGCGAGCTAATGCTAGCCAAGCCAAGTAAACAGACTTCCCAGCTAGCTAGCTAATGCTAGCCAAGCAAAGTAAACAAACTTGCCATCGTCAGTCCTGCAACTCCATGGGCCACCACCAGATATTTTTGCTGAACAGGTTATCAAAAAACACAAAAAATAGTTTCAAAATGCAACAAAAAACACTTAATAATAGAAATATATATACAATATTGACAGAGCTCTCTGCCTAGGCTTCCTCCCGGTGCCATGGCAACAAAAACATCCCAACTTTGTATGCTGTTTGTACTCCACAGAATCAAATATCAAAGCCTGGACCAGAGGTGGCTATTGGTAGGATGAGTCCAGACCTCCTGCTGGATGCACAACACAGTAAACATTCACTGCCAGCAGAAACAGAGAGAGAGAACAGAGAGAGAGAACAGAGAGAGAGAACAGAAAGAGAGGGAAAGTAACTGCACAAAGAAGGGGAAAGGGGGGGAAGAGTCTGAACAAAGTGGGGTTATGATCGACCAAGAGGGAATATGTCAAAATGCATCCAAGTCAACAGTATATGTTGAAGAGGATATATAGTGCATTCGGAAAGTATTCAGTCCCCTACCCTTTTTCCACATTTTGATACATTACAGCCTTATTCTAAAATGGATTAAAAAAAATCCCCATCATCAATCTACACACTCCCATAATGTACAAGCAAAAACAGATAAAATACCTTATTTTACCATCCTTTTACCATCCTTTCGGTGAAGCATGGTGGTGGCAGCATCATGCTGGGGGGACGTTTTTCAGCGGCAGGGACTGGGAAACTAGTCAGGATTGAGGGAAAGATTAACAGAGCAAAGCACAGAGAGATCCTTGATGAAAACCTGCTCCAGAGTGCTCAGGGCCTCAACGCAGGAGTGGCTTCGGGACAAGTCTCTGAATGTCCTTGAGCGGCCCAGCCAGAGCCCGGACTTGAACCCGAACCCACATCTCTGGAGAGACCTGAAAATAGCTGTGCAGTGACGCTGCCCATCCAACCTGACAGAGCTTGAGAGGATCTGCAGAGAAGAATGGGAGAAACTCCCCAAATACAGGTGTGCCAAGCTTGTAGCGTCATACCCAAGAGGACTCGAGGCTGTAATTGCTGCCAAAGGTGCTTCAACAAAGTACTGAGTAAATGGTCTGCATACTTATGTAAATGTGATATTTCTGTTTAAAACCTGTTTTTGCTTTGTCATTATGGGATATTGTTTGTAGATTGATGAGTGGAAAAAACAGTAGAATTAGACTGTAGGTATTGTATCAGAGTAGCCAGCACACTTATGTTCGTTGACAGATGTCCATAAACCCACAGGAGAAGAAAAGGATATTGTAACTGTTGGCTGCAGTATATACAGCATGTTGTGTTCATCCCTAATGCATTTTTCCATATATACTGTAAACGTACTACAAAAGCAACATGCAACAATTTCAATGATTTTACTGAGTTACAGTTTATGTAAGGAAATCAGTCAATTTAAATACATTAATTAGGCCCTAATCAATGGATTTCACATGACTTGGAATACAGATATGGTCCTCACAATGGGCCTCAGGATCTCATCAACGTATTTTTGTGCATTTAAATTGCCATTGATAAAATGCAATTGTGTTCGTTGTCCATAGCTTATGCCTGCCCATACCATAACCCCACCACCACCATGGGGCACTCTGTTCACAACGTTGACATCAGCAAACCGCTCACCCACACAAAGCCATACACATGGTCTGCGCTTGTAAGGTCGGTTGGACGTTGGAGGCGGCTTATGGTAGAGAAAGGAACATTAAATTCTCTGGCAACAGCTCTCGTAGACATGCCTGCAGTCAGCATTCCAATTGTATGCTCCCTCAAAACTTGAGACATCTGTGCCATTGTGTTGTGTGACAAAACTGCACATTTTAGATTGGCCTTTTATTGTCCCCGGCAAAAGGTGCACCTGTGTAATAATGATCCCGCTGTTTAATCAGATTCTTGATATGCCACACCTGTCAGGTGGATGCATTATCTTGGCAAAGGAGCAATGCTCACTAACAGGGATGTAAACAAATGTGTTTGAGAGAAATAAGCTTTTTTATTTTAGCTCATGAAACACGGGAACTTTACATGTTGTGTTAATATTTTTGTTCAGTGTATTATATGATGACTTTGGTTATTATGTCACTCACCCCTGATAATCTCCAATAAGGGCATTAGGGTAATAAGCTCCCACAAAGCAGAACCATTATGTGATAATTCCACTAACCTCCCTTGAGACAATGACACAGCTGAAAATAATAAAAATATTACGTTTGGCCTGAGAGGATGTACATTTCTCTCCCATTCTCTACTCTAATTGATTGCCTTGTTGCTATGCGGTGTAATCATTTCCCTAACTACAGAGTTCTATGTAAGAATAAAAAAATAAAGAAAAACAAAGGGTGATCTTACCTACATTTATGACCTTACCCTCTGGGCAAAAACTGGTTGAATCAACATTGTTTCCAAGTCATTTCAACCCCCCAAAAACCTGTGATGATGTTGAATCAACGTGATGACGTTGAATCAACGTGGAAAACTAATTGCATTTGCAAAAAGTCATCAACATGAGGGTATTTCGTCTTTTCTCACCCACATTTCAACCTAAATCCAATGACATTGCGATTATTTTGCTCTTGATATCACGTTGAATTCACGTTAGTTGACAACTCAACCAAATTTAAATCAAAACTAGACGTGAGCACCTGTACTGCATATAAATGAGACTGTGACCTCAAGCTGATGTAAAGAACTAACATTCATATTCAATGACCATGTCAATCTTGTCAATGAACTTGATGAAAGCAAAATTATTGTCTGGATGTACTGTAAGGTTAGTGTAATGGACAGACAGTATGACAGAATAAACGAAAACAAAGTCATTAGATAACCCAATGCACATTTCTTTCTATCTTTAGCAGAAAGAAAAGCATCTTCGTATGAAAAGCTAATTCCACAGCTTTAGCTAAATTTGAGGCATTTTTCATGTTACACAATGGCAGTTCGAGGCTTTGGTTTCCTATATCCAATTTGAAATAGACGCACAGCATTTGAGTGGGTGGGACTCAGCTTAAAGCCCATTTTTTTGTTCACTCCTTTGCAACCTTTTCTCTGCTCAACGCTTTCCAAATCAAATCTTCTCCTTAAAATCTCACACTTCCTCTTCTGAAATCCCCTCAAAGCTGTCTACCGCAGAGCAAAATGCATCGTTAGATCAGAGGCAGAGCTGCCGTCTGTATTCCAGACAGAGACAATTCCAAATGCAACAATGGCTCTTTTAGTAACAATCAGCCCATACATAAATACAGTTGAAGTCGGAAGTTTACATACACCTTAGCCAAATACATTTAAAATCAGTTTTTCACAATTCCTGACATTTAATCCTAGTAGAAATTCCCTGTCTTAGGTCAGTTAGGATCACCACTTTATTTTAAGAATGTGAAATGTCAGAATAATAGTAGAGAGATTTATTTATTTCAGCTTGTATTTCTTTCATCACATTCCCAGTGGGTCAGAAGTTTACATACACTCAATTAGTATTTGGTAGCATTGCCTTTAAATTGTTTGACTTGGGTCAAACGTTTCGGGTAGCCTTCCACAATCTTCCCACAATAAGTTGGGTGAATTTTGTCCCATTCCTCCTGACAGAGCTGGTGTAACTGAGTCAGGTTTATAGGCCTCTTTGCTCGCACACGCTTTATCAGTTCTGCCCACAAATTTTTTTATGGTATTGAGGTCAGGGCTTTGTGATGGCCACTCCAATACCTTGACTTTGTTGTCCTTAAGCCATTTTGCCACAACTTTGGAAGTACGCTTGGGTTATTGTCCTTTGGAAGACCCATTTGCGACAAAGTTTTAACTTCCTGACTGTCTTGAGATGTTTCTTCAATATATCCACAACATTTTCCTCCCTCATGATGCCATCTATTTTGTGAAGTGCACCAGTCCCTCCTGCAGCAAAGCACCCCCACAACATGATGCTGCCACCCCCGTGCTTCAAGGTTGGGATGATGTTCTTCGGCTTGCAAGCCTCCAGCTTTTTCCTCCAAACATAACGATGGTCATTATGGCCAAACAGTTCTATTTTTGTTTCATCAGACCAGAGGACACTTATCCAAAAAGTATGATCTTTGTCCCCATGTGCAGTTGCAATCCGTAGTCTGGCTTTTTTAACGCAGTTTTGGCACAGTGGCTTCTTCCATGCTGAGCAGCCTTTCAGGTTATGTCAATATAGGACTCGTTTTACTGTGAATATAGATACTTTTGTACCTGTTTCCTCCAGCAACTTCACAAGGTCCTTTGCTGTCGTTCTGGAATTGATTTGCACTTTTCGCACTAAAGTACGCTCATCTCTAGGAGACAGAACACCTCTCCTTCCTGAGCGGTATGACGGTTGTGTGGTCCCATGGTGTTTATACTTGCGTACTATTGTTTGTACAGATTAACGTGGTACCTTCAGGCGTTTGGAAATTGCTCCCAAGGATGATCCAGACTTGTGGAGATCTACAATTTGTTTTCTGAAGTCTTGGCTGATTTCTTTTGATTTTACCATGATGTCAAGCAAAGAGGCACTGAGTTGGAAGGTAGGCCTTGAAATACATCCACAGGTACACCTCCAATTGACTCAAATTATGTCAATTAGCCTATCAGAAGCTTCTAAAGCCATGACATCATTTTCTGGAATTTTCCAAGCTGTATGAAAGGCACAGTCAACTTAGTGTATGTAAACTTCTGACCCACTGGAATTGTGATACAGTGAGTTATAAGTGAAATAATATGTCTGTAAACAATTGTTGGAAAAATGATGTCCTAACCGACTTGCCAAAAGAAAACAAAAAACGAGTTTTAATGACTCCAACCTAAGTGTATGTAAACTTCCGACTTCAACTGTAGTGTTGCACTACAAAGCCCCTCACAAAAAGACACCAGCGCATTCCCCTGCACACATACAGACATACAAAAAGACACCTGCACATTCCCCTACACACTTATAGACATACAAAAAGACACCAGCACATTCCCCTCCACATTCTCCCACCGCTCCCGAGTATACTACTCGCCAATGTCCAGTCTCTTGACAACAAGGTAGACAAAATTCAAGCAATTGTTGCCTTCCAGAGAGACATCAGAGATTGTAACATTCTTAGCTTCACGGAAACATGGCTCTCTCAGGATATGTTGTCAGAATCGGTTCAGCCACCGTGCTTCCCCATGCATCGCGCCGACAGAGATAAACACCTCTCTGGGAAGAGGAAGGGTGGGGGTGTATGCTTCATGATTAACGACTCATGGTGTAATCATAACAACATACAGTAACTCAAGTCCTTCTGCTCACCCAACCTAGAATTCCTCACAATCAAATGCCGGCCATATTACCTTCCTAGAGATTTCTCATCAGTTCTCGTCACAGCTGTGTACATTCCCCCTCAAGCAGACACCAAGATGGTCCTAAAGGAACTTCACTGGACTCTATGTAAACTGGAAACCATATATCCTGAGGCTGCATTTATTGTAGGTGGGGATTTTAACAAAGCAAATTTGAGAACAAGGCTACCTAAATTCTATCAGCATTGATTGCACAATGCGCTGGGGTTATACACTCGACCACTGCTCCTCTAACTTCCGTGATGCATACAAAGCCCTCCTTTCGGCTAATCCGACCACGACGCCATCTTGCTCCTACCGTCTTGTAGGCAGAAACTCAAACTGGATGTACCAGTGACTAGAACCATTCAACGCTGGTCTGACCAATCGGAATCCACGCTTCAAGATTGTTTTGATCACGTGGACTGGGATATGTTCTGGTCAGCCTCAGAGAATAACATCGACCTATACGCTGACTCGGGGGAGTGAATTTATAAGGAAGTGCATTGGAGATGTTGTACCCACTGTGACTATTAAACTCTACCCTAACCAGAAACCCTGGATGGGTGGCGGCATTTGCGCAAAACTGAAAGTGCTAACCACCTCATTTAACCATGGAAAGAGGTCTGAGAATAGGGCTGAATATAAACAGTGTAGTTATTTTCTCCACAAGGCAATCAAACAAGGGAACTGCCGGTACAGGGACAAAGTGGAGTCGCAATTCAACGGCTCAGACACAAGACGCATGTGGCAGGGTCTACAGGAAATAACGGACTACAAAAAGAAAACCAGCCACGTCACGGACACTGACGTCACGCTTCCAGACAAACTAAACACCTTCTTTACTCGCTTTGAGGATAACCTCTACGGGCTAGGTGGCAGTATTTGGAAGTTTGAACAGTCTGACGTGCCACAAGTAAACTGCCTGTTATTCAGGCCCAGAAGCTAGGATATGCATAAAATTATTCGATAGAAAACACTCTGAAGTTTCTAAAACTGTTAAAATAATGTCTGGAGTATAATAGAACTGATATGGCAGGCAAAAACCAAGGGAAAATCCATCCGGAAAAATGTACTGTTTTGAGCGCGTGACTGTGTGCGCGCTCTTCATTATTTTTCTTCTCTTTTGAACAGACTATTCTCCGTCTGAAATATTGTTGTTTATTTAGATATTTGACAACCTGAGGATTAATTAGAACATTGTTTGACTTGTTTGGACGAACTTTACCGGTACTTTGGGGATTTCTTTGTCTGCATGTTGAATGACTGGATTACAGAACTCCATAGCGCCAACTAAACTGACTTTTGGGGATATAAAGAAGGACTTTATTGAACAAAACGACCATTCTTTGTGTTCCTGGGACCCTTGTGATTGCAACCAGAGGAAGATCTTCAAAGGTAAGTGATTTATTGTATCACTATATTTGATTTTGTGATGCCTGTGCTGGTTTGAATAATATTTTGTTGTGGGTCGCTGTCCTCAGATAATCTAATGTTCTGCTTTCGTCATAAAGCCTTTTTGAAATCTGACGACGCAGTTAGATTACCAAGATTCTAAGCTTTTGAATACTGTAGCACACTTGTATTTCCATGACTGTTTAATATTATGATTTTGTATTTTGAATTTGGCGCTCTGCAATTTCACCGGATGGACCGGTGGACCGTTAGATCCCTAAGAAGATAATACAGTGCCACCGTCACGGCCCGTTAACAAGAACTGCTCCCCCCTCCCCTTCTCCGTGGCTGACGTGAGTAAAACATTTCAACGTGTTAACCCTCACAAGGCTGCTGGCCCAGACGGCATCCCTAGCCGCGTCCTCAGAGCATACGCAGACCAGCTGCTGGTGCGTTTACGGACATATTCAATCGCTCCCTATCCCAGTCTGCTGTCCCCACATGCTTCAAGATGGCCACCATTGTTCCTCTACCAAAGAAGGCAAAGATAACTGAACTAAATGACTACCGCCCTGTAGCACTCACTTCTGTCATCATGAAGTGCTTTGAGAGACTAGTCAAGGATCATATCACCTCCACCTTACCGGCCACCCTAGACCGACTTCAGTTTGCATACCTCCCTAGCAGGTCCACAGACAATGCAATCGCCATCACACTGCACACTGCCCTATCCCATCTGGAAAAGAGGAATACCTACAGTATATCACAAAAGTGAGTACACCCCTCACATTTTTGTAAATATTTGAGTATATCTTTTCATGTGACAACACTGAAGAAATGACACTTTGCTACAATGTAAAGTAGTGAGTGTACAGCTTGTATAACAGTGTAAATTTGCTGTCCCCTCAAAATAACTCAACACAGCCATTAATGTCTTAACCGCTGGCAACAAAAGTGAGTGCAAGTGAAAATGTCCAAATTGGGCCCAAAGTGTCAATATTTTGTGTGGCCACCATCATTTTCCAGGACTGCCTTAACCCTCTTGGGCATGGAGTTCACCAGAGCTTCACAGGTTGCAACTGGTGTCCTCTTCCACTCCTCCATGACAACATCACGGAGCTGGTGGATGTTAGAGACCTTGCACTCCTCTAGCTTCCGTTTGAGGATGCCCCACAGATGCTCAATAGGGTTTAGGTCTGGAGACCTGCTTGGCCAGTCCATCACCTTTACCCTCAGCTTCTTTAGCATATCTATATACTGTATTTTATGCCATCTATTGCACCTTGCCTATGCCGCTCGACCATCGCTCATCCAAACATTTATATGTACATATTCTCATTCACCCCTTTTAGATTTGTGTGTATTAGGAAGTTGTTGGGGAACTGTTAGGTTACTTGTTAGATATTACTGCACTGTCAGAACCAGATGCACAAGCATTTCGCTACACTCACATTAACATCTGCTGTATGTGACAAATAACATTTGATTTGAAATAGACATCCAAAAAGACACCTGTACATTCCCCTACACACATATAGACATCCAAAAAGTCACCTGCACATTCCCCTACAAACATATAGACATACAAAAGACACCTGCACATTCCCCTACACACCTATAGACATACAAAAATAATTGTATAGGCAGTAGTCTGTACACACTCACATGAACTCATTCAAGCACACGCACACACTGATGAGGACAGAAAGAACATTAGTGAGGTGGCAGACAGTTGATGTGTATGTATCCACAGGCCCTCCCTCCCTCTGTGTTGTTTACTGTGTGTGGACGTGATCCCCTCCCACCCCTCCGGTCCCCCTGCTGTGTCTCATTCATTCCCCTCATTATGTATCTCATTATATACCCCCTCTAAAAGCCTCTCTCATTACACTCTTTCATCTGCAGCAGCAGATCCACTCTGGTGACTCTCTTCTCTAACACAGCAAATAGCCAACAATGTGCTTTGCCTCACAGATACTGTAAATCCCTGCTAAACTTCTTAACCCATCTGAAAGTTCTCATTGAGCCCTGTTGGAGACGGAGACATTGTATGAATTCCTAAACGCTGTACCCACCATAGAGGACTAAGAACTTGTTTTGTCATCACTATTATGTACATAAATATCTATCCAATTTATCTATAAAATGCCATGTCAAGCACAGCTTTGCCTGCTGGGCTCTTCTGCAGAGTGAAAATGCAAGGGGCAGGGAGGGAGGGAGGGATGAAGGGAGGGAGTGAGGGAAGGAAGGAGGGACAGAGAAAAGTGCGTGCCCTCTACGGTGTTCTCTCTCCTCTCTCTGCAGAGGTCAGAATGTTTACCAACAAGGCTGCTCAAAGGTACAATCTCCTGTCTGAGCCTCTGGATTGAGCTCTCTCCCCCTCTATTTCCATCTCTCTTCACCTCCACCTCTCTCTCCCCCTCTGTTTCCATCTCTCCAACTCTCCCTCCTCTCTCCACCTCCACCTCTCTCTCTCCCATCTGTTTCCATCTCTCCATCTCTCCCTCCACCTCCACCTCTCTCTCCCCTCTGTTTCCATCTCTCCCTCCTCTCTCCACCTCCACCTCTCTCTCTCCCCTCTGTTTCCATCTATCCTTCTCTTCCTCCACCACCACCTCTCTCTCTCCCCTCTGCTTCCATCTCTCCATCCTTCTCTCTCCACCTCCACCTCTCTCTCTCCCCCTCAGTTTCCCTCTCTCTATCTCTCCCTCCTCTCTCCACCTCTCTCTCTCCCCCTCAGTATTCCCTCTCTGTTTCTCACTGATTCTGTCTCTGCCTCTCTCCGAGTTGCCTGTTGTGAGCGTGTGCGAGTTTCACTCCTCAACATCAAGGTCAGTTTTAGGTATAATCAGACGTAGACAATGCCAAAAACTGTTATGGCTGACCTGTCTGAAAGGTCTGGCTTTGAACACAGCGATGTAGTACACTCTTTGAAAAAAAGGTGCTGTCTAGAACCTAAAAATATTCTTTGGCTGTTCCCATAGGATAACTGTTTTTGGTTCCAAGTAGAACCGTTTAGAAACGTCTGTGGAAAGTGGTTCTACTTGGAACCAAAAGGGTTCTACTTGGAACCAAAAGGGTTCTACCTGGAACCAAAAAGGGTTATCCTATGGGGAAAGCCGGAGAACCCTTTCGTAATCCTTGTAGTTACAGTGTTCATGCTTTGTCCACATTCCCCGACAGTAACTCTCTCTCTCTCTCTCTCTCTCAGGTGTCAGACAGGGTGTTTGGCTTTCATAATTTTCATTGGAGACGTATGACTGGACAATGTGTGTCCTAAAAAATACATTTTTGTGTATTCTGTCTCGCCCCCAGTAGGGCTGTTATGAGAGAGGTTACACAAGCCCCTCCCAGCCCTAACTGTGCGCACGCACGCACACACACAAACACACACACACCGTAGCATGCTAACAGATGTAATCTGGCCACTGGTGGGGCTAATGGATTTTTCCTGTTATTGGCCAGGGCTCAGTAACCAGCCCCTGGGGACATATGTGATCCAGGGGAGAATTGATTACCCCTCACAGTAAACAAACAAATCCCAAAGCTTTTTTTATCCTGATCTTCCTTCCACTCCTGGAATCTCAAAACCATCCATGTTGCCGAGTGTCGTCAGTAAGAACATGCTCGGGGGTTAGTAACAATGCAAACCTGAACTCTTTTTCCATGGAACGTTGAGCATCTCTCTTCATCTATGTGTGATGACGATTTGATCATCCTGGGGGGGCTCCCGAGTGGCGCAGCGGTCACTGCAGTCCCTGGTTTGTATCCAGGCTGCATCACATCTGGCTATGATTGGGAGTCCCATAGGGCGGCACACAATTGGCCCAGCGCTGTCCGGGTTTGGCCGGAGTCGGCTGTCATTGTAAATAAGAATTTGTTCTTAACTGACTTGCCTAGTTCAATAAAGGTTAAATAAAATAAATCCTAGATGCCATTTATCATCCTGGTTGGGACTTGAGTTACTTTGTCTTTTCTTCCATTTTCCTTCAAACACAATAAGGTAATTATGTCTTTGTACACTCAAGTGCCTCCCATGTGGCATTGCCTTCGCTCGTGCAAAAGATGTCTGGCCCTAATCAAGACTAATTGTGCTTTTCTCCCTCTCCGTTTGACAACTCAATTGCTAATGCAGAGATCCTGAGCAATTTAAGAACGCCACTGTTGACAGAGGGCCTGGAGAGGAAAGAGGGACTAGACAGGAGATGGAGAGTCTTAGCGACAGACAGACGCTGTTCTAAGAGGGATTCTCTTAGAGCGCACAACAATGCTGACAAGAAAATAAAAAACAGAGTGCTGAGAAGATAACGAAGAGGGTAAGAGTGACACAGGTAAAAAAATACTGGATATAAAACCTCCTGCCAATTGTTGCAATGTCAGCAGGATTTGGGGACCTCAGACGATTTGCAAATCACAGGGGCTTAAGCTGTGTGACATTTCCTACCCCTTATAATGAATCTCCCTTTGTTAGCCGTGCTGAGAGCTGGGTTGAACAAGGTTGAGCAGGGTCAAGATGAGGGCTGGATGGGATGTTTTCCCTGGTTGTTACCCAGGGAGCAGTCTGGCTCTGATTTGGTCCCCTGAGGGCCCTGTGGACTCCTGGGCTGGGCTGGATAATGAGCTGTTCAGACATCCAGGTCAGTAGACTCACCTCCAAGCTCAACCCTGGCCCAGACCACTCAGCCCAGACGGCTAGGGAGAACCCTGAGGTGGGTGGTAGTAGACGTCACACACACAGACTCTCACATTAGCATGTACACACACACACACAAACACAAACACACACGTCAGCTAACAATGTACAACAATAGAATGCTGTGGCCACATAAGTTTGAAAAATATACATTAGCTCATTGTAAATACCTCTCAAATCACATGATTAGCTGTGTCTCCATACTGTCCATTTAACAGAAATCTAAACTAGATTTACATTGATAAATAAGACGACAGAATCTCAGGCAGACCGGTTAGTTAGACAAGCAAACGATCTCAGACAGTTACTGTCCCAAGACGTAGTTCCCACCTGTACACATGTCCTGTCCATTCAGCATCATCACTCACTGTCACTCTTAATGCTGTTTTAAGCACACTGCTAGCCTACGCTATGAGAGAAGAGACTAATTACTCCTGGCTAATCATTCGTACCTCTATGTCAAGCCTTCCCCCTTCTGGCCTGCAGAGAGCTCTCCTAGCCCCTCCAAGACAGAGAGACTCATAACTTGACGTCATCACAATGACAAAGAGCATCCAACAGATCCACATCCCCAAGGTAACACAAAAGTACCCTTCTCCAAGTGAAGTCTGGTTTGTTTCAATAGTTTGCGAGAGGTGGAAAAGTTGAAGCCGTTTTGACAGCGTGCACAAGCAACCAAGAGAGACCAAACTTAAACTCCCCTAACCCCACACACCAAGAAACACCCACTCAAAAACCAACTGCTGTCTAGAATGTCTTTGGGCGTGTGATAAACAAACAAGCAAGAGGGACATAACTGAGTTTTTTTTTATCTTTAGTCTGGTTATTCCAGCAGCCTTACTCAGTGAGAAGAATATTGAACTCCCTGCAATACCACACCAACCCTCCACGCACTCTGAATGCAACAGACCAAATTATCAGCTCTGAAACAGTGTTAATGTCAATTCTCAGTCTGTGACTGTTAGCAACAAAATCTCAAAGAGTGCACACTCTTTGAATAGTCTGTTAATTTGTTTATTGGCAGATTTTGGACAGGTACAGACTTAATTTATTCACGAATGTGCGGAAATGTTATGGGAGTTGAGTTGTAAAAACAATCAATCATAAATAAAAGAAAGATACAATTGTCTGCATAGCTATTATACTGGGCCACTAAATCAGCCTTTGTAATGTAATACGCCTTTGTGGAAGTGCTAACTTGCTTTTGGCAATAGTTTATGGTGCAGAGTCCTAGATTAACTTAGGATGTTAATAACTACGGTAACTAACTTCTGCACAAGTCATGCATTTATATCAATAGGGAATTTACACAGTTTGAGTACCTTGTGCGTATCTCAAATTCGCATTCAACCTATTGTGACCAAGGAGGAAGAGTTCACAGAACTAGAAAGTACAGTGCAGTAAGTGATTGTTAAGTAAGAGATTGTGAAAAGTCATGATCATGACACTCCAGTTCATAACAACTATTTAATAACTTGAGCTCCATAAATCATTACCACTGATTACATGCTTTCCCCTTCAGCGAGGAAAGATATTCCAGAAACTAACGTCTGAAGGGTCCCTGTTTATAGAAGCCACTCGGGGACTCTGTGGCTCAATAGCCAATCAGCTGAGAGCTCTCCATAACAGCATTAACCACAATACACCATTAAGGAGCTCTGAAGTCAAGTTGAACAATCAGACCTGTCCCTGACTAAAGCTTGCTGCTGGAGCCAAATCAAAAAGTTGGCAGAAAGGGCTCCTGAGGCAACAATGAATAAAACAAAAGAAGTTGCTAACACAATTTCTCTGCACAGTAAACAAAGAAATGTTCCGGTAAATTGGAACTATTACGAGGTGCAGGGTAAGTATTCTGATCGATAGCAAAAGAGACACATCACCGTTTAACAGACAGAACTCCTATCTTGCTGTCCAGTTCATCTCAATTCACAGTAGTTCATCTAATCTCCTGATACCCTCTCCTGTTCTCCCCATCTAAAGGGCTTTCCTATCCAGCCCTCTCCTGTTCTCCCCATCTAAAGGGCTTTCCTATCCAGCCCTCTCCTGTTCTCCCCATCTAAAGGGCTTTCATATCCAGCCCTCTCCTGTTCTCCCCATCTAAAGGGCTTTCATATCCAACCCTCTCACCGTTCTTTTTCTCCCTCCTTCTCCATGTCATCCTCCTCCTCCTTCAACACCTACTCCTTCCCATCCTCCGCCCCCTCCTGTAATCCCTGTTCACCCATGACTGCGTGGCCATGCACATCTCCAACTCAATCATCGAATTTGCTGACGACACAGCAGTGGTAGGCCTGATTGCCAACAGTGACGATACAGCCTACAGGGAGGAGGTGTGAGCCCTGGCGGAGTGGTGAAAAAGGCGCAACAGCGCGTCTTCAACCTCAGGAAGCTGAAGAAATTGGGCTTGGTCCTCTCCTTGTTCGGGCGGCGTTCGGCGGTCGACGTCACCGGCCTTCTAGCCGCCAACGATCCATCTTTCATTTTCCGTTGGTTTTGTCTTCATTTTTTACACACCTGGTTTCCATTCCCATAATTACATGTTCCTTATTTAACCCTCTGTTTCCCCCATGGTTTTGTGCGTGATTATTTGTTGTATCGTGGCCCGTTGTTTCGTGTGAATATATCACTACGTGTATTGTTATTCCTATTTTGAGTAAAGTTGATGAATACTCATCTTTGTTGTCCTGCGCCTGACTCTGCTGTACCTGCATCACCGAGACCCACTACACCTACAGTGAGGGAAAAAAGTATTTGATCCCCTGCTGATTTTGTACGTTTGCCCACTGACAAAGAAATGATCAGTCTATAATTTTAATGGTAGGAGACAGAATAACAACAAAAAAATCCAGAAAAATGCATGTGAAAAATGTTATAAATGGAATTGCATTTTAATGAGGGAAATAAGTATTTGACCCCCCTCTCAATCAGAAAGATTTCTGACACCCAGGTGTCTTTTATACAGGCAACGAGTTGAGATTAGGAGCACACTCTTAAAGGGAGTGCTCCTAATCTCAGCTTGTTACCTGTATAAAAGACACCTGTCCACAGAAGCAATCAATCAATCAGATTCCAAACTCTCCACCATGGCCAAGACCAAAGAGCTCTCCAAGGATGTCAGGGACAAGATTGTAGACCTACACAAGGCTGGAATGGACTACAAGACCATCGCCAAGCAGCTTGGTGAGAAGGTGACAACAGTTGGTGTGATTATTCGCAAATGGAAGAAACACAAAAGAACTGTCAATCTCCCTCGGCCTGGGGCTCCATGCAAGATCTCACCTCGTGTTGCAATGATCATGAGAACGGTGAGGAATCAGCCCAGAACTACACGGGAGGATATTGTCAATGATCTCAAGGCAGCTGGGACCATAGTCACCAAGAAAACAATTGGTAACACACTACGTCGTGAAGGACTGAAATCCTGCAGCGCCCGCAGGTCCCCCTGCTCAAGAAAGCACATATACATGCCCGTCTGAAGTTTGCCAATGAACATCTGAATGATTCAGAGGACATCTGGGTGAAAGTGTTGTGGTCAGATGAGACCAAAATGGAGCTCTTTGGCATCAACTCAACTCGCCGTGTTTGGAGGAGGAGGAATGCTGCCTATGACCCCAAGGAAACCATCCCCACTGTCAAACATGTAGGTGGAAACATTATGCTTTGGGGGTGTTTTTCTGCTAAGGGGACAGGACAACTTCACTGCATCAAAGGGACGATGGACGGGGCCATGTACCGTCAAATCTTGGGTGAGAACCTCCTTCCCTCAGCCAGGGCATTGAAAATGGGTCGTGGATGGGTATTCCAGCATGACAATGACCCAAAACACACGGTCAAGGCAACAAAGGAGTGGCTCAAGAAGAAGCACATGGAGTGGCCTAGCCAGTCTCCAGACCTTAATCCCATAGAAAATCTGTGGAGGGAGCTGAAGGTTCGAGTTGCCAAACGTCAGCCTCGAAACCTTAATGACTTGGAGAAGATCTGCAAAGAGGAGTGGGACAAAATCCCTCCTGAGATGTGTGCTAACCTGGTTGCCAACTACAAGAAACGTCTGACCTCTGTGATTGCCAACAAGGGTTTTGCCACCAAGTACTAAGTCATGTTTTGCAGAGGGGGGTCAAATACTTATTTCCCTCATTAAAATGCAATTCCATTTATAACATTTTTCACATTGCGTTTTTCTGGATTTTTTTGTTGATATTCTGTCTCTCACTGTTCAAATAAACCTACCATTATAATTATAGACTGATCATTTCTTTGTCAGCGGGCAAACGTACAAAATCAGCAGGGGATCAAATACTTTTTTCCCTCACTGTACCTGACCGTGAATCTTTTTATGGACCCAACCTAGATTTTTTTATAGGACACATCTTAATACCTCGAGAGCTCAAGGATATATTTTTTTTCTTAAATTGAAAGCAGGACGATCTGTCCCCCCCAAAGAAACACACTTAAAAGTATAATAAATAGAAAGACAAATGGCCAAAGAGGAGCCCAAATAAGGACTTATTGAGAAATTTAAATGAATACCTTTCCCCTCGCCCCAAGAAAGAGACACGGATAGAGGGGGCAGGGAGAAAAATCGAGGCGATTCTCCAAACGAATCATTTCCGAACCTGTGAGCGTCGCCCACCCTGCTTTGAGGGACTTTTGGGATGCACATCTCCAAATCTCCATCTAATTGTCATTCTATTTCTGTCCATCCTCCCTCCTCCCTATTCTTTATCTAACAGATTCAGCAGTGATAGAGAGGTGGTCAACCTCCAATGAAGGATCGCCAATTGAACGAGAAGGAGGAATTTAGCTCTCCCTCACACTCCTTGAAGTTAAAAGTCAAACATTGCAATCATCTGCCTCTCGATGGACATCCCACTATCCCATCAGTCTGAAGTCATGTGGAAAAGTCGATTCAGTTTGTTTGTGTTCCCATGAGAGGAGAGTTAAGGGAACTAAATGTCCCCAATCTGTTGATGGCTGAAGAGGAACATAGCCCTTTATCTCTATCAGAGGAGGCTGGTCGGAGGAGCTATGGGAGGACAGGCTCATTATGATAGCTCTATCTCATTATGATAGAGTCAAACGTGGTTACCATATGTTTGATGTGTTTGATACCGTTCAATTAATTCCATTCCAGCCATTACAATGAGCCCGTCCTTCTATAGCTCCTCCAACCAGCTCCTCTATTTTCTATAATATTGTGTTATCTAAAGGCCTCGTACCCCCAAAATCAGTCTTCAGGATAAGAAGAAAGGCTGACCAAGCTTTGGTCTGTACGGCTACCCCCATCATAATCAAATACAGTACCTCGTATTTGTTGAGGAAATTGAGTCATTAGGAGAAACATGGATAATCACAACACCATCATCTTAAAACTAGCTACTTGATGTATTTACAAGTTCTTGTTCATCACTAAAGTTTTCTTCAATATACAGAGTACAGTATATGATTCTTCAGACTGTGGGTTGGTGCAGGACACATGGATTTACCATAGAAGAGAAGTAAAAAAGCTGAGCTTGTCTGCTGTCCATTCTGTCTTTACTGAGGTACAGTAATAGACAGATGGACTATTAGGAATTCCTGTGAAGTTGGGCTTGAAAAACAACTAGCTGGAAGAGTGCCAGTGAGCATAGACAGAGGGAAATATCGCCTTAGCTCTTCTGTTGAAGACAGTTTCAGTGGAGAATTAGAAGTCTCAATCAAGTGTTTAACCAGAATATACAGCATAATTAATTTAACAACATGGAGACAACTGGGGAGAGAAAAGACTCAAGTCTCCTTTAAATGAAGGGAGATAATCAGCTACTGTACTGCCTGAGTCGCAGGTCAGAAAAACTTCCGATCCTAAAGAGCCAAGCACAAAAACAACTTCCTGCCAATCACCCAACTTGTTCAAACTAGCTCGAGAACGACTTGTCTTTTAGGTGTCTTTTTAAGTCTGGAACCTCCCGTCACCCCACACCCCTAACCGTCCAATCAAATATCTCAGAGGACTTTCATCAACAGAGATGGTATATAGGTGTTAAGACATCTCAGCGCCTCGTCCTGTCCGTCTCTGGCTAATGGCCCTGGCTGACAAGGCTCTACAGCGGGAGATGGAATTAATTCGCTTTTTTGGAGAGAAGACACACAGTCATTGCGCACACGCTCATGCTTGCTTGCATGCACGCACACACGAATGTGCGCACACACATTCATGACTTATAGGGCTGGTTGCTGCTTGTGCAGTGCTTTAACTGGTGCTGAACATTTCAAAGGAAATCCTAAGAAAAATGTATAACGTGTCTAAATGACTACAATTCACTCCAAATACACACATCTTCTAATCTAGATGATTCACTATAAGAATACAGGTTTTTTTATTCCCCTTGGAAAGTAGCTCATCTTTTTAAAAGACATATGCAACACTCGTACGTTACTAGCGTTACACATGGTGAAACAATCTGCCCGCAATGGAACAGAAATTGGACAATGAAAGAAGCATAAACGAAGAAGAGATACGACCAGATGAACAGCTTACCCAAACGGCCAGCAATACACTGAAACACAGTTAATTTAGTTTCACTATTTCCCTTTGAAAGGCCAAAAATCACATATCCACCGTCAGCTTCCCTCTCTTCTGATCCAGGCTGCAATGTCTCACAGATGTGAACGGAATAAACTTGAATAAACTTGTTTTGACTTCAGCTCTTTGGCAAAATATAAAATGTTCTATTTTCTTGATATTTCTCGCTGTATCTCTCTCCCAGGAAGAGAACCGCAGGACATTACTATTATAAACATTGTGTTTCTGTGGAAACTCCACTCGACTGGTGTCGGATGCTTCGACCAATGACTGTTTGAGACATGAGCAACATTTATATATATACTGAGTGTACAAAACATTAGGAACACCTTCCTAATATTGAGTTGCACCCCCTTTTGCCCTCAGAACAGCCTCAATGTGTCGGGGGATGGACTCTACAAGGTGTAGAAAGCGTTCCACAGGGATGCTGGCACATGTTGACTCCAATGCAACATGTGCCGATTTAACAGGTGGTATCAATAAGGGATCCTAGCTTTCACCTGGATTCACCTGGTCAGTCTATGTCATGGAAATAGCAGGTGTTCCTAATGTATTGTGCACTCAGTGATACACGTTAGACAATCCTGCTCTGCCAGCCTGGTCTCATACACTAGACGTAACACGATAAATGTAAATCCTAGACACTCAAGTATGTTACGTTTGGTATGGATACAGAAAACAGAGGTTTACTTAAGGAAAAAGCTAAAGTAGGGTGGTTGGTCGGGATGGACATGTTTACGTATAACGTGAACCTCTAGCAAACCAAAGGTTGTGTGTTTGATTCTCATCACGGACTTTAGCATTTTAGCTAATTAGCAACTTTGCAACTAGTTAGCATGTTAGTTAACCCTTCCCCTAACCCTAACCTTAAACCCTAACCTTAACCCTAACCCCTAGCCTAGCAAACATTAGCATTAGCCACCTAGCTAATGCTAGCCACTACAAATTGGAATTCGTAATATATCAGACGCTTTGCAATTTCATAACATATTGAACAAATTGTAGATTATAACAAATACAAATTGTAAATCGTAACATATCATATGAAATGGATGATGGGCATCCACAAATTAATACATACCATACAAAACGTAACACATCATACTAATTGTCTATCCCTGAGTCCAGGTTGACTCTGCTCAAATCTCCTCATGGAGAAAAGGACTGAGGCAGAAGGGAGAGGACCAAACACTGAAACCACTATTGATATTCACACAGTAGCCTAGCTGGGAAGCAGTGAAAAGGTTAATAGAGTGCACATAATCTATTCTCTTCAAAGATTAAAATTAAATGACCCACGATGCTCTGATAAACGATTCAAGTTAATATGCAAATTAACAGAGATTGAATGGGAACAGGTATTTGCTCTCCTGTTACTACTGCATAAAGACCAGTGGAGCGAATAAGAACCCCACAGTATCAACTCCCAATTCCAACACTCAGTTGGATGACACAGTACATTTCTGACCTGTGGCTAGTCTACAGCGCACCCTGACCCCAGATACATCCACAATGTGATTCCAACTAATTCCATCTCATTGCAACTGAAATCTAAGACATGCAAACAAGCTTAACCACTCGCCCAGTAAAGCTCCTACTGATGGTTTGAACAAGCAGCTCTGTGGCGGTCAGAGCCATTAGCCACCAGCTAGTGCAGGGGAGGGACGCCCAAGAAGATGCCCAAGAAGACTGAGACACCATTTGGGCCGGTTTCATAATTGAACCTGCGCTAACCTAAGCTAACATCCTCCGAGTCTAAAGACATCTATGAATCTCCACAACTGAGCAGGGAATCACACAGCGCCCCAGTCTCCAGTTCACAGAATCTCAACTAAGGAGCACCGGAATTGGGTCTGAGAGAAACAGGATATGGAGGAAACAACATGGTAAAGATACCTATGGGTAATTGGCTTTAGCCTCTTTAATATCAGTGCAGATGAAAGGGAAGAGACAAGCCACTTCACACTATTGACATGCCCCCAGAGTATCTGATGGATGTCGTCTGCTCTTTAGATGCTGATGCAGTAGCAGCAAGCACTGATCTGGAGACAGTCGCTAAAGAGCTTGATTTATTAAGTCGCAAGTATAAACCAGGGAAATGATATCTCATATCACACTCTACATTAGAATAAAGTCCATGGGGAAACACTAAACACTTTACAAAGTATTTGCTCTCCTTATTGTTGTCCAATCTAATAGGAAGTAATGTGTTTTACACCCGGTACAGCGTGGTACCGTAGACTGACCATTAAAATCGGCACACTTTATTAACAGGATACATGGCCACACTGTCCAACACTGACCGGTTAACAGACAGATCGATGCACTGACATACAGCCCCTTTCAACAGTACTAGTGTACATCTCCTGCTCTGCATAATGTTCATAAAAAAACACATAATCAATGAGCACACATCAAGTGTCGCCCTGAGGAGTAGCATGGGCTAGGGCCTGGGAAGGGAGGTGCGGTGGAGACAGGAGAGACGGCCAGTTGGCTAACTCTATTATTTTGGCATGTTGAGTGATTCATCACAATATCCATGGGTCTCTGTTCATATGTTTTTCAATGAACCACCATTGCCAGGGCCTGTGTTGACCCTGTTATGAGGGCATGAGTGAAGTAGACGTCTCAAGGACATAAAATGTGCTTACTTAACAGGCTTTTAATAGGCCACTTCTTGCCAGCCCTGCACACACTATGCACCTTGGCAAAGGACCACAACATCACAGAGCGACGACTGAGGCAGCATATCCCCAAAGAGCTCTCCCTCCATAATGTCTGCTCTGTGCTATTATCATCCTTATAATTTAAAAATGTGCAGAGCAAAGACATAAAAAATAAAGAGCTGTGTTTGTAAACTCAGCAAAAAAAGAAACATCCTCTCACTGTCAACTGCGTTTATTTTCAGCAAACTTAACATGTGTAAATATTTGTATGAACATAACAAGATTCAACAACTGAGAAATGAACTGAACAAGTTCCACAGACATGTGACTAACAGAAATGGAATAATGTGTCCCTGAACAAAGGGGGTGTCAAAATCAAAAGTAACAGTAACAGTCAGTATCTAGTGTGGCCACCAGCTGCATTAAGTACTGCAGTGCATCTCCTCATGGACTGCACCAGATTTGCCAGTTCTTGCTGTTACCCCACTCTTCCACTAAGGCACCTGCAAGTTCCCGGGGGGAATGGTCCTAGCCCTCACCCTCCGAAACAACAGGTCCCAGACGTGCTCAATGGGATTGAGATCCGGGCTCTTCGCTGACCATGGCAGAACACTGGCATTCCTGTCTTGCAGGAAATCACGCACAGTACGAGCAGTATGGCTGGTGGCATTGTCATGCTGGAGGGTCATGTTAGGATGAGCCTGCAGGAAGGGTATCACATGAGGGAGGAGGATGTCTTCCCTGTAACGCACAGCGTTGAGATTGCCTGCAATGACAACAAGCTCAGTCCGATGATGCTGTGACACACCGCCCCAGACCATGACGGACCCTCTACCTCCAAATTGATCCCGCTCCAGAGTACAGGCCTTGGTGTAACGCTCATTCCTTCGACGATAAACGTGAATCCGACTATCACCCCTGGTGAGACAAAACCGCGACTCGTCAGGGAAGAGTACTTTTGACAGTTCTGTCTGGTCCAGCGACGGGGTTTGTGCCCATAGGCGACGTTGTTGCCGGTGATGTCTGGTGAGGACCTGCCTTACAACAGGCCTACAATGCCTCAGTCCAGCCTCTCTCATCCTATTGCGGACAGTCTGAGCACTGATGGAGGGATTGTGCATTCCTGGTGTAACTCGGGCAGTTTTTGTTGCCGTCCTGTACCTGTCCCGCAGGTGTGATGTTCAGATGTACCGATCCTGTGCACATGTTGTTACACGTGGTCTGCCACTGCGAGGATGATCAGCTGTCTGTCCTGTCTCCCTGTAGCGCTGTCTTAGGCGTCTCACAGTACGGACATTGCAATTTATTGCCCTGGCCACATCTGCAGTCCCCATGCCTCCTTGCAGCATGCCTAAGGCACATTCACGCAGATGAGCAGGGACCCTGGGCATCTTTCTTTTGGTATTTTTCGCAGTCAGTAGAAAGGCCTCTTTAGTGTCCTAAGTTTTCATAACTGTGACCTTAATTGCCTATTGTCTGTAAGCTGTTAGTGTCTTAACAACCGTTCCACAGGTGCATGTTCATTAATTGTTTATGGGTCATTGAACAAGCATGAGAAACTGTGTTTAAACCCTTTACAATGAAGATCTGTGAAGTTATTTGGATTTGTACGAATTATCTTTGAAAAGTCAGGGTCCTGAAAAAGGGACGCTTCTTTTTTTGCTGAGTTTATCTATTGATTAAAGTCAGCAACTGAAGGAGTTTGTGAATAATAACAAGCAGTGACTGGTGCAAATAAGACCTTATAACTGTACTCAGATTCCTGACTGAAAGTATGGAAGACCTTGATACTGAGTTGAACGGCAGATAGAATTTTGATGCAATCTACAGGAGATGCCATTAGTCAATGGGTGACAGCAGGAGTGAAGACCTCATTGCTGTCATAATGGACTCTGTCAGCCCCGAGTGCCAGCGATTCTATTACTCTATCGCTCTGGCAGGATGGAACACATACTGCCTAAAGAACGTAAATAAATCATTAGACGAGACAATAGAAGATGTTTCAAGATTTCATAGGATCATAGGCTACACACTGTCATGGTGTGAATGAGAATGAGTTTTGACGGAAAAGGTCCTCCTCATGTATTTGATAGACGGAGAAGAGATCATTCTTGACACTTCTGAAAAGGATTTGCTCTCGTCTATTTGCACCGAAAGTACTTGAAATATGGCTAATTTGAGTACACAGGTAAAAGGATTTTTGCAAAAGACTTGAAAAAGGGGTTCAGTGCTACTCACCATATTCTTGATCTTGATGTGTTGATGGATCACAAACATAATCACCAGGGGCATATTCATTATGCAGATTTGGTTGCAAAACATTTCCTTGCAAATGGAAGCAAATGGAGTGAAATGGGGAGGGACCTACCCGAATTTGTCCAATATAAACTCTTCTTTTGCTTTCGTTTGGTTCTTAAACCTTAAACAGTTTCCGTAATGAATACACCCCCTGTTTTGCAACAGAACCCGTTTACTCCAAACGGAAAAACATTTTACAACAAAAACAATAGTTTCTATTTGACAGGTAAAGTAGGTCCCTCCCTGTATCTTTCAGTTTGCTTCCGTTTAGTTCCTAGTGAATAAACCCTGTTTCAAAATCAAGACCACCACTTGGAGTTTGCCAAAGCACCCCCCCCTTGTGAAGAAGTATATCCACCCCCAAAAGTTACATCTACACTTAATGGTTGTTGACCCTACAATAATGAAACCTGTTCTTGAGTCAAACCCTCTATTTGATCAGGGCTAAATGTTCGAACTCACATCTAAAACCAAACTTAGAATTCCTTCTATGTAATAAAAACAGAGGGAACCAGAGATTTTCACGCGGACACAGTTTGTACATCATCAAACCACTAGTGGAATGGAATCTGCTGAAGAACATGCTGGATCGATTCCATAGACCAGGGAGGAGGGGCAGCTGCCTGACAACGGAATTTAATTCCTGCTGCTCTATCGATCGCTGTCATCCTGGAGAAGAAACGTCAGTTTGGCCGCAGAGATGTGGATGGGTAGCCAGGCAACAGGGGTAGTTCAGTAAGGGTCCAGGTGTCCATTGGTTTGGTGTTTACCTGTAGATAGGTCATGCTAAAAGAGCATTAGGAGGGTGTTGAATAGGAGACAGCTCATTGTGGATTCAACTCAGGTGAACACAAAGGCTGGATGGGAACAGGCTGCCCCGCACAGCAACAGGAGGTCTCGTCCAGAGTGCATGTGCTCTGTGGTGGGAGATGTAACACAGACACAAAGAGATGTAACACAGACACAAAGAGCATCTCTCTGACCAAGTCTGGCTAATAGGGGTCACACAGCCAAGGCAGTGGGAGGGAAGATTGCGGTAAAGGGTAGATGTCAGGTTTAATAACAAACGTAGTGAGACTGAAGGTGAACAAACACTTCCCACTACTAATACCTGGCAGCCTATAGGGAGGAGGTCAAACACCTGGCAGTGTGGTTCCAGGACAACAACATCTCCCTCAACGTGGGCAAGACAAAGGAGCTTATCATAGACTACAGGAAATGTAGAGCCAAACGCCCCCAATCACATCGACAGGGCTGTAGTGGAGTGGTTTGAGAGCTTCAAGTTCCTCGGTGTTCACATTGTTAAGGACATAATGGTCCAAACACACCAAGACAGTAGTGAAGAGGGCACGACAAGAGACTCTTCCCCCTCAAGAGGCTGAAAAAATTTGGCATGGGCCCTCAGATCCTCAAAACATTCTACAGCTGCATCATTGAGAGCATATTGACTGCCTGCAGCACTGCTTGGTATGGAAACTGGTTGGCATCCGACCGCAAGGCTCTACAGAGGGTAGTACGTACAGCCGAACGTACAGCCGAGTACATCATTGGGGTTGAACTCCCTGCCATCCAGGACCTCTATACCAGGAGGTGTCAGAGGAAGGTCCTAAAAATTGTCAGACTTCAGCCACCCAAATCATAGACTGCTCTCTCTGCTACCGCACGGCAAGCGGTACTGGTGCACCAAGTCTGGAACCAACAAGACCCTGAACAGCTTCTACCCCAAAGCCATATGCTAAATAGCTACCCGAACTATCTGCGTTGACCCTTTTTGCACTAACTATTTTTACTGTATGCATATACACTGGACTCTACCCACACACTCACACATAGAGTGCATTCGGAAAGTATTCAGACCCTTCAACTTTTTCCACATTTTGTTATGTTATAAATGGAAGAAGTTTGGAACCACCAAGACTCTTGCTAGAGCTGGCCGCCCAGCCAAACTGAGCAATCGGGGGTGAAGGACCTTGGTCAAGGAAGTGACCAAGAACCTGATGGTCACTCCTACAGAGCTCCAGAGTTCCGCTGTGGAGATGGGAGAACCTTCCAGAAGGACAACCATCTCGCAGCACTCCACAAATCAGGACTTTATGGTAGAGTGGCCAGACGGAAGCCAATCCTCAGTAAAAGGCACATGACAGACCGCTTGGAGTTTGCCAGGACTCTCAGACCATGAGAAACAAGATTCTCTGGTCTGATGAAACCAAGATTGAACTCTTTGGCCTGAATGCTAAGCGCCACGTCTGGAGGAAACCTGGCACCATCCCTACGGTGAAGCATGTTGGTGGCAGCATCATGCTGTGGGATGTTTGTCAGCGGCAGGGACTAGGAGACTGGTCAGGATCGAGGGAAAGATGAACGGAGCAAAGTACAGAGCGATCCTTGATGAAAACCTGCTCCAGAGTGCTCAGGACCTCAGACTGGGGCGAAGGTTCACCTTCCAACAGGACAACAACCCTAAGCACACAGCCAGGACAAATCAGGAGTGGCTTCGGGACAAGTTTCTGAATGTCCTTGAGTGGCCCGGCAAGAGTCTGGACTTGAACCCGATCCAACGTCTCTGGAGAGACCTGAAAATACCTGTGCAGCGACACTACCCATCCAACCTGACAGAGCTTGAGAGGATCTGCTGAGAAGAATGGGAGAAACTCCCCAAATACAGGTGTGCCAAGCTTCATACCTTTGAGCCTATAATCGCTGCCAAGTAAAGGGTCTGAATACTTATGTAAAAAATAGTTTTTGCTTTGTCATTATTGGGTATTGTCTGTAGATTGATGAGGAGAAAAAAACAATTTAATACATTTTAGAATAAGGCTGTGACGTACATTTTTGGAGAAAAAGTCAAGGGATCTGAATACTTTCCGAATGCACTGCACTTACACTGACACTCCAACACATATCACGTACACACAGACACACATTTGCCACACACACTTCCACACTCACCACATACGCTGATAATGTTCATTATCTATCCTGTTGCCAAGTCATTTTACCCCTTCCTATATGTACATATCTACCTCAATTTCCTCATATCCCTGCACATTGACTCAGCACTGGTACCCCATGTATATAGCCAAGTTATTACCTCGTACTCCTGCACATTGACTCAATACTGATACCCCATGTATATAGCCAAGCTATCATTGCTCATTGAGTATTTATACCTTGTGTTAATTTATGTATTTTATCTATTATTAATATTTTGTTTTATTTTGTATTGTATTCTGCGTTGTTGGGAAGGGCAGAATGACACTGGTAGTTTGGCTACCTGTTGTTTACGAAGCATGTGACAAACATTTGATTTGGTCTGGAACATTCTGTCTCCTGATTCTCCCTCTAGGCCTATCTATTGTTTAAATGCCACCAGCTGTTGTACTCACAGTAGTTGTTATCAGCTAAGTGCACTTACAGTACACCCCCCCTTTTAAATAGTCTGTTGAAGAAGACTGAAAGACAGAAGCTGCTAGTGTTCTGTAAATCACTTTCTAACTCTAGCTGTGCAAGAGGAGAGTTTGGGGAGAGAGAGGAGGCGGAGTTTCACCAAAGTCACTGAGGCAGCCGTAGCCCCTCCAACATATTACCCAGCCTGCCCCGATGTTGTTCAGCAGCCCACGCCTCCATAGCTGGTAGCCTCGCTGCACCCGGGGTGCTCCGTCATAACAGCAATCATAAATCTCCTTTTATTCCAAATTAATATGTTCCTAATAGCGTTTCAGCCGCCATTGATTTCTGTACAAAGGATTATCCAGCTGAGAAAGCTTGGAGTCTGGGCCCTGGTCGGTTCGGGACTGAGGCTGGGGCTCTGTGCGCATTAACTGTGAGTACAAATAAAGCGGAATTGATAAGTAAATAGCCCATAAGAGATTTAGAGGAAGCAACTACCACAACTTCCCTTCACGATAAAAATGCCATACCTGAGCTGACCTGTCTTTACCTGTAGACAACTGTCCAGTCCAGTCCCCTCTACCCCCCACCTGCTCCCCTGGGCCGGATGGAGAGACAGAGAGCAGGATGAAGGAGCAGAAAGAGAGTAGACGTAGGCTGGGCCCCAGGCCAACCCCTGTGCCTCGCTGACAGCCTTTAATCCTGAACTCCAGCCCATGGAGACGGTGGCTTTGTGACCACTGGACTGAATCTTAATTAAAGTCTTGCATTGACAATTCCTTAAATGCTTATGTGATCAGCCTTGATATGGAGGCAAGTCAGTCAGTCACCCACCAGTACATTATTTATTTCATTCTCCTGCTGACTTCTTCATGGATCAAACTTACAAGATGCTGTGTACAAGCACACACTGACAGAGCAAGTGCTGTTCTACACACAAGCACACACTGACAGAGCATGTATTCAGAACAGTTTAAAAGCCAAACAGTTTCGCCAATCTAAAATGCCTGAGGGATTTGAGTGCAATTTAAATATGAAAAGGTGTCAATTTTTTTTCTCCAAAGAAGACAAATTATTTATTGTAATTAAAAGTACAAACATTGGGGATCGTCCAGAGGCAACAACTGATAGAAAGACAAATTATTATCACTATCATACTGCATGGATTCTCAGTAGCAACAGGAAGGAGAGAGGATGGTGTGTGTGTGAATGTGTGTCCATACGCTCACACACTAATTACTGCATCTGGCAATTATGTCTGTAATACAGGACACTTAGCAATTAATCTGCTTCTACTATTCCCTGCACTATGTAGTGTAGACCATGCATTTTGGTGGAAAAACGGGAGAGGCAGAGGATCATCCAGAGACAATCATGGATAGAAAGACAAATCATTATTATTACAACGACCGGGATTTGTTACTTCATTTGGCAGCATTTCGAGCTGGTTAATCACGAGCTCCACTCTACATGGAATCTCTGTAGAAATAGAAAACAACTGGAGGAGAGAGGATGGTGTGTGTGTGTGAATGTGTGTGTCCATGCGTGCACACACTAATTACTGGCAATTATGTCTGTGAGACAGGACACTTAGCAATCAATCTGCTACTACTATTCCCTACATTATCTAGTTTAGACCATTCACTTTGGTGAAACATAATCATGAACAGAACAGTGATCTTTATGAATTGGTATTTCACAAGTATGACATCTATTTGAGTCTAAATGCACGTATGTGGTTGCATCATCATTTATGGAAGAAAAAACCTACAGTTGGTGCAGCTCTCTTGTCCATACAGAAGGTGGGAGTAGAGTTCAAGGTAACAGAAAGAAACCCATGGATCTTTATCATGTCTGACATGATAGCTTTTTCTTTTCACTTCATGAATATATGAAACATTAGACCAACTCCCTGATAGGAAGCGCTAGTTCAAACATTGGTTTTGACATCTATTTGATCTGGTTCAAACATTGGTTTTGACATCTATTTGATCTGGTTCAAACATTGATTTTGACATCTATTTGACCCTTACTATCACATATAGAATAGCCTTCTGATAAGCAGCACATCAAATAGATGACCTCCTAGGGAGAATCTCATTCCATACTCCTCGCGTCTTCACTCCTCTCTCCTCACCTCCTTCTCAAAACCCATTGGATGAGAAAGCCAGAGGTCTCACCCCCTCTGACCTTCTCCTCCAATGGGTTTTTAGAAGGAGGCGAGGAGGGAGGACGTGAGGAGTATGGAATTGAGATTCTCCCCTAGACTACCTACAGTATCTAGACTACTGGGGACGGCTTCCATTTTCAAGCAAATTATTATGGTTTGATTATAACACAGGATCTCCCTCCCCTGGTCTAGGCAGATAAAGCTCAGTTGAAAGCGCCGGGAACTGCCTGAGAGTACGTCCGCAGGCCTGTGGAGAGAGGCAATTTATAGGCTATATGTCAATACGGAGGCAATGAATCAATTCTTATTTATCATCAGCCTAAATCATAGGTTTTTCTCGCCACATATGAAGAGTATTTTCTGACTCTGCATTGCAAAGACAGAAGGAAATGAAGTGCTTTATATTCCAAACAGAATTTCCTTGCCAATCAAGAATGGACAGACAGACCTCCATTTGATTTCCAAATGGATTTCTAACCATTTTAATCCTGTAGGCGCCCAATCAGAGAAGAGACAAGGATTGAACAAAAACTCAGACTGCATGTTCTCGTTTTTTCACGGCTCTAGAATAATTGATTTCTCCTTTATTCCCGGGAAGACGGACAAGGGAAGGCTTTAGACATGGGCAGGGGAAAGAGAGGCACGAGTCTGTCTGATTAACAGAACACCTAACGCCAACACTTCACAGGCCTGCCACTACACTCATCCAGTTTCGCTCTGTTCTCTCTCCCCTGCTCTCTTCTCTTATCACTCCAGTTGCCTTTAGTATTTACAGACTAAAAAAGACACATTATGGTGACTGTCTATCAGCCGCAGGTTAAGCTGGGTGAAATGTCTTTCTTTCACCTGTTACTGAATGCTTTTGTTTATGTTTTGTGTAGCAGGGTGCCATCATAGACTCTATTCAAGCTTGAGTGGCAGAGCAGGAAACATGTTACAGCAAACTGTTGCCTCACCATTTGAAATGGTTGGGTACTTTTAGGGTGCGCCCCAGGGCTTGGTGCTGGGCTCTCTGCTCTTCGTGTGGTGCAGAACAGTGCAGTTGATCATCTCCAGTAATGCCTTTTAGAGAAGAAGAAGGAAAAGCCTCTATAACAGAAACACCATTGGATATCAGCCAGCCCGCCCACTTCTATAACAGAAGCACCATTGGATATCAGCCAGCCCGGCCACTTCTACAACAGAAGCAGCATTGGATATCAGCCAGCCCGGCCACTTCTATAACAGAAGCAGCATTGGATATCAGCCAGCCCGCCCACTTCTATAACAGAAGCACCATTGGATATCAGCCAGCCTGCCCACTTCTATAACAGAACCACCATTGGATACCAGCCAGCCCACCCACTTCAGCCATACTCAATATACTACAAACACGTACATTAGCACTGTTCCAGTGTGCCGCTCTTTTCAATGAAACCATTGTTTTAGATGGGGTGTGTGTCAAGTGATGGCCAATGGGCCAGGACGGGTTCCCTGAGCTGGTCCACGGTTTTCCATTGACCGTCAGGGAGCAGAACAGAACATAACATTCAATGTGTAGGGATGAAGAAAGCGGATTATCTCAGACGGTACAAAGCTGGCTCTTCATTAAGCCATGCGTCATTTAGTGAAATATGAAAAAGATCTGGGCCTGGCCCAGTCACAGCACATTGTGTTGTATGTTTCAGACTGATGTCATGCTCTCAGCTCTCCTCTGTACAGAGCAATGTGCCTGGTAGGTGACCCATGTCTACAAGCATCAGGGAAGCAATTCAATGGTCATACTCCCCCATACCAGAGATTCCTCATTCACCTCCTGAAAGACACAGGCCTATCGGAGTTGAAAAGGGAGACTTCGTTCAGGTCAAGCTCATGAACACGGCCATCTATTGAGAAGCCGAAGGATATGAACAAAGACACCAACTAAGGGAGAAATCAAAACGCCAAGAAGTCAAAGAAATTATAAACATCCCTCTCATACCTCAGCCTTTATTTTCTTATGCCATCCTATAGACTGGAGAGAGCAACAGACCTTGGATACAGTGTTCCATTGGCCTTTTACCCAATGGGAGGCAACTGGCTAGGTGTTAAGTCATCAACTAAACAGAGGAGGGTATTACGCACAGGGAGAGCTAGCTAGTTGTAAATGAGAACTTGTTCTCAACTGGCCTACCTGGTTAAATAAAAAATAGTTCACCTGGGACCGGGGGCACTAAAGAGGCAGCAGTCAGTGAACAATATGAGCAAGTCATTTTTTCCCCTGCCAGAGACAATCTCACCACTCAGAGAGCCCAGACAGTATAATGAGGAATCAATAGCTGCTGCTGGTTATGCATTCAGGACAACACACTGCGCTCCAGGCTCAGACACAGCTGGAGGAGGGCTCTGCTGCTGACAGTTTGACAAAGACACAAGCAATACTCAAGTCATTAAGATGGAGGGCATCTAGTATGGATCGCAGTCTCGCAAGTAAGTGTGTGCACAGACGTGTATACAAAGGAACTAATATAGATTACAGTTAAGTGTGCACACCGCTCAGAAGCGTCCGTTCTAAGAGCAGAGTCAATGAGTGTTTTCTATTTGTAAGACTGAATGAAAAGTTCACAATACCAGCAGAAAACAAAATCAATGGATTACCACACGGAGAATCATTTTAAGATTTTTTATTTCAGTTTTTACAGCTTTTTCCTCACAACGATGCCAGAGAGAAAGCATTTTGTATTCATTGCATTGTAATTATTTGAAAGCAACCAAAAGAGGAAGGAAGCCATTTTGGAGAGCGTAGCAGTAGAAGCAGAGGCAGTTCTGACATGCAGCAGAGCCGGCAGGGTAATGAAACCCAGAGAGCGAGAGGACGATCACTTCCCCGGTCCACAGTTTGAACCCTGAACCCCTGTATATCCCTCTGTTCGGAGCCCACCCACCCATTCATCTAATACAAAACACACTGCGGCAACAAAGGATTGCAGATCAGAACATGTTCAAAACGCACTCAAAAAGGGAAAAACATTATGCAATTCTAAATTGCATGATGGTTAATGTTGACATGCCATCACTACACATGTTTTAATAAGTAACAGAATATTTTTTACATTAATTTTGAAATGCCAACATGGTGATTGGTCAAGGGGGTATTTACGCTATAATACGTTAGAGTAACCTTGGTTAATAATGTTTAGTGTGATATGTTATCAGTAGAGGGTTACGTAGAGAGTGGGTAACCAGTATTATTAGCGGCCTAAACAGGACCTACCCTCTCATACAGTACAAACCCCCCTAGTTGAAGCACTGGACAGTTAGCCAGTCAGGTCTACAGCGAAGAGCTACAGTACACAGCCAGGGGAAAGAGGAGGCCATCTTACAGAATTCATCTTTACAACCGTTCTCCATCTAGCACAACTGATGTTTGGAAGATGAACATAACCAAGTGGTCTTACAATATTGAAAACGGGCAACAAAATTGAACACTATTGAATGTCTCCATTTTTTTCTGCCAACATCTTTGAGAAAGGAGGGCACACAGGACTTGAGAGCGATCATATTTAGGCGCTAAGCTCTATTCATTTTTACATTGCAAACCTTTGTGTGTTCAGGGAGGGTCCAAGTCTGGGTGCTTTTCTCCTCAGTGTTTGGTCCCTAAGGGAGAAATGATTGACAAGTCCATCCGTTCAATGGCTACTGAAGAAGCAAGAAGAGAGAATCCCTACAACAACTTAAAAAATAAAACAAAAAGGAAAAACCAAAAAACACAACCAGACAAAGCAGTGCTAAAGACAGAGGTCGGGGGAAGGGGTGTGTCCATCTTGTCTGTCTGGGGGACCACTGCTGCATCCGCCTGTCCGTCCCTTCTAGGCTCCCGTCTCACTTGAGGAGAGCCTTGATGGCGTCGGTCTCTGCTGCTTCGAAGGCGCTCTGGCCGTCTGGTCCTTTCCGCTCCTTGTCGGCTCCCTGGGGGAGAGAGAGACATGACAGGGAGACATTATGATCTGAGTGGAGCATCAAGGCCTCAACCACAGTGGGAAGCCACTCTCTCAAAGTGAACTACTGGCCAAGGTTAGAGTCAGTGTTCACCCTACACCCCCATCCAGCCCTCTACCCAAGGCCACAGGTTCAGCCCATCAGTAACGCTCTGTGAGAGTGTGGGCCAACCTGCCTGTCCCCCTCAACCTACTCTGTGACGATGTAGTCTCTCTCACCCTCTCCAAGTGCATTCCAAAAGGACCGGCAAGGCACTGCGCAGAATCACTGACTAACTAATCACCTATTCCCTCTAACCCAATGTTTCTCTCTCTCTCACACACACACACACCCCAGAACAAGACAGTGAAGGTGAATGAGGGTGAAGGGAATGCAGAAAGGGTTGTAAGTAACGGACAAAGGGGGAATAAATCTTACTAGCTGACGAGTGGTCGAGCATTGCCAGACCAACAACGTCAATGGAAAACTTTAGCCTCGCCACCTTTAGCCTCTTAGCGGGGGCTTACGGAGCGCGGGCAGAGAACACACCATTGTTGAGTGGAGAAGCCTGACCCACTTTGAGTGCCAGGCAGAAAGTGTGTGTGTAATATATATGTCAGAGAAAAAAGGGTAATTGTGTGTGTTTGTGAGAGAGAGAGGTTGTGTTTGAGTATGTGTGTGCTGCCAAAAGGGGCATTGGAGCGTGCACGGGCTACAGAGATTAAACAGGACTGGTGGATACCCTCAGATAGGCATCTCTAAATTGGGGGGGAAAGGCTACATTTAAGAGTTTATTTGCATCTAGCAACACAGTTTACGCCGTTCTGATGCAACTTTGTGAAAAGTAACAAAATATATATTTTATTTACAATGACGATCTGGCTTAGTGAGATTGTATGGGTTTCAACATTCATAACAGGACCAAACTATCACTAAAGAAATGTGGTAACATGGTTAAACAAACCAGCAAAACCAGCACCTGTAGCTGGATGGTGTGTTAGAGAGGCATCTTGTGACCAAGCCTGGTGTTCTCCACGGTCATCGTGTTCTCAGCTCTAGCGGGCTGACGGCAAAGAGAACAAGGAGGAGGTGGAGGCTCTCTAGCTCAGGGGAAGTCATTAGCTAGCAGCTGGTACCGGCGGTGGAGGACCCAGACGTAGCAGGACTCCACAGGCCTCATTTACACAACACTTCACCCCCTGACACTCACCTCAACGAGACTCCTAGTCAACACAGCCTGGGACGAGGCTGCTACCTTCCTACAGGAGCCATCCAGCACCATCGAATGAGCATTCCCTGACTCTAATTATATAGCTGGAGCTAGCTAGCTGTATTGTCCAGTGACCAACTCATGTTGTCGTACACCGACGCGGCTTCTCACTCTCCCTGGGATCTACTGAGAGGGGGAAGAAAGCCTCCTCCACGTCCCTCAAGTCTACAGTTATCTACCATGGACATCCACCGGTCTCCACTTAGAATAATGAGCTAGTCTAAAATGGGAGTAATGATGGTAGCCAGTAAACACTGATGGGCCAAACAACATCCAGCCAGGAAGAGATTGAGTTTTTTTATTTAACCTTTAACTAGGCAAGTCAGTTAAGAACAAATTCTTATTTACAATGACGGCCTACCCCGGACGACGCTGGGTCAATTGTGCGCCGCACTATGGGACTCCCAATCACAGCCGGATGTGAAACAGCCTTAACTAAGTGAGATGTAGGCTAGCCCTAATGAAGAGTGACCCAGTCAAATAGAGACCGCAGCATCCTGGAGTGACAGAGCCAAACAACGCCACAGTGTGTGTGTGGGGTGTGTGTGCGCGCACGTGCAGTAAGTAGTAATAGGGGTTATGTAAGTCTGCCACTCGGCCGAGGTGTCCATTAAGTCTTCATTATGCCATTGAGTGGAAAGGGGAGACTGCCCATGCATAATCCATCAGGCCCTCAGACCTCATCCCCTCAGGATTGGTTATAAAATATGATGCTTACAGGAGTCCATCGACTCGCCCACTCCAGTCAAGCGGCCGCGGGGCCGATCACAGGGCATATTTTACATGGCCTTGAACGAGGGAGAAGAAATAAGGAGAGATCAATATCCGTATGGGGATGGAGAAACAGACTTCTGTTGGCTGCACTGTGCTCAAAGAAGCGGGAAAAGATAGGACGGCTGTTTGACCAAAACACGAGCAGGGTGCTGATGGCTGAAACAGGACAAGGAGGGGGTGCTGTACTGCAAGACAACAGTGAGGGTAAGGGGAAGTGCTGTACTGTAACATTTACCCAACGCTCTTATCCAGAGCGACTTAGTGAGTGCATACATTTTCATAGTGGTCCCCCGGGGAAATCGAACCCACAACCCTGGCGCCATGCTCTACCAACTGAGCTACACGGGACCACTTTAACCCACTTCTGGCATCTATTGCCAAGCACATGAAAAAGTATCTTGGCTAGTTAGTCCCAAAAGCTAAACATGGTCCTGAGAGAAGAGAGAAGCTTAATAGCATCCACGACACAGTACGAGCCAGTACGAGCCGGTCACAACACTCCCCCCAGTCCTCCTCCCAGCTAGCAACATGCTCATAGTGGTGCGCAGATGGCTACATTTAGACAGGGAGGAAGTGGTAGTCTGCACAATCCTACTAACTCATTTCCTGTTACCCAGCCCACCCTTCATCCAAGTGATAAATCCATCGCGACACATTCTTCACTCTGCGGTGCCCGTACACAAATCACTCTCCCTGGCTTGCCTAGCACGCAGTGTAGACTGGGGCCTGAGCAGGAGGATGTAACGTTACAGAACGCTCTTCTGCAGATTGAAAAAAGGTATGACGTAGAACAGATGATTGCCAGATGGAATAGGGAACCGTGTCAGCTCTACTCATTCTATCTGCAACGTTTCACATCACTGAATACACCCCAGGTCTAATGCAGCTAGAAGACTAGAAAAGGCTAGCCTGAATAACATCATACTCCTGACCCAATAGCAGTGGTCAACAGTCCACTGTTAAGAGTGTGGTCTAGGGCGAGATGGGCTGAGAGTGGCTGAGGGTCGGGATTGAAGAGCTTATGTTTGGTGATGTATTTTTGTTATGCGACTGCTTTATATAAAAGTACTGTGTATGTAAGGGGGTCAATGGGTTAATAAAAATCTATTTAAAAAAATAAAAATAAAAAAGAATGGGAGTTGTTTAGGGAGTGTTGATTCATAATTAACAAGCCTCGTGTTGTTCGGTAGCCATCCCTCTGGCCTGTAGTCAAGTCAGCAACTCTTTCCCCAGCCTGCAGGCTGGTTAGGGTCAAACACAGGGTTAACAGGCCTTCGATAATGCAGGAACCACCTGGGGGCAGTCAGAGGTCAGCTCCCTTGAAGCTCAGGGGCACACTTCCAAGACTATCAAGCATTTTGTCCAGAATGAATACTTGAGTTATCATGAATCATACATTACTCTGGTAGTAGTGGACTACCAATGCAGTATCAGATTCCTCGGAATGTTTCTTAAAGCCGAATAAACGAGCGGACATGAATCAATGAGTAGACATTCAAGCGCTGGCCTGCGGTTGCTCTTGTAATAACAGTGTGGGTAAAGAGAGAAAGTGCTTCAGTCCTGCTGGTGATGGTTCATTTCAGCCAGAAGCACCACCATCAGGCTGCTATGTGTGGAGCGGCAACTCATATCTCCTCGCACTCTGCGTCGAGCCTAACCCCTGCTGCTGAGCCCTTGGCTGGCGGCAACCCGGGCCTGCCATTCTTATATCTGCCTGAAGGGGTTTCAATTGCTGACGCATGGCGCTCAGACTATCCCCTCCCTATGAGATGATCTGGTTCCATCCATATGGTATCTGTCTCTGCATGCATCGTGACTGTGTCCCCTCCAGAAGAGTTGTCCCCTCCCAGAAGAGTTGGTGCCAGGCGATTTACGTGGCGGGTCATGTCCGTAGGATGCAAAGAGGGGCGCCGCTTGGAGGTTGGGGTAAGTCCCTTAACCCGTGACGGTGAGTGAGGACCGCCTACGCAACTCTCGGAGAAGCGTGGCACAGTGCTTTCATGTACCGCCTCATTTAGCCTGGCTGGGAGAAGACTGATGCTACCCCACTGGAAATTTGACCCTGTTGGTTTCCATTCACACACAGTCATAATCAAGAAAAACTCAATCCATCCACATACAAATACCGAGGCGCGCACACACACACGTTTTATGAAAGCAATTTGTAATTGTACTGACATGTCGGCGCTGGACCCTGGACATAATTGTTTTTATAAAAATCACGAGGTAACGAAAGAAATGTCCATATTGTGCATCTACCCTTTGTGCTGTGCAGCAACGAGTGGGGGGGTGGGGTTACATCAATTACACAGCAGTTTGGCACGTTTTCAGGGAGAGAAAGAAGGAGAGTGAGAGAGGGGAAAGTGATATAAGCCTCCACAGGGCTTACCATTAGAGAACTGAGACATCTGTAATTTCTGAGGCTGCACCACAGGTACCTCACTGAGCCGGCACGCCATGATAACAGAGAGCAGCTGGGAAAACGTGAGCTGAATGAAAACTCACAGCACACACAGTGAGAGACTCCACAAGGCAGTGCCCAAATCATGTCCTGTATGTACGCAGTTCTGCATGAAACAAATATGGTCTAAAATCCCTGCTCTCTGACTTCACTGTGATAGTAGTTACTGTGTACTATGAGTAAGATGCTTTTAATAATTCGACAAAGATCACCTCTCAAAGAATACATTCAGCCACTGGATCATCATCATCATCATCATCTCAGTGTTCCAGAGCTGAGCGAGAGGTAGGTGTGTGTGGCGCTAGCTAGTGGGAGAGTAACAAATAAACAGCAGCAGTGCTGTGCGATGATGTCTGGGAACATTCCAGCTCCATCCACACAGAACAGAAGGTTTGGGCAGGCAGGGCCAGACAGTCACTGAACATTGAGCCTTTATTGTAGTCCTTTATGTGATTTATTGTAGTCCTTTATGTGATTTATTGTAGTCCTTTGTCACACAGGAGTTACCTCATCAGCAGTTACACAACACACAGAACTTTGAAGACAGAAACGGCTCTGACGAGTGTAAAGACAGCTCGGTGCGTGCGTGTGCGCACGCGAGTGTGGCGTTACCTTTTCTAGCAGGATCTTGACGCAGGTGAGGTGACCCTCGTACGTGGCAGAGAGCAGCGGAGTGATACCATGTTTGTCTGGGGCCTGTGGGAGACCAAAGTGTGAAAAAGGGAGTGAGCGGGTTTGTGCGTGGACAGACACCATACATCAGCAGAGCACAGTCGTCCCTGCCTCCAACACAAGGGCACATCACGTCACTCTCGTTATCAGAGGAAATAACTCAGGAAGCTCTTTTATTTCTCTCCTTATCTCATCAATGAATTAGAGAGGAAACCCACTATTTATCTCCCCTGTTTCAGGAGCCCTGGCTAGGGCCCCTTATCTGAAGGGACTGGAGAAGAGAGACCAGGAGTTACGCATTCTATTTGGGGGTTAGTGATACAAGACCCAAGAAAACAAAATGGTGTAGCAGCCAGACTGATGGATGTTGGAGTGAATAAGTGTGGTGGTGATCAGACCAAGAGGCAGATAAGGGAGGTTGGGAGAGGACATGGCTCTAGACTGTGTGCAGTGAGAGTTGGGCCTAGTTAACAAGCTCTCCAAATTCACACAGGTACATTAAAGGTCAGAACTTCCAGTTCTAGCAAGTATCGCCTGAACGGTCAACACGTGTCTGTGTGAAACTAACTATAACGTCTTGGGCCAGTGACACCCATAAGCACCTTCAGGCTTGTGTGGCAATATTAATGGGCCTGAGACCAAAGTACAGCTTTGAATAAGGTTAAGAATTTCTACTATTAATGAGAATAGCTACACAGAGGCTACCTAGAAAGATACTAGCGCAGAACTGTACAATACGGTCCCCTTCCATAACTTGTAAATGCCACAACCATCACTCTGCTCCATCCCACTGTAAAAGCAGATCGATTCCCTCCACTGCAGTGTGGTAATGGGTTGAGGCTCAGGGGAGCATTCTGACAGACTATGTGGCCAGTTAGTCTGTGCTGCTCTGAGGGAATTGAGGGGGCTTCAGAAGAATGACAAGTCCCTTATAAAAACAGGAATCCCATTGGTCCAAACATAGACCTTAACCACTTCCTACATGTCTGAACAACACTAGCAGTCTACAGTAGTTAAGTCATGTTGGTCTGAGTCGTTTCTTATTTAACTAGGCAAGTCAGTTAAGAACAAATTCTTATTTCCAATAACGGCCTAGGAACAGTGGGTTAACTGCCTTGTTCAGGGGCAGAATGACTGATTTTTACCTTGTCAGCTCGGGGATTTGATCTAGCAACCTTTTGGTTACTGGCCCAACGCTCTAACCACTAGTCTACCTGCCGCCTCTGTTATTACTACAGTATGTGGTTGACTATAGTAGAAGCATTGTACGAGTGGATTCAGAAAAAGGGAGTGTTGTTCTCTCTGGTACTATTAGGTCTATTCAATAAGCAAATTAATGCAAACACACAGAATGGAAAACGCATCATTCCTTCCTCCTTGGGCATCAGTAATAACTGGTGACAGAGAGGCCTACCACCACAGCTTTCTTCCATAATCAGTACTAATCAAATGTAGAGGGACTGATATTAGAATACTGCTGTTAAAAACTAACAATATAACAGCAGTAGGTCTATATTGACAGCAGTATTCCAATAACAGCAGTAGGCCTATATTGATATCAGTATTCCCACTAGCAGCTCTTACGTTGGCATCTGCTCCCTTGGAGAGGAGGAACTCCAGCATCTCAGCCTGGCCACAGTCAGCAGCATAGTGCAGGGGCTTCCTGCCGCCCTCCAGGGTCCTGTTCACATCCTCATCCTAAAAACACACACACAGTTAAGATATCATCATCACCTATACAACTTCCCCTCCTGTATCTAAAAAAGGAACATAACTGTGTGCATGTCTGTACAGCCAGTGCTTAATACAATGGAAATCCCTTCTTGTGCCAGAAACCCCCCTCAGTTCAAAACACAGAGGCCGTCACACAATCGCACCACACAAGACGCCTCCTCCCAGTCTCCCTGCTGTGGTACTGCGAGGCCTCAAACTGTCAAGCCTGCAGGCGAGAGGAAAGACAGGCTCTATAGCCCCTCCACAGTCCATTGTGTGGAGCGGTGGGGTAGTCCTGAAGAGAACACTCATTACAGAGACCGGTCACTCAGACTAGGCAGCATTGTCAGTGCCATGTCATCCCATAGCACCTTTCTCATTAGCTGGCTATGTGGCCTGAGGAAAAAGGACTGGAATGTATTCACCTGCTAAGCATCCTGCATAAAACCAACCCATGTCGATGAAACATGGTGAAGCCCCAAAATTGCCCTCCCTTGAAGCCTGTGTTTCAGACATAAGGAAGTGGATGGCAGAAAATTTTCTACTTTTAAACTCTGATAAAACAGAGATGCTAGTCCTAGGTCCCAAGAAACAAAGAGATCTTCTGTTGAATCTGACAATTAATCTTGATGGTTGTACAGTCGTCTCAAATAAAACTGTGAAGGACCTCGGCGTTACTCTGGACCCTGATCTCTCTTTTGACGAACATATCAAGACTGTTTCAAGGACAGCTTTTTTCCATTTACGTAACATTGTAAAAATTAGAAACTTTCTGTCCAAAAATGATGCAGAAAAGTTAATCCATGCATTTGTAACTTCTAGGTTAGACTACTGCAATGCTTTATTTTCCGGCTATCCGGATAAAGCACTAAATAAACTTCAGTTAGTGCTTAACACGGCTGCTAGAATCTTGACTAGAACCCCAAAATTTGATCATATTACTCCAGTACTAGCCTCTCTACACTGGCTTCCTGTTAAGGCAAGGGCTGATTTCAAGGTTTTACTGCTAACCTACAAAGCATTACATGGGCTTGCTCCTACCTATCTTTCTGATTTGGTCCTGCCGTACATACCTACACGTGCGCTACGGTCACAAGACGCAGAGCCTCCTTACTGTCCCTAAAATTTCTAAGCAAACAGCTGGAGGCAGGGCTTTTTCCTATAGAGCTCCATTTTTATGGAATAGTCTGCCTATCCATGTGAGAGACGCAGACTCGGTCTCAACCTTTAAGTCTTTATTGAAGACTCATCTCTTCAGTAGGTCTTATGACTGAGTGTAGTCTGGCCCAGGAGTGTGAAGGTGAGCGGAAAGGCACTGGAGCAACGAACCACCCTTGCTGTCTTTTGCCTGGCCGGTTCCCTCCACTGGGATTCTCTGCCTCTAACCCTATTACAGGGCTGAGTCACTGGCTTCTGGTGCCGTGGCGGAGATCTTGTGGGCTATACTCGGCCTTGTCTCAGGATGGTAAGTTGGTGGTTGAAGATATCCCTCTAGTGGTGTGGGGGCTGTGCTTGGCAGAGTGGGTGGGGTTATATCCTGCCTGTTTGGCCCTGTCCGGGGTTTTAGTCGGACGGGGCCACAGTGTCTCCCGACCCTCCTGTCTCACCCCCAGTATTTATGCTGCAGTAGTTTATGTGTCAGGTGCTAGGGTCCGTCTGTTATATCTGGAGTATTTCTTCTCTTATCTGGTGTCCTGTGCGAATTTAAGTATGCTCGCTCTAATTATCTCTCTCTTTCTTTTCTTCTTCTCTCTCTCTCTCTCTCTCTCTCTCTCTCTCTCTCTCGGAGGACCTGAGCATTAGGACCATTCCTCAAGGCCTACCCGGATGTCCCGAGTCCACCTGGCCGTGCTGCTTCTCCAGTTACAACTGTTCTGCCTGTTTTATGAACATTTTAAAATCTTGTCCATGTTCTGTTATAATCTGCACCCGGCACAGCCAGAAGAGGACTGGCCACCCCTCACAGCCTGGTTCCTCTCTAGGTTTCTTCCTAGGTTTTGGCCTTCTAGGGAGTTTTTCCTAGCCACCGTGCTTTTACACCTGCATTGCTTGCTGTTTGGGGTTTTAGGCTGGGTTTCTGTACAGCACTCTGTGACATCAGCTGATGTAAGGGGGGCTTTATAAATAAATTTGATTTGATTTGATTTGATGTTAGCTTTGAATGACTTTCTATTGTACCTGGCTAGCAACAGGACAGAAATGGTTTCCCAGACAGCAGCTCTATAGGTTATACATTAGCTAGGACCTACGGTGTACCCATGAACATGAAACAGTACCTACTCTGAGCTTGTGTGACAGAGAGGGATATCTTTTTTACAGGAAGCAAGAGTGTGATGAGAGACACTGGAGCTGGGGTTGAGAGGGCATGGCTATCCTTCGTCTATGTGTTGGTCACCAGCAGATCATACAGCTCTATGCACAATGACTACTTCGAACAATTTCCACAGTAAATAAAATAGATAATTTACAACAAAAAAACATGCAAAGTTTGGTTACCAAACTCTGTTTATGCATAGTTTGTGTAAAATGTTCAGTGGAAATTGTTAAGAGTTGGCAAGTCCTTGTGCATAGAGTTATGGTTTGTCAAACTTTGAAAACAATGGTTTTTGTCTGAGTCTCCGCATTATTCCATTACCGCGGATCTGCCCTAAGGCAACGAGGCTATCAGGGGGATGAGTCGGGGGTCTGGGCTAGTCTTTAGATGTGTCGGCCGGGCATGATAACCAATCTGGCTCAGAAAAGGTTACAGCCAGGCTTTGGATAATGCTAGCACCACTCAGCTGCTCTCAAAAGCTTAGGCCAGACAGCACAGTGATCCAATGGATTCCCTTGCTGCAATTCATTGGATTTCTGAAGCTTTATAGGTCTCCATAGCTCAGGTAAACGTAGCCTATGGTCCATCCATGTGTTGTAATCTGAGATTACACGTTCCTCTCTAATCTCCCGTGAGTTAGGCTAATGTAGCCTGGTTAGAGGGGTTCCTATTGGATAAACTGAGACAGCAGCTTCAAACACTAGTTGCCCTTCCTGCAGTTCAAATAAACTCAGCAAAAAAAAGGAACGTCCTCTCACTGTCAACTGCGTTTATTTTCAGCCAACGTAACATGTGTAAATATGTGTAAGAACATAAGATTCAACAGCTGAGACAACTGAACAAGTTCCACAGACATGTAACTAACAGAAATTGAATAATGGGTCCCTGAACAAAGGGAACCATTATAGCCCTCAGTCCAGCCTCTCTCAGCCTATTGCGGACAGTCTGAGCACTGATGGAGGGATTGTGCGTTCCTGGTGTAACTCGGGCTGTTGTTGTTGCCATCCTGTACCTGTCCCGCAGGTTCAGATGTACCGATCCTATGCACGTGTTGTTACACGTGGTTTGCCACTGGAGAGGATAATCAGCTGTCCGTCCTGTCTCCCTGTAGCGCTGTCTTAGGCGTCTCACAGTACGGACATTGCAATTTATTGCCCTGGCCACATCTGCAGTCCTCATGCCTCCTTGCAGCATGCCTAAGGCACATTCACACAGATGAGCAGGGACCCTGGGCATCTTTCTTTTGGTGTTTTTCAGAGTCAGTAGAAAGGCCTCTTTAGTGTCCTAAGTCTTAACTGCCTACAGTCTGTAAGCTGTTAATGTCTTAACCATTCCACAGGTGCATGTTCATTATGGTTCAAGCATGGGAAACCGTGTTTAAACCACTTGCAATGAAGATCTGTGAAGTTTTGTATTTTACGAATTATCTTTGAAAGACAAGGTCCTGAAAAGGGGACGTTTCTTTTTTTGGTGAGTTTATGAATACATATGACAAACATCACTTTCGGGGAAAGCAATTATATGTGTAGGCAAACTGCAATCTTGTCACTAGCTGTACGACTGGCTATATATGCACCAATCACCCACAGAGCCCCACTGGTCTGCCTCTGGCATGCTCACCTGTATCAAAATTCCTCTGAAGGTCAAGGAAAACAGTGGGAAAGCTCCTTCATTTTACAACCAATCCAAGTGAATCCATTAGGCATGATGGAATCCCATCCGTTCTAATAGTTTTCAAATATTACCTCCAGGAGCTGGGTGATATGGGGTTAATTTAAAATGGTTTCATTAGGGTTGAGGGATAAGGGAAAAAACAGTGGATCACAATCTAATATCCACATGTACAGTATGAAGTGTCTAGGAGCTGCCTGCCTTTGAAAAATCTTAAGCAACTGGCAGAAAAACCCATCTCTGCAATTGAATGGCCCATATCTGAAACATTTCCATCCTATTGCAATTTAAAATTGTAATCTGGGATTATTGGGCTGGGTTTACACAGCCCATTCCTCCTGACAGAGTTGGTGTAACTGAGTCAGGTTTGTAGGCCTCCTTGCTCGCACAAGCTTTTTCAGTTCTGCCCACAAATGATCTATAGAATTGAGGTCAGGGCTTTGTGATGGCCACTCCAATACCTTGACTTTGTTGTCCTTAAGCCATTTTGTCACAACTTTGGAAGTATGCTTGGGGTCATTGTCCATTTGGAAGACCCATTTGTGACCAAGCTTTAACTTCCCGACTAATGTCTTGAGATGTTGCTTCAATATATCCACATAAGTTTCCTCCCTCATGATGCCATCTATTTTGTGAAGTGCACCAGTGCCTTCTGCAGCAAAGCACGCCCACAACATGATGCTGCCACCCCCGTGCTTCACGTTTGGGATGGTGTTCTTCGGCTTGCAAGCCTCCCCCTTTTTCCTCCACACATAACTATGGTCATTATGGCCAAACAGTTCTATTTTTGTTTCATCAGACCAGAGGACATTTCTCCAAAAAGTACGATCTTTGTCCCCATGTGCAGTTGCAAATCGTAGTCTGGCTTTTTTATGGCAGTTTTGGAGCAGTGGCTTCTTCCTTGCTGAGCGGCCTTCCAGGTTATGTTGATATAGGACTCGTTTTACTGAGGATATAGATACTTTTGTACCCGTTTCCTCCAGCAACTTCACAAGGTCCTTAGCTGTTGTTCTGGGATTGATTTGCACTTTTCACACCAAAGTACATTCATCTCTAAGAGATAGAACTCGTCTCCTTCCTGAGCGGTATGACAGCTGCGTGGTCCCATGGTGTCTATACTTGCGTACTATTGTTTGTACAGATGAACGTGGTACCTTCAGGCGTTTGGAAATTGCTCCCAAGGATAAACCAGACTTGTGGAGGTCTATGATTTGTTTTCTGAAGTCTTGGCTGATTTCTTTTGATTTTCCCATGATGTCAAGCAAAGCAGCACTTGGTTTGAAGGTAGGCCTTGAAATACATCTACAGATAAACCTCCAATTGATTCAAGTTATGTCAATTAGTCTAATCAGAAGCTTCTAAAGCCATGACATCCATTTTCTGGAATTTTCCAAGCTGTTTACTTAGTGTATGTAAACTTCTGACCCACTGGAATTGTGATACAGTGAATTATAAGTGAAAAATTTGTAGTAGATGTCCTAACCAACTTGCCAAAACTATAGTTTGTTAACAATAAATTTGTGGAGTGATTGAAAAATGAGTTTTAAATGACTCCAACCTAAGTGTATGTAAACTTACAACTTCAACTGTATCAGATGATAGCTATAAAGAATAGAGGTCTGATTGTCTAGCTCCTAGCCTACTGTCTAAACAAAATGCACGCTGCTTTCACACAGGAGCTCTACAGGCCTAACGATTCATCAGTGTGGTTAGGCTTTCAACAAGTTAGCCCACAGTTATTTTAAAGGTGTTCAACCTACACCATACTGGCTAAACCTCAAACCACAAGCCGTGTTTCAGTATTATTTTCAGGTACTTTACAGAAAGATCCAATGCTTAGATACCTTATGTACTGTGCATTTGAAAAATAGTATTTGGACTCTTTCCCCTATTTTGTTACGTTACAGCCTTATTCTAAAAATATATTAAAGTATTCCCCCCCAATCAATCTACACTCAATACCCCATAATGACAAAGCAAAAATAGGGTTAGAATGTTCGCAATTGTATTAAAATAAAAAAACATTAATACCTTATATAGATATGTATTCAGACCATTTGCTATGAGACTCGAAGTGCTTCCAGTTTCTAATGATTTGACATGATTTGGAAAGGCACACACCTGTCTAAGGTCCCACAGCTGACAGTGCATGGCAGAGCAAAAACCAAGCCATGAGTTCGAAGGAATGGTCCGTAGAGCGCCGAGACAGGGTTGTGTCGAGGCACAGATCTGGCCAAGGGTACCAAAACATTTCTGCAGGATTTAAGATCCTCAAGAACACAGTGGCCTCCATCATTCTTGAAATGGAAGAAGTTTGGAAACACCAAGACTGTTCCTAGAGCTGGCCGCTGACCGAATGGTCACTCAAAAAACTCCAGAGTTCCTTTGTGGAAATGTGAGAACCTTCCAGAAGGACAACTATCTCTGCAGCACTTCACCAATCAGGGCTTTATGGTAGTGGTCAAACGGAAGCCCCTCCTCAGTAAAAGGCGCATGGCAGCCCTAAAGGACCCTCAGAAACAAGATTCTCTGGTCTGATGAAATCAAGATTGTACTCTTTGGTCTGAATGCCAAGCGTCGCGTCTGGAGGAAGCCTGGCACCATCCCTACGGTGAACCATGGGTGGCAGCATCATGTTGTGGGGATGTTTTTCAGCGGCAGGGACTGGGAGACTAGTCAGGATCAAGGCAAAGATGAACAGAGCAAAGTACAGTGAGATCCTTGATGAAAATCTGCTCCAGAGCACTCAGGACCTCAGACTGGGGCGAAGGTTCACCTTTCAACAGAACAATGACCCTAGCACACAGCCATGACAATGCATGAGTGGCTTCGGGACAAGTCTCCGAAGGTCCTTGAGTGGCCCAGCCAGAGCCCAGACTTGAACCCAATCGAACATCTCTGGAGAGGCCTTTAAATAGCTGTGCAGCAACGCTCCCCATCCAACCTGATAGAGCTTGGAGAGGATCTGCAGAGAAGAATGAGATTAACTCCCCAAATAAATTTGCAAAAATGTCTAAACCTGTTTTTGCTTTGTCATTATGGGGTATTGTATGTGGCTTGATGAGGGGGGGGAAACAATTATACATTTCAACCTTTTTCTAAAATGTAACAAAATGTGTTAAAAGTCTAGGGGTCTGAATAGTTTCCAAATGCACTGTATGTACCTGGAATGTAGACCTACAGAGAATGCAACATTGGTGATCAAATATTTCAAGGAGACGCCTACATAACGACTGCCACCATTGAAGTGTAATTCAAATGTGATTGATTGAAGTTTCAGAGCCTATTTCATGTCTAGAATTAGACCAAAATAAGTTAGTGACTAAAGATGACCAGTTTACAGACCAATATCTAATGTGTCACTGCTCTATAAAATGGCATAGGTGTGGCCTGAAAATTAGTGAGCCTCAGTATGGAGGCTGAATGATAAGATAATCACTTGAACAGTTTCCCTGAACATCCTCATTCAAAGTAGAGAGCAAACACGTAGTACCTAGGCCTACTTAATGTTTCCAACACCGTGAAGTTATAAGCAAGCCATCTCCCTAACGTTAGGAAGCTAGCCATCTAGATAGATCTGCCTTGCAACAAAGCTCTGAGACACCAGCACACTTCACACTAGCTAGCTGTCACAACAACACGGACCAGTGGATCTGGCTATAGCTAGTTACAGACTGCTCGCTAAAACCAACCATAACTGATTCTCAAACAGGAGCCAACTATCTAGCTAAATAAGTAGTTAACGTTAGTTAGGTACTTAATCATATATATATGCGCTTGTCTGCAGAAATAGTCATTCATTAGGCAATAACAAACACACCGATACACTGTGATTGAATCAGATTACAACAAGTTGTTGCAGTGGGGATGCAACGTAGCTAGCTAACCATTTATCTATAGTATGGTACTTTGCTAGCGCTAGCTATCAAACAACCTACCCAAACTAGTTAGCGATTGTTACAAACGTTTGTAAAAGCAAACCTTCCAGCTAGCTAACTACAATGAGTTGGTGATAGTTAGGTGAACGGATAGTTAGCTAATGTATGCATGCGACGCCAGCTATGAAAGTTAGCTACCTAGCTAGCTAACCTTGCAACGCCATGGCTAGCGAACGACGTTTGCTAGCTATAAAGACAAAACATAGCTAGCTAATGTTATTTAGCTAGCGCACTTAGCTGGCTGGTTTGCGAGTAAGTTATCTACAGTATACCGTACCTTCATTAAGGTCTTAACCTCGTCCAGGTCTCCATTTTTCAAGGCCCACGTCAATTCTTTATCCCCCATTTTCTTGTGTTCAACAGTTCACTGCGGCTTCCCTGTTGAAAAAGGCAGCTGTCAAACTTCTCTCAAGGCAAGCAATGCTCGACAGATCTCTCTGCAGTAAAGGGAAAGGCGTCTATCAAATTTGCAGCGTTACATGAATTAAATAATTTGCTAAATTGAACACCTGGTACTTCTAGAGTGCAGGAAATTGTTAAAAAATAAAGTTTCAAAGAAAGGACAGCAGAGGAGGGGTCCGCCTTTCTCTCATGAAGCGTTTCCGATGCCGCTCACCCGGAAGTTAACCTTCCTTCAGTCCGCTTGCCCGAAAATACGGTTTCCACTAGATAACCCAGCCACAAAGTCAAAATTGTCTAGATCTAAACAATTCACTTTTTAAAAATAAGTTTAGGTTTAGGCATAATGTTAGCAGTGTAGTTAAGGTTAGGTTAATGGTTTAAAAACACATTTTAAGAGGATAAATTGTAGAAATGGGCGGGGTTTATGAATTTGTGGCTGTGGTAACTAGTGACGACCCGAGAACGCAGATCTTCTTCGTGTGAATTTCCGCCAGACGAGACAGTTTTTTGAATATTGCAGCCTTTCTCACAGTTCAGAATGTGAATTCCACATTTGTGACAACAACAAAAATGTCACTTTCACACACTGCTGCAACATGACCAACCTTGACAGCCACCAATGTGAACCTTGACACCCACTGACCTTGCACCTGTAAAATCAAAACACCCCGCTTATCCCACAACTTTTCTCTAACCGTTCCTACTCCTGGCCACTACCTTGGGAGGACAGGACAGGACTCCTTCTTTCAACATCTCCTGTAAACTATTCTGCAGTAAAATATTTCACTCCCAATCACTTTTCTGCTGCTGCTACTACTTTAATCTTCTGCGACTTCCGTTCCTTTTCATCTGTGCTGTACAGTTAATTACCATAGCTATGAACGCCAATAAACCAACCTTGCTAAAATTCCTGCCCTACTACTTACTGGTATTCTCTCTCATGATCCCTTACCCTTTGCCCATCATCCTCTGCTTTCCTCACTGCCTCAGCATATGTCACTTTCTGCACTGCTCAAACCCTTGGAACCTCAACCTGTTCCACTCACACATGATCCCCAGCAACACACTACTTTTTCCTCTGAAACGACACTTTCCTTTGTCCCATGTCCCCCTGCACGCTTCCCACACCTCGGAATGTCACTTCCACATACTCCTGCAACATGACCATAACATTGACACCCACAAACACTCTCACAGGATAACTAACATATCCAAGCATGACTTTATCAGGCAAACACGCAATATCAAGGATAGACAGGGTCTCCTCAGTCTCACGCTCACCACTGGATCTGCATCTCACCAAATGGCGTGCATCACAGATTCCAGGGATCTTCAACTTCAGTTGAACCATCTCCACACTCAAAGCCACCTTAGTAATCACTGACTTGTTTTCCCCCTTTATTTAACTAGGCAAGTCAGTTAAGAACAAATTCTTATTTACAATGACAGCCTAGGAACCTTGTCAGCTCAGAGATTCAAACAAGCAATCGTTCAGTTACTGGCCCAATGCTCTAACCACTAGGCTACCTGCCGCTCCCCCCTGACGCAACGCAGCGGTGCTCTGCTCTGGAGAGCATAGCTAGACACAGCTCTTGTCCTTTTATTTATTAAGTCAGTTAAGAACAAGTTCTTACTTACAATGACGGCCTACCCTGGCCCAACCCTAACCTGGACGATGCTGGGCCAATCATGCGCAGTCCTACAGGACTTCCAATCACGGCCACTTGTGATACAGCCTGGATTCGAACCAGGGTCTGTAGTGACGCCTCTAGCACTTGAGATGCAGTGCCTTAGACCGCTGCGCCACTCAGGAGCAACGAGGCGTGTGACACAGAGCGTCTACTCCCTCTGGGTGGAAGACAGGAGAGGAACATGTAACTATCTCTCCTGTAATTGACTCATAGGAGAAAGTACTCAGGTAGTATTTCACAAATGTTGGTTTCTACGGTTCGTTCTTAGCGCCATTCTTTATCCCTTGTGTCATCCTTCTGTCGCCCAGATCTCAGATCAGCTGTCAGTTAACCTTTTCACACCACTCAAACGTCTATAGTTCAAGCAAAACTGATCTTATATCAGCGCTTAGACAAAACTCCATGGTATACTATTTTATTCTATACTGGTGAAGTATTGGAGATGGTTTTTAATCTTTGGATTTATTGTTAAGACGTTAAGATGCAGTAGTATGCATGCAATTTTAAAAAATAACACAAGGTTACAAAAAATGGCTACCACTGAGTGGGTAACAAATTTGTTTAATTAAGCCATTGCTGAATCATAAAAAGGAAGACAGAACTTTATTTTATTGGAAAGGCCCAGACAATTAAGTTCATTAGTTTGGGGTCTGTAAGGCATCACTCAGTCAGCCCAGAGGAGTGTGACTGGCTCTGGATGGTAGAGAGGAAGTAACCCCCCATCTCCTGGCATCTGTTCTTCACTCCATAGCAATTTCCATTACCTCCCTCTTACTATTCAATGGGACTAATAGATTCCAGGTCTGCTGAACCCCCAGGTTAATAAAAACACATCATGACTAAACCAAGCTCCCGATGGGTCAAAATAGCCACTGATGATAGTAGATTGAACATCTTATCAAAGGTTAATGTCAATCAGTGTGAAGGGGCAAGGCCAAGATCAGAGATGTTCAAGGCTATGGGAAGATCTCAATTGCATACTCCTCGGATCCTCTCTCCTCATCTCCTTCTCGAAACCCATTGGATGAGAAAGGCAGAGGTCCCTCCCCTCTGACCTTCTCCTCCAATGGGTTTTCAGAAGGTGATGAGGAGAGAGAAGAAACGGGGAGTATGCAATTGAAATCTTCCTCATGCCATAGTCTTTAGCCTCCCTAACAGGAAGACCTTCACATCTATATTCCACCCTCTACTACCCCCTACCCCCTCTCAACCCACATTATCAAATGGCTTTATATGTCCCTCTCTCCCGCTCTCTCTGTGATGAACGGCTGTTTGTAGCACTATTATTACATCAAATAAGCACTCGGGAGCAAAAACAAACCCGACCAGCAGACGAAAAGCGACTATAAAAGTCGCCATTTGGAGCAAATTCAATAGGGCTCTACACTGGGGATAAAAACGAAGGTAATGAAATTCTCTAACTCTCCTCTTCTCTCCTCCAGCGCCCTGCCTGCAGCCCAGCCTCTTCCCCCGTCCCCCCACTCTTCTAAGCCTGATAGATGTACAATACACACACTGCTTGTCTGAGGAGAGGCTCAGGGTGGCCATTAAAACGGCTTTATGTGTTTGTAATAAACTCTCCAGAGTACGGGTTGGAGTATCTATTTGCCACATGAGGATGAGGACATAGGCCATTACTCCCTACATTTCCCTGCTTGACATGCTAATGTCTCATACATATCTTAACTGAGTCCCCATTGGGTGATCTAAAGTTCATACAGTGCAGTATATATGAGCAGCAGGCCGATGTACAGAATGTTGATGGCTGGTTAAAACTCAAATGAATGTTCTTGGGTGCTGTTGTGTTCCTTTGAAATTTCCCCACTGCAATACCTAATGAGGATTGTAGTGAACATTTCAACGTGCTAACGTACTTATCATTGGCTGGTAAGATGGCCGCCTGCTGATTATAATCACATCACACTTTAAAGCAGATGATTTACAGGACATCCCACCTTATTATAGACAATAAAGTCTGAAGATTGCTGGACTAAGAAGTAAACATAGATGGATTGGAACCATATTCAAAATGAATGCTCGGGCAGAACTCTAAAGGGAGAGTAAAGTTAGGACATACACTTTTCTGTCACATCTCTAGACGCTGCATTGATCTTGAGGAATGGAGTGTAACACAAGTTCTTCCTACAGATGTGACAGTATATGGCACCTAATAATACCCTATTTTCAGTTCTATCTTAAATTATCTGTGAAATTGATATTGAACTTATTTTCTAGTACATGTCCACTTTAGTTGTTTTGCTAGTGACCAGGCAGTAGTTTTTTATCGCACCGCAAAGATAAAGAAAAGTTGGAGAAGAATCTCATTAAATGAAAGATCGCATTTTCAGAGGCCGTGTCCAAAAGCTTTGACAACTAAGAAACTTTTCCTCTTCCCAGGCAAGGCCATTCATTCTCATTGCAGAAGGTTCTAATTAAACATGAAGGTGAACAATATTAAAGTGTGCCACATGGTATATTGAATGGTATGGATGAGGGAGATGTGTTTCCAGTGCGCATCCAGGGGTAACATTGTGTAATTGGGTCAGTTTCTCTTCATCACCAAGCATGAGTCTTCACCTACCAATGCAGAGGGATCAAATGTCTAGTTCACCCTACATGCTCTCCTTATCTTCCTCCCTCCTCCTTCTCCTCCTCCTCCTCCGCTCCTACCACTCTTCTTTCATTTCCTCTCTCTTCTGTCTGCCCCGCATAGCAAACTCATCTCCAGCTTTCTGTCAAACTCTGATACCTATAAGAGCATCTCCACCTCTTCAGCTCTGTCACCTAGTCAGAGTACTGACAGGTAATCCATGTGCTGACCATGTGGCAGTAATCCATCTCTATCAGTCTTGTCAATGCTAACTGGCTGATGATTAGTGAGACAGACCGTGCCGGGTTCATACAGCAGCCAGGGAGATCCCAACACAATGACATCACTGCATTAGCATAGAAGGAGACAGACTCCAAATTGACAAAGACTACAATAACACTGTGCTTCATGATTATATACATTATATACATGATTATAAACTGGGTGGTTCGAGCAATAAGGCACCTCAGGGGTTTGTGGTATATGGCCAATATACCACGGCTTAGGTCTGTATCTCAGTGATGCGTTGTGCCTAAGAACAGCTCTTAGCCGTGGTATATTAGCCATATACCACATCCCCTCGTGCCTTATTGCTTAATTATGCAGCGTTACTTAAACATTTGGAACATTGATTTAATGGAAATGTTAATTGACAGAGATTGCCCTTGTAAAAGTTATGATTAATTGAAGGGATTTAAGTGATTTTATATAAACGCTTGATAATTGTTTACGTAACCACCGTTTTTCTGTATCAGTATTCGCTTTAGCCTTCAACTGCTTCCATATTTGCAGTGCACAGAATTCAGCAGAGAACATTTACATTAAGTCACCCTCAAAAGTAATCAGCCGACCATGATTGATATAGACTAGCATGCTCTGAAACCTTGCAAACTATTTATACCCACGGATATTCCATATGAACTCAAATCAGTTTCTGATGTTGAGGTGTGAAATAAATGATGATGAAGAGAGGCAGGCATCTGGTCTTGTGGCTTTACATTTAGGAAAGTTTTGATAAGACAGTTGCATAATATAGTTCTGTTTTCTCTCTGGCACGTTTGTAGAATGAATCAAAATGCAGATTGGAAAAGTAATAAACTGGAACAGGAAGATACGGAGTATATTGAGAGAAGAGGAAGTTTGGGGCTTATATGCTTTCCCTTCCCCTCAGCACAACCACACCATTGTTTCTGGAGTGAAGTACAACAAGTTATATTTTGGGTTCTGATGGGGTACAACAGTTGAACTAAGCTCATGAGGCATTTATAAGTTATATTCTTCAACAATCAATGGGTAGATATCGTTAATTTATAAAATATTTAGCAACTAAGGATTCTAGCTTTAGCAGACAGTTTAGCAATTTGTAGAAAGCACAGGAGGCTGCTGAGGGGAGGACAGCTCATAATAATGGCCGGAACGAAGCAAATGGAATGGTATTTAACACCTGGAAACCATGTGTTTGATACCATTCCACTTATTCCACTCTAGCCATAATCTCCCCAATTAAGGTGCCACCAACCTCTTGTGGTAGAAGAGCCTTAATGCATATCAATTTAATACTGCTGCATATTAGTTGCAATTCTAAATTATTAAAATCAGATCTATATAAATCTATATCCGTCTTCCTCTCCACATCGGCTTCACACCACATGTAATCCACGCTACATTTCCCCAAGAAACTGAGGAAGAACCAATAATACATTTGAATCAACTTAATGGAGTATCATTTTAATGTTCTGTGCGATCTCGTTAACTTTATGAAATGAATAACAAGGTAATAAAGGCTTCACTCTGAAAATAGTTTGCCAGGAACAACACTGGGAAGTTCTAAAAGCATGTTCTCTTTATATAAAGCTGACTGACTGACAGGTTTATAAAAAGCAGGCCATTGTAAAACTGTGAAACCACTCAGAGACCAGAGATCATCATCAACAGTGTGGTGGGAACATGTTCTGTACTGACCATGTCTGACCATTGACCATGTCTGAATCTCCGCATCTATTAAAGGCAGTGGAAATATGGAACTGTGGGTGGACGGCTGCTTTCTGACTCCAGCTTCTACCTCCCTCTCGAGGTCAGGCCCTAGATACTCCTATACTGCCACTCCATATGGGAGCGTGGCTGTGTGGGTAGGGAGAAAATAGGAAGGCCCCTGGATGAGACCCTGTCTACAAAGCCGCGACGGTGTAATTCGAACTGCGTTCCAACCGCTGGAATTATGTAGCACACAGCAACAGTTACTCTAACTCAAAGGTGTAGAGAAGTGGATTCCAATGGTTTGTTTAGATTCTAGGGGTGACAGGTAGCCTAGTGGTTAAGAGCGTTAGGCCAGTAACCAAAAGGTTCTGGCTGTACTAGCATACGTCTACAACATTGGGAATAAAGTCAACAATGCTATCTCATAACATATTTACAACTATTGCAAAACTGTACAATTGCATAGTAAACATACTGAACAACTACATAGCAAATATACTGTACAACTACATAGTAAAAACACTGAACAACTACATAGTGAATATACTGTACAACTACATAGTAAAAATACTGTACAACTACAGAGTAAATATACTGTACAACTACATAGCAAATATACTGTACAACTACACAGTAAAAATCCTGTATAGCTACATAGTAAATATACTGTACAGCTACAACTACATAGTAAATATACTGTACAACTACATAGTAAAAATACTGAACAACTACATAGTAAATATACTATACATCTACATAGTAAATATACTTTGCAGCTACAACTAAAAAGTAAATATACTGTACAGCTACAACTACATAGCAAATATACTGTACAGTGCATGTCCACTGTCCAGAGTTAACCCCTATAACCTTCTATAATCTGTCCCCGCTCCCATCAAGCAGTGCTCCGTCCCATCATCCATCCCTCAGCTAGCCCTGTCACGCCATTGGCTGCCCCTGGTCACCCCTAAATGGCCCTGGCTGAGGGCTTGTGCTGAACGTTGTCGATGTGGCTGTTGATAGGATGTGACAACTTTATTAGGCACAAATCAGTCAGCCTGCTTACATTCTCTGAGCGATGTGCGCCGCGGGCCCCAGTTTTCACAGGCGGCCCTCGCTCTCTCTCTCTCTCTCCCACTCGCTCTCTTTATCTTCTTTCATTTTCTCCTCCCAGCATATCTCCCCCCATTATCTGCGCCGCTCCCTCACCATCTAGCAGTCCTCCCTTGGGATGTAGTCTCTCCATTCTCTCCTGGCCTCGGTGATCCAGGGAATAAAGTCACGCCCAACACCCAGAGCAGCCAATCACCACCTTTCATTGACCTGTAAGCATCATCAGCTTCTTCATCTAGCACTGTAGAGGGTGTGGAGAGGCGAGGGGACAGAACACATAGAGGTGCAATAGAGGTTGTACTAATGTACCACACGTTTTTATGTACTGTAGGCTAAACCAACTGAAACTACTCAGTGTAAGATTGATAGCTAGTTCAGTGTACCAGTCATGGACTGAGGGAAATCGCGTTGATCATGCTGATTATACGAACTACTTGGGCCCACAGTACATTAGCCAATATCTATATGATTGAAAATATGGTAATACATGAGAATGTCTAATAGATTAATAATTATTCCATTGACGTATATTCCATTTACAGAATGAGTCAAGTTAGATGATTTGTTCTGACACAGTAAAGAATGGAGAAATCCCTCTGTCAATACTGTATGTCACAGGATGAGTTAAACAGAGGGAGTTCTGGGAGATTAGCAGTGCCTTGTGAAAAAGTGTCTCACTCGAGTGCCAATGGAAATCATCCAATTTCTGCCTTCAAGTTTAGAGATAGAGACAGAAGGGGAAAATGAATGGGATTAGGTGAATAAGAACTTCCGAACACTTGAGCAAAATGTTTCTGCATGTTTAGATTTCCCTCTCAAAGAGGGATCGAGGGAAGGTTACCGGAAGATAGAACATTCAACTTTTACAACTGTTTCTCTTCATACTTAATCAAGGTTGGGCGATCTAAAAACATTTAGCATGCATTTCCCTGTTCAGATTGTTCACAGCAAAGCTACCCTATTAATATTGTTCCTTATCTTACACAGCTTGTGAGACATAGACTTCATGTGTGATAAGTCTGGTCAGAAAATCTATGCAATCTCCAGTCGCCCAATTAGACAGCAATTTATCATTATGTGTGAAATGGTCTGGGTGTAGCTGGTGCAGAGGAGTCAGGCGCAGGACAGCAGAGATGAGTACCACAAGTATTTTTACTCAAAAACGTACTCATTACAATAAGAATAACCAAGCCCACAATACGGACCAAAAACACAAAACAATCACGCACAAAAACATGGGGAAAACAGAGGGTTAAATAATGAACATATAATTGGGGAATTGAAACCAGGTGTGTAAAACAAGACAAAACAAATGGAACATGAAAAGTAGATTGGCGATGGCTAGAAGACAGGTGACGTCGACCGCCGAACGCCAAACGCCGCCCGAACAAGGAGAGGGACTGACTTCAGCGGAAGTCGTGACAATTATGAGTATTGCTACACTTAGAAAAAAGTGTTCTTTAGCTGTCCCCATATGATAACCCTTTTGGGTTCCAGGTAGAATCCTTTTGGGTTCTATATAAACTCAGCAAAAAAAGAAAGGTCATCTCACTGTCAACTGCGTTTATTTTCAGCAAACTTAACATGTGTAAATATTTGTATGAACATAACAAGATTCATCAACTGAGACATAAACTGAACAAGTTCCACAGACATGTGACTAACAGAAATTGAATAATGTGTCCCTGAACAAAGGGGGGGGTCAAAATCAAAAGTAATAGTCATTATCTGGTGTGGCCACCAGCTGCATTAAGTACTGCAGTTGATGCTGTGACACACCGCTCCAGACCGTGATGGACCCTCCACCTCCAAATCGATCCCACTCCAGAGTACAGGCCTTGGTGTGACGCTCATTCCTTCGACGATAAATGCGAATCCGACCATCACCCCTGGTGAGACAAAACCGCGACTCGTCAGTGAAGAACACTTTTTGCCAGTCCTGTCTGGTCCAGAGACGGTGGGTTTATGCCCATAGGCGACGTTGTTGCCGGTGATGTCTGGTGAGGACCTGCCTTACAACAGGCCTACAATGCCTCAGTCCAGCCTCTCTCATCCTATTGCGGACAGTCTGAGCACTGATGGAGGGAATGTGCATTCCTGGTGTAACTCGGGCAGTTGTTGTTGCCATCCTGTACCTGTCCCGCAGGTGTGATGTTCGGATGTACCGATCCTGTGCAGGTGTTGTAACACGTGGTTTGCCACTGTGAGGACGATCAGCTGTCCGTCCTGTCTCCCTGTAGCGCTGTCTTAGGCGTCTCACAGTACGGCCATTGCAATTTGTTGCCCTGGCCACATCTGCAGTCCTCATGCCTCCTTGCAGCATGCCTAAGGCACATTCACGCAGATGAGCAGGGACTCTGGGCATCTTTCTTTTGGTGTTTTTCAGAGCCAGTAGAAAGGCCTCTTTAGTGTCCTAAGTTTTCATAACTGTGACCTTAATTACCTACCGTCTGTGTAAACTGTTAGTGTCTTAACGACCGTTCCACAGGTGCATGTTTATTAATTAATTGTTTATGGTTCATTGAACAAGCATGGGAAACTGTGTTTAAACCCTTTACAATGAAGATCTGGGAAGTTATTTGGATTTTTACAAATTATCTTTGAAAGACAGGGTCCTGAAAAGGGATGTTTATTTTTTGCTGAGTTTAGAACCCTCTGTAGAAAGGGTTCTACCTGGAACCCAAAAGATTTCTACCCGCAACCAAAAAGGGTGCTTCAAATGGGTCTCCTGTGGAGACAGTCGAAGAATCCATTAAGGTTCTAGATAGCACCTTTTTTTCTAAGAGTGTAGGTTGACATTATCTTCCCTGTTTAGTTGCCTTGCCTGAGACTACAGAAGACAGAGGTGAGTGTACACAGAGCTATGGAGTAACTGCTGGCCTCTAGCTCAGGAAGCTCAGGAAGCTCACTGTCTTCTTTGATATTCAGCAATAGTCTGTCTCTGAGCAAACAGCACACTCCTATGAATTGTTGTTGTGTTCAGGTGATTTCTCAAGGATGCACGGGACTGAACAGAGAGCGATTCACAGTCTTCTGAACTTTGCTTTTCAGGGGCTCAGGACTAGTAACTGAAAGGTTGTAAGATCGAATCCCGGAGCTGACAAGGTAAAAAAACATGTTGTTCTGCCCCTGAACAAGGCAGTTATCCCACTGCTCCTAGGCCGTCATTGAAAATAAGAATTTGTTCTTAACGGACCTGCCTGGTTAAATAAAGGAAAAAATATATATATATTCACCCTTATTACTTAGCATTTAATTGTAGGTTTCCAAGGTGACCCCTGTCCACCAATCAGGTGCCTTTTGAGTAGTGTCACTTGGTGGGGGAAATAATTGTATTTCACCTGATGTTAACATTTTGTCATGAAGAGCACATGTTCAACATAACAAATCACTTTGTCCTATCTATAAATTAAAAAAAGGCTACAGTAATAGCCTATTAAACCTCTACAGGATCGGTGTCCCTCCATCGGGACGATTGAGCTTACGTGCGCTAATGGGATTAGCATGACTTTGTAAGTAATAAGAACATAGACATGTCATATATGGACAGAAAGCTTAAATTCTTGTTAATCTAAATGCACTGTCCAATTTACAGTAGCTGTTATAGTGAAACAATACCATGCTATTGTTTGAGGAGAGTGCACAACAACAAAAAACTTTTATAACGGCAACTGGTTTGAAAACATTAATCTCAATGTAAATAATGTACTTACATTCAGTAATCTTGCTCTTATTTGTCATCCTGAGGGTCCCAGAGATAAAACGTAGCATAGTTTGCTAGCTACTGTAATTCTGATTCTGTAATTCTGTCCTGATTTGGGTATGTCATTTTAGGCGAAAATTTCAAATTGGGTCTGTTACTGTCAACAGGGTTGACAGTAACAGAGCTGACAACTCCATCTTACATCAGCCATAAATCCCCTTGTGTTGACTCAGGTATTCGAACCAGCGACTGGCCCATGCAATACGTATAGATGTGGTGTGTGATGTGGCTCACATACTAAAATATTGTGTGTGTGTGTGTGTGTGTGTGTGTGTGTGTGTGTGTGTGTGTGTGTGTGTGTGTGTGTGTGTGTGTGTGTGTGTGTGTGTAACTCAGAAGAGCCACAGCTGAATGTTTTGCCGCCGTTGAGGCTGGCTGAGCTAAACTAATGGTGGGTCCGTGGGCGGGTGGCGGGTGGCAGGGCAGCCCTCCACAGTAATGGCCCATGGAGGTAGTGCAAATGGGGCCTTCTTCCATTAGTTGAATTTAGCATGGCCAATCCACAAGGGAATTAATGTTTTTCGTCATGAATCTTGTTCTGAAGGCAGCTCTGCAGAGTAGTTACTACTGTAGCTGGCACAGCCACAAAGTCATAAAATCCGATTTTAAACGTAACCCCAACTTTAACCACACTGCCAACCCTAACTAAAACTAACCATGACCTTAAATAAAGACAAAAAGTATGCAGTGAGGGAAAAAAGTATTTGATCCCCTGCTGATTTTGTACGTTTGCCCACTGACAAAGAAATTATCACTCTATAATTTTAATGGTAGGTTTATTTGAACAGTGAGAGACAGAATAACAACAAAAAAATCCAGAAAAACGCATGTGAAAAATGTTATAAATTGATTTGCATTTTAATGAGGGAAATAAGTATTTGACCCCTCTCAATCAGAAAGATTTCTGGCATCCAGGTGTCTTTTATACAGGTAACGAGCTGAGATTAGGAGCACACTCTTAAAGGGAGTGCTCCTAATCTTAGCTTGTTACCTGTATTAAAGACACCTGTCCACAGAAGCAATCAATCAATCAGATTCCAAACTCTCTACCATGGCCAAGACCAAAGAGCTCTCCAAGGATGTCAGGGACAAGATTGTAGACCTACACAAGGCTGGAATGGGCTACAAGACCATCGCCAAGCAGCTTGGTGAGAAGGTGACAACAGTTGGTGTGATTATTCGCAAATGGAAGAAACACAAAAGAACTGTCAATCTCCCTCGGCCTGGGGGTCCATGCAAGATCTTACCTCGTGGATTTGCAATGATCATGAGAACGGTGAGGAATCATCCCAGAACTACACGGGAGGATCTTGTCAATGATCTCAAGGCAGCTGGGACCATAGTCACCAAGAAAACAATTGGTAACACACTACGCCGTGAAGACTGAAATCCTGCAGCGCCCGCAAGGTCCCCCTGCTCAAGAAAGCACATATACATGCCAGTCTGAAGTTTGCCAATGAACATCTGAATGATTCAGAGGACAACTGGGTGAAAGTGTTGTGGTCAGAAGAGACCAAAATGGAGCTCTTTGGCATCAACTCAACTCGCCGTGTTTGGAGGAGGAGGAATGCTGCCTATGACCCCAAGAACACCATCCCCACCGTCAAACATGGAGGTGGAAACATTATTCTTTGGGGGTGTTTTTCTGCTAAGGGGACAGGACAACTTCACCGCATCAAAGGGACGATGGACGGGGCCATGTACCATCAAATCTTGGGTGAGAACCTCCTTCCCTCAGCCAGGGCATTAAAAATGGGTCGTGGATGGGTATTCCAGCATGACAATGACCTAAAACACACGGCCAAGGCAACAAAGGAGTGGCTCAAGAAGAAGCACATTAAGGTCCTGGAGTGGCCTAGCCAGTCTCCAGACCTTAATCCCATAGAAAATCTGTGGAGGGAGCTGAAGGTTCGAGTTGCCAAACGTCAGCCTCGAAACCTTAATGACTTGGAGAAGATCTGCAAAGAGGAGTGGGACAAAATCCCTCCTGAGATGTGTGCAAACCTGGTTGCCAACTACAAGAAACGTCTGACCTCTGTGATTGCCAACAAGGGTTTTGCCACCAAGTACTAAGTAATGTTTTGCAGAGGGGTCAAATACTTATTTCCCTCATTAAAATGCAAATCAATTTATAAAAAAAATTCACATGCGTTTTTCTGGATTTTTTTGTTGATATTCTGTCTCTCACTGTTCAAATAAACCTACCATTAAAATTATAGACTGATAATTTCTTTGTCAGTGGACAAACATACAAAATCAGCAGGGGATCAAATACTTTTTTCCCTCACTGTATATATATATGAATTTTTACAATATTTCCAAATTTGACTTTGCAGCTGGTCTATCTAAGGGGAAATCGCTCAGTTCTGCCTCCAGGACAAGACTCATGACAATAAATACCATCCTTCCCACATGGTTCCACCTCCGTCTCCTATGCGGCTCCCAGCTGCCGGGTGATTAACCTAGGAGGAACTCGACAGTATCTTCTGAGTCAGTTGGAGAGTATCAGCTTGAGCAAGGTGAGGTGTAGAATCACTGATCTCCAAATAGTATTCCCTAACAAATAATAGATTTTGTAATATTAAGATTTGCAGAGCTACGCCTCCCCTGGCTTAGGCAATCCCCCTGCCAAGCACACATGCACAACCAGACATTGATTGATTGGAGACAGCTTATGTCAACACTACTGGACAATGCTATAAATACCGGTAAAAGCACAGTGTCTACAATTGTGGCCAGAAACTCCTGGCCCTACTCATAAGGCCCTGGTCCAAACCCTGTTCCCTCCCCCCTCTAATCAACAGTTTCACGACTTCCATCTCCTTCCCAAGCCAATCTAGGAAACCTAATCAGGAACAAGAGAGAGAAGATTGCGATTGAGAGTTTGCCTTTAGTGTGGCCATGATTTTCCCACTTATGTCCTTTTGTGCTAGATGTATACCCTAGTATTTTTAAAGCTAGAATCCTTAGTTGCTACATTCATTTTTGGACTTATAAATGAATGATATGTGTGTGTGTGACTGTATACACTGCTCACTTATCAGTTAGGATATTCTCTTACGTTGATGATCAGTTTTCCACATTGATTCAACGTCATCACATTTAATTTTGGATTGAAATTACTTGGAAAAAATGTTGATTCAACCAGTGGGCTGTCTTTTAAGGAAAATGAACCGCTCTCTATGCTGACTCAATGATGTATCAATGCATAGTTCAACGAGAGCTGAAAGCACGTCAGCAATAAGAATGATCATCATGAGATACAGTCAGAGTGATATGAGAAAATAAATTAATCAGAGGCGAGTGAAGGCGCATTTTCACACACATCCCCCCGTCTAATTAGAATGGAGATAAAGGAACGCCCAGAAGTCCAGATGTGAGTGTGTCCTTGCGTATGTGGTGTGTGATGTGGCCTGCATAAGCACATTGTAGGTGGTTGTGTGTGTTTGTGTGTGTGTGTGTGTGTGTGTGTGTGTGTGTGATACAGGAGAGACACAGCTGAATGTTGTTCCGCCGTTGAGGCTGGCTAAGTGAGGCTAATGGTGGGCGGGTGGTGGGTGGCTGGGCAGCCCTCCACAGTAATGGCCCATGCAGGGAGCGGTATTCTCCACATAATCCTGTAGAGTTCCTCCCAGGTTAATCACCCAGCAGCTGGGAGCCGCATGGCAGAAGGAGGTAGAGCCCCTTGGATGGGCCATGCTAAATTAAATGAATGGAAGATGGCCTCATTAGCACTCGCTCTGTTGCTCCAAGAGGCGGGAGGGAATGTCTCGGCCTGGCCACTGCTGGCTTTAGGCTGCACAGGGTGTAGGTTGTATTGGCTGTAAATTAAGCGGTAGGGTGTGAGCTATACCAGTCCTGGCCTGCAACAGGCAACACTACGCAGCAGGGAGAGTGTGTCACGACTTCCGCCGAAGTCGGTCTCTCTCCTTGTTCGGGCGGCATTCGGCGGTCGGCAGTCACCGGTCTTCTAGCCATCGCCGATCCACTTTTCATTTTCCATTGGTTTTGTCCTTGTTTTACACACCTGGTTTCAATCCCCCAATTACTTGTTCTTTATTTAACCCTCTGTTCCCCCATGTTTGTTTGTGAGTGATTGGTTATTGTATTGCGGTCCGTTATTGTGGGCTTGGCAGTATTTGACGTGTATTGTTATATTTGTTTGAGTAAATTTCAATTATTACTCATATCTGCTGTCCTGAGCCTGACTCCTCTACACCAGCTACACACAGACGCATTACAGAGTGATTACTTTTGGAAATGTTGTTGCATCAAGTTATATAATACATTGATTTAAACTTCATCAAGGGCTGCTGTCAATCTGTTTCTCCACTTGTACTGTAACTACACTCATAAATCACTAGGCATAGATGCTAATTAAAACGTTGTATAGTTGTATGTACCCTTTCTGGTGGATGTTGAGTCCTGTGCTCAATTCATCACCTGTCCTGTGTCTCATAAGGCCCTAGTCCAAAACCTATTACCTCCCCCATCCCCCCACCCAGTTTCATGGCTTCAATCTCCTTCCCAAGCCAATCTAGGAAACCGAATCAGGAACAAGAGAGAGAAGATTGAGGCTACTTTCAGCATTTTCCTTGAGAGTGGCCATGATTTGCCCACTTATGTCCTTGTGTGCCAGATGTATAGCCTAGTATTTTTAACCACTTGTTCATTTCATCAGTTGCATAGGATAATGATAAGATTGATGGTGTGTGTGAGAGTCCATGATTGGGGAATAACTGATTACATGTAATCCAATTACATTTTTTTTAAACAGAACTCAGGGTTTCCCAAACTCAACATCCATCACTACACAACTGATTCCATTTTTTTTTTACTTTACTAAATTCTTATTTTCAGATTTGTACCTTGTCAGCTCTGGGATTTGAACTTGCAACCTTTCGGTTACTAGTCCAACGCTCTAACCACTAGGCTAGGTTGATGATCATTTGGTTATTTGAATCAGCTGTGTAGTGCTAGGGCAAAAAAACTAAATATGTACCTACAGTGGGCCCCAGGACTCAGTTTGGGAAACCCTGAGTTACGTTACCAGCTAAAATATTGTAATCAGATTACAAATACTTTAGAAAAACAAGATGATTACTTCTTGGATTACTTTAAATTCAGAAATTATGTTTGCGAGAAGAAAAAAAACATGACACCTTTCTGTTTTACGAATAGAATTCAATTAAACATTGAAAAAAGGCGCAATTTTAAGTTTGTTCCACCTGAGTGAGTCTGACTACAAGTCAGAGACCACTATGATGACACACCAAAAGCATTTGATGGATCATTTTAGTCTTCTTCTAATGCCTCTTAAGGGGGAAAGTAATCCAAAAGTAACAAAGTAATCAGATTACGTTACTGAGTTTGGGTAATCTAAATGTTACTTTACTGATTACAATTTTGGAAAGGTAACTATTAACTGTAACGGACTTAGAGAGTGACATACCAAACCATGTGTGAGTGCAAGTGGGCGTGTCTGTATATGTGGTGTGTGTTTATATAGAAGGTGTGTGTGTTTGTTCCGGGCCTAATGGTGCAGTTGATTAGCATAATTGTAATTACCTGTGTGGAATGCAGCCAGACTCATGCCCCAGGTGAGTATCAGATTAGGTTGGTATTCCTCCCGTCCTCCTCGCTCCTCGCTGGTGAATAACTGAAATTTCCCAGCGTAAACACCTCAGAGACTTCAGCACCAGCTTTACAGCCCTGAGAGACGAGGGGTGGAAAAATAATGCAGAAAATTAGAGCCGTTTTATTCTTGCTGACCAAACAGTTTTATTTCCTTACTTTGATGCATTACGCTGGGTCAGCTTCAGAATCTGTGTACTGTAGCAGTTCACCTGAAAAAAACCTTTATGCACATTGTTGCTTCTCTGTCAGCATTGATGATTAGTTCCAGGTGAAAACATTTACCAGGGTTGGACACATGCAGCGTTTTGAGTGTTTTTTTTCTTCATGAAACAATCCCATTCCATTCCTGGGGGACGCCATATATACTGTATATAATGACGAGATGGTCTAGTCTCCTCTCTAACAATGGGAGTCGTTGTCCCAAAGGCTGGAAGGCAGGTGTTCTGCTTATCGCTCTGCTTATTGTTGTATTTGTGGACAGATTTCAACGGGAGTGGACAGTCCAACTTCGCCTCCTCCTGTCTCTAGCCCAGCACTAACACACCATATTCAAATAATCATAATTTCCACGAATCAAGGCTTGGGAAAAATAAACAGAAATAAACACATGCTTGAGAAACAATGTTCTATACTAAGTATAGGCATAACATTCCCATTATGTACACCCATATTCTCACACCACGCTCTGAGCTGTCTGATGAGCCAAGCAGTCCTAACCAGCTTGTTTCATTTGCTGCTTTCCCCTCTTGATTAGGCACATATGAGAGAGAATGATTCACGTCTTTTTCACTTGAAATGTGTTGATTACAAAAATCGCTCGCTGTGCAAAGGAGATTATGACGATGAATCATACTTGGGCTGCCAAACTACCACTGCTCTGAGAATCAGACGCCTTTCTTTTAATCAGTTGTCCCTTTATAGGGAGAAAACCTGTTCAGCAGATTCATCAGAGCTCAAAATGAAAGTCAGATGAAGCCAGACCTTACACCCAGAATGCAAAGAAGGATACTTTTGACGTGAATCTAGGCAAGAGCATCACCGGGCAAAAATTATTCATCATTTAGCGAGTTAGAGCGCTGAATAAATACCCATATTTTTCTGGTCACAATCTGAATGGAAATTCATTCCTTAAGCAGCAGGATTTCAGTGACAGATATTAGCTTTTTTGAATTCTGTACTGTCTTTGGAGACAGTCCTCTCCTATCATGGATGCTGTGTTCCTACCCCACAGTAGATGGAAACACAACCTACTTGCATAACAGGTGGTAAACACAGAACATTCTAGCATTTCCTTTACTCTCTCCTCCCCCTTGTCATCAAGGGAAATGGGGGTAGGGTGCATACATCTTCTCAGCCTTAATCAATGCTCACGTGTTGACATGATGAGAGAGAGAGAGAGAGAGAGAGAGAGAGAGAGAGAGAGAGAGAGAGAGAGAGAGACAGAGAGAGCCTGGTCTGTTTTGACTTGTGCCTCTCCACTCTGCAGACAGCGTGGGGGCTTTAGCAGCTCAAGCTGTGAAGCTGCAGCTCACTGTGGATCCATGGCACCTCCGCCAGTAGTCTGTCATCGCTGGTGTTGCTTGGCAGTCTAAATCTGGCCAGGAAACAAGCAGCAGCGTCTCTCCTGCTGCCTACATATCCTGCTCTGTGGGGATATAACACTCCGCTCCATAGCAATCAATATTGGATGCACCTTCAGGGACCAGCCGAGCAAATGGCCTCAGGCTGGACTGGTCCCATCCCACCCATTTTCTATATTTAAAACTAGCCTAGCATATAATGAAATACATTACCTGCCATGAGTGCTCATAACTCTACCAAAGAACAGACAGAGGAGTTATGGGGAGCGGGACGAAGAATGATCCATTTACACAAATAATGTTTTTACTCTCAATAACATTTATCACTGTGGCTCTGGAAGATAAATCATAACTGTGTTGGTGGGAGATAAAATTTCATTGAAATCGCTTGATAATGCGGGATAAAAAGCCCATCATGAAATAAGTAAATCTGTCTCTTGCATCTGGGATGATACAGTGTTAGTGTGTGTGTGTGTGTGTGTGTGTGTGTGTGTGTGTGTGTGTGTGTGTGTGTGTGTGTGTGTGTGTGTGTGTGTGTGTGTGTGTGTGTGTGTGTGTGTGTGAGGAAGAGAGTGAGAGCCAAAAGAAATGTGTGAGATGGGAACAGCCCAGATTTCCCCCAAGGGAGGCATAGAGCTTCGGCTCTCCCCATCTGATAGGAAAACAGATATGTCAGCTAGCAACACATGATCCTCCAGCACCACGCTGCACCTCCTCCTCCTCATCTCCCCTCATCACCCCTCATCTCCAACATCTGCACCCATCACAGTCTGGTCTCTATGGGCTGCCAGAGCAGGCATACTGCACCCATCACCAGGAAAAGCTGGAAAGAAAAACAAACCCTGAAGTGCCCATTGGGGAGAGTAGAGAACGACATGGGATAAGAATGTTGTAAGTAATTTGTGTTCGTTTAAATGGTACACAGATAAAAAAAACTATTTCGGATACAGTGAGATTGAAGCAATCCTGTGCTGCAGTTTCTAAAGTGAAAGAAAAATAGTACTATTTTATTATTAAATCTGTAGGGGTTGCGTAACTGGTGGCAGAGAAGTCAGGCGCAGGAGAGCAATGGAACGAGGGGTTAATACGGTAATCGGAGGGAAGCTGTAACCTATAACAAACCTTGTTCACTCTCCTCGGGACTTTAAATGGCCCCACAAACCGCGGACCAAGCTTCCGGCAGGGCCGGCGGAGGGGCAGGTTTCGGGTCGAGAGCCACTGCGGTGACAGACTGCACTGGCTTTCTGGAGCAGCACGGCCCGCTGGAGGTGAACATGGGCAGCGACCCATGTCTCTTCCGCGTGCCTGAACCAGTCGTCCACAGCAGGAGCCTCGGTCTGACTCTGATGCCACGGCGCCAGAACCGGCTGGTAACCCAACACACACTGGAAGGGGGAGAGGTTAGTAGAGGACTGGCGGAGCGAGTTCTGAGCCATCTCGGTCTAGGGCACGAACACCGCCCACTCCCCCGGCCGATCCTGGCAATAAGACCGCAGAAACCTGCCCACATCCTGGTTCACTCTCTCCACCTGCCCATTACTCTCAGGATGAAACCCAGAGGTAAGGCTGATCGAGACCCCCAGACGTTCCATGAATGCCTTCCAGACCCTCGAAGTGAACTGGGGACCTCGATCAGACACTATATCCTCAGGCACCCCGTAGTGACGGAAGATGTGCGTAAACAAGGCCTCCGCAGTCTGTAGGGCCGTAGGGAGACCGGGCAGAGGGAGGAGACGGCAGGATTTAGAGAACCGATCCACAACAACTAGGATCATGTTTCCCTGTGAGGGGGGAAGATCGGTCAGGAAATCCACCGACAGGTGTGACCAAGGCCGCTGTGGAACGGGTAAAGGGTGTAGCTTCCATCTGGGCAGGTGTGTTATAAATGAATACATATGATTTAAATGTTTAACTTCTTAGGGAGCGGTGGGGCGCTAGCAGGTGAAATGCAAGGCGCCAAATTCAAAATCCAAAAGTTAAATTATTAAACATGCATCAATATGCAAGTGCTTCATAGTCATCAAAAGCTCTGCTTCTTGGCAATATCACAGCGTTGTCAGATTTCAAAAAGGCTTTATGGCGAAAGCATCACATTGATTGTTTGAGGGTAGCACCTAACATATTTTTGCCATGACCATAATTACCATAATTACCATAAAGTCTCCACGGTTCACAGAAAACACATTTCACAGCGAAAACAAATCAATTACCGTTTGAAGAACTTCTGCTGAGGGCTTCCAAAGGGTCCAATGAAGATAATCCATGGTTCTTTTGTTAGAAAAAGTAATGTATTATATCCATAAATCTCCGTTTGGTTGGTGCGTTATAATGAGAAAATACAGCCTCCACTCGTCCATTGAAACGTGAAGAGAACTCGTTCAACTTAAACCTATAAACTTGTCCAAGAACAATCAAACATCATTGTAAATGTATCCTTAGGAACACTTTTATGTATAAATAGCATAATATTTCAACCGGAATATAAACTGGGCGATAAGAAAGACAAAAAACAAAGAACGTGCCTGCCGGGAGCGCGCATTTTCTTGTAAGGACATCTCTGGGGGCACTTCCTTATTCCTCTTCTTCTCTGCTCTAAAAGCATCTAATAAGAATCAGAACACTTTCTCAAGACTGTTGACATCCAGAGGAAGCGATAGGTACTGCATTCGTATGCCCTTATAAGGGCATTGTCATAAGGGAGGGGTTCCAAATGAGGCATTGTGTCAAAACCACTTTTTCCAGGACAGAAATTCCTCTGGGTTTCGCCTGCCATATCCATTCTGTTTTACTCACAGACAAAATGTTAACACTTTTAGAAAATTCAGAGTGTTTCCTATCCAATGGTACTAAATATGTGCATATCCTATTTTCTGGGCCTGAATGGGAGGAATTTTACTTTGGGCATGACAGGGTCTCCAAAACGGTCACCTTGTGCGCTGCTCCCAAATAAGTTAATAATGACTAAATGATGTATAAGTTTAAGGTGATGGTAGGAACAATAACTAACGCATTTTTATAAATGGCTTGAATGTGTGTGCATAGGAAAGTAGGAACCAGTGACAGACAACTTGTGACTACTGTGAAACTGATAAAAGGAAGAAGGTCTCTCCACCCAGGGAGGGGAAAAACCGTTGGGCTTGCAATAAGATTGTGAAAAATGTTGCAGGACAAGATAAGAAATGTATGTTTTGGAGTAGACGAGGAGGGACATATGAGACGCTATGTGTGTGGACATTTATGACGCTATGTGTGACTATATAAACGAATGTGCATTGTATCATCCAGAGCTCGCGTGAATAAACATTTGACATTTGACTATTGTAGACTGGGCCTCTGTTTGTCTCATTTCAACCAGTATCTTACAAGTTCTGGGTTACAGACGGAGTTGTTTAATTGAAGTTCAGTTTATGAACATTGAGTACAAAATTCTCATAACAATTTGGTCCTTCGAGCCGGATCTCAATATCTATTTCTGTCATCCAAAGATAAAACGCCGAATACCGTGCACGGGCAGATGATCGCATCCGTAAGATCAAAGACCTGCCCCCTGACATTGGGGAGCTATTGCAGGCCGGTGTATATCTAAGAACGACAGAGACGGTGACGAGATCCAACCGACATTGCTTTTCCCAGTCTACAAGACAGGTCAGTAAAATCTTTATTCACGGATTTGGGGGGAATGATTTAAGATATCTTTATTTTGGTCCAAAATGGAGAAAAGAAAGTATGAATTTGATGGACGTCTAGATGTAGAAAAGCTAGAATTAAGTTTAATACAGAGAGAACTAAAAAGGAAAAAATAGGAAATAATATAGTTAAAACTAAGAAGCAAGGAATGATTATGAATATCACAGGAAAATAGGTAGAAGTTTGGAAATTAGCCGTGCGTAATTGTCCGACTCCCACCACGGTAAGGGAGGTGCAGCGGTTTCTAGGGTTTGCCAACTACTACCGGAGGATTATCCCGGGTTTTGGTCAGGTAGCGGCTCCCATTACCTCACTGCTGAAGGGGGGTGCGGTGCGTTTGCAGTGGTCAGCTGAGGCGGACAGGGCTTTTGGTCACCTGATGGCTCTGTTAACCTCGGCTCCCGTGCTGGCCCATCCGGATCCCTCTTTTAAAATTCAGGGCTTTTCAAAACATTTCTATACAAATTAAATCCCACACCTCAGTGAGACACATTACACACGCACACGGTATTGTATGGTTGGTCTCTCACTGCCATAATCATGTACAAATACTCTGTTATCGTTATTAGACCAATTTCCAATCAGCACATTTGATAGCTATTATACTGTAGATTATTTCTGTTAACCATTACTAAATATAATACCCTTTTCCTGTCACAATTGTAGTACATTTTTCAGGTGAAGGAATTTATGATATCTGCTTGTAGGTTTCTAATACATGGTCATCTATGTCTCCCTTAATTAACATACGTACTGTACTTGCTTGACTTCCATTTTTCCTGAAAGCAAGCACTATATTCAAACCTCATCATATAATATAGTGTTCCATTAAGTGGAATTTACCTTGTTTTAAACTACCCAATCCCAAAGCACCTTTCCAGTAATCCTATCAGTGTAACCTTTGCATTAGTTTAGTCAAATGCAAAACTATTATTTAACAAATGTTGAACCTTCAAAAAGTTGGTGCTGCCTTATCAGCTTGATTAAGATTAAAGTTCTCTTCCATCCCAATTCAACTCCACCTCTCTTTTTGCTAACATTTGTTACCAGGTTAATTTTTCAAATATAGTTAAAACAAACTTATTTCTGCTTTTTACCTCGCAAAGCTAGTTAGGCTCTTTACTTGTTATTTAAACACGTTTGTGGCTAACTGTGCTGCTTGCAATAATTCAAATTATGTTATTTCCCTTAAATTGACTTACACCAACAATATTCAAACCAAAGAGCATTCATGAACTCTATAATTATTCTGCACTCTGGTATATCCAATCTAGTGCTTACGAACTCCAACCAAAATAACCTTGACGACATTACTAAGCATAATAATCGTAGTCGTTTAACAGACAACCCAACGGTTCAAACCAACACAGAAATAAATGGGTACAACAACCCGTAACGCACCAGTCAAAATAACTACAAACAACAATCCCACACAAAGACATGGGGGACAGAGAGTTATATACAAAACATGTGATTGAGGGAATTGAAACCAGGTGTGGAAAACACAGACAAAACAAATGGAAAATGAAATGTGGATCGACGGTGGCTAGAAGACCGGCAACGCCTCCCGAAATAAGAATAACAAATAATTAAAGAGCAGCAGTAAATAACAATACCGGGGCTATATACAGGGGGTTTCATAGTCAATGTGTCAATGTGTGGGGGGCACCGGTGTCGAGGTAATTGAGGTAATTATGTACATGTAGGTACAGTTATTAAAGTGACTATGCATAGATAATAACAGAGAGTATCAGCAGCGCAGAAGGGGTGAGGGGGTTAGCTGTTCAGGAGTCTTATGGCTTCGTGGTAGAAGCTGTTTAGAAGCCTCTTGGACCTAGACTTGGTGCTCTGGTACAGCTTGCCGTGCGGTAGCAGAGAGAACAGTCTATGACTAGGGTAGCTGGAGTCTCTGACAATTTTTTGAGGCACTTTAAGGTGTGCACATGCAACCGTTGATAACACAATGACAGTGGGTCGTTCTGTGGTGTGAATGCAGATATCCTTCGAAACAAAATTATTGTAATCGAAAGTGAAAGATAGGAAGATACAAGGAAGTGGAATAATTGCTGTGCTAAAAGCCATTACCTGGCTCCAAATGGAGGCTGGCGTCAAACAAGGGGAAATGACAGTAATTAGGTGAAGGCGAGGTGTTTCTGCTGGGGACATTTCAGCCATGTAAATGGAACTAATGCATCACAGGCAAATAGGTAGGAGCATTGACACACTCATAGACCAGTAATAACCTGGCCTTTGTCCTCTCTGATCAATATGGGGTGATTACATTCAACAGCACTGGTTGCCTCCTAAATGGAACCTTCTTCCCTATTCCCCGTTTAGTGCAGAGCCCCATTCTGAGTAGGGTGCCATTTGGGACAAAGCCCTAAAATTAAGCTCTTAATAGGTACAAAGCTAAATCAACTGTTCACTGGATTTCAATCTTTTACAGATGCACTTGGACGGAAGAATAATCTTTAAGCCATAGGTTATGACAGGCAGAGAGAGAGAGAGAGAGAGAGAGAGAGAGAGAGAGAGAGAGAGAGAGCGAGAGGGGGTTCTATCTGCCAAGGCTATTAGTATTTCAATCAGAGAAATACCTCCCATGTCCCTTCGCGGGGATTTGAAACCCCTCCCTAGCTCTACGTCACTTATCCCGTTCTCCTCCACAGACAACGTCCTTGGCTGAGTTATGATGATACTGCAATAATGAGCAGACACTCCAACATGTTGAGCTCACATCATTCCCTGGCAGGCTTGGGGATGGTGGAGGGGGTGTTAGATATTCCACAGCGTGGTACGCTCCTGCCAGCCTTGGGAGAGTAATGAGGCAGCGCCAGAGTGGCAGACCCACCACCATAACACCCCGGTCTCGCTGCCTAATGAATGAATGAGCCGCGCCCAGATCAGTGAAAAACGAGCCTGTTCCACGTCAGCCCCTGAAGGGGAATTCCTTCCTTCCCCAGCCAACATCCCACATCCCAATCCCTCCTCCACCTGTACCTCCTCCTCCCGCCCCTGATTCCTACGGGGGTGATTGATTAAACCCAGAATGGTGAACACCCTCCCCCCTCCACCTCGTATTCATTTGGTTTGTGCCCCGATACAATGCAGTGATACACCATCAGCAGCGACCTCATCTTATATATATATTTTAAATCATCAGACCAAATACTACAGTAGGATGTGTGTCACAACTTCCGTCGAAGTTGGTTCCCCTCCTTGTTCGGGCGGCATTCGGCGGTCGACGTCACCGGTCTTCTAGCCATCGCCGATCCACTTTTCATTTTCCATTTGTTTTGTCTTGTTTTCCATCACACCTGGTTTTAATTTGCCCTCATTACTGTTGTTTATTTAACAATCTGTTTCCCCCATGTCTGTGTGGGGAATTGTTTGTTGGCATGCCGGTTTACGCCGGGTTTGTAAGGTTTTCACCCATGCTTTGTGGCAGCCGGTATTTGTACGTGTATTTTGTACTTTGTGCTGCCTTACTTGGTTTTGGGCATTTGTTTTGTGACGCGGTTGCGTTCTGTATTTAACTTTGCCTAAGTAAAGTACTTAGTCCACTCATCTCTGCTCTCCTGCACCTGACTTACCTACACCAGCTACACCCACCGCATGACAATGTGATCTGAGGTCATTCCGGTCAATGATTAGCATCAACCTGAGATTGTAATGTTCAGGAATGTTGGTAAATAAATAGCATTTGTGATTTGTCACAAGGGAGTTGGGGTTGTTTAACATAATTCTGCTGAATAGCATAAAGACATTTGGATTTAGACAACTGAAGAAGACGTGTTTAAGGTTTACTATACCCATGAAAGACACACTGTCACACCAAACGCAGAATGCGAGCCGCAGGCCCCAAGAGCTCACAGATTTGGATCACAGGGTTGCAGCTCCGCTCCTCTCCCTCCTCTCTGGCCTGCGGTATGTCCCTGTCCAGGTGCAGAGCGGTGCAAAAACATGTCTGGAACAGACTGTCAGCCACAGGCACCCAGGGGACAACGAACCAGATCACAGAAAAAAACAACAGTTGGACCCTGAAAACTAGTTTCACCGTTGATATCAACCTTGTCCTCTACTGCTCAGGCAGAATTATAGAAACACATCTGTCACTTCCCTTTCTTTGTCTCCCAGGGACTGAACCAGGGTGCCACCTCTCTCCTCTCCGGGCGCTGTTTCATGTGTGGTGAGGTCTGTGTGAATATGTTGATTAGCAGGAGAGACCCCTAGGTCAGGATATAAAACACCAATATCAACACGCTAGGCATCATACTCTGCACAATAACATCACTAGAATAAATAGGTTTGAAAAAGCAGATACAATCAGATTAAATTCATACTGACAGACATTTATTTCATCTCTTCATGCAATACAAATTAAAATCTTTGCTACTATCATGCAAATCCCATCCCATCCCAATTTGAATTCTTATAATCTGCAAAAGTACCTCAGGTCATTTCATAATGCATACAAATGTGTAATAATCCATGACTGCTGAACTGCAATCTTCAAAGCATTATCATCCTCTGTTTTGTTCATCAGGGATATGCCCACAAGGTTTCCTTCATGTAAAAGGAATCTGACTGTGTCTCTGCTCCAGTTACGTTGATTTATAACCGTTATATTCCAGAGGACAGTGCAGGGAGTACGTTCTATACTCCATGACTGCATGTGTCTGCCTGTGTCGGTTCACCGGTTTGTGGATCTGTTGGGGTCTTGAGCGCCTCTCTCCAGGAAGCAGTAAGCCCTGAGGCCCCGAGGCACAAGTCTTCAGACCTGAACATTGCCAAGTTCCCTGCAGAGGTCAAACCACAGAGTCCCAAGACATTGCAACATCACAACACACTTGATCACTAGTTCTATTGATCCCAATTGGACATGCTTCCTGCATTTTTACACAGTCCTCTAGACTTTTCTCTGAGGGCTAGACACGTGAATAAAAGGGCTAGACACGTGAATAAAAGGGGTGGATATGAGGAATAGGAATTAACTCACAACGCACACTACTGGTTTGGCATCATTAGTAGAATGGCGAGGCCATCCTCCACCATGAAGGCAAGGGCTGTACACTTCTTAACTGCCTACTGTAGTAATCTCTGTTTCTATTCAATCCCATTACCATCGTAATGATAAAAACAGGACTTAGCCGGTAAAACCTCGAAGAGCATTCAGAGATCTCCTGAACTCCTGTGTGTACTGACAGTGTTCAACATAATAGCTCTCCCTGTGAGGCTTAGGTGATATTGAGCAGGTAGGGGTGGGAGGGAGGAGGCTGCTCTGTATATTGAGGTTGGAGAGTGAGTGCAGGTCACCAAGGAAGCAGATAAGACCCTACCTTGCATAATAAGCCATTTTTCACCTGAATGACAGTGAACTGCTGCAATGTAAAAATAAATAACTTACTGGGAGTTCCTGTAAAAAAAGGTACAGTATGTTACCGTAAATTCCAAATAAACTTTGGTTTAACAGTACAATACTGTAAAGCTTACAACAACATATTTATTTTTACAGTGTGGGATGTGGTATATGATTGTGTAGTATATAGGGTCTCCATCCGTCTAAGAATATATACATATGTACTTGGGTCTATGAGCTGTAGTTGGGTCACAGTGGTATCCATATTGTATTTATGTTTAATCTGTGTGTTGTTTTGGAGGTGGGGGGCATCCTATACAGTTGAAGTCGGAAGTTTACATACACCTTAGCCAAATACATTTAAACTCAGTTTTTCACAATTCCTGACATTTAATCCCAATAAAAATTCCCTGTTTTAGGTCAGTTAGGATCATCACTTTTTTTTTAGAATGTGAAATGTCAGAATAATAGTAGAGAGAATGGTTTATTTCAGCTTTTATTTCTTTCATCACATTCCCAGTGGGTCAGAAGTTAACATACACTCAATTAGTATTTGGTAGCATTGCCTTTAAATTGTTTAACTTGGGTCAAACGTTTTGGGTAGCGTTCCACAAGCTTCCCACAATAAGTTGGGTGAATTTCGGCCCATTCCTCCTGACAGAGCTGGTGTGACTGAACCAGGTTTGTAGGCCTCCTTGCTCGCACACACTTCTTCAGTTCTGCCAACAAATGTTCTATAGGTTTGAGGTCAGGGCTTTGTGATGGCCACTCCAATACCTTGACTTTGTTGTCCTTAAGCCATTTTGCCACAACTTTGGAAGTATGCTTGGGATCATTGTCCATTTGGAAGACCCATTTGCGACCAAGCTTTAACTTCCTGACTGATGTCTTGAGATGTTGCTTCAATATATCCACATCATTTTCTGTCCTCATGATGCCACCTATTTTGTGAATTGCACCAGTCCCTCCTGCAGCAAAGCACCACCACAACATGATGCTGCCACCCCCGTGCTTCACGTTTGGGATGGTGTTCTTTGGCTTGCAAGCCTCCTCCTTTTTCCTCCAAACATAACTATGGTCATTATGGCCAAACAGTTCTATTTTTGTTTCATCAGACCAGAGGACATTTCTCCAAAAAGTACGATCTTTGTTCCCATGTGCAGTTGCAAACCGTAGTCTGGCTTTTTTATGGCGGTTTTGGAGCAGTGGCTTCTTCCTTGCTGAGCGGCCTTTCAGGTTATGTCGATATTGGACTCGTTTTACTGTGGATATAGATACTTTTGTACCTGTTTCCTCCAGCATCTTCACAAGGTCCTTTGCTGTTGTTCTGGGATTGATTTGCACTTTAGGCACCAAAGTATGTTAATTTCTAGGAGACAGAACGCGTCTCCTTCCTGAGCGGTATGACTGCTGCGTGGTCCCATGCTGTTTATATTTGTGAACTGTTGTTTGTACAGATGCATGTGGTACCTTCAGGCTTGTGGAGGTCTACAATTTTTTACTGAGTTCTTGGCTGATTTCTTTTGATTTTCCCATGATGTCAAGCAAAGAGGCACTGAGTTTAAAGGTAGGCCTTGAAATACATCCACAGGTACACCTCCAATTGACTCAAATGATGTCAATTAGTCTATCAGAAGCTTCTAAAGCCATGACATAATTTTCTGGAATTTTCCAAGCTGTTTAAAGGCACAGTCAACTTAGTGTATGTAAACCTCTGACCCACTGGAATTGTGATACAGTGAGTTATAAGTGAAATAATCTGCCCATAAACAAGTGTTTGAAAAAGTGCTTGTGTCATGCACAAAGAAGATATCCTAACCGACTTGCCAAAACTATAGTTTGTTAACAAGACATTTGTGGAGTGTTTGAAAAACTATTTTTAATGACTCCAACCTAAGTGTATGTAAACTTCTGACTTCAACTGTATGTCTGTGACCACAATTGTATTAGGTCGGGGAAAAGGGGGCCGGTATTTTACCAGGGTATCATCTGATAATTACATTATGCTTATGTCATGGTGACGACAACGATGATGATGATGATGATGATGATGATGATAATAATGATAATGACGACAACGATGACAAAATAAATGACAACAACACTGACAATGATTTTGCTGAAGAATGATTATGGTTATTGTATTGCGAATCCTAAACATCACATTTCTACCAGTAAGGCTGAGTCAACATTTCATCAGGCAAACTCCAATCAGCCCAGAAATAATGACTTCTGACTCTGTTATTAAAGCTGTGCCTAGAACGTGCTTATGAGGAAGGGTGATGAGGACCCACTGATCTTTACTATAAGGAGATCTCATATTGGTTCTGCTTGATTGTATAGTATGTCGGTTGCACAAACATATCTTGAAAGTTAAGATTGAGTTGAAAGTTAAGATTGAGTTGAAAGTTAAAGTTAGAGTTTCTGATGCAACTCTGTGAGTGAATGGTAACTACTTCTTAGTGAGCAATAGGTAGATAGAAGCATGACGTACCCTGTGTAATCTAACGGAATATAGGATTTTAAGCTGATTAAACATTAGTAAAATGTAATGTTTCAGCAAGAATAGAATATTGAGCAGGCTAATAGTGTATTTGAGAAATCTGTATTGGTCATCAACATTACAGTAGCTGTGACCAGTGTTAGGGTTGTTACTCAAAAAAGTTATATATTACCAATTAATTGTTACTTCATTCAAAAGTAGCAAATTACTTATCACTCCCTGGGAAAAATAATAATTAGTTACACTACTGGATATAGTACTTTCGTGTCACGTGTTACGGTATGTAGGCCTATACAAGTAGCTTAATTACCAGCTACAAGTTTGTTCAGCTCTCCCTGGGCTCCAGCCTGTCCTCCTGAACGATTAAAATCAAGCCTTAGTTGTTTGGATGAGGTAGGCCTACAGCAGCAGTGGTCAGGCCCCCGGGGTCTTTCGCAACGTGTTTTGTCTTGGAGTGCTGCTTTTGCAGGTTCTTCAAGAGATTGGAGGTTGTGTTTCTAGCAGTGGAGAGACGTTTCTCTCCTGGACACAGTTTACATTCTACAGTCATATTCGTGTACTGTTGTCCTACAAAATCAAAGTAAGTACTTCCACCCTGAGAAACTCAATGTTTTAGACTCTTCTGACATTTTTCATCTCCCGGCTAAAGCAGTTAGTAGTAATAGTGTGATATTTATTTGGATCTATAACTGTATTAGGAAGGTAATGATAACAAAAGTATCGAAGTAACGGAGACCTATCTTTGAACAGTGACTGTAATATTATTACTCAAATTAGAACCGCAAAAAGTAATATTATTACTGTAATGCCCCAACTCTGGCTGTGACACATCAACAGTGAAATTAAGATTTCAATTAATATTTAATGTACAATTTTTCTTCCCTCAACAGACATTAGCCCATCAATGTTTTAAGAGGCTCTAAACTTTTTAAGGAGACCCGGGCGTCTTCAGTAATATGTCTACTGATCTACTCAAAGCCTCTGTCAGGAACCAACCATTAAACTTTTCTGGAGGTGGGTAATAATGTTAGATTAGCTGACAGAGATCATTATCTATGCACATCTAAAAAGGAAATGTATGCAATCATCTGCAACTGAGCTGAGCGAAATCAATATTGATGGCTGCAATCTCCTCCTTATGAGAGGAAATATTTTAGAAAAGAGGAAAAGCTTGAGAGAAAAAGATTGAATTGTGCTACTGAAGAGAATATAACACTCAAATGTTTACACTGCAATAACACCTCTGTGTCGGGAACAGGACACCTGCAATGAATGCAATGGACTGCGGCTCTATTTTCGTCATAATTTCCTGTTAGTATATTTGCATTGTGTTTGTTGTATTTATTTGACAGTTCAATCTCTCTGTGTACAGTACATATAACAGGAAGGCGATAAGGGAGGGGTAAGCTGGTGTCTGGACTCCCCTAACTGTGGGTGGGTGACTGGCCGGATTGGTGGGAGTACCGGCTGTCAGCGTCCTCTACGTTTATCGGAGCTCCGACAGCACCTCACTGTGCCACAATCACACTGCAATAAAACCCAAAATTGCTTCGGATAAAACAAATGGCTTTGCCACTGGAGGAGATAAGCAACAGGGACATAAATAAAATAGCAACAAACAAAGGGAGAGTTAGGGGGGAGTTGAGACGAGCTACAGACTCAAGCAGCTGGATTAACGGCCGCGGTCGGCCGGCCGTGTCTCCGGGGGGAATAATTGATGAGGGTCATCTGCACTCCTCCGATGAGTGAAAGGGCACTCTCTCCGTCTACAGAGGCAGAGGAAATTCATTGAAGAAAAAAGAAATAAACCAAGAGGCCAGAATTACTTTCTGAATCAACCACTTCATTTCATGGCTGGTGTAGCAGCTGTGGTACTGCTGAAATATCTGGCAGAGAAATACGGAGACATTCCAATATCATGGTACTGCCACTTGAATTACATTGCGTTCCTTTAGTCAGTCAGAAATAATTTGTTAACCGTTGAGTCTTTGTAAATGTTGCTTGAACTTGGTTTCAGAAAAAAAGGAATAACTATTTTCCTCACATTCTCCACAGAGGAGTGTTTTATTAATTTCCTCATAGAGAGAGGAGCGACCTATGACCTCAGGTCCTCCTTCCCCAGGAGCACAAAATGGCTGCCTTTTTCCAATCACTATACCTGCAGAGGCACAACCATTTTTCACAGCCACTGCAGGCGGAGGCCCACTGATTAAGACCCATCAAGTGGCAGCTAGCCCACACAATGCTTTACCCCAAGGAAAAACTAAGTAGAGGTGATGGTTCTCCTCAGAGAGGGAAGTAGAGAAAGAGTCTTTTGGATAATATGAGGTCATTTAACCTCCGTAATCATTCCTGTCTGCCATTGGTCCTGTGATCTCAGCTCGGTATTTGGCTCAGCAGAGAGTAGTAGAGAAATCTCTGCTTCTCCCTGCATATATTAAGTGCAAAGACACTAGTAAAAAAGAAATATAGTCTATACTGTAATGTGCATGTTCAGTCTTCTGTCTATTCCATTTGAAAATAACCACAGCTGTCAATCAAATCAATTAAATTAGCTACAACAACAGCGTATCTATCGAACCCTCTGACGCTAAATGAATACGGACCAAGGACGAGTTGAAATCAACGTTTTTTTATTTGACTGATTCCACCAAACTCAATGTCCTCTCTCTCTCTCCCTCTTTTTCCTCTCTTCTCTCCATTATAAAATACATCTCTCTCTCTCTTTCTCTCTCTTCATCTCTCTCTTCTCTCCAGACTCATTGGAGCATGTCCTACACAGTCTTCTCTCCCCACATGCAGGAAATGCAGAAGAAGAAATTAATCAACAGAGCAACCGACTCTCCCACCTCCCTGGTCTGAGGAAACAAGATGAAAACAATCTAGTGTCTCCTCTCTGTTGAAGTCATAAATCAGAGAGGACTACGGTGGACGGAAGACACGCAGGCCTCTGCATCTTAATTAAAACACTCATCCTATATTCCACAGGCACACGCACACACACACACGTACGCACACACACACACACCAAGCCTCTTAGTTTTGACTCCGAAGCCAACCCATTCCTAATTAAAAAATACAAAAATAGTGCCAATAGTGCACAATAAACAACTGAAAAGATGTTGCTGCCCTTGTTGCCATTGATTAATTGCTGCACGCCGCCTTATCATTTAGTTCAGCATGATTAATGACAAATTAAATAAATAAACTCCTCTGCATTTTTTGCCTGGGACTCATTTCTTTTTCAGGGGGTTTCAAACAGGTTTTGAAATACGAGATCATCAGCGACGTGCAAAATGGCACATACTAAAAGGCCATTGTTCTCAACTTAACTGGAGGACACATGGTTTGGAGGAAGTGAAAAGGCTCTGTGGAAATCAGCGAGACACACTCAACCCAAGGTGAGTGGAGTGGACGTCTCAACAATAGCGATCTAATGACTGTGAGCCTGGCATCCCAGGAGGATAGAACAGAGTTCAGTGTAACCCGAGACCCGTCCTATTCCGTAGCTAAGAGAACCTGGGCTACTTACTCCCTGTGTTAAATATGTTGATGTTAGCGGTCAGTTTCACAGGAAGTAATGTGACCCAAGCTGACCTCAGTGGTTTATTCTTTTTATTTATTTAACCTTTATTGAACTAGGCAACACCACAGTTCCATCGCTACCACACGCGCGTTTTGAAAGCGAAGCCTTTGGCCATTCTCAGGCTACAATGAATGGAGCCACGGCTACAGTACAGGAAAGAGGCAGAGCACAGCAGAACATCTGAGATTCAACGCTGCTCCACCTCAGATGTTTGTTACTCCTAACGCCGCTAATTAACAATATTGACGGCTAATGAGCAGATGAAGTAGGAGCATTACAATCCACACTAACGACTTCGCCTAATTAGCCTGTTCATTATCTCCAGCTACGATGGCAAAGGATTCAACTTGTTGCTTCGACACTTGGACGACGGGAACCAAAAAAGGGGAGAGAGAAACATAGGGGGGACACTCACTGAGGGAGCACAAAGACACTGGAGAAAAGTTGGCTGTTTCTATTCTCCTTCGCTGCTGGGAAACGGTCTGATTGATCTCCACACAAAATAAGAGGAGAAGAAGTCTGCACTCCTCCTTTCCTCCTCTCCCGACATCACACCATCTCGCCCTCCTCTCAATTATCAAGGCGATGCCCCAGATGTACAGGCAATTATGCATTCAATTTCCTTTTAAATTAGGTGGCGTGTAAACAATGCACCAGGAGGTGGAAGGCACGGCCCCTCCATTTCTCAATTTAGACTCATTGATTGCCCTCCCCAAATCTGGTTGCTTCCATTATGGGCTGCATTATGTGCTTCCTGAATACCAAAAGGATTAGGATGAGGGCATTCAAAGTCTTAACCCGTAAAACCTAGTGGTTTTAATGAATTTGGGGAGCACTTCACATTAAGTTGCCCCTATTACTATATAACTACACATTAATAACTAGTAACAACATAGTGGTTATGTGTTATAAGGGTGTAGAGCTAATAGCTATCAGTTATTACACAATTGGAACAAGGAATGTGTAATTACACATCCACTGGCCAAAGGTTATTCCACATGTATAATTACTGATGCTATGACACATTTTGTTGTCACACTATGTAACTAATGTTTTGTAATTACACGTTTGAAAGTCCCCTGTGAATTACCATGTTAATAACTGTAACTTGTTAAACATGCAACATTGGTGAGGAGAAATGTAAGGAGAATTGACAGACGCTAACAGTGACTACATGCTTTACTGCTAGTAGATGGGTTTATGAGAATCTTTGTGACTTGCCTTGAGGTAGGTGTGTTGAAAATAATGTTCTGTTCAGATCAGGTTCATTGGATATTTATTGACTTGACTTGAGTTCACAGATTCCCGCTTTTGTGATTGTTTGTGCGTCGTCCATCCAGTTAAAAGACAAAGACTCATAATCAATGTTCCCTAAAATTCTTTACGTCACTGAGCAAATTTCAGGTCTGCTGAGCGCAAACTTGAATGTTGTGAAAATTCGGTGTAACTTCTGACATACGTTTACTGTGAACACTGAGGCTGTACCCACTTTAAGTTAGTTTTAAGAGTGGTCAATTAAACTACTGTGGCTATTTGATCATAATATAGGCATACCAGAGTGGCCTGGTATGCCCAATGCATACCATAACATTTTAACATGGAAATAGCTGTTCTGTCACTCAGCCCACAGTAGCAGCCAATGTTTGGTGTTCAATTTTGGCCTACATTCCATGTGACTTTTGATAAAAACATGCAGGGCTTGACATCAAACTGTTTATCCACTTGTCCTTCAGACAAGGAGGCGACTGAAAATGTTGTTGTGTTGTTCGAAACCACTTCACAAAATAAAATGCACAATTATTCCCATACCATTATTACAGAGAATCAGACAAATTATGCTACCCTCTGTCTATTGGCTGCTTAGCTCATCAAAATACAACACTGCCCCTTTAAGACAAAAGAAAGCTCTTTACCTGACACGTTTTTTAAAGGTGTCTAGAAATGTACACGTTTTTTGCTCTTGTAGGAAGCAATCACCCCTATTGCTGACTACAAATGATCTAAAACTGGGCTAATAACTCACTGACTAGCAATGAAAATGAACAAATGTAGAAATGCGCACTGGTGGCTAAACGCAGCTCTCGCTTTGATCTCAAAACAAGCGTATCTACTCAGGACCGCTTATGCTGAAAAACAGCAGTTCAAAGTGAATGGCACAGATCCATATATGGAAATGGTCTATTTGCATATAGGCCTACTGCAGCTCTGATTTGTTTTGGCACAGTGGTCTTTGTAGAGTACAGGCCTGAATCGTTCCTGTCAACACAATAGAATCCTACTCTGACGCGTTCTGCCTACAACATAAGATATTGTATAGTTAGTTTAGCATACTGACTCTTGCATCGTTTGTTTTGTTTCGGTATGTTGTATTGAACGTTTCAAATATTGCGTTGATTCGATCACAATTCCCACAGTAAAGGGAAACATTGATGGTGTTAATTAACGGGAAAACTGTAGAAACATGTTGTCAACCTTGATAAAGCAAATTCTGAAAATCATGACAGCTCAAAAACACAAACTCAGATCCTTGCAGATGGTCTTGACTATCTGACTCCATCAATATGACAACATGATCATGTTCTCAGCATATTTCAACTGAACACTGCTTTGCGTACGTCATTAGACCAGCCAATCCAGTTCTTCCACACCAGGCTTATAAAATAATTCCATTTAGCCTCACATGGTGACTCAGTAGTGTAGTCTAATTGTCTGGGGACTCTGCCTCGCCTTTGGGGTCAGCTCGATGCTCTGAACGCCGTCACACAGCTTTAATTGAATTGCAGAGACTAGCTTCCTAATTAAGGGATTAGGGCTGAGAACATGGGGGCAATTAGGGAATAACACCCCCGATGGTGGCCAGACAGACAGTGGGATGAGAACATGGGCCCCCCACCCCTCCGACAGACAGTGGGATGACTGACTGACATCTGGGGGATTGAACTTGTTTTACAGACGTGTATTTACAAAGACTGGCTGCTACACATTTGTCTCTCTTTATTTTCAAAAAAGAGCTGCAGTTCAAGCATCTACTGTTATGCGGATGGCCATTAGCATTTAAAATTGGCATGCAGTACCGGTAAAATACAGTTGCCAAATTCTAATGATTCTGACAGGTCTTGCAGTTACAGTACTGATGGCCCTGGTCATTTTGAATTCATATCGGCTCTTATTGGGACGGTAGAGAGAGGAGAGCTGTACAGACCTAAGGGATGATCCTCATCTGAATGTCAAAGAAAGAGCTAGTACAACCTGCCGGCTATGAAACAGAACAGAACACGGGGCCAATGTCTTTGACCACTTGTAAGAGGAGAGAAAAGTAGGCAGCGTGCATTCCCTGGACCCTCCTCCAACTCTGCCTGTCGACTTGGTGTCTGTCGTCATAATGAAGTGTTTGGACAGACGGCTGTTCATACAGACAGACGGACAGATGCAGGGGATGGAGGGAGAAACACAGGGTGGGAATGAGAGGTGTACAGTATGTAGGTGGTGTTGGAGGGTGGACTGTGGGGATAACAGTGTTGGTTTGGGATCTAGCATGTGCAGAGCTGAAAGATTACATCTGTATTCACAGTAGCAGGGCTCCACAAGGCGTGGGAGGGAAGGAGAGGTGGGGAGAGTAATGTATGACTCTGGGGCTGCAGAGAGAGAGGGGGGAGCTCTGTTTCTGAAGGGAGCCCACCATGCAACTCACACTCCACAACATCACTCATAACTCAGGAAAAGTCCGGCAGAGTCTAATGAGAATGGATCTTTCACTAATCATCATTTGCGTTCTTGGTGCGATGCTGTCTCTGCACTGTTGCTTCTGCTCACCAGAACGAGAGGAGGGAAGAAAAGCACAAAAGACAGACGGAACGTTCTGGAATCTGACTAATGAATACAAACAACTTGAGCTCACCAAAGGGTTATGAACTGTGGCTTATTTACAGTGTTCATATGTGCAGTTTATTAGATGAGTGTGTTTACTGTTGCAGGAACCACAAACCAATTATTCAAACTCTTTCATGCTCTTGTCATCATCATAAAGGGCATACATAAACATACATAAACACATAAACACACATTCATACATAAACACACAACTACACACAGGTTTATGAAAAGGGCTTGATGTATGAGGAGAAAAATGAACTGCCATGTATTCCATATAGAATTTCCGTAGTTTTTGTATTTTCTTAATGACCACAGATTTACTGTATTTAATTAATGCTGTTTCAAATGGAAGGTTACCACACGGTTAGTGCATATCCGGGATGCTTGGGACGTCCATACCCTAAACCTAACCCAAACATTATCCCCTACCTTAACCATTTTAGATGTCAACTTCAATGGGGTAACGTCAGAGTTGGGACGTCCCAAGGAAACCCGGGATAGCAAGGACCCATTTTTCTCCAACGGCTCTCTCTCCTCCCTGCCTTCCCATCTTCCCTGATCCTCACTGATGAGATGAATGCCTGCTTCGTCACTAATCTCTAGAATGATGTACGAGGGTTAAACAAATGCTATTTTTCACACCGTCACCGCCGTACCTTCTCACTCTCCTGTTTAGCGCTGAGGGGCTGGCGGAGAGAAGGCTGACTGGTGCTGCCGACTTGATCGCTCCCTGACTGTCTGAGCTTTGAGTGACAGGCGTATCGCTCAGCACCCATTGCAGTTTATAATCACACTCTGGCTCCGCTACATGTATAATTAATGAGGCTGTGGAGCACTGCAGGTAATCATTTAGAGACCACATTTCAACCCAGAGTCTGGGGAGTGGGAGTTAAAGAGGAGTGACTGGCACATCAGTGCAAATTCAACTAAATGGCACCTGGAGGAGGATGGACTTTCACTCATACCTGGCTGAGAGAGAGGAACAATTTTGTTCAGAAATTAGCTACAGATTTATGACATTTCGTCCATTTGTTTTCTGTAAGGGATTATTTATTTGTCAAAAATATTAGCTTGTTCCCTCTCTGGTTCAGTACAGATTAGAGACTTTGGCTGAGCAATTTTTGATAGTTTGCAGCCCTATGCCAAACCGCCAACACGTGTGAATGCGTTTTGTCTTCTCTGAAGGACAGGCAACGTCTCCGACCTCATTAGAAAGTGGACACCACATATTCAGGTTGACTTCGAGCTACAGCGATGTGGCCTCTTTTCTAATCAGGGTAATTGCAGCAGGACTCTCTGGACAGACAGACACCTCTTCTCTCCTCTGACTGAGCAGGAGACAGAAGGCTGAGGAGGATAGCTGGGAGCCAAACATTTGGGCTGAGGGGGCCATTGGTCACGTAGGACTGAAGGCTGGCGGTAGGAAGCTCAGGGGATAGGGAGCTGAGGCTGGCAGTAGGAAGCTCAGGGGATAGGGAGCTGAGGCTGGCAGTAGGAAGCTCAGGGGATAGGGAGCTGGGGCTGGCAGTAGGAAGCTCAGGGGATAGGGAGCTGGGGATGGCAGTAGGAAGCTCAGGGGATAGGGAGCTGGGGATGGCGGTAGGAAGCTCAGGGGATAGGGAGCTGGGGCTGGCAGTAGGAAGCTCAGGGATAGGAGCTGAGGCTGGCAGAAGGAAGCTCAGGGATAGGGAGCTGGGGCTGGCGGTGGGAAGCTCAGGGATAGGGAGCTGGGGCTGGCAGTAGGAAGCTCAGGGGATAGGGAGCTGGGGCTGGCAGTAGGAAGCTCAGGGGATAGGGAGCTGGGGCTGGCAGTAGGAAGCTCAGGGGATAGGGAGCTGAGGCTGGCAGTAGGAAGCTCAGGGGATAGGGAGCTGGGGCTGGCGGTAGGAAGCTCAGGGGATAGGGAGCTGAGGGTTAAAAGGACCATAGAGCTAAAGCAAGGGGCTATAAAACCAGGGAGGTTTTCTAGCCCCTAACAGGCTTTGGGAGTAGGGAGGCTTAGACATGCTGGGGGACAAAATGGGCTGGTGTGCCTAGGGACAGAGGGTAAACTAGAGACAAGGCTGTGGATGGCATGGGAGATGTGAGCTAGGGGCTAGAGTGGCTGCAGAGCTGTGGTGGCGAGCTGCAGGGAGCTGCAGGTTTGGAAAGAACCACAGATATTCCAGGAGAGGAGAAAGACAACTCTTTCAGTGTGGACATTATGCTTTTCTGGGATAACCGGTACCCTCTCCCTGACTGACTGCTTCTAACTAGGATAACGCAGACCATTATAGCTGCTATCATACCTCCAACCAGAGCCTCCACTAGGGAACTATTGCCTGTCTGAAACCATTCAGGTTTTTGCTTAGAATACTGCGCCCATGCTCTCCAACTCAAGCATAATTTAATTTTATCAACCTAACTCCAGCAAGCAATTCCCTCTTGTAGTAGGAAAGTTCCCAGGTAAGTAAGATGAATCGGTTGAAAACATACTTATCTAGCTAGAATCCAGCAAACAAATAGTCTGATTAGATGTTAGGTTATTAAGGGAGAGAGGGCTTCAGGGCCACAATAAGATAGAAGAATCTAATTAAAGAAGAGATTGTGATTCACATCATCTAAACAACGAGCGTCACCTCTATACAGAAATGTAATGATACACTGCTTTATCTAGGCTGGGTCTGACTATGTCCTTTGTGAACTCACTGATAATCACGGCTTTAAAAGTCCAATGCAGCTGTTTTTATGTCAATATCCAATCATTTCTGAGTAACAGTTTACTACCTTACTGTGATTGTTTTCAATTAAAATGGTCAAAAAACAAAAATTGCTTCTTAGCAAAGAGGGTAAAACTGGAAATTAGCTGTTATTGGCAGAGAGGTTTGAAACACTCTTTCTTATTGGTCTATTAACTCATTTAAAACTCCATCCCACCAAAACAGGCAGACATTTCAGGTGGTCTTTTCAAACAGCTCTTACACTTTTTTATTTTTTTTATTTTATTTCACCTTTATTTAACCAGGTAGGCCAGTTGAGAACAAGTTCTCATTTACAACTGCGACCTGGCCAAGATAAAGCAACGCAGTGCGACACAAACAACAACACAGAGTTACACATAGAGTAAACAAACGTACAGTCAATGACACAATAGAAAAGGTTTATATACAGTGTGTGCAAGTGGCGTGAGGAGGTAAGGCAATAAATAGACCATGGTAGCAAAGCAATTACAATTTAGCTAATTAACACTGGAGTGATAGATGTGCAGATGATGATGTGCAAGTAGAAATACTGGTAAATAAAAGTAAATAAAAACAATATGGGGATGAAGAGGGTAGATTGGATGGGCTATTTACATATGGGCTGTGTACAGCTGCAGCGAACGGTAAGCTGCTCAGATAGCCGATGCTTAAAGTTAGTGAGGGAGATATAAGTCTCCAGCTCCAGTGATTTTTGCAATTCGTTCCAGTCATGGGCAGCAGAGAACTGGAAAGAAAGGAGGCGAAAGGAGGTGTTGGCTTTGGGGATGACCAGTGAGATGTACCTGCTGGAGCGTGTGCTACGGGTGGATGCTGTTATGGTGAGCTGAGATAAGGCGGAGCTTTGCTACCTAGCAAAGACTTATAGATGACCTGGAGCCAGTGGGTCTGGTGACGAATATGTATCGAGGGCCAGCTGACGAGTGCATGCAGGTCGCAGTGGTGGGTGGTATATGGGGCTTTGGTGACAAAACGGATGGCATTGTGATAGACTGCACCCAGATTGCTGAGCAGAGTGTTGGAGGCTATTTTGTAAATGGCATCGGCAAAGTCGAGGATCGGTAGGATATTCAGTTTTACGAGGGTATGTTTGGCAGCGTGAGTGAAGGAGGCTTTGTTGCGAAATAGGAAGCCGATTCTAGACTTAATTTTGGATTGGAGATGTTTAACATGAGTCTGGGAGGACAGTTTATAGTCTAGCCAGACATCCAGGTATTTGTAGTTGTCCACATATTCTAAATCAGAACCGTCCAGTTGAGTGATGCTAGTCGTGCGGGCGGGTGTGGGCAGGAAGGCCACGGAAGGAGTGTTGTATGGCATTGAAGCTCTTTTGGAGGTTTGTTAACACAGTGTCCAAGGAAGGGCCAGATGTATACAGAAGGTCCGGACAACAGGCCCTCTGATTTGACGCACTAAACTCTTTCTGAGAAGTAGTTGGTGAACCAGGCGAGGCAGTCATTTGAGAAACCAAGGCTGTTGAGTCTGCCGATGAGAATACGGTGATTGACAGAGTCGAAAGCTTTGGCCAGGTCGATGAAGACGGCTGCACATTACTGTCTTTTACCGATGGCGGTTATGATATTGTTTAGTACCTTGAGCGTGGCTGAGGTGCACCCGTGACCAGCTCGGAAACCGGATTGCACAGCGAAGGTACGGTGGGATTCGAAATGGTCAGTAATCTGTTTGTTAACTTGGCATTATCATAATTTTCACAATTTCACAGTATTATTCCAACCTCATAGTGTGGAAGCATATATAAAATTAAGGAAAAATCATGTTTTTGACTCCACTGGGCCTTTAATATCCAATATCGAGAGCAGCATGCTGAGGGAGCAAGGTTTTTGAGGTGTGAAGCACAAATCTTAGACGGGAGCCAAATATATATATATTTTTTACCTTTATTTAACTAGGCAAGTCAGTTAAGAACTAATTCTTATTTACTATGATGGCCTACCAGGGAACAGTGGGTTATCTGCCTTGTTCAGGGGCAGAAGGACAGATTTTTACCTTGTCAGCTCGTGGATTCAATCCAGCAACCTTTCGGTTACTGGCCCAATGCTCTAACCATTAGGATACCTGCTGGTTACCTGCCCCCTAAAGAAGTGGAGCAAGTGGACGAAACTGTTTTGTTGCAACAGTGCTGAGCCTGCCTTTTTGACCAAAAAGATTCCTAAGAGAATAAAACACATTGAAATATAATTACAATGTGCAACTCAGAGCTTCTCTGTATTCTGTATGGATACAAGTACATCATGCAGGGGTGGAAATGTTTGTTCAATGGAAATTTTTCTTCAAAGGGGCCCGGTGCAAGGTTCAATACAATATCAGCTTTGTGTTATCAGACTTTTCAGCTGTAAATTACTTTCTTTAAAAAGAACGATTATTTCAAGGGTTATGGCTCCTTTCTTTGAATAACAGACAGACACTGATACATTATTAAATAACACGTATGAAATATAATAAAAAAATTAAGGGGTCGTTTGATGTTACTTTTCTTGATGTTATTTAATGAGTTCTGTAGATTTTTCAGAGAGCAAAACCCATTCAAATGAATCATTTAAACTTTTTAGTTTGCTCTTTTCTGTATGCCACCCAAGGTCTAGAGATCAGAGAGCGTTCTGAGGCTCAAAGAAAGTGTTTTGCAAATTCAACCAAATGCATTACCTTAGCAGACCTGCAAGAGAATACAGGGTGTCCCTAACCACCAATACGCCTAATATCACACACAATCAGCCCCAATAAATTCATACGAAGAGGAAACGTCTCCGAAGACGTCGCATTCAAATGACTGCTGCCCTCGGCTTTGAGTGCTTGACACAAATTGCTGTTTTAACCCAAATTACCCTAATGCCTCAGTTCTCCTTCTCTTAATGGGTGCCGGGGATGCAGGCCTTTCAAGTCCCCTTTCCACTCCAAACACATAGAGTCCAGGAGAGAAAGAGAGAGTCCGTGGGAGTGCTCTGTCTGCATCTCATCTCCCTCTACCTGGGAGAGAGACGGCTGCAGATGGGGCTGTAGAAAATGGAGAGTGGCAGGGTGAGAGGAGGGGCTGCCAGAGTAAAAACTGCTGTCTGCCGTTTCCCCGCTCCACTCCAATATCCCAGGTAGATAAGAGGATCGCCCAAGCGGGCGGGTGGGCTGTCGTAGTGGGACTCTTATCTGTTTACATTATTACACATTGTGTTGAGCTGCACACGGATGGATGCCCTGCAGTGACAGCCAGGGAAGTGGATGCCTTTCAAAGTGTACATGGGAAGAAAGGGGAGGGAAAAAGAAAGTGGGATGAAGAGCGGGGGGAAATTCACTGAAAGAAGAAGAAAAAACTGGAGGGATTGGGAGTTTCTGGCATACCGAGGAGAGAGAGCTTTGATATAGGTTTCACATATCACCTTTTTTTACTTATTCAAGTTCTCCCTGCGTCTTCTAGCGCACCCCCTGATGTTATACAGTTTTCTCAGTCGCTAAGAAACTTCTAATGAAACTGGGGTCCACTGGATCTCCATCATAACCTAATTAGCACCACAGTATTATTTTTTGCAAAACTGTAAGTCATTTCTCATTGCATTCACACACAATGCAAATGCTAAGCACATTTGTGCAAAGGAGTAAACACAACTCTCTACAAAAGACACAAAACTCAAATCATGACAAACAAAATGCTAATATTTGCTCACAGCTGATACAAATGACTCTAATGAATGTGAACCTCTTCTGCATGTGTGCAAAACTTCTTTGTGCAATTGTTCAATCAGCAATCAGTCCTTATTCATGCATAAAAGAGGTCACCTCTGAGTTGCTGTTTCCAGGAATGGACCAATTAAGAGGCAGAGAGCAAGGACAAAGGAGAGGTAGAGCGGCCCACAGAGGAAGATAGTTCAGTTCAAATGGAGAAAGGTCAAGTAGAGCCTTTTGTTTCTGGATATTCATGCTCTTGAGGGGACATTTTTTCTGCCTTGGTTATCGTTGGTAAAATAATTTTAGGACAAAATAATACAGCCCATACTGTGATAATTTGTTTACTTGCCTTTCATGGTGCATTCTATAATTATAGTATCAACAAATGGCACAGACATATAAAAGAGGGTTAACCATGTTAGTGTATATTGATAGTTGTAGTTAGTATTTATTGGGCCATTTTGTAACGACTGATTCAAATATTTTTTTTGATGGAGGTAGTTGATTTTGTGTCATGTATTTAATGTTTTGAAATTCTTAATGCATGTTGCAAATTAAATGTGTCATCTTGTGTGTTTCAGTTTGGGGCTTGGTGTTTATTGTTTTGAAAAATTAAACCACCCTTCATGTTATTTGGATGGCAGAGAATCCACTTCAGCCTTACTGCTATGAAAAGCCTCGTATTGTAGGGATTGGTGGGGCGCTAGTGGTCCACCTACGACAACATCCGGTGAAATGCAGAGAGCCAAATACAAATGACAAAAATAGTATTAAACATTCATGAAGATACAAGTGTTGTACACCATTCTTTAGCTTAGAATCTTGGTAATCGAACCGCGTTGTCCGATTTACAATAGGCTTTACGGCGAAAGCATAGCATTTGATTATCTGAGGACAGCGCCCAGCATACTCCTGCATATAAACATATTTCAAACCAGCACAGGCATCACAAAATCAATATAGCGATACAATAAATCACTTACCTTTGAAGATCTTCCTCTGGTTGCAATCCCACGGGTCCCAGGAACACAAAGAATGGTCGTATTGTTCGATAAAGTCCCTCTTTATATACCAAAAACTCTGTTTGGTTGGCGCGTTTTGTTCAGTAGTCCACCCGTTCCACTCGTAAAACATACAGACATAGGAAACCTAAAAAAGTACCGATAAACTTCGTCCAAACCAGTCAAACAAACGTTTCTAATCAATCCTCAGGTACCCTAATATATAAATAAACGATAATATTTCAGAAGGAGAATAGCCTGTTCAATAGAAAAGAAAAATAACGAAGAGCGTGCACACAGTCACGCACGCAAAAGAGTAGTGTCAGTTCCAACAGCCACTTGTCAAAACTTCTATTTCTTGTTTGTTTTTAAAACAACAAGCCTGAAACCATGTATAAAGACTGTTGACATCTAGTGGAAGCCATAGGAACTGCGATCTGGGAGATTATTCCCTCTATAGTGAATAGCAAGTCAACGGTAAAACTGTGACATCAAAAAAACACATATTCCGGATAGATGCCATATCAGTTCTGTTATACTCACAGACATTATTGTAACAGTTTTAGAAACTTCAGAGTGTTTTCTATCCAATACTACTATGCATATCCTAGCTTCTGGGCCTGAGTAACAGGCAGTTTACTTTGGGCACGTCAGGCTCTTCGTACTTCCGAACACTGCCCCCTAGCCCTAACAGGTTTTAAGAGGAGGTGAGAAAGAGGGAGTGAGAGAGGAGAGAGAGAAAGATAGATAGGCAAATAGAGAGAGAGAAGGACAAAGGAAAGAGAAAGAGAGAGAGATTGGTATTTAGAGAGAGAGAGAAAGGGAGAGAGATTGGAATAGAGAGAGAGAGAGATGAAGGGAGAATGAAGGCAGTTGGACAGGAACCTGACTGAGGGGGAGAAAAGCAACACTGAAGGATCAATACAGTATGTAACTTATCCTTATAGAAGACGGAGAGAAAGAGAGTTTTAGTATGGAAGAGGAGTAGGATGTTTTGAAGAAAAAGGAACATTTGTCACTCTTTTATCAGGCTGAGGTGAGATTGAATCAAATAAAAGAGAGAGAGAGGGGAAGAGAGAGGGGGAGAGAGAGAGAGATATGGAGTGAGTGTAAGAGAGCACAAGAAAAAGCCCACAAAATCTAGTTTAATAATCCTCTGTGTGCCAGCGCTAATGATTTCATGCAGAAATTGAATGGGAATTTAATGGGAAACTGACATTGTTCTGATCATGGGAACATGTCAGGGTTTACGGCTGGAATAACAGACATCTGCTCCAATGAGACATGTCTGTTGTGTGACAGCGAGAGAGAGAGAGAGCAAGCGTAGTCACAGCAGCAGGGCAAGCCCAGTGACAGTCCGTCTCTCTCCTCCCACCACCGGCAGCCCCTCGCTCTCCTCCACACAGAGACATAAGCACCATGGTAGAGCTCAATGCCATTTTCTCCTGTCACCATTTAATTCCCCAGTTAATATTTTCCCTCTGTTGCCATATGTGCTCGGCAGGCATCATTTCCTTCACACTAGCATTCCATCCACATCATGGGCAGCAGAGGGCTGAAATTGGAATGTGTGTGTTGTGTTAACCGTACTTCCACTACCAGCTACAGTTTCATGACAAGCACCCAAAAATATGCGTTGAAAAATATGGTGACGTGGATGAAGGCAACCGGGCTAGTAATGAGGAGAGGGAAGCGTAGGAGTCTGTATCAATAGACAGCAGGTCTCAGAGTTGGCCTCCACCACACTCTCTCTCTCTCTCTCTCTCTCTCTCTCTCTCTCTCTCTCTCTCTCTCTCTCTCTCTCTCTCTCTCTCTCTCTCTCTCTCTCTCACTGAGTGGCTACTGTGTAAACTCCTCGTCGAACCCCACACCCCACTAGTAAAAACCCACAGGTGCCTATCAGCAGATAGGGTGGCAGTGCACTTTTTAAACATCACTCCCCCGCTTTCTAAAAGCGATCCCACTCTGACCTTGACGCCATTAACACTCTAATTTGACTGATAAAGCCTCGGGTTTTTATCTTCCATATTCCTTATCAGCCCTTTTATTTTCCAGCCGGGAGCAACCGCAGCGCTAACACTTGATGGAAGCCGAGGAGAGGTGATACAAAGGAGAAGCTATAAATAGCAGTATATCCACCACAGACACTTGGCTGTTACAGATATCAGGATACAGTGTTGTCTGTGTGTTCAGCCATAGAGCCAAAGAGCACCTTCTTCACCATAATGGGGGATGGACAGGGACAGATAAGGACCCATGGAAACTATGGATGACCACTTCTTAACACCTCTGTCTGTGGCTAATTTAAGGTCTACATGGCTTTTATATGGCAGCCCTAATGCAATGAGACAGAGATTGAAGAGAGAGAGAATTCATTTTACCAACACGTCTTTTCAGAGCGGTGAAGTGAATCAGCATTACGCTGTCACATGGCATACTGCTCAGAGAGGAAGAGAGACCCACACATCGCTCCAATGCAGCTGAGACACTGCCTAGCATCATTATCTGGGGCTCAGAGATAGTGCAGGTTTGTGTTGTGAGATGCCAGGCTTGTTAAGTCCTTCCAACCTCCAGTGACAGTCAGCAGTCTATTTCAGTGAACCCCCCCACCCACTGCTGATGAAGACTGAACCTATACTGAACAGACTGTGTATCAGAAAGTAGATCTGGCTATGGCACCAGCATGAGTTTGTCTGTGGTGAGGCTCTAGTACCACGTTATAAATCACAGGCTGGCTGGTCAGCATGACTAAAGTCAAACACACAGGTTAAAATTGCTAGCAGGCTTGGCGGCTTGTCTACATGGCTCAGAGTGACCAAGCCTTATATATATAATGTTATGTTAGACCGAAGGTCAAGCCTTGTGCACTAGAACCATCAACAACAGAAACAGAACTGCAGGGCTCTGCTGTGCATTTGTGAGAGTTAGCTTGATTGACTTTGATTTAACATTGCTCTCCATCCTCCATACGGAGTTCACATAGCAGTGATAGAAGGTCATTGGTACAGAAATGCAATGGCAATGGGCAGTATATACATGATTATAATCCCAGTGGTCGCACAGGTCATGGCTTACAGAACAGCAAACACACCTAAAAGAACATTGCTTTTGTGAAATAGTATTCTGGTCATGTCCAGACCACGGTCGTCATAGCGAACAAACTAGCCATGAGCGTTCCTTCTTGAATTTCAGACGAAAGGAAGATATTCAACCACTCTTGGAGGACAATGGAAGTAGATTTAAGAAGTGCTTCTTTATTATTCAAATGATTGAAGTGCTTCTCCTCCAGTACCAATCCATTGCTGCCACGTTAAAATGGGGAAGGTCCAAATGACCCAGTTCTATCCAGGATGTGCCAGCCTGTTGAAGCAGCTAGTTCAGCTGTAGAGTGGCTTCTGTAACAGGTGTCTGCCGCACAGCAGCCTCACAGCAAATAATCCCATGATAAATGGAGAGAGCCAATGTGAGATGACATCTGTTTCATTACTGGGGGCCCTCAATGGGGTTTCTGCTGTGAGAGGAGGTGAAAGAAGGTCACCAGGAGAGAAGAAGGTGCTGAGTACAATCTCTCCATATTCCTCTTTCCATATCCATCCATCTCACTCTCTCTCTCTCCCTCCCTCTCTCTCTCCCTCTCTCTCTCTCTCTTTCCACCTGTCTCTCCTTCCTTCCTTCCTTCCTTCCTTCCTTCCTTCCATCCTTCTTTCCCTCATTCCCTCGCTCTCTTTTCCCCACCTCTCTTTCCCTCTCTCTTTCCACCTCTCTCTCTCTCTCTCTTTCCACTCTCTCTCTCTCTCTCTCTCTCTCTCTCTCTCTCTCTCTCTCTCTCTCTCTCTCTCTCTCTCTCTCTCTCTCTCCCCCTCTCCCTCCCTGGACCAGGGCTGAACAGCAGCTACTGTTTGACAAAAGCGGTCTCTTTTCCCCCACCTCTCTTTCCCTCTCTCTTTCCACCTCTCTCCACCTCTCTCTCTCTTTCAAACATAACTGGAATACACATCACCAACCATGGAATACACATCACCAACCTCCCGGGAGGACAGCACTAATGGCAGCCCACGCAACAGTCAAGCAAAGAGGTCATCACAGCTGCCGGAGGCACACTAGACAATCACACACATGAGGAAACATGCGTGCACGCATAAACACAAACACACACACACACACGCATACAAATACAGGCATGCATGCACACACACCCTCACCTACACAGACATGCACAATAATACACACACACTCACAAGACATACAATAACGTAATGTGATGAGAGAATCTTGACGTGCAGTACACACACCATGCATCCATGATAATCCACTGAATCAAAAATACCCCTTGAATCACAAACAACCTTTTCTCTATCTCCCTGGGCGGTAGGTAACGTGTGTTTGGTGATTGAAACGGCCCTTTGAAAGGAAGTGACTGTCTGACTGTCAGCTCTTCCCTTCAGGCAACTGCTCCACTTCCTGTGTAGTGTGTCTCAAATGGCCCCCTATTCCCTATGTAGTGCACTACATGGGCCCCTAGTCAAAAGTAGTGAACTATAACAGGAGCAGGGTGCCATTTGGGATGCTGTCCTTCTCTGAGGAGAAGAGAGGGCGGGCAAACCCATTAACCAGGCTTAGCACATGTATGAAATCCTAGTTAATGTGTGAGTGAAGGGAACGGAGGGGGTTGGGGAGGTCTCAGGCGGACGCCCGCGCCCTCTTTCTTCCTCCCTTCATCCCTTCATCCCTTCATCCCTTCGAGACTGACGATGACACGACGGCTGCCAGGGACCGCCTGGGTTACGGGAAATGTTCCCTTTTCAGTGGCGGCGGCGTCTCGTGGTTTTGGCTGTCAGGATCCGGGAATCAGGAAATCAAAATGGCACAGCAGGTCACTCTGGTGGGTTAGAGGAGTCATTGTTGACTCGGTGTTCTGAATCACGATGTTCTCGTTAAGAGACAATATAGAAAGTAGTATCTCTTAAACCCAGTGTGTGATTCATCTGAGGATTACTACACACACACACACACACACACAGTAGGAGACCCAGCAGAAGTGTAGAGAGCAATAAAAAGGGCAGTGTGAGCCAGCAACATGCCATGCCAGGCCCTCTGTCATCTGTCCATACGGAGAGACAGTTGCTGCTTGTTTTTTCTCTCTTCACCCAGGTCCACGTTAGCATTAGAAAAATGCCACTAAAACAAATACTGACTCATCATCGCACAGCGCTAGGGCTCACAGATGCAGCGCTGGGAGAGCCAGCTGGAGGGAAGGCAGAGGGAGCAATGTGGGAGGAGGAGGAGAGCAATGTGGCACTGTTCCTTGTCTTGGACACCAGAATGTGTTTTGCCATGATGCTGGTGTGGTCAGTTTGCCAGTCATCAGATGGATACATAGTCAGACATCTTTTTGTCTGTCACTCTGTTGCCAACCCTGTGTCTAGCCCTATATGTGCTAATGACCTACCCCTGAACAGACAGATGACCTGGGGCCACAGACAGCATCTGACGCACTATGGAGTGTGTGTGTGAGTGTGTGTGGGCATAAGTGTGTGAGTGTGTGTGTACGTACGTGCATGCATGTGTGTCTGTCAAGCAAAAGATACACCCTAGATTAAAAAAGAATTGGTAACAGTCAAACCAAACTCATGCTGCCAGCACTGCAACAAATGACCATGAACAAAAACAAGTAGATTTCGAAGGATTCTTAGAAATCAATGGCTTTTGATTAAGGATTGTCATATTCTCTCACTAAAGCCTGTCATGGAAATTCTAATCAATACTGAGGAGAGACAAGGTCAATTACCAGTCAGGATATTACTTTATTCAAAACTTAGCGAAAGGGAGCATAGAGCAATAACGATGGCAGGTCGACCCCTGTCACAGGCTGGGCTCGAACTCAGGTCCCAGATGTGGAGAGTTGGGTGTTCTACCCCCTTAGCCACAGAGGAGGTATAGTTGGACCCACACGAAACACTCAAGGCAATGCTCCAGGCAAAGTAGATTTAATTTAAAGAAGGGTTCTTTGCAAGTCAAAAATAATCCAACAAAAGTTCTTCTCAGAAAGAGGTATACTAACGGAGATAAAGTAAACAAAACAGGAGGAAAAAATAAAATAACTCCACGAGGGGGAGAAAAACAAAATGAAAAAAATAACTTAGAAAAGCTTACTTGGGAAAGCTTAGATTACTTGGAAAGACTCTGTGGGACACAGCAGGAGACACATAGCCACGACTCAAAAACCAAGTGAGGAACAAGGGGAAAAAAACACAGCTAAAATACTCTAGGGGAAACAAGGCACAGGTGACCTGGATAACGCTAATAAGGACACATGAGGAAGAGCTAAGGCAGAGGGGAACACAGGTGACCTCTAGAGGCCCGGAGACAAACAGGAGGCAGGAAGCTGACAGGACCCCCTCCTCTAGGAACGACTCCTGACGTTCCTTCCAGAACACCCTGGCCTCCGGGTGCGAAACTCTCGGATCAGACCTGGGTCCAGGATGTCCTTGGCTGGAACCCAGGAGCGCTCCTCTGGCCCGTAGCCCTCCCAGTCCACCAGATACTGCAGAGAGTTCTGGACCCTCCGGGAGTCCAGTATCCGGCGCACTGTGTAGGCTGGCTGGCCGTCAATGATCCTGGGAGGTGGAGGGGGTCTGCGTGGGGTTGCAAAGGGAGAAGACAAGACAGGTTTTAGTAATGAAACATGGAAAGTGTGGTTAATTCTAAGGGAGCGAGGAGAACCAAAGCGATAAGAAACAGGGTTAACTTTCCTTGCTATGCGAAAAGGGCCGATGTATTTCTGGGAAAGCTTCTTGGATTCGACCCGAGGGCAGGTTCTTAGTGGCCAACCAAACTCTCTGACCAGCTCGGAAACTAGGGGCCACCGTCGGCGGCGATTAGCCTGACTTTGTTATCTCTGGGAGGTCCGAAGGAGGGTACGCCTGGCCTTCTTCCAGGTCCGCCTACAGCGCGTTGGACAAAGCGCTGGGCGAGGAACACCAACTTGCGCCTCTTCCTCTGGAAATAATGGAGGGGTGTATCCGAACTGGCATTCAAGGGGACAATCCGGTGGCTGAGGACTGGAGGGTGTTGTGGGCATATTCAGCCCAAATGATATAGGTGGCCCAAGGACGGGATTACTGGCCGCCATACACCGCAAGGTGGTCTCCAGATCCTGATTAATCTGTTCCGTTTGGCCATTAGACTCTGGATGGAACCCAGACGATAGGCTGGCTGTGGCCCCAATAAGCCTGCAGAAGGCCCCCAAAACCGGGGGCGAATTGGGGACCTCGGTCGAGACAACCTCCAGGGGAATTCCAAATATCCGGAAGACATGGTTCATGAGGAGCTCAGCAGTCTCCTTGGCGAAGGCAGCTTGGGCAGGGAATAAACCGGGCAGCCTTAGAGAACCGGTCTACAACCACTAGGATGACTGTGTTGCCCTGGGATGGAGGAAGTCCCGTAACAAAGTCCAGAGAAAGGTGTGACCATGGCCTGCGAGGAACAGGTAAGGGATGGAGAAGTCCCTGGGGTCGCTGACGTGTCGACTTTCCCTGGTTGCACACAGGGCAGGCCTCAACATAGACCTGCACGTCCTTCTTGATGCACGGCCACCAAAACCGCCGCTGGAGGAATTCCAGTGTGCGAGCACTACCTGGATGGCATGTCAAGGGCGACTCATGACCCCACTGCAAGACGCGGGCCCGAACAGAGAGAGGCATTACAGGCGTCGGCGGGACCACCGCCTGGATCGGGCTCATGGACAAGGGCCTCTCGTACCCCTCTTTCTAGTTCCCACTGAAGAGGTGCGACGATCCTAGACCTCAGAATAATCGATGCCAAGGGCTTCTCTTGTATTTCGGGAGAATAGGCTCGAGACAGGGCATCCAGCTTGACGTTCTTGGTGCCAGGTCTGTAAGACAGGAGAAACTGGAATCGATTAAAGAAAAGGGACCATCGTGCTTGCCGAGGGTTCATCCGCTTTGCCTGTTGGAGATATTCCAGGTTCTTGTGGTCTGTGAGAACCTGGAAAGGATGCTGAGCCCCCTCAAGCCAATGGCGCCACTCTTCCAAGGCCAGTTTTACATAAGCAACTCTCGATCCCCCACGTGGTAGTTGCACTCGGCCTCGGACAGGCGGCGAGACATGAAGGCACAAGGGTGTAATCTTCCATCCTCACCCCTCTGTGACAGGACGGCTCCCACCCCCACCTCTGAGGCATCCACCTCCACCACGAAAGGTCTTTCTGGGTCAGGGATCACCAGAATCGGAGCAGAAGTGAAGCGGCGCTTGAGATCCTCGAAGGCCCCTGCTGCTTCCGGCCCAGTGAATCTTGGTCCCTCCTCCCTTGGTAAGCGTCGTCAAGGGGGCCACAACGTAGGAGTCACAACAGGCCTCCTGGGATTGCCACACCGCAGAGGCCCAGGAGAGCGCCTTGTCTGAAAGAAGGGTAATGATGTAAGCAATTTTGGAACGGTCTGTGGGAAAACTTGAGGGTTGGAGCTCGAAGGTGAGGGAGCATTGGGTGAGGAAACCCTGGCAAGAACTTGGATCTCCAGAAAAGGGCTTGGGAGGTGGTAGTCGGGGCTCCGCCACTGGAGAAGGCCTGTCGCCACTGGGGGGTTACCCGGAGGAAGGGGAAGGACCAGGGAGGCGTTCAAAGAGCTGGCGGATGGAACTCATCATATCAGCCAGGAGTTGAGAATGACTGGCCATCAGCTCTTCTTGTCGGCTGAGAACGGCTTCATGGCGCTGGAAAGATGCCTCATGTCGAGCGATCACCGCCAACAGGTCCTTGGAACTGAGTGTTTCTGAGTCCATGATTGACTTGGTTTTTCTGTCACAGGCTGGGCTCAAACTCGGGTCTCAGATGTGGAGAGTTGGATGTTCTACCCCTTAGCCACAGAGGAGGTATAGTTGGACCCAAACGAAACACTCAAGGCAATGTTCCAGGCAAAGTAGATTTAATTTAAAGAAGGGTTCTTTGCAAGTCAAAAATAATCCAACAAAAGTTTTTCTCAGAAAGAGGTACACTAACGGAGATAAAGTAAACAAAACAGGAGGAAAAAATAAAATAACTCCACGAGGGGAGAAAAACAAAATGAAAAAATAACTTAGAAAAGCTTACTTGGGAAAGCTTAGATTACTTGGAAAGACTCTGTGGGACACAGCAGGAGACTCATAGCCACGACTCAAAAACCAAGTGAGGAACAAGGGGAAAAAAACACAGCTAAAATACTCTAGGGGAAACAAGGCACAGGTGACCTGGATAACGCTAATAAGGACACATGAGGAAGAGCAAAGGCAGAGGGGAACACAGGTGACCTCTAGAGGCCCGGAGACAAACAGGAGGCAGGAAGCTGACAGACCCCACATGGTGATTGTTGGGTTGAGAGCCCCGACACAAAGCATACAAATATATTTTATAGCAAAGATACACCCCCTTAGTCTACATGACAAACAACAGATGTGTGGAATGGATCACAAGGTAAGACTTCGTATTAAATAAATGAATCATTCACAGCAGACAGTATCTGCTGTAAAGACTGTTCTCATTGTGTGAAAACCAGGGTCTGGCCCCCAAAACAAGGTTCCTCTCATTATTATCCATACCCGAGCCATCTCCACCCTGGTACCTCCGGCACACAAACACCAACTCATTCTATGGAATGTGGGCTCCGAGAAAGGAAAAGACCATCCTAAATCAGTTAGAGTTACATCTCAGAAGCTCCTCTCAGTTCACACAGACACAACAGAGTTCTAAGAACCCTATTTTATACCATAAAACAACCATTTGATGCAATAACAGCATTATAACATCATCTTCTAATTTCACTCTCACAAGCCTCCAGACTCTGATTGGCTGGCTGTGGTCCTAGCCTCCCCAGCTTTGGCGGCAGTGTGCCCAGACAGGTGGACCGAGGACTGATTGGATGCTGGCGCCTGGTGCCACAGAAGGGGTCTGGCTAGGTCGGGCCTGGCAGGACTCCATTCCCAGACTCCCCTCTGACTCTAGACAGACAGCCACTCCTCCTAGCCAGGGATAAGACTAGACTCCATGGGCCCAAATCAAACAGACCTCCACTGTCTCTTCTCTACTAGTACACACGCCTGTTTACCAACAGTGAAGGGATACAGGAAACTCACTCTACAGAGGACAGATCGCTAATGAGGGTTGGGAGTCTACAGATGTAGGAGCTTCATTCGAGCCAGTTTGCTTCAGCAGGAAAGATATTTCTGCAGCAACAGGAAATGTGTTTGAAACAAAATGATATCAGATAAAATGATCAAGTGATTCTACTGTCAGATTTGCTGAGGATATATGAGCGCAGTAGGAGAAATGCAGACGCTGCTGCATGGCTGCTTTGAAGAGGAGGGTTCCGTAGCGGTGCTTCTTCTCACCATATGCTCGCACAGTTCCTCCTCAACATCCTGCAGGAGTCAGTACAGCCTGCCAAGACATCAGAGGAGGCTGTCATAGCCCCGAGTCACTGTTGACACGTTAACACAGAGAAAACAGAAGGGCTAGAGAATATATTTGTTTGGGAGTGGGCAGTGTAATGCAGACAGAACTCCTTACTTCCCAGTTTTCATGTCAGTGTGTGCGTGTGTGTGTGTGCGTGTGTGTGTGTGTGTGAATATGTGTGTGTGCATGTGTGCGTGTGTGTGTGTATGCGTGTGTGTATTGAAGTTTCAACAGCAGGTGTAAAACAGTACAGTGAAATGGTTACTTGCAGCTCTTTCCTATAATGCAGTAATACAATGACTTATATAGAAAACACAAGAGAAATACAAGAGAAGAAACAACTAAGATGAGAATACAAGCTACATACAGGTCAGTGGCAGTACCATGATTCCAGTGTGCAGGGGTACTGGAGTGATTGAGGCACAGTTGAAGTCGGAGGTTTGCATACAATTAGGTCGGAGTCATTAAAACTCGTTTTTCAACCACTCCACAAATGTTTTATAACAAACTATAGTTTTGGCAAGTCGGTTAGGACATCTACTTTGTGCATGACACAAGTCATTTTTCCAACAATTGTTTACAGACAGATAATTTCACACTGTATCACAATTCCAGTGGGTCAGAAGTTTACATACACTAAGTTGACTGTGCCTTTAAACAGCTTGGAAAATTCCAGAAAATGATGTCATTGCTTTAGAAGCTTCTGATAGGCTAATTGACATAATTTGAGTCAGTTGGAGGTGTACCTGTGGATGTATTTCAAGGCCTACCTTCAAACTCAGTGCCTCTGCTTGACATAATGAGAAAATCAAAAGAAATCAGCCAAGACCTAAGAAAACAAATTGTAGACCTCCACAGGTCTGGTTCATCCTTGGGAGCAATTTACAAACACCTGAAGGTACCACGTTCATCTGTACAAACAATAGTATGCAAGTATAAACACCATGGGACCACGCAGTCGTCATACCCCTCATCAGGAAGGAGACATGTTCTTTGGTGAGAAAAGTGCAAATCAATCCCAGAACAACAGCAAAGGACCTTGTGAAGATACTGGAGGAAACAGGTACCAAAGTTTTTATATCCACAGTAAAACGAGTCCTATATCGACATAACCTGAAAGGCCGCTCAGCAAGGAAGAATTCACTGCTCCAAAACCGCCATAAAAAAATCCAGACTACGGTTTGTAGGTAGAACTAAAAAAGTGTGTGCGAGCAAGGAGGCCTACAAACCTGACTCAGTCACACCAGCTCTGTCAGGAGGAATGGGCCAAAATTCACCCAACTTATTGTGGGAAGCTTGTGGAAGGCTACCCAAAACGTTTGACCAAAGTTAAACAATTTAAAGGCAATGCTACCAAATACTAATTGAATGTATGTAAACTTCTGACCCACTGGGAATGTGATGAAAGAAATAAAAGCTGAAATAAATCATTCTCTCTACTATTATTCGGACATTTCACATTCTCAAAATAAAGTGGTGATCCTAACTGACCTAAGACAGGGAATTTTTACAAGAATTAAACGTCAGGAATTGTGAAAAACTGAGTTTAAATGTATTTGGCTAAGGTGTATGTAAACTTCCGACTTCAAATGTATGTATATGGTTAAAGTGACTGGTAGCAGGATAAATACTAATGGTAATAATAATCAATAACAATCAATATAGCATCAATGGACTTGGTGAGTGTGTGTGTGCATGGTGATGAGTGGGTGGACTGTGTGAGTGTGTGTGCGTGGGGCGTGAATGTGTGTGTGACTGTGTGGATAAAGACTTTTGTTAGCTGTTCAGCAGTCTTATTGCTTGGGGAAAGAAGCTGTCTCGGAGCCTGTTGGTCCGAGACCCGATCTTCCGGTACCGCCTGCCAGAGGGAGCCTGGGAGCTCGCTCGCCACCAGTGAGGCGCTGGGCCGTCCGCACCACTCGCTACAGGGCCTTGCGGTCGAGGGTGGTGCAGTTGTCATACCAGGCGGTGATACAAACAGTCAGAATGCTATCGATGGTGCACCTGAATAGGGACCATGCCAAATCTCTTCAGCCTCCTGAGGGAAAAGGAGAAGGCTGTCGCGCCTTCTTCACAACTGTGCTGGTGTGAGAGGACCATGTTAGTCCTCAGTGAGGAACTTGAAGCTCTTTAGCTTCTCCACTGCGGCTCCGTCATGTGTGTGTGTGTGTGTGCGTGTGCATGCTGTTTTAAAGTATTTTGCAGCTGTCAGTTTGACTTTTTTTACCATGCCTTTATTATTTTTACTTTGTATTCTGTGTCTTACAAAACATCAAGATATACTTCCATAACAAATTAAACACTTTTAAGATGTAAGGCAAGGTTCTTTATCAACAAATTCCAGTTCCACTCTGGCAGAGCCGTCTAACAAAGAGAGAGACTATTTCATAGCTTTTTGACTGCTGATTGGATCTCATAGGATCTCATAGATCTCATAACCTATAGTGGTAACGTATTGCATCATTTACCTATTCAGTCAGATACAAGCACAATACATATTTTGTACACTATAGGAATATTTGGTTTACTACTGGCAGAGTGCCAACTCTATCCATGATTTAGGGGTTTATGAAAGAACACAGAGAAATACTGGGAGAAATAAAAAGATAGTAGAGAGAACATTGACAGGTAGATACCAAGGCTCAGGGCACCTCTAAATGTTTCATGGCAGGGGGAGAGTCAGAGCAAGAGGGATTGAGAGCAAGAGGGAAAGAGAGTCAGAGCAAGAGGGATTGAAGAGAAAGAGAAATTATGAGAGAGGAATAAGGGAACGAGGGAGAGGGGGAGAGAGTTAAGAGAGGAGACGTTGAATCATTTTCAGAGACCAGGGGTATGAATGTGCTTTTGTGTCTCTCCCAGGAACTCGGAAAGTTTGGTGTGTGACCTGCTCTTAACAACTAGAGGAGGTCATTGAGAAATGGAAAATAAAGACGTGCTTCACCGTCAGTGGGGAATAATGCCAGCCCAGACGTCCACACCGTTCATCCATTCAGTATCGATCTCTTCAGAGTGGATTGTGTTTCATATGTTAAGATTAAGCAGTGAAGCAACAAAAGCCACCTAACCTGGAGGAGTCAAACCCTCCTAACTGGCGGTGATCCAAACTGCAGTTTAAAAGGACCCATGTTATTATGACGTCAACTCTACATGCATCAGCTTAATGGGCCATTATTGAAAACCTGAGAGAGAAAGGGGGATTTCATCTCCCAGGAGTCGGCCGGGGCAACGATTACCTCCACGAGGCTTCGGAATAGGAAGGCTGATATTCATGGTGGGACGTCAGTGAGGAACTTCGGGGATTCGCAGTACGGCCGGTCACCAGGGAACTGGCTCCCAGGTTTGGTGCAATGCGTTATGAGTGCCCAGGGAAATCATGGATGGAATACGGAACGCTGCAGTGTTCCGAGGTGCCTCCCGATGGCTGGGAACGTTCCACCCACACATTAAGGAGAGGTGGGACCAGTGCTGGTGTCATGAAGAGTGGCATTCATTCATACATGTGTGAGGGATGTCTCCGTCACGAACAGAGAAATGGAGGAAAGGGAAATAGTGATGAGTGCTGTGGGTTGCAATCCACAGCAACATTTCTCACGGGGAAAAGTCCTTAACAAGTGTTTTTTGTCGCCAACAATGCTGTATCTGTATCTGCTGTGTGTGCAGAGCCAGACTGGATGGATGAATGGAGGAATAGATGGATGGAGAGAGTGTGGGCTCAGATGAAGGGCATGCAGGTGGCAGCTCGTTGAGAGCTGATGAGATGAAAGCAGGAGAACACCACTGATCCTCAGTGAACTGTTGGAGGAGATAGCTATATCTCTTCTCTTCTCTCTCTTCTTCTGTGCCTTCCAGCTGGTGATGCATCATCAGGGCCAACCCTGAGAGCGCTCACAGAGGATCACAGCGGCCCGCGCCCACTAAGCACGGCCAGAGACACAGCGAGGGGTGGAGCGGGGGAGAGAGAGGAGAGGTGGGAAAAAGGGAGGGAAATAAAGTAGGAGGAGAGGAAGAAAGGGAGAAAAATAGAAATAGAGGTGAGAAAACAGAGAGAGAAATCAAACTGACCCCTTACGTAACTACATGTACAGCGTTGAATATGCAGGATTGTTGGCCGCGTTATGAGTAAGATAGCAGCTGTGTATAAACGATGACATTGTTTTGTGTCCACCCTGCTGTGGTGTTGCGTAACACCCAGAGCACCCTGGCCCCTCCCCTTCCTACATGTTGGTATGACGAGGTCCCCTCCCTTAACTCACTCTGATGCACTGCTGCAGGATATCATGTCACCTTACCTGCAATAATATGCATACATTAGCATATCCAATTCTCTTGTCTGGCGTAATCCAATACGAGATGACTGATGGCCACCTCACTGTGGGGTATTGGTTGGCTTCCATCAAGACGAATGTAAGGTGTGCTACATTTGCATAGCTAATGAGCCGCGGGACATCTTGCCGTTGCAGGTAGTTCAGGTGTTGTTTATGAGCGAGAATGTTGTATTTTCTTCCCTGGGCTACAGCTGTTCACTCAGCTCTCTCTCTCTCGTCTTGTCGATCTAATGGTTAAGCAAGGTGAACTTCTTAAAGTTATGTTTATTCAAGTTACGCCACTTTTTTTTCCGTCGACAAGGGTTACCATTTCTAATGTATCGCCTTTTATTCCCAATGAGCTATTGTAGCGCGAGTTATTGCGGTTTGGGAAGTTTGCAAGTTCAATTAAAATTGTCCCGCTGGGTTGCAAACACCCGGCTCTGAAACAGGTTATGTCTTTTCAGCGACAGGTGTTTATGTTTGTGGTCTCACTGGAGCAGACTTTTAAGTTATCATTTAAAGTCAAGTATGATAACAGACTGTATATGGCTAATGCTAGTACGGGTAGTCAACAGTGTTTTGAGTGTGGGGATGTTGGCCATAAGTGACATGCTTATTAAATTCAAACATTGATGATTATCATGCCTCATAGGGTGCTTTTTTCTCCTTGTCTGGTTTCTTTTTGGTTTCTTCTGTTTTTCATTTCTCTTTTCTATATGGAGGTACTAAGGGTAGGTTCTCTCCATATTAATGGGGGAAATGACAGGAATAAGAGGGCTTGGGTATTAGAAGTAATAAAACAGAAAAGGCTTAATGCAGTTTTTGTACAGGAGACATGGGGATGAGGCTAATGAGGTTGACTGGGGTATGTGGTGGGAGGGGCAATTTCTGGGGTGGCAATTTTGGTTTCCTCAGGCTTAAGGGTGACTGTGGTATCTACAACAGAGATTGTCATGGGTTGTTTTTTTATTTGTATTATTTGTATGTTTATGCTACTATTAAAGGTACAGAGCGTATTGCTGTGCCTTGATTAGGTCTCGCTTTGCTACCCTCAAGGATGCTTGAGGGTAGCAACCTAGGGCAGTCGACATTGCAACGCAAACAGATGGTCTGCCTTCGTCTCCCTGATGGGAAGGTGACCAAGGATGACGGTGAGATGCGCCAACATGCCGTGGATTTCTACTCTGCCCTCTATAAGGCGGAGGATTGTGATTCTCTGTGTGCTGAACAGTTGTTACATGGACTTCCTCAATTGGACCCTGAGCAGAGAGCTGCTTAGGACTCTGACATTACTCTTCAGGAGCTGTCCACTGCAGTTATGCAGCTCTCATCAGGCCTGGCATCGATGGTTTACCGTCGGATTTCTATTGCAGGGGATTGTTATGAAGTGGTGTGTGAATCTTTTCATAAGGGTTCTCTTCCTGTATCCTGTCAACACGCTGTCTTTTCCTTGTTGCCAAAAAAAGGGGGATTTGGCTCTTTAAAAAAAACTGCCAACCTGTTGCATTGCTGTGTGCAGAATATTACATGATATCGCAGTGTCTCTCTAACTGGTTGAAATAATATCTGGGGCTGTTGGTCCACAAGGACCGGTCTTACTGTGTACCTGACCGCTCTATTGTTGATAACTTGTTTCTAATATGTGACACTTATGTGACTGATGTTAGTGCTGCAGCAGGGGCATTAGAGGAGGACGTGGGGATGCTGCTTTCGATACCCCGGAGCTGGGGGAGTTCAAGGCGATGGGAAAGAAGGCCATGAACATAATATGTGTAAAAGTGTCCAGTGATTCAATCAACGAGGTGGGCGGATGTGTTTGGTCCAGGTGCCTCCCAAAAGGCTGTTGACGGTCTTTATATCAACTGATTATTGATAAGAGGACAGCTGACCTCCAATGGAGGATAATACATGGAGCCATAGCCACCAATATGCATCTGGTACATCTGGATCCTACTGTTGGGGAGGGTCGGCAGTTTTTTAAAAGAGCCAAATCCCCTTTTTCACACACCACTTCATAACACACCCCCAATAGAAATCTGTGTTTACAGTGTCCCAGGTTGGTCGGATGATTGACCTGATCACTAGTTGGTTCTCAGCTCTGGGAGAGATTTTCTCTTCCCAACTGTTTATATTTGGGCCAAAGTACAGGTTTAGTCGAAGGGGTGTAGTTCTATTACTTAACTTTGTGTCAAGGGCAGCTAAATGAGCAGTTTGGAAGACACGAAAGAACAGTATTCGGGGACAGGGGTCTGTGGATGTGGTAGGCATGCTGGAGGGTATGTTGGCAGCGAAACTGAGGATTGAGTTTTCCTACTGCAAACGGGTTAATAACATTGGGCTGTTTATGAGCATATGTGGTATTCAGTAGTTGTTGTGTTTAGTTACTGTGCAGGAAGATTTGTTGTTGTGTTTTTAATTGATGTTTAACCATGTTTTTGTTTGTTTGAGTGTTTTTTGTGTTGTGGGTTCCCAAACCCAATAAAGTTTTTTTTTAAACTCTGTCACGTTGGTATAAAGGGTTGGGAGACAGGCGCAGGAATGAGTAATATGGGTTTTTATTTTGCCCATATTACGGCGTGCCGTGTATAGGCACGGGGACGAAGACGAAATCAACACGTATACAAAAACACAGGGTTGAAACCCAAAACAAAAGAGCAAGGAATACCTTGAATAAATACACACACGCACAAAGATTAAACCATGGGACGAGACCCGGAATCATCTGCGCAATCCACAATGGCACGAAAGCCAAAACACACAGCACACGTACTCACATGCACCAACGAACATAGTACAACAATCGACAGCCCAATGGAGAACCAAAGGGCACATATATACAAACACTAATCATTGGTAATTGTGGCCATGTGTGCGCAATGACAGTTCCGGAGGATCCGTGACAAATTCAAACTCTTTCTCTCTCTCTCTTTACAACTGGAGGGGACGTATAGAGTTATATACTATATATATATATTATATTATTATACCATAACTGATATACGACTCATTCGTGGAAATGTACACACATATAACAACTGATCTACAGAGACGAAATGGTTAACTAAACTTCAAAAACTATTTCCAAGTGCATATAACCTCGTTCAAGACAAAGGAGAGGAGGTGGAAGATTTAGCGAGGGAGATTAAAATCTCTGAGGCGTGGAAAGAAAACGGTCCCTTTACCAGTCAATGTAAGCAGACTCTGACAGTCTTTATTATTTCTATTCCTATTTACAGTGGTACTGACATTTTTGTCTCTGTTCCCAGAGGCCAGGCACAGTCAGTTCCCCTCTGTGACCTTGTGGCCAGGCACAGTCAGTCACACTCTGTGACCTTGTGGCCAGGCACAGTCAGTCCCACTCTGTGACCTTGTGGCCAGGACAGTCAGTCCCCCTCCGTGACCTTGTGGCCAGGCACAGTCAGTCCCACTCTGTGACCTTGTGGCCAGGCACAGTCAGTCCCACTCCGTGACCTTGTGGCCAGACACAGTCAGTCCCACTCTGTGACCTTGTGGCCAGGCACAGTCAGTTCCACTCTGTGACCTTGTGGCCAGGCACAGTCAGTCCCACTCTGTGACCTTATGGCCAGGCACAGTCAGTCCCACTCCGTGACCTTGTATCACCACGTAATCAACGTTCTGTTCTGAGGAGTTGTCCCATTCTAGTGTTGCATGAAAAAACATGACGCTGTCCTCAAATGCTCCCATATTTGTAAGCAGAACTGTAAGCAGAAGTTGCAGAAGTTGACTAACTTGAATACTTTCCTCATGTTCTGATGTTTTTGATTCAAAGAGAGGGATTGTATAAGGGCAAGAAGGAGGATGGAGATGAGATGAGTATCTGGTATTGTGGGATTCAGTCTATTATCATGAGCTCTAATTACTAAACAAGAGCTGTTGACACGTCGATGCACAGAGCTGATGAACACAAGAGGTGCGACGCCTCAGGAGACTAAGACAGAACCATAAATTAGGTATGTGGGTGGTGAGATATCCAAATGACTGGGAAGACGATTTCACATTTCACTCTCATCTGCTTATCTGCCGAGATTCACACTTTAAAAGAGTGGGCGTAGTGAGGACGCATTATTCTCATAATGCATGTCTGACTTTTATATAAGAGCTCATAAGAGCTTATGAATATCAGATCAGAAGATGGATGCCTGCTCATGTGATCACAGTAGAAAGACAGCAGCAGTCTTTTTTTTTCTCTCTCGACTCTGTTGATGCAGACAATCACTTCTGATCTGAGCCCCCTGGCGCCTGGTGGAAATGAAACTCCCTGAAGGGAAAGAGAGGCTTGTTTTTGGGGATGGGGGAGGGCAGGGGAGGGGAGGGAAGAGTGAGGGAATCTGTCAGGTTGGAAAAGAGGAGATGAGAGGAGAAGAGGGGAAAACTAAAAGGGAGGGGTGAGGAAGAGGGCTGCCTGTGAGTTGACAGAAGGAAATCACTCTTCATGACAAGGACAGAGGCCCCTTATCATGGAGAGGCTGCATTCTGCCAGGGCCAAAGAGGGCTTATAGCTCTGGAGTTGGTTTTCAACCGATAAAAAAAGACCAACGACTCCCCCACTGTGGAACACAGTGATGCTGATAAGGAGTTGTTGTGGGCAGTCACTCCCTTCCGTTTCACTGGAGCTTGAGCTTTTATTCTCAGCCATAAACAACATATACACTAGGTTAGATGCTACAGCGTGAATAGTGGTGACTGAGAGTGAGCGTGACCATCACTGATCCTCTGTCGCACTACTGTTGGTAACACACACACACACACACACACACAGAAACACACACACTCTGCGAGAGAGAGTCCTTCTGAAGATAGAGGCCTGAAGAACTCTACACTACAGTGGCCATCATTATTCTGTGCAGGTAGGCCTTGTACACTAAACTGAAGCCAGACAGTTGGCGAGTGTCTAATCTGCTGTGAAAGCTGCCTGCTATGAAGGAAACATCTCAGGCGTTCAGCTGACGGCCTTATGCTCCCTGCTAAAGTCAATCTCCCGCTTGACTCCCCCTGCCTCTGCCGCACCTCCCCTTCTCCCCATCCCCCACACAGAGGATACGCCAGCCAGCTAGCTGACTCATGCCAGCAGGGCTGCCAGTAAAGGGAGCAGGTGGTTGAGGGTGGCGTTGGTAGTGGAGGATGGTTGGGAGGGTGAGTGATTGAATAGGGGCTTTGGGTCCTTTGCTGATGGATGATGCCCTATTTCAGGCTTCTGTGAGCTTGTGATTGATCAAGCCGTGGAGGGCACAAGGCTTCCGTTAAGAACAATAGCACAGGGAGACCGGGGGAGTGCCCTCCCTCAGGACATCTCTGGTGACATTTCCGATCCGTGGACAGATCATTTCCATGCTTTCATTTAGCTGGAAGAAGCCATTACTTCTCATCATTGGAGCTTTTGTCCTTGTTCCACACTGCGTAGGTTACTGCACTCACATAGGGTGATGTTTTGACAGTACTATAAAAGTTGAGCCCATTCCAACTTTCTAATAAGGAATCTCACATTTTTGGTCAAATATGACAATTAGGTACTTTTTCCACCCCCGTATTACCAGTTGTGGAAAAAGTACCCAATTGTCATACTTTAGTAAAAGTATAGATTCCTTAATGGAAAGTTACAAGTAAAAGTGAAAATCACCCAGTAAAATACTACTTGAGTAAAAGTATTTGGTTTTAAATATACTTACGTATCGAAAGTAAATTTAATTGCTAAAATACACCTAAGTATCAAAAGTAAAAGTATACATTATTTCAAATTCCTTATATTAAGCAAAGCGGACCGCACTATGTTCTTATTTTTTAAATATACGGATAGCCAGGGCTCACACTAACACTCAGACGTTATTTACAGAGATGCATGTGTTTAGTGAGTCCACCAGAACATTGTCATTGTTACAATAAATGTTGAACTATACTCGCTACTGAATCCTCCGTTATTTTCACGTGACAAACATAAGCAGTAGGGATGACCACCTGCGTGAATTGTCCTTTTCTGCTAAGCATTCAAAATGTAAGGAGTACTTTGGGTTGTCAGGGAAAATGTATGGAGTAAAAAGTACAATCATTTCTTTAGGATTGTAGTGAAGTAAAAGTTGCCAAAATATGAATAGTAAAGTGCAGATACCCCAAAAAATGACTTAAGTAGTATTTTTACTTAAGTACTTTACACCACTGCGTATTATTTCACAAACTCAGAGTGGCGTGTACTCAAAATTGTACAACGGGTGGGTCTAATTCTGAATGCTGATTGGTTAAAACCACATTCCAGCCGATGTCTATTACACAAGTTCAGAAACAGGTTCTGAATATTATTCCTAAATGACACCTGCATGGATTATCACCGCTCTTGTATGGAGGTTGAATAAATGACAGCTGTTGGAATAAATTCAGAAACAAATACATGCAACAGGCAACTACAGTTTTTTGCATTCTCAACATGAGTCCCATACAGTATGAATATGCAATTGTCATTAAATGACTTTGTTCACACCTAGCTGAAAACTTCCGTTGCTTTAGAGTAATGCTACAAGCAGCACTGCAGAAGGAATATCATGATTCCCACTCTAAGGCAAGTGGATCCATGAAATGCAGCATGGGTCTGTAAAGGGACTCCCCTTTCTTTTTACTGTCCCACAAAGGCCTCGGACACCTTCACGTGCTGTAAAATCAGTCAGTCTCAATGAGGAATTTAACACTGTTCACTAGTAGACGTGATGTACAGCTGTTACACATGTGCATTATTCTGTTCTTTGTGTGTGTGTGTTTTTGCTGAAAGTATTGTACATTCAAAATGCAAAACAAGTATGGCATGGACCACATGTCAAAATGTTTACATCTGTGTGCATATAATGTAGACTTTCCATGCTGTTTGAATCTAGACAGTATGACGGTGACACCGGTGTGTCAACATATTGACAGCCCGGGAGAGGATTTCAGACACACTGTGGTGCAGCGGAGGGCGAGCAAGAGAGCCAGAGAACCAGAGAGAGAGAGAATTAGGGTGGAGACAAGCACAAGGACAGGTGAAACAGATCAGGGCGTGACAAGGAGAGGAGAGGAATACTCTAGAATGATAATCATATTCTTTTATCAGAGCTTCATCTGTCCTGACATACAGGTAACTGCCAAAATAATGTAAACACTTGAGTAAATGAGGAATACAAAATATATAGAAAGCAGGTTCTTCCACACAGGTGTGGTTTAATTAATTAAGCAATTAACATCCCATCATGCTTAGGGTCATGTACAGTGAGGGAAAAAAAGTATTTGATCCCCTGCTGATTTTGTACGTTTGCCCACTCACAAAGAAATGATCAGTCTATAATTTTAATGGTAGGTTTATTTGAACAGTGAGAGACAGAATAACAACAAAAAAATCCAGAAAAACGCATGTGAAAAATGTTATAAATGGAATTGCATTTTAATGAGGGAAATAAGTATTTGACCCCCTTTGCAAAACATGACTTAGTACTTGGTAGCAAAACCCTTATTGGCAATCACAGAGGTCAGATGTTTCTTGCAGTTGGCCACCAGGTTAGCACACATCTCAGGAGGGATTTTGTCCCACTCCTCTTTGCAGATCTTCTCCAAGTCATTAAGGTTTCGAGGCTGACATTTGGCAACTCAAACCTTCAGCTCCCTCCACAGATTTTCTATGGGATTAAGGTCTGGAGACTGGCTAGGCCACTCCAGGACCTTAATGTGCTTCTTCTTGAGCCACTCCTTTGTTGCCTTGGCCGTGTGATTTGGGTCATTGTCATGCTGGAATACCCATCCACAACCCATTTTCAATGCCCTGGCTGAGGGAAGGAGGTTCTCACACAAGATTTGACCGTACATGGCCCTGTCCATTGTCCCTTTGATGCAGTGAAGTTGTCCTGTCCCCTTAGCAGAAAAGCACCCCCAAAGAATAATGTTTCCACCTCCATGTTTGACGGTGGGGATGGTGTTCTTGGGGTCATAGGCAGCATTCCTCCTCCTCCAAACACGGCGAGTTGAGTTGATGCCAACGAGCTCCATTTTGGTCTCATCTGACCACAACACTTTCACCCAGATGTCCTCTGAATCATTCAGATGTTCATTGGAAAACTTCAGACCGGCATGTATATGTGCTTTCTTGAGCAGGGGGACCTTGCGGGAGCTGCAGGATTTCAGTCCTTCACGGCGTAGTGTGTTACCAATTGTTTTCTTGGTGGGTGACTATGGTTCCAGCTGCCTTGAGATCATTGACAAGATCCTCCCGTGTAGTTCTGGGCTGATTCCTCACCGTTCTCATGATCATTGCAGCTCCAAGAGGTGAGATTTTGCATGGAGCCCCAGGCCGAGGGAGATTGACAGTTCTTTTGTGTTTCTTCCATTTGCGAATAATCACACCAACTGTGGTCACCTTCTCACCAAGCTGCTTGGCGATGGTCTTGTAGCCCGTCCCAGCCTTGTGTAGGTCTACAATCTTGTCCCTGACATCCTTGGAGAGCTCTTTGGTCTTGGCCATGGTGGAGAGTTTGGAATCTGATTGATTGATTGCTTCTGTGGACAGGTGTATTTTATACAGGTAACAAACTGCGATTAGGAGCACTCCCTTTAAGAGTGTGCTCCTAATCTCAGCTCGTTACCTGTATAAAAGACACCTGGATGCCAGAAATCTTTCTGATTGAGAGGGGGTCAAATACTTATTTCCCTCATTAAAATGCAATTCCATTTATAACATTTTTCACATGCGTTTTTCTGGATTTTTTTGTTGTTATTCTGTCTCTCACTGTTCAAATAAACCTACCATTAAAATTATAGACTGATCATTTCTTTGTCAGTGGGCAAACGTACAAAATCAGCAGGGGATCAAATACGTTTTTTCCCTCACTGTATAAAAATGCCCCCATACACAGGGCATCAGTGGTCACTGAATGGTTTGATGAGCCATCTCAGTCACCAGATCTCAACCAATTGAACTCTTATGGGAGATTCTGGAGCGGTGCCTTAGACCACTATCAATAAAACAACAAATGATGGAATTTCTTGTGGAAGAATGGTGTCGCATCCCTCCAATACCCCTCCAGACACTTGTAGAACATATGCACTTGGCACGTGGTGGGCCTAACACCCTTTTATTAAGGAACTTTATGTTGATGTTTCCTTTATTTTGACAGTTACCTGCATATTGGAGAGAAACAATTAGAAGAAGAAGAGAGGGAGAGAGATGGAAAGAAAGATTCAAAAGAGAGGGAGAGAGACGGAAAACGGTGGGCATGCTTCCTCCAACAGCAGGAAGAGGAGTACAAAGACGGATTTGAACATGAAAGAGGTGGAATGTCACAATGCATTATGTGTGAGATAGATGGAAGGGAACACGCATGCTGGAATCCTATCTGTAAAGTCAACCCCCTGAAGGAGCGTGGTGACCTCTATAGACTCTCCATGGCTCCCTGCCCACTGTTCAGCAACACAATGAGATCGGCAGCTTGCCCTCTCGCTAGGCACGCACCGATATCAAAGGCAATTTCACACTTTGGCACAGGAAAACAATCGTTTCTTATTTTTGGTAACAAGGAAAATTGAGCCTGATTGCTGCCCACCCCCCTCTCTCCCCATCCTCATTATAAGACCTGGACGATCTCATGGTGAGGTAATCAGACAAGCTGAGCACACACAAACATGCATGCACGCACACACACTCTCTACATACACAAACCAGCAAGGCCCCAGCCAACAACGCTAGGCTGTACACTCCCTGCCTGTATACAGTACACTGTATATACCCAGTCAGACAAGGGCACTTTGCCTCTTTCCTCTCCCGTGTATCTAATTAGAGCTGTGTTGTCCCTGGGCCTGAGTGTCTGCTCTGTTGTCGTTAATCCTCTGGCCCTGCCCACCAACCGGCCCACTGATACCAAGCAGGGTAAAAGTTCATCCCAGCAGCATCTTCTGCTCTCAGCAACACGGTCGCCTACGCCCGGCTGTGGCTGTGCGTGGCTCGGCCGGCGTGCAGCTGGCCAGCGGCAGGGTGAGTCAGGTCCCATTCAAAGAGCACTCCCATAAAGCACGCCTCCCGGGTCAGTTAAACTACGCCATGGATGTCTGTTGTTAGTCTGTTAATGACACATCCAGCAGTCAAGTCTGCAGCCTTCCTCTTAGAAGCCTAATCTCGTAAGCTCATCTGAGTTGATTTATTTTCACATGGCTCTGACAGGGAAAAGACATGCATCTAAGAGACTGTCAGTGCTCATGCTGTGTTATCCAAAATAAATATTCATCCACCAGCCGAAATTCGTTGGGCGCCTGCCGGCAGCAACATGCATAAGATTCAGTACCTAATGTGCTGTAGGCCTATGTTACTGCACATTGGCACAGCAATCGCACAAGACCGCTAAGGTTATTAATGGTAGAAATGTATTGATGGCAAAGAGCGATGAGAGAGAGAGTGAGAGACAGAGAGAGAGAGAGAGAGAGATAGATGAGAGAGAGAAAGAATGATATATATATACAGAGAGAGAGAGAGAGAGATAAAATGACTAGAAGAGAGGACAGGAGGGCTGAGGAATGGCCAGACTGTCGTGGGGTGAGCAGCCATTGTCATGGCCGGGGGGAGTGTTTTTGAGATGAGCCCGAGGCTTTCCCTGCTGCGAATACTTTGAAGAAAATCAGCAGCCTGTAGGAGAGCTGGAGACTAGAGACTGATGATGCTGGAGGGAAATAGACTGGCTGGGAGAGGAATATGTTTGTGTGCCGCAAGATATCTCATATCTCATATCTCATATTCTCTGCACATGCAGATGCTCACACATGACATGACAGCAGTGTGTGTGTGTGTGTGTGTGTGTGTGTGTGTGTGTGAGTTGATCCAACTTTATTAGTATGGCTTATTGTGTATATTTTTCTGAAGACCGCTGTCCACGTTCTTTTACACATGTAAATTTATGAGAACATCAGCCGCTACGCTCCACCCCACAAACTCATTACCCAATTTATACTCCTCCTCCAGCTCCACACTGGCAGCTCTCCTTGCTTCATGGAGATGCTAAATAACTTTTTCGTAGTTCAAAAAGTTGGTCACTGGGGAAATGGAACAGTCGGAAAATTTGATTAATACAGGCTCTACTAGAAGTCTAAGTATCTTATTTTACACTTCTTTATTTTCCAATAAGGAATTAGAAATTATCTTTAAAAACTTCATTAACTTTTAACCTCCGAAAGATAGAGAGACGAGAGACAGAGAGATAGATGAGAGAGAAAGAATGAGAGAGAGAGAGAGAAATAAAATGACTAGAAGAGAGGAGAGGAGGGCTGAGGAATGGCCAGACTACATCAAGGCTATATCAAGGCCGTCCCATAGATGAGCTCATGTTGTGCTATAAGGAGGAGAAAACAGTGGGTGGCCCACAAACAGCGGTTCACTACTTTCTGCCTTCTCGTTGAGGAAATCATCGGCCCGGACGTCTCACTTTCAAGCTTCCCTCTCTTCCCTCTCTTTCCTCTCTACCCCAGGTCCCTGAACCCAGAGGAAGACGAGTAGAGGTAGACGAGTAGAGGTAGACGAGTAGAGGTAGACGAGATAGCCTTCTGCTATCAATGATTCAACAGCTCACTTAGGTTTCTGCTTTGTGCTACTCACAGAGAGCCCCTGGGACAGGAAGGACATGTATTCGGTTGAACTTCTCTACATTTAAACCCTCCGTGCACCTTTACATTTTTAACTATGCGAGAGAAGAACTTGATACATTCCTTAACAAAATATATATTGGATTAACAACTGTAACAGATGAAACTTCATCATTATTCAATGCACAGTTTTTACTTATTCACATGTGGTTTTAGTACACAGTTTGACTGTCTGCTTTGAAGTAATCAACAATCTATATTCACTTTTAATCTGCAGTGTTAATACAAGCTGTATGAAATGGAGGCCTGCACACATCATGTTCGCTTTCTTATCCAGTTGTGTGCTATGAGAAGCCCCATGCTTTCTACAGATAATATAATCTCCACCAGACAGACATTGCGATTAATCCTGCTGTTCTGCTGTGTTAACCTGGACCTCAGTGCTATGACTGGAGTCTGCAGTCTGAATGCGTGCAGAAGAGAGCCCGTCTCTTAGCCCCCCGTGAGAAGTCAAAGACCATGGCAAGGAAACTCAGCACCAGCTTCCTGGAAGCTTCAACACCACTTGGCCTCCCCACAGCAGGCGGTCTGAGTCGGTCTGAGCCATGGATGTACTCTTCTGCCGGCTGGTTGGGTTGGGTCGATAGATACCATTCGGATCCTGGTTGTCTGAGTGGAATAAGAGTACAGTCTCTTCCACACAGATAAATTAGTACAGTACTGCTGAGAACTAGTCCAGGGCCCTATAAAATACACACTGAGAAGAACTAGTCTAGGGCCCTATAAAATACACACTGAGAAGAACTAGTCTAGGGCCCTAGAAAAAACACTCTGAGAAGAACTAGTCTAGGGCCCTATAAAATACACACTGAGAAGAACTAGTCTAGAGCCCTAGAAAAAACACTCTGAGAAGAACTAGTCTAGTGCCCTATAAAATACACATTGAGGAGAACTAGTCTAGGGCCCTATAAAATACACATTAAGGAGAAATAGTCTAGGGCCCTATAAAATACATGTTGAGGAGAACTAGTCTAGGGCCCTATAAAATACACATTGAGGAGAACTAGTCTAGGGCCTTATAAAATACACGTTGAGGAGAACTAGTCTAGGGCCCTATAAAATACACATTGAGGAGAACTAGTCTAGGGCCCTATAAAATACACATTGAGGAGAACTAGTCTAGGGCCCTATAAAATACACGTTGAGGAGAACTAGTCTAGGGCTGTATAAAATACACATTAAGGAGAACTAGTCTTGGGCCCTGTAAAATACACGTTGAGGAGAACTAGTCTAGGGCCCTGTAAAATACACATTGAGGAGAATGCGGACGGAATCACGGAATCCAGACATTAAAACGTAATTCAACAATATTCTAAAATGTATTGAACTTAGTAGGGAATCAATTAAATGTATTGAATTTATTAGAAAATTAATCAATTTGCCCAAGATAATCATAAGACAAAATCCATCAGTGATTCATATTTTCCTTCAACATTCTGAAGAGGCAACGGCATAGGAATGCCCCTGTCTGTGTGTGCTCGTTTGTCCACCACTTTGTGTAGCCAACAGCGATGAGACTAATGTAATGTAACTTCTATTGGTAGATGGAAAGGCTTTCCCAAAAACCTTCTCAATTGATTGTTAACTACTTGATAAAATGATATGACTATTTGCCTCAATCCAGTGGCCATTTATTTTTCGCAAATTCTACAGTCACATGAGCGCTACAGAAACATCCCTAAACAAAACAATGGTTTCTGGCTGGTGCCCAGTTGAATTAAATGGTAACTAGACCCAAAAATCTACATTTCTAAGAATTTTTACAGACCTCAAAAGTGGTCTTCTGATGTGATTTAAGCATTATTTTGCACATAGAACATCCAATTTTGTTGTTTTACTATTAAAATGTTTGATTTTCAGAGTGAAAACCTGAAACAAAACTGGAAAAACTGAAACCTGGAAAAACTAAACGGAGAAAGCAGATTTTGGGGGAAAAACGGAATCAGGCGAAAACATTATAGGGCCCTACATGGCCCCTGCTACACTGTCAGTGAATCTTGCCCTGGTTCTCCACGTATTAATTTCTTCTTCCATCTCCGTAGGTTCACTCTGGCGCTGCGCAGGGAGAATATATTCCTAGGCAGCAGAGGCACGGCTGTCGATCAAACGGCGCATATCTCCCACTCCAGGGGGCGTAAAGGCGGGACCCTTTTGACCAACGCACCTAAATAGATACAGCACTGTACTTATTCAGGATCCTTCTCCCCCCTTCTGTCTCCCTGTGTCTCTGCCTCTGTGCCTGGCACTCACCTCAGCTCCCAACCGGGAGTGGGAATAGGACACGCTGTGGTCCTCTTGTGTTCCTGTTTGGAGCTCCCACAGAGTGCAGGGAGCGAGGTAGAAGTGCTACACAGAACCTGATACAGCTCCTGGAGAGCTGAGCAGAGATGATAATCAGAGAGCAATGGGGAGGGGTGGAAACAGAGGGAGAGGGAAAGAAGGTTAAGATTCAAGGAATAAATCGTGGAGGTTTATGCTCGTATGTGTTTTTGTTCTGTTTTCAATGGAGCACACCAGGGAATCTGAAAAACAATCCTACACTAAAATGTGTTCCCAAATCGGAGCTGTGTCGCAGGTGTTTGGTTTCTATGGTTGCGTACTCTCCATTTTAAAATATCATGTCATTATATTACCTGATGGCTCACAAACTAACTAAATATGAAAAGTGGAAGAGCCTTTGGGGAGATAAAGATGGCATATTTCCATTTCGACGGCAGACTAAGATGGAAGGTTTCTTGAGGTAGCTCAGAGCAGTTTGGAGGACAGGTAGATCCTGATGGGACTTCCTCTATTAACAGCAGGCATATAGAACTGAAGCATTGATGGGGAGTTTACTATACACCTAAGAACTCAACATACAGTGGGGCAAAAAAGTATATAGTCAGCCACCAATTGTGCAAGTTCTCCAACTTAAAAAGATGAGAGAGGCCTGTAATTTTCATCATAGGTACACTTCAACTATGACAGACGAAATGAGAAAAGGAAATCCAGAAAATCACATTGTAGGATTTTTTATTTATTTATTTGCAAATTATGGTAAATATTTGGTCAATAACAAAAGTTTATCTCAATACTTTGTTATATACCCTTTGTTGGCAATGACAGAGGTCAAACGTTTTCTGTAAGTCTTCACAAGGTTTTCACACACTGTTGCTGGTATTTTGGCCCATTCCTCCATGCAGATCTCCTCTAGAGCAGTGATGTTTTGGGGCTGTCGCTGGGCAACACGGACTTTCAACTCCCTCCAAAGATTTTCTATGGGGTTGAGATCTGGAGACTGGCTAGGCCACTCCAGGACCTTGAAATGCTTCTTCGGCCACTCCTTCGTTGCCGGGCGGTGTGTTTGGGATCATTGTCATGCTGAAAGACCCAGCCACGTTTCATCTTCAATGCCCTTGCTGATGGAAGGAGGTTTTCACTCAAAATCTCACGATACATGGCCCCATTCATTCTTTCCTTTACACGGATCAGTCAGTCCTGGTCCCTTTGCAGAAAAACAGCCCCAAAGCATGATGTTTCCACCCCCATGCTTCACAGTAGGTATGGTGTTCTTTGGATGCAACTCAGCATTCTTTGTCCTCCAAACACGACGAGTTGAGTTTTTACCAAAATGTTCTATTTTGGTTTCATCTGACCATATGACATTCTCCCAATCCTCATCTGGATCATCCAAATGCTCTCTAGCAAACTTCAGACGGGCCTGAACGTACTGGCTTAAGCAGGGGGACACGTCTGGCACTGCAGGATTTGAGTCCCTGGCGGCGTAGTGTGTTACTGATGGTAGGCTTTGTTACTTTGGTCCCAGCTCTCTGCAGGTCATTCACTAGGTCCCCCCGTGTGGTTCTGGGATTTTTGCTCACCGTTCTTGTGATCATTTTGTCCCCACGGAGTGAGATCTTGCGTGGAGCCCCAGATCGAGGAAGATTATCAGTGGTCTTGTATGTCTTCCATTTCCTAATAATTGCTCCCACAGTTGATTTCTTCAAACCAAGCTGCTTACCTATTGCAGATTCAGTCTTCCCAACCTGGTGCAGGTCTATTTGCCAGATCCAGATCAATTAACAGACAGCATGGAAACGTAAACAAACTGTGTACATTTAGGGAAAAATGCGACAAAATCTTAGATGAATTTGCTTTTCAAAGATGGAAATACAATGACTACTAATGTGTCCATTTTCTCCTCTCTCAACACAATATACATACAAATTGAGACATCTGTATGTGTGTGTTTATACACGCGTGTGTCTGTGTGTGTGTGTGTGGGAGGGAGGCTATATGGATTGTCTTCACACTATGAATAGATGTGCATGTGATATTATCGTCTCGCCATCTCAGCCTCCCTGCTTTCATGTGGATATGAAGATATGAAGATATGAAGATATGAAGATATGAAGAGCCACACATAAAACAGTTGGTCACTTCCTGTTGTTTATTTTATACGTGCCCCTCCATGGGTCCCCTGTTGACAGACTAATGGAGGAGTCCAGGAGACGGTGTCTCTCTGCCTGGCCAACAGCCACTTTAATGGCGCCAGGCTGAGAACACACACCAGGTGTGGTGAAATAAAGATAATAGTCTGCCAGCCTTCCACTCCTCTCTCCTCTCGCTTAAGTGCAGCCATCTGATGACCCCCTGGACATCCTTTTCTTAGACCTGCAGGAGAGGCAGAAGAGAAGAGAGCTGAGTGCAGTTGTATTAAAGCAATTGCACAGACCTAGACGAAGACAAATTGATGTTCTCTCTGTTGGTGAAGACATTGTACTGATTTGTTTCATCTACTTCAGTGACAAATCATAGGGCCCGAGGGACAAGACACGAAGGACTTTATGGCTTATAACATTCAAGACATTCCCATGTGTGGTGAATATACTCTTCGTCGAAGACAATTCTTAATAAAAAAAAAATTGACTTGATTAAAGGTAGACTCAGCAATATGACGTAGATGCAGAAAGTCAAAAGCATGGCGGGTGAATTTCTGCAACAGCTAAGAGAGTTGAAGCGCAAGGCTTAACTTCTCTGCTGTTTTGGTCCTGTGGCTACCACTCTGTACACAGTGTGAAGTGAACCCATGCACATGCAAAGATACTGTGTGTGACTGTGTGAGAGCGATGTGTTGCATCTCGCTTATCTCAATATCTCCGGTGCTGCTCGGTCCAAAGTCATTTTCCTGAGTCTACTTTTAAAGGGTTTCAAAGGTGATGTTCCTTTTGTTAAATTCTTGAATTTGAATTACATTTGAAATGAAGTAGTAAACAGGATGCATAATTGCAATTCAAATTTTTATTAAAGTAAATACAATTGAATTCAGTGAAATTCTCTATTAGGTGTAGTCTATTCAAATAGAAATCGTGTACATAAAACATTGAACATGTTGTTATATACATGAATATCAAATATTGTTGAAACAATTTATTTTCAGGACAAACTATTAATGATCAAAGAAAACAAGGTGCCTCTTTAAACTCAGGAGACTGAAGAAATTTGGCTTGTCACCTAAACCCTAACAAACCTTTATAGATGCACAATTGAGAGCATCCTGTCTGTCTGTATAACCGCCAGGTACGGCAACTGCACCTCCCACAACCGCAGGGCTCTCCAGAGGGTGGTGTGGTCTGCACAACGCATCACCGGGGGCAAACTACCTGCCCTCCAGGACACCTACAGCACCTGATGTCACAGGAAGGCCAAAAAGATCATCAAGGACAACAACCACCTGAGCCACTGCCTGTTCACCCCGCTACCATCCAGAAGGCGAGGTCAGTACAGATGCATCAAAGAAAGCTGGGACCGAGAGACTGAAAAACAGCTTCTATCTCAAGGCCATCAGACTGTTAAACAGCCATCACTAGCACAGACTTGAAATCATTGGCCACTTCAATAAATAGAACACTAGTCATTTTAATAATGCCACTTTAATAATGTTTACATATCTTGCATTACTCATCTCATATGTATGTACTGTATTCTATCCTATCTATTGCATCTTAGTCTATGCCGCTATGATGTTGCTCATCCATATATTTATATTCATATATTCCTATTCCATTCCTTACTTAGATTTGTGTGTATTAGGTATTTGTTGTGGAATAGTTAGATATTACTTGTTAGATATTGCTGCACTGTCGGAACTAAAATCACAAGCATTTCGCTACACTCGTAATAACATCTGCTAACCTTGTGTATGTCATCAGACTATAACACAGTGTTAAGTACCTCAATGGACCGTAAAGGTAATCACTCTACAAACTATCATGACCGTGCCCTTAAGGAAATCACAAATATTATGGACACATTAGAAATAGTGGATATTTGTAGACCAAAAAAACCCGACCTAGTGAGATATATGTACATGGAGGAGACTTAATCAAGCTAGTCATCTTGACTACTTTCTTGTCTCTTTCTCTCTTGCATCAAAGTTTAAAAAAGTTTTAATAGGAGACAGAATGCGTTCGGATCATCATCTAATTGGCATTCACATAACTCTTATAGATTTTCCATGTGGATGGGGATATTGGAAATTTAATCAAAGTTTACTGGAGGACAACTTATTTTTAACTAAGACAAAATAATTTATAACTAAATTGTTCCAGTATAATATAGGTTCAGCAAATTACGTTATTGTTTGGGATACCTTTAAATGTACCTTCAGAGGTCATTCAATTCAATATTCATCAATAATAAAAAAGCAGTTTCTGGCTAAAGAGAAGACTAACAAGGGAAATCCATGAACTAATAGTAAACGTAGATATCAATAAAAACGATACTACAGAGATACAAAATAAGTTAGAGGAAAACAAAAAGAACTTGAGGTACTTATTCAAGAACGATATAAAGTAATCTATTACAAAAATAAAGCAAACTGGATGGAATATGCTCAAAATTCTTCCTGAATCTCTAATACGGAACGCTAACAAAAATATTTGCAGAAACTCGTTACTGAAGATGAAGTCATCTATGATTCTCCAAATTATATTTTAAAAGAGGAATCTAGTTATGTTCTCGTTTCCGTCCCATCCTCTCCCACTGAACGAAGATTACGGTAAGGAATTATTTCCAGAATAATATTAGATTTTTTTTTTTTTTACAAATGTACAGAAAGATCAGTGCGAAGGCCAAATTACAGAGGAATAACTTTTTGAGGCTATTAAATCCTTTCAGTCTGGAAAAACCCCAGGGCTTGATGGCAGAGGTATACCAAGCCTTTTTTTATATACTAAAAGCTCCATTGTTAAATCGTTTTAACTACTCTTATAGAAATGGTAGTCTGTCAGGTACTCAGCAGGAAGGTCTGATTTCTCTGTTATTAAAACAAGACCCAGATGGCAAATATAAAGACCCAGTCGATCTAAAAAAATGGAGGCCCCTTACACAATGTTGTGATGCAAAAATACTAGCGAAATGTATCGCACTCAGAATTAAAAAGGTGTTTACCAGGTATTGTTCATCCTGATCAGACAGGTTTTTTACATTGACGATACATTGGAGATAATATATGACAATTACTAGAAATTATAGAACATCATGAAACATCTAAGAAGCCAGGCCTGGTATTTATAGCGGATTTTGAAAAGGCATTTGATAAAGTAAGACTGGATTTTATTTATAAATGCCTGGATTTTGTTCAATTTCGGTGATTCTCTTATAAAATGGGTAAAAATAATGCATAGCAACCCCAGGTGTAAAATAATAAATAACGGCTACTTCTCAGAGTTTTGAATTGTCAAGAGGAGTTTAACAAGGGTGTCCGCTGTCACCACATCTATTCATTATGGCCATCAAAATGCTAGCAATTAAAATCAGATCCAATAACAACATTAGAGGATTAGAAATCCAAGGCTTATAAACAAAGGTGTCCATGTATGCCGATGACTCAAGTTTTATATTAAGTCCTCAAGGTAGATCCCTGCAATGTGTAATGGGTCTCGGTGATGCAGGTACAATGGAGTCAGGCGCAGGACAACAGAGATGAGTATTCATAAACTTTACTCAAATAAGAAAACAATACACATAGTGATATACAATCACAAGAAACAACGGACCAAGATTACAACGAATAATCACGCACAAAAACATGGGGGAAACAGAGGGTTAAATAAGGAACATGTAATTATGGGAATGGAAACCAGGTGTGTAAAAAATTAAGACAAAACCAACGGAAAATGAAAGATGGATCGTGGCGGCTAGAAGACCGGTGATGTCGACCACCGAACAACGCCCGAACAAGGAGAGGGACCAACTTCGGCGGAAGTCGTGACACAATGTCTCATTGAAGATAACTTTTCTGTACTCTCTGGACTGAAACCTAAGTATGATGAGTGTACAATATTACGTATTGAATCTTTAAAAAAATATATATTTTACATTACCCTGCAGTATATCTATAAAATGGGCTGATGGTGAAGTAGACATACTTGGTATTCATATCACAAAATATATAAATAAGCTCTCCACAATGAATTTCAATATAAAACTTGTAAAAATAGACAAGATCCTGCAAGCATGGAGAGGTAAATACCTGTAACGTCCAGGCCTGAGTGCACAGGCTGGTGTGTTTAGTTTTGCTTTGGTGTAGGGGTTTCTTGTGTTCTATGGTGTCTATTTCTATGTTGGGATAATGGTTCCCAATTAGAGGCAGCTGAGTCTCGTTACCTCTAATTGGGAACCATATATATGTTTGGGGTTTGCACTTTAGTTTTGTGGGTTATTGCTTATGTGATGGTTATCGTGTTCAGTCAGGTTCTTGTCCTTCGTGTTTAGTTAGGTTCTGCCATTCGTGTTTAGTTAGGTTCTGCCATTCGTGTTTAGTTAGGTTCTGCCATTCGTGTTTAGTTAGGTTCTGCCATTCGTGTTTAGTTAGGTTCTGCCATTCGTGTTTAGTCAGGTTCTTGTCCTTCGTGTTTAGTTAGGTTCTGCCATTCGTGTTTAGTTAGGTTCTGCCATTCGTGTTTAGTTAGGTTCTGCCATTCGTGTTTAGTTAGGTTCTGCCATTCGTGTTTAGTTAGGTTCTGCCATTCGTGTTTAGTTAGGTTTTGCCATTCGTGTTTAGTTAGGTTTGCCAGTCATGTTTAGGTTTAGATCACAGTGTCCAGTTTAGGATTTAGCGTTAGGGTTCACGTCTTGTTCATCGTTTATTGTTTTGTTCCGTCTCGTCCCGTCTCTTAATAAATATGTATTCTGGTTACGTCGCTGCGCATTGGTCTGTCCCGAGAGAAGATAATCATGACAGAATAACCCACCAACAAAAGAAGACCAAGCAGCGAGAGACCCGGGAGTACTGGACCAGGGAACAGCTCATTGGAACTCGCCTGACACGGAGGCCCGAAAGACAGCCCCAAAAAACCTTTGGGGGGGGGTACTGTAACGTCCAGGCCTGAGTGCACAGGCTGGTGTGTTTAGTTATGCTTCGGTGTAGGGGTTTCTTGTGTTCTATGGTGTCTATTTCTATGTTGGGATAATGGTTCCCAATTAGAGGCAGCTGAGTCTCGTTACCTCTAATTGGGAACCATATATATGTTTGGGGTTTGCACTTTAGTTTTGTGGGTTATTGCTTATGTGATGGTTATCGTGTTCAGTCAGGTTCTTGTCCTTCGTGTTTAGTTAGGTTCTGCCATTCGTGTTTAGTTAGGTTCTGCCATTCGTGTTTAGTTAGGTTCTGCCATTCGTGTTTAGTTAGGTTCTGCCATTCGTGTTTAGTCAGGTTCTTGTCCTTCGTGTTTAGTTAGGTTCTGCCATTCGTGTTTAGTTAGGTTCTGCCATTCGTGTTTAGTTAGGTTCTGCCATTCGTGTTTAGTTAGGTTTTGCCATTTGTGTTTAGTTAGGTTTGCCAGTCATGTTTAGGTTTAGATCACAGTGTCCAGTTTAGGATTTAGCGTTAGGGTTCACGTCTTGTTCATCGTTTATTGTTTTGTTCCGTCTCGTCCCGTCTCTTAATAAATATGTATTCTGGTTACGTCGCTGCGCATTGGTCTGTCCCGAGAGAAGATAATCATGACAGAATAACCCACCAACAAAAGAAGACCAAGCAGCGAGAGACCCGGGAGTACTGGACCAGGGAACAGCTCATTGGAACTCGCCTGACACGGAGGCCCGAAAGACAGCCCCAAAAACCTTTGGGGGTACTGTAACGTCCAGGCCTGAGTGCACAGGCTGGTGTGTTTAGTTATGCTTCGTGTAGGGGTTTCTTGTGTTCTATGGTGTCTATTTCTATGTTGGGATAATGGTTCCCAATTAGAGGCAGCTGAGTCTCGTTACCTCTAATTGGGAACCATATATATGTTTGGGGTTTGCACTTTAGTTTTGTGGGTTATTGCTTATGTGATGGTTATCGTGTTCAGTCAGGTTCTTGTCCTTCGTGGTTTAGTTAGGTTCTGCCATTCGTGTTTAGTTAGGTTCTGCCATTCGTGTTTAGTTAGGTTCTGCCATTCGTGTTTAGTTAGGTTCTGCCATTCGTGTTTAGTCAGGTTCTTGTCCTTCGTGTTTAGTTAGGTTCTGCCATTCGTGTTTAGTTAGGTTCTGCCATTCGTGTTTAGTTAGGTTCTGCCATTCGTGTTTAGTTAGGTTTTGCCATTTGTGTTTAGTTAGGTTTGCCAGTCATGTTTAGGTTTAGATCACAGTGTCCAGTTTAGGATTTAGCGTTAGGGTTCACGTCTTGTTCATCGTTTATTGTTTTGTTCCGTCTCGTCCCGTCTCTTAATAAATATGTATTCTGGTTACGTCGCTGCGCATTGGTCTGTCCCGAGAGAAGATAATCATGACAGAATAACCCACCAACAAAAGAAGACCAAGCAGCGAGAGACCCGGGAGTACTGGACCAGGGAACAGCTCATTGGAACTCGCCTGACACGGAGGCCCGAAAGACAGCCCCAAAAAACCTTTGGGGGGGGGGCACACGAGGAGGTTGGCCGGTTCAGGAGGGACTCCTGAGCCAACTCCTCGTGCTTTGTGGAGAGAGCGTTGGGGAGAGCGTCGCGCGGAGAGGTCACCATGCTATGCAGTTTTGCGCACGGTTTCGTGTGCGAATTCAGAGGCCGGTGCGAAAAATTCCAACTCCAATCATCAGTCGGGCTAGACTGAGTGTGCAGCCAGGAAGAGTGGTGCCAGCTCTGCGAACCAGATCTCCAGTGCGCCTCCTGGGACCTGGATATCCTGCACCGGTTCTGCGTGCAGTGTCTCCGGTACGTGTTCACAGCCCAGTGCGAGAGATCCCAGCGCCACTCATCGGTCAGGCCAAGGTCAATGTGCTACCTGGAAGAGTGGTGCCAGCTCTGCGCGCCAGGTCTCCAGTGCGCCTTTTGGGACCAAGATATCCTGCGGTCCTACGGGCAGAATCTCCGGTGCGAATCCACAGCCCAGTCCGAGAGATTCCAGCTCCACTCATCGGTCAGGTCAAGGTCAGTGTGCTACCTGGAAGAGTGGTGCCTGCTCTCCGCATCAGGTCCCCTGTCCGTGTTGTGGATTCAACATGTCCAGTCCCCGTTCCACGTTCCAAGATCCCAGTTCGTGTTGTGGAGTCAACACGTCCAGTCCCTGTTCCACGTTCCAAGATCCCAGTTCGTGTTGTGGTGTCAACACGTCCAGTCCCTGTTCCACGTTCCAAGATCCCAGTTCGTGTTGTGGAGTCAACACGTCCAGTCCCTGTTCCACGTTCCAAGATCCCAGTTCGTGTTGTGGAGTCAACACGTCCAGTCCCTGTTCCACATTCCAAGATCCCAGTATGTGTTGTGGATTCAACACGCCCTGTACCTGTTCCATGTTCCACGATCCATGTCCGTGTTGTGGATTCAACACGTCCTGTCCCTGCTCCACGCATCAGGCCCCCTGTGCGCCTTCAGAGCCCGGCATGTCCTGTCCCTGCTCCACGCATCAGGCCCCCTGTGCGCCTTGAGAGTCCAGCACGTCCTGTTCCGGCTCCGCGCACCAGGCTCCCCGTGCGCTTAGAGAGTCCAGCACGTCCTGTTCCGGCTCCGCGCACCAGGCTCCCGTGCGCTTAGAGAGTCCAGCACGCCCTGTTCGGCTCCGCGCACCAGACTCCCCGTGCGCTAGAGAGTCCAGCACGCCCTGTTCGGCTCCGCGCACCAGGCTCCCGTGCGCTTAGAGAGTCCAGCACATCCTGTTCGGCTCCGCGCGCACCAGGCTCCCGTGCGCAGAGAGTCCAGCACGTCCTGTTCGGCTCCGCGCACCAGGCTCCCGTGCGCTTAGCGAGCCCAGTACGGCCGGTTCCCGCTCCCCGCACTAGAGTGCGCGTCACGAGCCCAGTACGGCTGGTTCCCGCTCTCCGCACCAGAGTGAGCGTCACGAGCCCAGTTCGGCCTGTTCCCGCTCCCCGCACCAGAGTGCGCATCACGAGCCCAGTTCGGCCTGTTCCCGCTCCCCGCACCAGAGTGCGCATCACGAGCCCAGTACGGCCTGTTCCCGCTCCCCTCACCAGAGTTCCAGTGAGCATCACGAGTCCGGTACTGCCAGTTCCTGCTCCACGCACCAGAGTTCCAGTGAGCATCACGAGTCCGGTACTGGCAGTTCCTGCTCCACGCACCAGAGTTCCAGTGAGCATCACAAGTCCAGTACGACCGGTTCCTGCTCCACGCACCAGAGTTCCCGTGAGCATCACGAGCCCAGTACGGCCTGTTCCCGCTCCCCTCACCAGAGTTCCAGTTAGCATCATGAGTCCGGTACTGCCAGTTCCTGCTCCACGCACCAGAGTTCCAGTGAGCATCACGAGTCCGGTACTGGCAGTTCCTGCTCCACGCACCAGAGTTCCAGTGAGCATCACAAGTCCAGTACGACCGGTTCCTGCTCCACGCACCAGAGTTCCCGTGAGCATCACGAGTCCAGTACGGCCAGTTCCTGCTCCACGCACCAGAGTTCCCGTGAGCATCACGAGTCCAGTACGGCCAGTTCCTGCTCCACGCACCAGAGTTCCAGTGAGCATCACGAGTCCAGTACGGCCAGTTCCTGCTCCACGTACCAGAGTCCCCGTGGGCATCGTGGGTCCGGTACGGCCAGGTCCTGCTCCACGCACCAGAGTTCCAGGGAATGGTCCGGGGCCTCCGGTGCGTGAACTCGAGCCAGCACGGCCGGCACACGGACTTTTGGGCGCAGCCGAGTCCGCGCCTTTGGGGGTACTGTAACGTCCAGGCCTGAGTGCACAGGCTGGTGTGTTTAGTTATGCTTCGGTGTAGGGGTTTCTTGTGTTCTATGGTGTCTATTTCTATGTTGGGATAATGGTTCCCAATTAGAGGCAGCTGAGTCTCGTTACCTCTAATTGGGAACCATATATATGTTTGGGGTTTGCACTTTAGTTTTGTGGGTTATTGCTTATGTGATGGTTATCGTGTTCAGTCAGGTTCTTGTCCTTCGTTTTCAGTCAGGTTCTTGTCCTTCGTTTTCAGTCAGGTTCTTGTCCTTCGTTTTCAGTCAGGTTCTTGTCCTTCGTGTTCAGTCAGGTTCTGCCATTCGTGTTTAGTTAGGTTTTGCCATTCGTGTTTAGTTAGGTTTGCCAGTCATGTTTAGGTTTAGATCACAGTGTCCAGTTTAGGATTTAGCGTTAGGGTTCACGTCTTGTTCATCGTTTATTGTTTTGTTCCGTCTCGTCCCGTCTCTTAATAAATATGTATTCTGGTTACGTCGCTGCGCATTGGTCTGTCCCGAGAGAAGATAATCATGACAATACCTGTCTATTTATGGAAAAATTGCCCTGATTAACTCCTTAGTCATATCTCAGTTTACTCACTTACTTATGGCGCTGCGTACTCCTGATGATTCATTTTTCAAATTATAAGAGCAAAAAATATGAATCTTTATCTGGGACGCTAAACCAGACAAAATAAAGCGTGCCTATCTACTGTAATTAATTAATATGAATTGGGTAGGTTGAGATTATTAAATATAAAAGCAATAAACCTCTCTCTAAAAGCTTCACTTATTCAAAACTTTTACTTGAACCCTAAATGGTTCTCAAATAGATAAGCTCAACCATTGTTTAAAAATTGCCTTTTTGCCTTTGTGCAGATTGCCATGTCTCATTTTCAATATATTTTTTATTTCACCTTTATTTAACCAAGTAGGCCAGTGGAGAACAAGTTCTCATTTACATCTGTGACCTGGCCAAGATAAAGCAAAGCAGTGCGACACAAACAACACAGAGTTACACATGTGATAAACAAACGTACAGTCAGTAACACAATAGAAAAAGCTAGATACAGTGTGTGCAAATGTAGTAAAATTAGGGAGGTAAAGCAATAAACAAGCCATAGTGGTGAAATAATTACAATTTAGCAAATAACACTGGAGTGATAGATGTGCAGAAGATGAATGTGCAAGTAGAGATACTGGGGTGCAAAGCAGCAAAATAATAAATAACAATATGGGGATGAGGTAGTTGGGTGGGCTATTTACAGATGGGCTGTGTACAGGTGCAATGATCGGTAAGCTGCTCTGACAGCTGATGCTTAAAGCAAGTGAAGGAGATATAAGACTCCAGCTTCAGGGATTTTTGCAATTCGATCCAGTCATTGGCAGCAGAGAACTGGAAGGAAAGGCGGCCAAATGAGAAGTAGGCTTTGGGGATGACCAGTGAAAAATACCTGCTGGAGCGAGTGCTACGGGTGGGTGATGCTATGGTCACCAGTGAGCTGTGATAAGGTGGGGCTTTACCTAGCAAAGACTTATAGATGACATGGAGCCAGTGGATTTGGCGACGAATATGAGGCGAGGGCCAACCAATGAGAGCATACAGGTAAAAGTGGTGGGTAGTATATGGGGCTTTGGTGACAAAACGGATGGCACTGTGATAGACTCCATCCAATTTGCTGAGTAGAGTGTTGGAGGCTATTTTGTAAATGACACCGCCGAAGTCAAGGGTCGGTAGGATAGTCCATTTTACGAGGGTATGTTTGGCAGCATGAGTGAAGGGGGCCTTTTTGTGAAATAGGAAGCTGACTCTAGATTTTGGATTGGAGATGCTTAATGTGAGTCTGGAAGGAGAGTTTACAGTCTAGCCAGACACCTAGGTATTTTAGTTGTCTACATAATCTAAGTCAAAACCGTCCAGAGTAGTGACGGGCGGGCGGGTGCATGCAGCGATCGGTTGAAGAGCATGCATTTAATTTTACTTGCATTTAAGAGCAGTTGGAGGCTGCGGAAGGAGTGTTGTATGGCATTGAAGCTCGTCTGGAGGTTTGTTAACACAGTGTCCAAAGAAGGGCCAGATGTATACCGAATGGTGTCGTCTGCATAGAGGTGGATCAGAGAATCACCAGCAGCAAGAGCAACATCATTGATGTATACAGAGAAAATAGTGGGCCCGAGAATTGAAGCCTGTGGCACCCGCATAGAGACTGCCAGGGGTCCGGACAACAGGCCCTCCAATTTGACACACTGAACTCTATCTGAGAAGTAGTTGGTGAACCAGGCGAGGCAGTCATTTGAGAAACTGTTGAGGCTGTTGAGTCTGCCGATAAGAATGCGGTGATTGACAGAGTCGAAAGCCTTGGCCAGGTCGATGAAGACGGCTACACAGTATTGTCTTTTATTGATGGCGGTTATGATATCATTTAAGACCTTTAGCATGGCTGAGGTGCACCCATGTCCAGCTCGGAAACAAGATTGCATAGCGGAGAAGGTACGGTGGGATTAAAAATGGTCGGTGATTGGTTTGTTTTTGGCTTTCGAAGACTTTAGAAAGGCAGGTGTAGGATAGATATCGGTCTATAACAGTTGGGTCTTGAGTGTCTCCCCCTTTGAAGAGGGGGATGATCGCGGCAGCTTTCCATTCTTTAGGGAACTCAGACGATACGAAAGAGAGGTTGAACAGGCTAGTAATAGGGGTTGCAAAATTGTGGAAAAGAGAGATACATTTAGAAAGAGAGGGTCCAGATTGTCTAGCCCAGCTGATTTGTAGGGGTCCAGATTTTGCAGCTCTTTCAGAACATCAGCTATTTGGATTTGGGTGAAGGATGAATGGGGGAGGCTTGGGCAAGTTGCTGTGGGGGGTACAGAGCTGTTGAACTAAATCCGTAAACACGGGCACCCTCACCAACTTGCCCTCTAAATACACCTCTTCTGTCTTCAACCAGGATCTCAGCGATCACTGCCTCATTGCCTGTGTCTGTAATGGGTCCGTGGTCAAACGACCACCCCTTATCACTGTCAAACGCTCCCTAAAACACTTCAGCGAGCAGGCCTTTCTAATCGACCTGTCCCGTGTATCCTGGAAGGATATTGATCTCATTCCGTCAGTAGAGGATGCCTGGTTATTCTTTAAAAGTGCTTTCCTCACCATCTTAAATAAGCATGCCCCATTCAAAAAATGTAGAACTAAGAACAGCATTAGCATTAGCATCGAATAGCCCCCGCGATATGCACTGAGGTTAGGAAACATTGTCACCACCGAAGTCTACGATAATCATGAATTTCAATAAGCATTTTTCTTTGGCTGATTCCATGGTACAGGGTGTATGAGTTCAAGACTTCGTGCTTTTCAGCTAAAATTATTATATAGAATTCTTGCCACCAACAAAATTTTGAACATTTGGGGCATAAAATCATCGAAGCTCTGCAGATTTCATTGTGAGGATACAGAATCAATAGACCATTTCTTTTGGTATTGCCCAATCAGGTTGCCTGTTTCTGGTCTCAGGTTTACGAATGGCTGAAAATGCATTGCATTGATCTAAAATGTACCCTAGAAAGAATACTGTTAGGAGATCTGGAGAGACTGGGTCAGTCAATTACTAATATACTAATACTCTTAGTAAAAGTATTTATCTTCATGGGGGAAAACTACATTTCCCAAAATGCATTAGTTTAACCCTCAATTCTACCCTGAGGCTTTCAAAAATAAGCCAAACAACTGAAATGGTTAGTGGAAATATAATTGTCTATTCTAAGCACTAAGGTTAAAAGAGTATATGAACATATTCTTTGGTATCTGGACGTATGACCTGTTAGATTCAAGTTATATTGTTATGGAATAGTTTAAGCAGTTTAGATAGCACACAACAGGTCAGTACCACTTCCGCACTCCATTCACCCAGGGGGCAGCAGAAACCTTGTCCAGATGCTGAGCTTGGATTGTAAGCACAACAAGTGCTGCCAATTAGGGTGATCGTCAGTCAGTATCCCAGCTTGCAAGCCGTGAGGCTGCTGGGTTTGTTTGTTGGCCAGGAAGCCTTTCATTTGGTTTTGAGTCTTTTGTTTGGGCATGCCTTTGGTATTTTTCCTTTTTTACATATTTATGTTTTATCACCATCTGAACTTGGACTGGCCGACTAAGAGGTAATCTCTTTAAGTTGCTGTCCCCTGACACGGTCCTCAAATGCAGATTTCTCACATAAATGGCATACATTTATTCAGGTTACAGACTATGTAACTAGGCCTAAGAACCCTAGACTTAACAAGTGCAGAAAAATCTGTGGACTAGTCATTGGTTTTGGGAGCTCGTCCGGCATAAATGTTAACACTTTAGCATTTGTGGTTGTAGACTGGGAGGTTATGAACCGGTGTGGTTCGGTAGGGTGGTTGTGCATTTGTTGAGAAAGTTTATAGCAGGTGTTTGTGTCAAGCTGAGATCCTAGGTGAGGTAATCAGTAGGCTAATGTCAGTTTCAGGTTGCTGGCTAGTAAGATAGCTGATGTTTGGTGTGGCCCGTGCCCGCGAAGGTAGTCAATTGTTTGCAGCTGGTAGTTGTTAGCTGTAGAGCTGATGAGGTGTTTTTCTCATGGGCCAGAACATTTTGTGATGACTGTTTTGTCTATGATTTTGGTCGCTTTTTGTTTGTGTTAGCGCTAGGCGAGTGGCTAACGGTTGCTATGGTTTGTAGCTTTGGTAAATCAGGTTGTGTTAGTGCTAGGCTAGTGGCTAACTGTGGCTATGGTGTGTAGCTTTCGTGCACGGCATGCTGGTTTGGTTTTCGCCTGGTAGGACTGGTTATCTCTGGTGCTTTGAGTGTGTGCATGTGCAGTATTGGTTAGTTAGCGTTGAGCTAGTGACTAACTGACTTTCATCAGTCGATTTATTGGTTCGGTTTGGTGTACTGATTTTGACTACAGCAGTGTTTTGGGCAGAGGTAGAGGATAGTTGGGGTTTTCTCAAGCTATCGAGGGATCAAGACATCCCACTGGGCACAGACGTCAGTTCAACGTGTTGTTTTGATTTACATTTGGTTGATATGTCAACTAACGTGAAAAGACAACTGACATTTATTCCTGAGATGCTGACCTTTTGCACCCGCTATAACCACTGAGATTATTATTTGACCCCACTGGTCATCTATGAACGTTTGAACATCTTGAAGAATGATCTGGACTTAATGTTGATTCTCAGAGCCTGGTTGATTCTCAGAGCCTGGTTCCTCTCTAGGTTTATTCCTAGGTTCCCGTCTTACTACAGAGTTTTTCCTAGCCACTGTGCTTCTAAATCTGCATTGATTTACTCCTTGGGGTTTTAGGCTGGGTTTCTGTATAAGCACTGCTGATGAAAAAGGGCTTTAAAAATACATTTTATGAGTGTAATAAATGTGAAATGAACAAAAAATGCCACCATGTCATTGAATTTAGGTTAAAAGTTGGGTGAAAAAAAATAGGAAATTCCCTTACGTTGATGACTCTTTGCAAATCCAATCAGTTTTCTACAATGATTCAACATTATCACATTGAATTTTGAAATGACGCAGAAACAATGTTGATTCAACCAGTTTTTGCCCAGTTAGAAATTGGAAGGCTAGAACGGGAAGTAGCACTCCTGAAACAGCAGATCAATGAAGGACAGCGTAAAGGGTTGAACGTTTGTGTTGTCAGTCAGGCAGAAAGTGTTGTTACTTAACAACTTTCCTTCAGTGATCAGAGTGATGAGCTAGCTTCCCCCTAGTGATCAGGTGTGTTACAGCAGTGAAAAATCAGGTGTCTTGGGGGCAGAGTCTCTCAAGGAGAGTTTTGATGTATCACCACTTTGTGAAGTTACTCCTGTTCAGAGAAGTGCTGATGGCAAACCAGATAGAGAGGAGGATGGGTAACACTTTATTTGGACAGTCCATCTGTAGATGCTCTACAGACTTATCTAGTAATATTTCAACTATCGACTAACCTTAACCCTAGCTCTTAACCCTTATCCAAACATTAAACTTAACCCTAACACTTATTCTGAACATAACCTTAACCCGAACCGTAACCTTAGCAAGCAGTTGCTTAAAATATCAACAGATAGTTTGAGCATCTACAGATGGAAAATCCGGACTATCCAAATAAAGTGTGACCGGAGGATGATTTGTGTTTGGACTTGGAGAAAACCTTCTTTGCCAAACTAGACAGTGTTTCTCAGGAAATGGTTCTCCCTAGTGACGAAGTAATACTGAGCAACTAGGTTATCTTAGTGGTCTGAGAACATATTTGGTTCCCCCAAGTGATCTGTTAGTTTCAGAGGTTGTCAGTGATTCTTTGGTTCCTTTAACTGACACGTTCTTTGCAAAAGTAGGGAAGGTTGTGGTTCCTCAGCAGCCTGACCATGAGGTTGTTTGGGGGTTAGGGGTTGATGTAGCTTACCTGTTTCTCACTGAGCTATGGAAGGGGGATTCTCCCCAGTCACGTTGTGACGTCAGTGACGATCAGCTGGAAGACCCCGTCTGGGTTTTGCGGGTTTACACGGCTGTGTCGTGATGAGAATCAGAAGCTTGAAGATGTGAGGTTGGTGAAGAAGCCAGATCCACTGGTGTTGTCACTTCCTGTTGTTGAGAAGCAGTTGACCGTTCCTGCAGCATGTAGGCCTAGTGAGTCTCCTGTTAAGGTGGAGGAAAGTGAGGAGGATATGGCTAGGCTCAAGGCTGGAGCAAAGGGGTGTTTGGGAACATGAACGGTGTTAGTAGTGAGTTGGCAGAAGTTGTGGTCGATGTCCTCTTGTCCATGGTGGTGGTTGCGCCAAGCCTCTCATTATTGGTTACATATTAGACGGACGGACGGACAGACAGACAGATATATCTCTATGTGTACAGTAGGCTATATGCATGGGCATCACACTATAAATAGATGTGCATGTGATATTATCGTCTCACCATCTCAGCCTCCCGGCTTTCATGTGGATATGAAGATATGAAGATATGAAGAGCCACACATATAAAACAGTTGGTCACTTCCTGTTTATTCCTGTTTAAGTGCCCCTCCATGGGTCCCCTGTTGACAGACTAATGGAAGAGTCCAGGAGACGGTGTCTCTCTGCCCGGCCAACAGCCCCTTTAATGGAGCCAGGCTGAGAACACACACCAGGTGTGGTGAAATAAAGATAATGGGCTGCCAGCTTTCCACTCTTCTCGCCCGTGCTTAATTGCAGCCATCTGATGACCCCCTGACAGGTGAAATGGACATCCTTTTCTCAGATCTGCTGGAGAGGCGGAGGAGAAGAGAGCTGAGTTGAGCTGCGTTCACTGGTGCACTTGTATAAGGCTGTTGGTGAAGAAAGGGGGGGACAAGGGACAAGACACTATGACACCAAGGGACAAGACACCAAGGGACAAGACACTATGACACCAAGGGACAAGACAAGACACCAAGGGACAAGACACAAGACACCTGAGGGACAAGACACTATGGACTTAATGGCTTACAACATTCAAGCTTGTGGTGAAAATGCTCTTGAGGACAGAAAAAGCTTCATTTAAAAATATTGGATTGATCAAAGGCTTTCAGAGAGAGAGAGAGAGAGAGAGAGAGAGAGAGAGAGAGAGAGAGAGAGAGAGAGAGAGAGAGAGAGAGAGAGAGAGAGAGAGAGAGAGAGAGAGAGAGAGAGAGAGAGAGAGAGAGAGAGAGAGAGAGAGAGAGAGAGAGAGAGAGAGAGAGAGAGAGAGAGAGAGAGAGAGAGAGAGAGAGAGAGCAGTGAACAGTATTTGCCGGTTGATCATTCATTGGCCAGAGCAGATAAACAAAACATTTGTCCTCTAAATCTGAGATTGAGCAGCTCTGAAATTCGGCAGCCAAACCAACAAGAGCTTCCTCCCTCCATGCATCTCTAAACCCTTGATCCATAGCAATCAAATCATTATGAATAATTCAGTTGACAAACAACTCACACATAATAATTGAATGAGTTCCTCTCCCTTCTCCTCAGCAGGCTCTGATATACTGTTAGCTGCCCAGGGTGGAGATATATTTGTATCTCTTGGAGAAACATCAACAGGAAGTCCACTTTAACAATAACGAGTAACATTATTTTTCATGTTCAGAGTCAGACCCCCGCCACAGGCTGGCCGTTGCACTTTACTGTGCAGTATATCAGCAGCACACCTGAAACCATAACCATGACAAGGTGATAATAATAAATACATCATAAACATATTTTATTTATAACCACTTAGCTTGTGTGAGTGCGGGTTGAACTGGGAGTGTTAAAACATTTTATGATGAGCAACATCCAGTAAGATACAGTATATACAGTGGGGGAAAAAAGTATTTAGTCAGCCACCAATTGTGCAAGTTCTCTCACTTAAAAAGATGAGAGAGGCCTGTAATTTTCATCATAGGTACACTTCAACTATGACAGACAAAATGAGGAAAAAATCCAGAAAATCACATTGTAGGATTTTTTATGAATTTATTTGCAAATTATGGTGGAAAATAAGTATTTGGTCAATAACAAAAGTTTATCTCAATACTTTGTTATATACCCTTTGTTGGCAATGACAGAGGTCAAATGTTTTCTGTAAGTCTTCACAAGGTTTTCACACACTGTTGCTGGTATTTTGGCCCATTCCTCCATGCAGATCTCCTCTAGAGCAGTGATGTTTTGGGGCTGTCGCTGGGCAACACGGACTTTCAACTCCCTCCAAAGATTTTCTATGGGGTTGAGATCTGGAGACTGGCTAGGCCACTCCAGGACCTTGAAATGCTTCTTCACGGCCACTCCTTCGTTGCCCGGGCGGTGTGTTTGGGATCATTGTCATGCTGAAAGACCCAGCCACGTTTCATCTTCAATGCCCTTGCTGATGGAAGGAGGTTTTCACTCAAAATCTCACGATACATGGCCCCATTCATTCTTTCCTTTACACGGATCAGTCGTCCTGGTCCCTTTGCAGAAAAACAGCCCCAAAGCATGATATTTCCACCCCCATGCTTCACAGTAGGTATGGTGTTCTTTGGATGCAACTCAGCATTCTTTGTCCTCCAAACACGACGAGTTGAGTTTTTACCAAAAGTTATATTTTGGTTTCATCTGACATTCTCCCAATCCTCATCTGGATCATCCAAATGCTCTCTAGCAAACTTTAGACGGGCCTGAACATGTACTGGCTTAAGCAGGGGACACGTCTGGCACTGCAGGATTTGAGTCCCTGGCGGCGTAGTGTGTTACTGATGGTAGGCTTTGTTACTTTGGTCCCAGCTCTCTGCAGGTCATTCACTAGGTCCCCGTGTGGTTCTGGGATTTTTGCTCACCGTTCTTGTGATCATTTTGACCCCACGGGTGAGATCTTGCGTGGAGCCCCAGATCGAGGAAGATTATCAGTGGTCTTGTATGTCTTCCATTTCCTAATAATTGCTCCCACAGTTGATTTCTTCAAACCAAGCTGCTTACCTATTGCAGATTCAGTCTTCCCAACCTGGTGCAGGTCTACAATTTTGTTTCTGGTGTCCTTTGACAGCTCTTTGGTCTTGGCCATAGTGGAGTTTGGAGTGTGACTGTTTGAGGTTGTGGACAGGTGTCTTTTATACTGATAACAAGTTCAAACAGGTGCCATTAATACAGGTAATGAGTGGAGGACAGAGGAGCCTCTTAAAGAAGAAGTTACAGGTCTGTGAGAGCCAGAAATCTTGCTTGTTTGTATGTGACCAAATACTTATTTTCCACCATAATTTGCAAATAAATTCATAAAAAATCCTACAATGTGATTTTCAGGATTTTTTTTCCTCATTTTGTCTGTCATAGTTGAAGTGTACCTATGATGAAAATTACAGGCCTCTCTCATCTTTTTAAGTGAGAGAACTTGCACAATTGGTGGCTGACTAAATACTTTTTTTCCCCACTGTATGCAAGCATATAGGCAATTTATAACATGTCTGTTGATTCCTTACATCAAATGAATTTTCATAAAGCTATGTTAATAATCAAGCTTTAATGATGCACTTTAAAGTAGTCATGTATTATTTAATGCAACTAAACAGAGGAATCTAAAGGGTTTATATATGTATTATATCATGTTATGTTTCCTGTTTCACACGTAATCAAGTCACGAGATCAAGGACTTTCCCTCATCTGAATGACAATGAAAACACCTGCATATTTTATTACAACATCATACACATTCTGTAAGATTAACTTCCCATCAAGAAGGTCCACAGCTGTCTAAACACATGCTATGAGTCATTATGGCAATGCTATTTACTCATCTATCATCTCTGCCCAGGCTCCACACACACACACACACACACACACACACACACACACACACATTGATGGCTAACACTTGTGCCAGCGCACATAACACAAATCCATCATAGCTGTGGTGAATTATTATATCATACATACGGAGTGGGTGGAAACCTGTGCAAAAAGTACAACTGGAATGAATATCATTTTGCAAGGCATTCTGTTATTCCCATGGACAAACTGCATATTTACTTGCAATGAAAGTGATTGCCAGCTAATTTGGTAAACATAGTATGAGAGTCAGTAGGAAAACTGGGACTGACCGTCCATATTATCCACACTCAGCAAAGCCATGCCAGAGGCTTATACAACATGTAGACTTGGAACTAATATGGGCTGTATAATTCTGTATGGTGAGAGAAGAGAACACTGAGTCAAGATCTACTGTACCTGTTTATTTTGCTGCAGGGCAACTTCACGTTAATGTTTACCTGGGAAGGAAGTAGAAGCGACACTGCGGAATGTTCCAACATCATTACCACGGCAATAACAATCCTCCAAATTAAAGGTAAAATTATTTGACAATGGGTAATTGTCACCTCCGCTACTGAGAACATGTCTCCAAATGAGAAGAGAGGAGAGGAGAGGAGAGGAGAGGAATAATCAAAGGTTGTGTAACTCCCCAAGGGCCTCCCGCTGCCCCTGGGACTAACACATAACAGATAGTCTTCAGTATGGTGAGAATAGAACACATAAGAGACCTGAAGTGGGTCCAATCCTTTCAATTAACATTACTCTCGAAAGCAAAGCCTCTGCCGAGAAAGACATTGGGTGTTCATCAAAGCAGTACAGCCTGTCTCTGTGTCCAGATGTGGACCGTAATTATGTTTGATGCTAACATCTTCATGCAGGAAAGTCATAATGTGGAAGGGTCAACCTAAAAGAGAAAACACATTACCTAGCAATGACAAAGAAATGTGATAACTATACCTGGAGTATCAGGACAGCAAGCAGCCAAGCCAATCCTGAGGGGTTAACCTTGAGCCACCGTGTTTGATAGACAACGGTAAACTTCATTATTCAGCCAATCAGATATCCCTAAAGTAACTTATTAAATTACAACGTAATTGCCTATGCAAAGGAAGCCTAGTTGAATATAATGGCCCAGATTTATTTAGCATTTAATTAACATGGCTATTTAAGTCTACAGCGGCTGAGCTGTGAAGATGCAGTAGAGCTTGGTGCAGTCTTCTAATGTCTTCTATTGTTTGGTCTGGTCATTTATGTTGGAGGTAGTGTAGTGAAGTAATATTGAATATGTACATACACTACCGATCAAAAGTTTGGGGTCACTTAGAATGTCCTTGTTCTTGAAAGAAAAGCACATTTTCTGTCATTAAAATAACATCAAATTGATCAGAAATACAGTGTTGACATTGCTAATGTTGTAAATGACTATTGTAGCTGGAAACTGCAGATTTTTTATGGAATATCTACATAGGCGTACAGAGGCCCATTATCAGCAACCATCACTCCTGTGTTCCAATGGCACGTTGTGTTAGCTAATCCAAGTTTATCATTTTTTTAAACGAATTGATCATTAGAAAACCCTTTTGCAATTATGTTAGCACAGCTGAAAACTGTTGTTCTGATTAAAGAAGCAATAAAACTGGCCTTCTTTAGACTAGTCTAGTATCTGGAGCATCAGCATTTGTGGGTTCGATTACAGGCTCAAAATGGCCAGAAACAAAGACCTTTCTTCTGAAACTGGTCAGTCTATTCCTGTTCTGAGAAAGGAAGGCTATTCCATGCGTGAAATTGCCAAGAAACTGAAGATCTCGTACAACGCTGTGTACAACTCCCTTCACAGAACAGCTCAAACTGGCTCTAACCAGAATAGAAAGAGGAGTGTGAGGCCCCAGTACACAACTGAGCAAGAGGACAAGTACATTAGAGTGTCTAGTTTGAGAAAAAGATGCCTCACAAGCCCTTAACTGGCAGCTTCATTAAATAGTACCCGCAAAACACCAGTTCCAACCTTATCAGTGAAGAGGCGACTCCGGGATGCTGGCCTTCTAGGCAGAGTTGCAAAGAAAAATCCATATCTCAGACTAAAAAGAAAAGATTAAGATGGGCAAAAGAACAGACACTGGACAGAGGAACTCTGCCTAGAAGACCAGCATCCCGGAGTCGCCTCTTCACTGTTGATGTTGAGACTGGTGTTTTGTGGGTACTACCCCTCTGCAACTGGATCCTAGACTTCCTGACGAGTCGCCAGTAGGTGGTAAGGGTAGGTAACACATCTGCCATGCAGATCCTCAATACGGGGACCCCTCAGGGGTGCGTGCTCAGTCCCCTCCTGTACTCCCTGTTCACTCATGACTGCATGGCCAGGCACAACTCCAACACCATAATTAGTTTGCTGATGACACAACAGTGGTAGGCCTGATCACCGACAACGAGAGACAGCCTATAGGGAGGAGGTCAGAGACCTGACCGTGTGGTGCAAGGATAACAGCCTCTCCCTCAAAGTGATCAAGACAAAGGAGATGATTGTGGATTACAGGAAAGGAGGACCGAACACCCATTCTCATTGACGGGGCTGTAGAGGAGCAGGTTGAGAGCTTCAAGTTCCTTGGCGTCCACATCACCAACAAACTGACATGGTCCAAGCACACCAAGACAGTCGTGAAGAGGGCACGACAAAACCTATTCCCCCTCAGGAGACTGAAAAGATTTGGCTTGGGTCCTCAGATCCTTAATAGGTTTTACAGCTGCGCCGAGTATCAGGTATCAAGGTAAGAACAGATACAGACCGTGTCGAAGTAAAAATGTTTATTACAGCAACAGGGGCAAAGGAACAGGACGGCCGGCTCAGGGTTAGGGGCAGACAGAGTGGTCAAGTGAGAGGGTACAGGGTCAGGACAGGCAAGGGTCAAAAACCAGGAGGACGAGAAAAGAGAGACTGGGGAAAAGCAGGAGCTAATACAAAAACGCTGGTTGGCTTGACAAACAAGACGAACTGGCAATAGACAAGCAGAGAACACAGGTATAAATACACAGGTAATAATGGGGAAGAAAGGTGAAACAGACCAGGGTGTGACAGAGAGCATCCTGATGGGTTGCATCACTGCCTGGTATGGCAACTGCTCGGCCTCAGACCGCAAGACACTACAGAGGGTAGTGCGTACAGCCCAGTACACCACCGGGGCCAAGCTTCCTGCCATCCAGGACCTCTATATCACCGGCGTCAGAGGAAGGCCTTAAATATTGTCAAAGACTCTATCCACCCTAGTCATAGACTGTTCTCTCTGCTACCGCACGGCAAGCGGTACCTGGAGCGCCAAGTGTAGGTCCAAGAGGCTTCTAAACAGCTTCTACCCCCAAGCCATAAGACTCCTGAATAGCTTTTCCATGGGTAGGATACAGGATAAGAGGCAGAACAAAGGAATTTCATTCCATTTATAGCATTTGAAGGTGTGACTTTTTCCAAACCAAAACCACCCACCATTGAACAATTAAATTATACCTAGTTACAGTAACCTGATCACTCAGGCCCAATCTCTACAGAATGTCACAGCATCGAAGGTTTTGTTGGGGATGAGACCAACGCAACTGAGGTAGAATTCTTAAAGACAATAAAACTTCTTTACATACAGCAGTTTACAGTTCACCCTGTACAGGTACAAGTTACCACAGAGATCATACATCCATATACAGTAGTTTACAGTTCACCCTGTACAGGTACAAGTTACCTCAGAGATCATCCATCCGTATACAGCAGTTTACAGTTCACCCTGTACAGGTACAAGTTACCACAGAGATCATACATCCATATACCGTAGTTTACAGTTCAGCCTGTACAGGTACAAGTTACCTCAGAGATCATCCATCCGTATACAGTAGTTTACAGTTCAGCCTGTACAGGTACAAGTTACCACAGAGATCATACATCCATATACCGTAGTTTACAGTTCACCCTGTACAGGTACAAGTTACCACAGAGATCATACATCCATATACCGTAGTTTACAGTTCACCCTGTACAGGTACAAGTTACCACAGAGATCATCCATCCGTATACATTAGATAGCATAAGAGTTTTCCTCAGGGGACAAGTGTAAAATAGATACCAAGCATGGCTACAATATATAATTCTATCACACATTCAAGTAGTCAGTCGACTGGATACGGTGTGAGAGAGAGAGGCATTTTGGCCCCTTAACGCGGGAATCTTTGACTGGTCCTTGAGCATTGTCTTGGGCCATTTGCCATGTGGACCCAGAGATGACAGAGAGCACATACATTAGGGCCAAGCCTATACTAGGTCAGCATTGAAACAAGACTCAAAAGCCTTTTTATTTTTTCATTCAGCGCTCTTTTCCGAATAATTCTGATGTCATCCTTTAACTTTTGATATAAAAGATTACCTGAAGGTAAAACTATCATACCAAAAAAGTATAATTTCAAGACAGGCACTGAGAAAAGACACCCTGAATGGTAATGCCCACATCAGTCCCTTGTCCTCTTGACTCACTTATAAGGCTTGCTCGTGTATGTCCTGTATGACATTGACTCTATTGTCTCTTGACAACGCATTATTCAAGTTTCCTATCTTTCTTCATCTGTGGTCATTGCAATGCAATCAGAACTTGTGCACAATTCCGTTTGAGTAATGTCATACTGTATTCATAGATATTCCTCTCTCCACAAACACTCCAAAGCTCCATAACTCAGGGAACTAACATACAGGGAATCCTTTTCCAAAACCATATAGGATACACTTTCCCTGTTATTATTGTCAAGTCACGGCATTGCCTGTTGACGAGACTCACTCAGTCGTATGGGAACTGGTCCGTACAGATAACAAAAAAAGAAATAGTGCATTTCCAGAACGAAGACACTCAAATGGAGAACCAACAATGCATGTTGTGTTCCTACCTAACTTTTCATGTACAGATGGACTACGTGGAATTTTGGAGTACTTCAAATAGTTCAAAGAACACCGGGCAAATTTTCCTATTTGTTACTTGAGAAGGGTGTTATTGAAACTCCGGCTGAGATGGATAAAGAGGACAGTCGGGGAAACACGTTATCAGTATTTATAATAGAAAGTACATTCCCTGCCCGGAGATAAAAACACAGATGCATCCATAATTGATCTGGGGAGTAAGCAAGGGGTCCTGTGTAGTCTGTGGCAGGCCCTCCTATTCACCACCTCTTGTAATGTGATGATGGATGCTCCGCTGGAGCCAGTGATAACACGGAGGCACCCAAGAGAGGAAAGACTGAAGCACAGAGATAGTCTGGGAGAGGGAGACCAGCTACTGTAGACAGTGCTAAGAAGCAGAAACAGTGATGAGGAAATATCTTCATATCTCGGAAAATCCTAAACAATAAGAGGCTTGCAGAGGGAGAGCAGGCCTCACAGTTCTGGTAAGCCATCCTTCACAGAGTGGGGTGGGCTCTCCATTGTATCAGCAGTGATGGGGTTCCATAAAGGACCTAAAGCGTTCCCCAAATGGAAGGCTTCAAAGCAAGAGGCCTGTCTGCACGTGTCATATCTCACACCAGGCCAGAGCAAAAGCCTGACTGCAAACAAACAAAACACTCCAAGCTCATCCATGAGATTCACTATCAAAATCCACCTGACAAAGACTTCATATAGCTTCCAGTCCCAGCACAGTTCAGAGATCACAGCAGACCATTGATACCACAGACAGATATTACACATACCTGTTTGTTCCCAACAGAAAGCTCTTCAAATGGTAGAAGGATTTACACACAATCCCTAGTGAGATTTAGGGGAAGGATCAGACTCCAGAAACACAGGAAGCGTTGACCTTGTCAGTTGGCGCAAAGTCTTAGTGTGGCTGGCAGGTAAACTGCCACCACAAAACGTCTAACACTTTTTGGTCTAACTCCTTGTTAAGTCCTGTGTTTCACTGGCATGAATTATTCATCACAGATCCCTTTAACCTCTGTGTCTCTTTATAGCTGTTGTGTATATACACAATTTAAAGAAATGGATTCCTACTCAGAGCGCCCGGAGCTGGGCAGAACAAAAAACGTGTGTATCAGTGCTTAGCATAAACGAGACGAGGAAGACGGAGAGAAGACTAGAGCCCAGCTGTTCTGTCTGTCGCTGCTCTTTAGCCATTCCATTAAGAAGCCATTCATCAGATAATGCATTCCCAGGACGCACAGCTTTCCCTTTCGCCAGAGTCCCAGTGTCTGTGAATTCATCCCGTGGGGGGCACTGCTAATTGAAATGTTATTATGTCTCCGCACTTACATGGGAAATTGCACTGTTAAAGGAGCTGGATCATGTACGCAACCCACATACTGGAGTATACCAGTCAAGATGAAGTGAGGACTTCATCAGATACTAAGGGAATATGAGAGGGCTAGTAAGGTTATTCCAGCAGGCATCTTTACAGTCTTTTGACCATTGTTGACTTCATATTTTCCAGAATCTAATTTGGCAGTCCTTGACGCCATTCAAAAAGCTAACACAGGCTTGGTGTGGAACACCGATTTTATGATCAGTTAGACAAATGAATAGTGCCCAGTGATCGTTCCCTGTGGCACGCTGTTGTTAAAGGGCCCATAAGAGGACAACTTTACAAACAAGCTGCATCTGTGCTGTAAAATGTGAATGGCCCTGAAATGAAGCAAGTTGGAAATAATGACTTGAGTGTGAGGATGAGGATGTGTAAAAAATAATATGAAACATTCTAATCGAAGCTAGAGAAGCAGACAGACCTTGAAGAAATGTAATCCTGGTCTGAATGCTAACCACACTTTTGCCTTAAGAACGACTAAACCAACTTGTATGATTAAAAACGGCCTATGTGGCATCAATACGTCAGAAACATTTATTCTAGTGTCAAAATTGACTACAAAGTGTAAATAGGATAATTTTTGTCATAAATTCAGTATATTCCAAAACAGACTTTTGTGAAATTTGTGTAACTGAGGATGCCACAAATTGCATGAGGTTTGGGTTTTCATTTCAATCCTGTCCACACAGGGCCACCGCGGCTTAACTCACACAGGCAGCCCAATTCTGATCTTTTTTCTACTAATTGGTCTTTTGACCAAACACATATAATCTTTTCACGTCAGATCTTTTTCAGAGCTGATCTGATTGGTCAAAAGACCAATTAGCTAAAAAATATATATCAGAATTGGGCTGTCTGTCTGAACGCAGCCTGCCTGGCAGTCTAATCACAGTTGGCAGTAATCAAATAATCCGGTGCACGCTATCCAATCGCTCACCAGAATCAACCTACAACCAACCATTTATTTACAGACAGCCAAACAAACCATTAGTACGCAGGGCCCTCTGACAAGAAGATGTTGTCGTAAATATTATGTTGAAAGAAAAATAGTTTTTTTTAAACAGCTTGTGTTTATTCCATCTCAAACATTCTCACATTTGTGAACTAACATTTTCATCACAAACACAGCTGTCATCTGGAGCTACTACTCCAGAAACAAGCTACTACTCTAAAAACAAGCTGCTACTCTAGAAACAAGCTGCTACTCTAGAAACAAGCTGCTACTCTAGAAACAAGCTACTACTCCAGAAACAAGCTACTACTCTAAAAACAAGCTGCTACTCTAGAAACAAGCTGCTACTCCAGAAACAAGCTGCTACTCCAGAAACAAGCTACTACTCTAAAAACAAGCTTCTACTCTAGAAACAAGCTGCTACTCTAGAAACAAGCTGCTACTCCAGAAACAAGCTTCTACTCTAGAAACAAGCTGCTACTCCAGAAACAAGCTACTACTCTAAAAACAAGCTTCTCCTCTAGAAACAAGCTGCTACTCCAGAAACAAGCTACTACTCTAAAAACAAGCTTCTACTCTAGAAACAAGCTGCTACTCCAGAAACAAGCTACTACTCTAAAAACAAACTTCTACTCTAGAAACAAGCTGCTACTCTAGAAACAAGCTGCTACTCCAGAAACAAGCTTCTACTCTAGAAACAAGCTGCTACTCCAGAAACAAGCTACTACTCTAAAAACAAGCTTCTCCTCTAGAAACAAGCTGCTACTCCAGAAACAAGCTACTACTCTAAAAACAAGCTTCTACTCTAGAAACAAGCTGCTACTCCAGAAACAAGCTACTACTCTAAAAACAAGCTGCTACTCCAGAAACAAGCTACTACTCTAAAAACAAGCTTCTACTCTAGAAACAAGCTGCTACTCCAGAAACAAGCTACTACTCTAAAAACAAACTTCTACTCTAGAAACAAGCTGCTACTCCAGAAACAAGCTGCTACTCCAGAAACAAGCTGCTACTCCAGAAACAAGCTGCTACTCTAGAAACAAGCTGCTACTCCAGAAACAAGTTACTACTCTAAAAACAAGCTGCTACTCTAGAAACAAGCTTCTACTCCAGAAACAAGCTACTACTCTAGAAACAAGCTGCTACTCTAGAAACAAGCTGCTACTCCAGAAACAAGCACTACTCTAAAAACAAGCTTCTACTCTAGAAACAAGCTGCTACTCCAGAAACAAGCTACTACTCTAAAAACAAACTTCTACTCTAGAAACAAGCTGCTACTCCAGAAACAAGCTGCTACTCCAGAAACAAGCTGCTACTCCAGAAACAAGCTGCTACTCTAGAAACAAGCTGCTACTCCAGAAACAAGTTACTACTCTAAAAACAAGCTGCTACTCTAAAAACAAGCTGCTACTCCAGAAACAAGCTACTACTCTAGAAACAAGCTGCTACTCTAGAAGCAAGCTGCTACTCCAGAAACAAGCTACTATTCTAAAAACAAGCTGCTACTCTAGAAACAAGCTGCTACTCCAGAAACAAGCTACTACTCTAAAAACAAGCTGCAACTCCAGAAACAAGCTACTACTCTAAAAACAAACTTCTACTCTAGAAACAAGCTGCTACTCCAGAAACAAGCTGCTACTCCAGAAACAAGCTGCTACTCCAGAAACAAGCTGCTACTCTAGAAACAAGCTGCTACTCCAGAAACAAGTTACTACTCTAAAAACAAGCTGCTACTCTAGAAACAAGCTTCTACTCCAGAAACAAGCTACTACTCTAGAAACAAGCTGCTACTCTAGAAGCAAGCTGCTACTCCAGAAACAAGCACTACTCTAAAAACAAGCTTCTACTCTAGAAACAAGCTGCTACTCCAGAAACAAGCTACTACTCTAAAAACAAACTTCTACTCTAGAAACAAGCTGCTACTCCAGAAACAAGCTGCTACTCCAGAAACAAGCTGCTACTCCAGAAACAAGCTGCTACTCTAGAAACAAGCTGCTACTCCAGAAACAAGTTACTACTCTAAAAACAAGCTGCTACTCTAGAAACAAGCTGCTACTCCAGAAACAAGCTACTACTCTAGAAACAAGCTGCTACTCTAGAAGCAAGCTGCTACTACAGAAACAAGCTACTACTCTAAAAACAAGCTGCTACTCTAGAAACAAGCTGCTACTCCAGAAACAAGCTACTACTCTAAAAACAAGCTGTTACTCTAGAAACAAGCTGCTACTCTAGAAACAAGCTGCTACTCCAGAAACAAGCTACTACTCTAAAAACAAGCTGTTACTCTAGAAACAAGCTGCTACTCTAGAAACAAACTGCTACTCCAGAAACAAGCTGCTACTCTAGAAACAAGCTTCTACTCTAGAAACAAGCTGCTACTCCAGAAACAAGCTGCTACTCTAGAAACAAGCTGCTACTCTAGAAGCAAGCTGCTACTCTAGAAGCAAGCTGCTACTCTAGAAACAAGCTGCTATTCCAGAAACAAGCTGCTACTCTAAAAACAAGCTTCTACTCTAGAAACAAGCTGCTACTCCAGAAACAAGCTTCTACTCCAGAAACAAGCTGCTACTCCGGAAACAAGCTACTACTCCAGAAACAAGCTACTACTCTAGAAACAAGCTTCTACTCAGAAAACAAGCTTCTACGCTAGAAACAAGCTGCTACTCTAGAAACAAGCTTCTACTCTAGAAACAAGCTGCTACTCTAGAAACAAGCTACTACTCTAGAAACAAGCTACTACTCCAGAAACAAGCTACTACTCTAGAAACAAGCTACTTCTCCAGAAAGAAGCTACTACTCTAGAAACACGCTGCTAATCTAGAAACAAGCTTCTACGCTAGAAACAAGCTGCTACTCTAGAAACAAGCTACTACTCCAGAAACAAGCTACTACTCTAGAAACAAGCTGCTACCCAAGAAACAAGCTTCTACTCTAGAAACAAGCTGCTACTCTAGAAACAAGCTACTACTCCAGAAACAAGCTACTACTCTAGAAACAAGCTACTTCTCCAGAAACAAGCTACTACTCTAGAAACAAGCTACTTCTCCAAAAATAAGCTACTACTTCAGAAACAAGCTTCTACTCTAGAAACAAGCTGCTACTCTAGAAACAAGCTGCTACTCTAGAAACAAGCTGCTACTCTAGAAACAAGCTTATACTCTAGAAACAAGCTGCTACTCCAGAAACAAGCTGCTACTCCAGAAACAAGCTACTACTCTAGAAACAAGCTGCTACTCTAGAAACAAGCTGCTACTCTAGAAACAAGCTGCTACTCTAGAAGCAAGCTGCTATTCTAGAAACAATCTGCTACTCTAGAAACAAGCTTCTACTCTAAAAACAAGCTACTATTCTAGAAACAAGGAACTAATCAAGTTGTTTCATGGTTGGTACCGTGGCTGTTTGGGATATTACACCCCAAAAACACCTCTCGTTCATGGCTTCTTGCATTTCTTAATGAGCAAGCTAAAAAGCCATGCCAAATCAATGAGTTCAACCCCTCCTTAATATAATTTCTGTCTCTAACAGCCATCATAGGATTAATTCATCAATGTCTGCTGAAAGCCATCTAATGCTAAGGGGACTACTATTGGCTTTGCTTTGGTAGAGTGTCATAATAAGAACCTTTTCATGAGTGTTGTTGTGCTGAAGTGGGGATTGCACCTGTAGCTACTCCATTGAGTTAATGCTGGAGAGCATTACCCTGTGAAGAGGCTGACCCTGTCGTTTAACCCCAGCCACTGCACAACGCTCTGTTTGCTTACCTTTCATCTCTGTCCCCTTTCTTTTCCATATTCAGCATCAATGGTGGCTGATATGGCTGATAGTTGTTGCCCATTATCTTGGAACGAGATTAATAGAATTGGCGGCGTGGCCCGCTTTCATGACGGTAAATCGGAGATGTGAACTGCCATCAATTTCATTAGAGGCTGAGGTGCTTCCTCTCAGTTTTTCCATAATTTTCTTTAGTACTCGCCGCGCTCTAAGCTTTGCTTGTCATCATCGCTTTTGACATTTCTCCTGCTTTATATTCATTTGTCTGCATTAAATAGGAACATCTTTCAATGCTCTGCTTCAATTCCAGAGGTGTCTGATTGTATTATGTCATTTGGCATTTATCTTCTCCCACACAGCTCTCTAAATAAATCTGTTGCCGTTGTTGTGGTTTTATACACGGTAGCCAGTGGCGTTGATTGACCGTATGATGACATGTACACTACCGGTCAAAAGTTTTAGAACATCTACTCATTCAAGGGTTTTTATTTATTTTTACAATTTTATGCATTGTGGAATAATAGTGAAGACATCAAAACTATGAAATAGCACATATGGAATCATGTAGTAACCAAAAAAGTGTTAAACAAATCAAAATATATTGTATATTTGAGATTCTTCAAATAGCCACCATTTGCCTTGATGACGGCTTTGCACACGCTTGGCATTCTCTCAACCAGCTTCATGAGGTAGTCATCTGGAATGCATTTCAATTAACAGGTGTGCCTTCTTAAAATTAATTTGTGAAATTTCTTTCCTTCTTAATGCTTTTCAGCCAATCAGTTGTGTTGTGACAAGGTGTGTGTGGGGGGGTTATACAGAAGATATTTGGTAAAAGACCAAGTCCATATGTGTTTGTTATGGGCAGGAATTTCACTGGGGACAGGGGGGACATGTCCTCCCTACATTCTGAAATAGCATTTTTGTCCCTGCCCAGTTTTATCATTGGAATATGATACAAAACAAGGCAACGGTGTGCTTTATGACCATGCGGACACCTCCAACCGATCGGGTAGGCTGTTTGGAGTGTTTATCCGACTGTATAAATACATTTAAAAAATTAAGTTATGTCGCCCCCACTTTTAAAACCAAAGTTGAACCCCTGGTGATTGTCATAGAACGATAGGACTACTTCCTATTGATGTGTGAGACCCTCAGCTTCCCAATGCTATGCAGCTTGTGATGTACCCTTCCACCACAAATTGACGTACAGTCGGATGAACTAATAAACATTTTGGCGGGACTTCCCAGCCTCCAATGGCTGTGGATATGTAACCCGATACCTTAGAGTTTTCAGAGGTGAACTCAATTGAAATAGGGAAGCAGGACTATCAGCCAAAACTGGCACCGAGCGAAGTCCTCAAGGCCTGTTGCCTCCTAGGTGGCCTTTCTTATACAGTAAATGTAAGAACAGACGCCTGAGATGAGAAGCAGGTACGGGGAGTCAACATTTAATAAGGAACAGACATGAAACAAGACAGGCACAGCGTTAACACACGGGCAAAACAACGACATTTGACAAACAATGCTGAAGCGGGGAACAGAATTTATGCAGAAGTTACGCAGAAGCAACAATATTGTATTTATGGCCCTAGAATGTTATATATTTTTCTGACCTTCTGACAGCTGCTGAATTACATGACCTTAAAGCTAATATTCTTTGAGACTATGACAATTTTACTTCCTGGTGCGAGAGTGACAGAGACTGCAAACAATCCTGTTTAATAATACATGCTTAAATGAGTGAGCTAACCTGGAAGCCTGCCATCCATCTAAATGTAGCATGTGGTGCCCTTGTGGGCCACCAAGGTTCAGGGCAGCTCTGCCTTGAGCTGATGGAGGTGACTTGTAGTGAGCAGGAATTTCCCTGTGTTCATTCAGGCTGCTTGTATACATCTAGGCCTACTTCACTGGGGCCAGGCCAGGCCTCTAAGTCAACCTCCACTCCGATGCACAGGTAAACACAATGCAATTATATCTCCAACATTCATCAGGACATCTGAGTAGCGCTCCCGTGTTGCCCACATTGAGTCGGCACATGTATAATTTGATACTCAGCCTGAGTCCCAGACCTATCGAGCGAACCTGGGTGTTCCTGCCGGAGCGATTACAAGTAATCCTGGGGCAGCATTTTCACAGATCAATGTGAGGCGCTTCAGACTCTCATACATAATTTGCCACTGAAGTGATCAAGTGAAGTGATCCGAGACGTTATCAGGGTCTTTAAAGTCCCGTCGAATGAAATTTGAAATCGATCCCCTGTATAGGACACACACAAGTAGGTGTGTGGGTGGGTGCACACACACAAACACACACACGCACATCAATACAAATTCATACAGTTGTGTACACACCCTAACATAATTCACTTCATGAGGACATCATTGAGTATAAAGTGTTTAATTGTCATCAAACATCAACAGGGCATTAGACCGATGGGTTAAACATTAAAATGGACATTACCACATGGCTCTTACATTTGACGGTCCACTACAACAATGATATTACATGTATTCCACATACAGTACTGTGCGAAAACAACAAATGCCGTCCTTTCCCTCTAAAGCAATCAATAATATTATTGTCTTGCCTTGTGCTCGTTTGTTTTCATTATTCTCAACTAATGAGACAAGCATATTCTTTGAGACAAGCATATTCTCCCCTGCAAGGCACCAGGAGTACACACCATTAATCAACAACTATGCTTTAACTGTGCGGCTGCCGCCTAGGTTTGTCTGCTACTGTGATAGCAGCTGTCACAATGGAACAATGTTCATGGGTGCCTTTCCATCAATTCAGACCTCAAACCACACTCGAGGCATGGGGAAGGACCCCTTCATACTACAGTATCTTCAATCAGCTTGTCGTTATACAGCTGCTGAATAACACACTGATGTGGAGAGTCCTGATTTATGAAAGTAGACTGAGGTCAGTGTATCCCTGAATTCTGTGAGAATAAAGTGGCGCTTAGAGGTCTTAATTGACTGCAGTGCTCTGTGTCTACCCACAAGCCCTTGCTTCTGAAGCCGCTGCAGGAAGCCAGTTAGGTTGAGCGTGGCAGGGCCACGGGGGACCCAGACACAGCTGATTGGTATGCACACGTACAGTATGTTCCCTCCATTCTTTATTGTCCTTCACGGAGAGTTGCCATTGCACAATAAAAAGTGAGACTGCATTAATATGCTATTTATTATCCTTCCTCCGACAGGAAACAGAGGAGGGAGAGACACAAACCTGATATTACCATATCGTAATCCAACCGAATGGGTTTAGAGTAATTTAATAATGTATTACACCGTGTGTACACAGGGTTGACTTGGACGCTTGTAAAAAAATCCCTTGGAACAATGTCAATGCATTCAATACGGGCAGATCGGTGTCCCTTTGGATGCTATTGGACAAGGTGAAGTAGTTAAATTATTTTATGAACTGCAGTCAAGAGCTATAGAGACTCCAGTAACTCCTCTTAGATGTGTATTATACATTAAATCAATAAGAGCAAATATTTGCCATTTCCTGACTGTGTGATGTGCCCTGCGTTATCACTTAACCTTTATGTAGGGAAGCTCTCGGGTGGTCACTTCCTCTTGCATAAGAAATACAGCCACGGCAATCGAAGAATGTGTTGTATTAAAAGCCTGAAAAGTGAGGACCAAAGGATGTTTTATCTGTCCGGGAACACGCTGTCGTTTTCCCATTTTATTCAGCCAAAGCAGCGCTATTGATGTAAAACCAGTAACCCTGGGCTGTAATTACTCTGTGCATTCTTATCGCCAGAAACTAGGAGGGAGGAAAAGACAGGCGAGAATGAGAAAAAAAGGCTTTGGCTGAGGAACTTTTCATCTGGCCTGTCAATCAGCTGGATTGATGCTTCCGGACCACTGTAGTTAACACATTTTTTTTACAAGATTAGCTTAAAGAAAAACATATCTCTATGTTTCTTTTTTCTTTCATGAGTTACAGACAGTTGTTTTGCATTATCTCTTGTTTTGTTGCTTCTCTTTTATGTTTGTTTTAAAAGTATCTTAATTTCATATTTAATAGTCTACGTATATGTTAGTATTACGTATTGTCATTACCACCTAACCACCATCAGAAACAATTTTGGTGGGTTTTGACTAGATGGGATACAGCTTTTGTCAGATTTGACTTATCGTAGAAGCTTAGGAGAACTTGCGCAGCAGGTTAGGAGAATTAACATTGGAGGTCAGGGTAATTAGGTTAAGGTTAGGAAAATGGTTAGGGTTAGGTAAAATGCAGAAAAATTCAACTTTTGATGTTAATTTGACCAAAGCTGTTGTTCTTCTACCCATGAACACGTTGGTGGGGGCAGACAAGTAGTTGTATTCCGTATTAGCCATCATAGCCCAGTTGTCTCATAAAGGATACTGTTCTGTACCAGCAGCAAGAGCTACTGTAGTAGTTTACTGTATTTCCTTGATCCCTCTTTCCCTTCAATTCCCAAGCAAGAATAAATGCTACAGTTCTGTAGCGCAGGTCAATTATAGATCAGAGTGCAGAGCCAGGAGCCTTGTAGTTTCATGCTAATGGTTCACTGTTGATCATACAGATGTATGAACTTAATTTGAGCCAGTTTGCTACAGCAGGAAAACAACCCTGCAGCAACAGGACATTTGAATTACGGATTATAATTAATGGAAATCTTTATAGGGGTTGATACATTTTTCCTAAGGAAAATCAAGTCTGACATTTCTAAGTGGAAAATACTAACTTTCAGAAGTCTTTTTAAACCTGAACTACACAACAAGTTTTACATTTCTGGCATTGCAGGATCAAATAAAATGTATTTATAAAGCCCTTTTTACATCAGCAGATGTCACAAAGTGCTTGTACAGAAACCCAGCCTAAAACCCCAAACAGCAAGCAATGCAGATGTAGAAGCACGGCGGGTAGGAAAAAGGCAGAGAGAGAGAGAGAGAGAGAAAGAATCAAAAACAGCAGTTCCAGAAGAAGGTAACACTTCTGGTGAACAGGTCAGGGTTCCGTAGCCACAGGCAGAAAAGTTGACATTGAGCAGCACCGCGACAAGGTAGCACGTCTGCAGAACAGGTCAGGGTTTCATAGCCACAGGGAGAAAAGTTGAAACTGGATCAGCAGCACGACTGGGGACGGGGACAGCCAGGAGTCATCAGGCCAGGTAGTCCTGAGGCATCATCCTAGGGCTCAGAGAGGGGAGAGAATTAGAATTAGAGGGAGCATACTTAAGTTCACACAGGACACCAGATAAGACAGGGGAATTTCACTAGATACGACAGACTGACACTAGCCCCCTGGCAAATAGACTATTTATTCAGGAAAGTTCTCATGCAGCAGGGTGATCAAATTATGATCCTACGTCTGTAGCCATTTACTCGTTCTGCAATTACATCTACAGACTGTCTTCTATGAGGGCAGAGGGGGATATGGAGAGTGAGTAGACAGAGATTGAGTTCAGATAAGACCTGAAGTTGAAGTCTCTCTATCTCTCTCCTGTTACAGACAGACCTGGTGCAAGCCAAACCAGGTACACCCCAGCCATTACCTAAGCATTCCACAGGAAGAGATCCATAAGAAATTAAGTATCCAGACTAACTGGGTTAATCAGGTAATTGCTCAGAAGACTTGAGGTAGGAGAATGGATCAATGTTCACCAGATAAGATGTTTATGGGTATTCTCTGCTGTAGCTACATCAACTACCCAGAGTCAACGTAAGTGGTGACAATACATTTGTTGAATTCATTTAAATATCGATATTTGCATTCATGCAGCGGGTTTGTGAGACTGCAAAAAGGCTCCGCTGCTTACTGAGCATGATTAGTACCAACTTCTAGTGCTACTAAGATCTCTGTGTTCTGTTCAGAGGCCAGGAGTATACCACAAAGCAGGATAGAGGAGTTTGCTAGCAAATTTTGGCCAATTCTGAGTTCAACTCGGGATAACCGTTGACACGAAGGTGGCTCACGTTTTAGCCAGGTACATTTCTATGGCAACGAATCCTAAACTCTACCCTGCTTCAGGGAACGCCATTTTGTCCTGAACGAAGTGTCTGAACTGCGAGTTGAAGACCATTGAAATCATATTCCCTCCCACTCGCAAAGATTGAGTCATCATACCCTTCATTTTATGAAATATTTTCATATTCAAATGTTTTATGTGTTAATAATAATATCTCCCACCATAGATAAAATTACTTCTCTTTCATTTATTTCAGCAAAAATGAAAATGTGGCACTGACTCGCCCATGGATAGCTGTTTCAAAGTTGTCTCAATGAAGAGTTCGGCTTTCGACTCGTTGGGCAATCCATGTGTGACATGCACGCGCAGTTACAAGCCCGGCTTGAGTTGGCGGCAGGTGCAGGATCAATATCCACCTTTGTAACATGGATGAAGCCTGAGTTAGAACTTAAACTGGCAAGCTTAATATCATCCGGAATAGATCTAGCTAGCGTGGTAGTATACCCCTCAGGAAAGCTCTGAAGTAATACTGAGAGGGTATTTTCCCATAGCAAGACCATTGACTCCAACTTGCTCAGGACCTTTTCATAACACCCTCATACTCAAGTGGGAGTATTGAGGGTAACTGAAGTGATGTTGTTTAAGAGGCTGAATACAAAGTGAAGGCAGCATAATTCAACACACTGTGGCTGCTGCCGTGAAATATTGGGCGCTCAATGACTCGGATAGAGAGGGTAAAGTATGGAAGTGGGAGGGGCGGCGCAATGAGACATTATTTCTTCTAACACAAACAGGGACACACACAATACACACATGCAGACACACACACACAATTGCACATCCATACACACACGCATGCACACACACAGTCAGGGTGGGCCATTATTTCTAGGGAGGAATGAAATAGTGTACACTAAACAACAAAGGTGTACATTGAAATCCATACATGTGATTTACGACAATCCCGCCTTCTCACGTCCCATTTTTATCTGTTTTCTCAGTTTTTCTCGACATCCTTTTACAGCATGATGTATGCAGTGGGTTTTTCATATGAGTCAACAAACAGTGGTCTAAGGTGAGTTCTGGGTCTACAGTATACCACAAAAAGACCAATATCTCTTGCACAAACTGGTTGATATTCAGCATTGCGCAGGGCAGAAATAGAGACCCAAACTGAAGCGCTTCCAACAATTCACTGCCAAACAATTTTTCCGACTCAAATTGTAGTTCTAATTGTAGATAATAAGTATTTTGTCAATGAAGTTGACTTAGGTAACAAAACATGTCACTTATGCAGTTACGGTCAGTGCATTCAGAGGAGAAAAATAGAAAATAGCTTATTTCCTTTGAACCTGAAGGTGAGAAATAGATGTACCAGACTGAGCAGACAGTCTAGACAGTGGTCTACTACTCAGCTACATTATTTACACCTTTCAGTATTGACTAATGTACAACGCGAAACTCGGCCGGGATTCACACAGTAATATTGATCCAACAGCTCAACGTCCCACATCATTCATTAAAAAAAGTTTAAGATCCTCTCTCTTACCATTGCGTCTTCTTCTCACCAAGCGTGAAATTGATCGACTCATGATAGTTGTTCAACTACTCAAAGAATCTCACCGACTTTACTTTTTCATGTACACATTTCCTGGAGGAGGTGGGTTTATTCAAGGCTCTGTATCGTTATCTGCTCAGGGCCGAGAGCAAACACAAGCCCAATATAACGTTTACGGCCATCTTAAACATTGATGTTAGGGCTCCCCTCATGCCAGGGACTGTCACTATACAAGGACATTAAGAGGCACTGTTGCTGTTTGCGATACTGCAGAGTGATTGTTTCCCCCCGTCTATAGCCTGCATCACTTCACTACTCCTTTCTCTGTACTGTCGTATCACACGTCTACAAGTTATTCTCAAAGTCCAACAGTGAGGTTATACCGCTGTGCCAATCTGAAGGGATCCCCTTCCCTCTCGAGCACTGTATCTGAATGTCCTGAGTGCTGACCAAACTAGTGGGGTAGAGAGGTTTCCTAAAGATGTTGGACGGGGGGGAGTGGCAGGTAGGAACAGTGGTGCAGAGTGAGTCTCTCCCTGGTCGCTGCAGGACTCTGCTGGCCTGCCTGGCTTCCCTCCAGACAGCCCAGAGATCCACCCAACTAGCTGTCAGGAACGGAGGGGTCCTGGGACTCATTGGGAATGAGCAATCACCTACTGACCATGCCCACTAACCATCCCAGTACCCAGACTTAGGGACTTTGAGATTGTAATGGAGAGAGAGAGAGGGCTCTGTTCACAAACACAAACAGACCCCACAGAGCCCCAGGACAGCACACAATTAGACCCAACCAAATCATGAGAAAACAAAAAGATAATTACGTGAAACATTGGAAAGAATTTACCAAAAAACAGAGCGAACTAGAATGCTATTTGGCCCTAAAAAAAGAGAGTACACAGTGGCAGAATACCTGACCACTGTGACTGACCCAAAATTAAGGAAATCTTTGACTATGTACAGACTCAGTGAGCATAGCCTTGCTATTGAGAAAGGCCGCCGAAGGCAGACCTGGCTCTCAAGAGAAGACAGGCTATGTGCACACTGCCCACAAGATGAGGTGGAAACTGAGTTGCAATTCCTAACCTCCTGCCAAATGTATGACCATATTAGAGACACATATTTCCATCAGATTACATAGACCCACAAAGAATTAGAAAACAAATTCAATTTTGATAAACTCCCATATATATGGGGTGAAATACCACAGTGTACAATCACAGCAGCAAGATTTCTGACCTGTTGCCACAAGAAAAGGGCAACCAGTGAAGAACATACGCCATTGTAAATACAACCTATATTTATGTTTATTTATTTTCCCTTTCGTACTTTAACTATTTGCACGTCATTACAACACTGTATATTTACAAAATATCACAATGTCTTTATTCTTTTGGAACTTTTGTAAGTGTAATGTTCACTGTTAATTATTTATTTTTTATTTCACTTTTGTTTATTATCTATTTCACTTGCTTTAGCAATGTAAACATAAGAGAAAGAGAGAGAGAGGAAGAAGTGTGAAGGAGAGAGAGAAGGAAGAAGTGAAGGAGAGAGGGAGGGAGAGAGGATGAGAGGAGAGAGAAGATATGGTGAGGAAGGAGAGGCAGGAAGAGATACTGCAGGGACTAGAAATAGCAGTGAAGAAACGGAATCTGGAAATGGGAACTGTACATAAATGTACATAAATAAACAAAGTCTAATGTCTGTCTGGTGTACTAAAAGCCTGCATGACGTAATGCAATCCTGCGTTGTTTGTCGTGTGTCTGGCTATGTCTATGTCTGTGTGTGCATTTCCGCAATATACACATCTAGCAGCAACTACAGCGCGTTTGTCACTTACAATAACATTAAGATGTCGTCAGTGTAAAAATAAATACTTTTGAACATGTCTTGAGGGACATTGTACAGCATGTACCAAGAATGGATGCTGTATGATGAGTAATTTGTCAGCCTGTGGCAGAATGATTGAAGGCATTACCATACTTATGAGGTTCATGTGAGATGACACCAGAAAATGGTTTGCCAAAATGCGGTGCAGTCTCATTACTTTCTGCTGCACAAACGTAGGCTACTTTATACCCAAAGTGGGTGTTGATTTAGAGTAAACAGACCAGGCACAAAGCAAACTGCTCCTAAATGCCAAATCAGATACAGTCCAGACCACAGGAGGCTGGTGGTACCTTAATTGGGGAGGATGGGCTCGTGGTAATGGCTGGAGCGGAATAAGTGGAAGGGTATCAAACACTTGTTTTAATGCCTTTCCATTTACTCCATTCCAGCCATTTTAATGAGCCGTCCTCCCCTCAGCAGCCTCCCCTGGTCCAGACAGGTAAATACTACTCGGAGCAGCTCAGAGGAGCAGCAACGATGCCCCAGCCACACTAAATACACACAAAATAACTGCAATTAGCATTCAGCATTCAGGGCCAAGACGCTCAGGGGCTTCATAGAAAGGAAGATAAATATGTGATGCTTCCTCATTAGATCTTCATCCCTCCTCACCCTTGAGTTAGCCTGGCCTAGGGCTCATCAGGACTGCCTAGGAAACTCCTCTGTTCTCCAAGAAGAGGAGAATGGACTGCTAACCTCCGTGATCGTTAAACCAAGGGGGTAATAAACGGATACAAAAGCCGTAGCTAAAAACCTGACCATAAGTAGAAAATGGCAAACTCGACCAACTCCCTGATTCCCAATTAATTGTGATGCATGATTTCCCTTTCGATTCGCTCTTGACGTGCTTAAGATGCTTAATGTTACCACCACTCAAATGTACAGCATCATTAGTGGAATATTATGGGCCCTGCCATCGCTCTTCCCCTCTCCAGTGGTTTGTTATTGCCCTCATCACGCCAAGTGATGTAAACTCATGGCCAAGCACCATCTCTTTTACACCTCCACTGTCCATACTGCTAAACTTTCACAACGGCTGTAAAAATGCAACACTCTTCCCTGTACACGAGCGGTGAGGCATATAATAAAAGGAAATCTTTTTTTCCCATTGGTGTTGATGTGGTGGTGACAGAAAGAGCATATTACAGCAATGATTTAGTTTTTTGCTTAATTGATCATGGAAGAATGACAAACCACATCATAAATGGAACACATTACGGAATAATATTTTTTTTTCTAAATTGAGAAATTATCTGTATTGAGTTAGTAAGTATAGATTATAGTAATCCATATTGTTTGTGATGGGAAGCCTCTTCCAGTTTTGACAGAGAGAGAGAAGCTGGTTTTGTATTTCAAGCCAGAGAAAGGCTTATAACAATGAATTTCTCAGGAGATGGTTCTATGGCTCCTGTTCAGTCATGCCTACTGCCGAGACCAGAGCTGGCTGATGTGTCTCTTCCTGTCTGGGAACGATTGCTACATGCACATGGAATAGTTTTCTATTTCCTTATACCTGTCTTGCTCCACTTGGCACGATCGATTGTTACTTCCATTTAGTTTTGAGACAAAGGGACCACAGGTTGGGCTGAAACTATTTCATCTATCCCTGCCCGCCTCAGAAATCAAATCAAATTGTATTTGTCACATGCACAGAATACAACAGGTGTAGACGTATATAGAAGGAGTAGCGGCAGCGAGTGTGGGAGTGTGTGTGGGAGTGTCAGTGTAGTATGCGTGAGTGTGTGGGTAGAGTCTAGTGTGTGCAAAGAGCCAGTGCAAGAATGTCAGTGCAAAAAATGGGGGTCAATGCAAATAGTCTGGGTAGCCATTTATACACACAGACCAGATGGCAGGGAGCTCGGCCCAAGTGATGTACTGGGCCATACGCACTACCCTCTGTAGCCCCTTGCGGTCAGATGCCAAGCAGATGTCATAACAAGCGGGGATGCAGCCTGTCAAGATACTCTCAATGGTGCAGGTTTAGAACATTTTGAGGATCTGAGGACCCATGACAAATAATTTAAGCCTCCTGAGGGTGAAGAGGCGTTGTCGTGCCCTCTTCACGACTGTGTTGGTGTGTTTGTTCGGTGTGGATGTTGCCTGTAATCCATGGCTTCTGGTTGGCATATGTACAACTTCGTCGTCAATGCACTTATTAATGAAGCCAGTGACTGATGTGATAAATTACTCAATGTATTGGATGATTCCCAGAACATATTCCAGTCTGTGCAAGCGAAACAGTCCTGTAGCTTAGCATCCACTTCATGTAACCACTTCCGTATTTAGCGCGTCACTGGTACTTCCTGTTTGAGTTTTTGCTTGTAAGCAGGAACCAGGAGGATAAGGTTAAGGTCAGATTTGCCAGATGGAGGGCAAGGGAGAGCTTTGTATTAGTCACTGTGTGTAGTAAAGGAGATCTAGAGTTTTGTATGAGTCTCTGTGTGTGTAGTAAAGGAGATCTAGAGTTTTGTATTAGTCTCTGTGTGTGTAGTAAAGGAGATCTAGAGTGTTGTATTAGTCTCTGTGTGTGTAGTAACGGAGATCTAGAGTTTTGTATTAGTCTCTGTGTGTTTAGTAAAGGAGATCTAGAGTTTTGTATGAGTCTATGTGTGTGTAGTAAAGGAGATCTAGAGTTTTGTATGAGTCTCTGTGTGTTTAGTAAAGGAGATCTAGAGTTTTGTATTACAGTTTTTCTCATTTGCTAAGACACACTAAATGAAACTGAGATCCGCTTGATCTTCATCATCACATTTTTAGCACAGCAGAAGTCTTCTCTTGCAAATGTTTTAACACTTTTTCATTTGTTTCACACATTTTTCACACCCTTTGTCAAAACAGTTACATCTGATCTCATTGAAAGACCCCGAACTCTATTGGATTCACTGTGTTGAACAAAAGGAAAACATCTATTCACAGCTGATAGAAAGTACCTGCATAATTATAAATCTCTATGCACCTGTGTGAAACTCATTTGCACAACTCTTCAATCAGCAATCAGTCCTCATCCATCTATAAAAGATGCCACCTCTGTGTTGCTATTTGCAAGCATGGATCAAAGAGGCCATAGGCATGGAAGGAGACCAAGAGGCCATGGCAGAGGGGCCCGAGGAAGAGGAGTTTGTATGCGTGGTGGAGGAGCTGCAGCAGCAAGAGGACGAAATCGAGCTCAAGTTTCAAATGAAATTCGGGCAACAATTATTGACCATGTCATCAATCATGGCTTGTCCTTCAGAGAGGCTGGACAAAGGGTCCAGCCCATTCTGAGTCGGAGCACTGTGGCATCTATTGTCAGGCTTTTTCGGAATGAGAACAGGTAATTCACAGTGTTACTGTAATGTATACCACTGTGTATTTCAGCTTTACTGTATTGCCCTGTTAGCAGAACAAACTGTGTCTACAGTAATGCAGATGTTTTATCAATCCCATTTATGTGACTGTCATACAGTAATGTCAATTTTGACATGCTTTTTGCTTTTACTTTATAGAATCCACACATTACCACACACTGGTGGCAGAGGAAAGATATTTAGTATTGAACAGGAGTCTGCCATTGTAGATATGGTAGTGGCAAACAATGCAATCAGACTGCGTGACATCCAGGCAGCAGTAATTGCAGATCAGGGAGCATTTAGAAATATAAACAGTGTGAGTTTGGCAACTATAGATCGAGTCCTTAAACGAAACCATGTCAGAATGAAGCAGCTGTACAGAGTTCCATTTCAAAGAAACTCTGACATTGTAAAGGAGGCACGATTCCAGAATGTGCAGGTACAGATTTTTTATTGTAATACCTTGTTTACCATAGTTACATGCGACTGGAATAATTTGCTTTATGAATTTGCTCTTTTTCTTAGAGAATAATGGTGCTTGAAGCTGAAGGGGCACATCACAAATTCATTTTTGTGGATGAAGCCGGCTTCAACCTCTGTAAAGTGAGGAGACGCGGGAGGAACATCATTGGGCAGAGGGCCACTGTCACAGTGCCAGGTCAGAGGGGTGCCAATATCACCATGTGTGCTGCCATCTCCAATGATGGGGTCCTTTGCCACATACCAACTATTGGCCCATACAATACAGAACGCCTCATCACATTTCTTGATGCATTGAAAGAAATACTGATTCCACCCGAAGAGAGAGGGCTGTTGAGGCCTGGCATGACTCTGTATGTCATAATTTGGGACAATGTGGCTTTCCACCACTCTCGCCTTGTGAATGAATGGTTTGCAGCACAGCCTCGTATTATGATGCAATTCCTCCCTGCATACTCGCCTTTTCTGAACCCAATCGAGGAGTTCTTCTCTGCTTGGAGGTGGAAGGTGTATGATCACCGGCCATATGAGCAGATGCCCTCCTGGAGGCAGTGAATGCTGGTTGCCTGGCAATAGGTGCAGAGGACTGCCAGGGATGGATACGCCATGCAAGGAGATATTTCCCTCGGTGCATTGCAAGGGAAAACATTCAATGCGATGTTGATGAAAACCTGTGGCATAATCGTCAAGAACGAATGGACTAAATGTGAAAGATAAAATATATATATATATTTTTTTTCCAGTATTTCCACCCATAAGTTTCCTTTGGTAGCTTTTTTTTCCGGTATCCATTTGAGTTTGTAAAGTATCATATTTCATATTGATGGCTGTATTTTGTTGTCCATTGTGTAATGATTGATTGAAAGAATAAATTAATTTGACCACAAGTTGTGGTGTTTGATGGAAATATTTGCTTATGTTGCATGTTTTTAATGTTTTGTGAGTGTTAGAGCATTTTGCTAACAAAATGAGTCCTTTTGGCCATTGAGCTTCAGTTTTATCCTGTGTGTTAACTGTTTTGAAAATGTGATGTCAGAGTGGGCAAATGTGTTTAAGCAATCGAGAAAAACTGTAGTCTCTGTGTGTGTAGTAAAGGAGATCTAGAGTTTTGTATTAGTCTGTGTGTGTAGTAAAGGAGATCTAGAGTTTTGTATTAGTCTGTGTGTGTAGTAAAGGAGATCTAGAGTTTTGTATTAGTCTCTGTGCGTGTAGTAAAGGAGATCTAGAGTGTTGTATTAGTCACTGTGTGTTTAGTAAAGGAGATCTAGAGTTTTGTATTAGTCACTGTGTGTGTAGTAAAGGAGATCTAGAGTTTTGTATGAGTCTCTGTGTGTTTAGTAAAGGAGATCTAGAGTGTTGTATTAGTCTCTGTGTGTGTAGTAAAGGAGATCTAGAGTGTTGTATTAGTCACTGTGTGTGTGGTAAAGGAGATCTAGAGTGTTGTATTAGTCTCTGTGTGTGTAGTAAAGGAGATCAACCCAGAAGTCTGTAGCTCAAACACATAATGTTTAAAAGCGGTAGAAGTCTAAAATCATGCTGGCGCGATGGTGGGACTCATTGGGTTAAATGAAGTTCATTTTCAAACTTTTTAATTAGGATATGCTGTCTTTGGAGTGCATGACATACAGATATGGTTCTGTATCAATGGACACAGTTTATTTCAAAGATTTTTATGCAAGTCAGCATGCCATTACTATCCTCACAGGTATGCAACTATGAGGCAGAGTGTTTTTAAACTCCTGCTCTAACTAGTAATTAGGGCAGTGTCCTTGTCATGGTAAGTACACCACAAAGAGATATTCTAGTAAGGCTCTCTCACTTCCTGATTTCTTCACTGATTCTGGGTTTGTAGTCATTTCTGGCCATCTCCGCAGTCTGCAGTGAAATGGCATAGGCTTCTGCTGCGGTTGATTTTAAAAGACAGGGAGTTTTTACTTTAAAATATCCCCCCGTCTGCATGCACGGACACACTTTTCATTGTGCACACAAGATGTTTCACCACTGCAGCGAATGTTTTATATTCTTCGGATAATAGGTTTGTCTAAGACAGGTAAGCCGCAGCAGAAACATCACTAAGCTCGGAGGGCAAATTGGCTCGTATGTACAGTTTATCGCGGCAACTGTCTCGGTAAGTCACCTCTAAGAGTTTCCAGATCATACACATAAGGTGCATTTACCAGGCTCAGACTAAATGACCTCAACAGTAACACCGCGATACAGGCTTGAACTCCTCTTCTGTAAATAGTCACAGGCGGAGTGCGCTGCACTGCTAAGTGTCATTGTTCAAACAACTTGACAATATTGAATATGACAGACCAATCCGATCCCAATATAGCCTTATGAACCAAAGTAGCAAATACAGATACCGATCTCCTTCCATTTGTTTGTGAAAAACTAGAGGTACAGCAGGCGTGCACTTGGGGTATGAACACACATTTATATGACAGTCATATGAGGTGAACAGTAACAATAAACAGGCGGATTGTTGTCTATTCTTCTTTTCGTCTCTCTGACTGTTTGTGACGACACCCATTGGTCTCTATTGCGAAAACGTTCCATTTAATAATTGATAGAGTAGCTTTGGTAAACAGTGAAATGTTCCAGATATGTAGATCTTCCTGTCCTCTAGCAATCTCAAACAACAGAAAAAAGATTTGAGGGCTTCTTTCCTGAGCGGTCACCATTAGCGACAGATTCATGGTTCATCTATTTGGGCAGTTTTCAGTGCTTTGTCCAACCTACCATCGCTATCACTTCAATTAATTACTCTCAATTAAGATGCTATAAACCAGCCCTCAATCTAAAGAATTGCTAATAAGCTAATTTAGGGACATTGAACACTGAAACAGAGATGGTGAGTGGAAGATAATGAACCCTAAGCTTGATGTCAGCCCTGTCTGCCGCTCGTCTCCTCACTATGCGACGGGAGGGATTCAATGATTGACATAAAATCAATCGAGACTTTAAGGTGGAAACTGGAAATATGGAAGATGGACGGACACCTCTACAAAACGGCCAACAAGACAACAAAAGGAGCCATGAAGATAGAGATGCAGAGGTTTAGAACATACTGTCGAACACAGATACAAAACCAGACCGTGTTGTCTAAAATATACTGTAGGACAACAGCTGTAGAAAATATGATACGAATATTTACTGTATTATTTACTGTAAACACACTATACAAGACACTATAGGCATGTCATATTGCTGACGTTGAGAGCATGTTAATGAGGCCGTAGGCCCTGGGTGTGAAACCAGCCATGGGAACACAAACTTATTCTTGCACAGCTCAGACAAACATATTGCAAAGAGTGGCTACCAGGTCACCAAAACACACCTATTATGGGCTGATGCTAACAAAATGTTACATACACTCATTACTGTCACACACCAGTCAGAACTCTGAGTGAAACCATTAGGGAATGCTGGAACTAAAGAACAATGCACCTTATTTCTGAAGAAAGCAATGTTCTTCCATGTTGCAACAGCAATACGTTCATGCTAATATGTGTTGTAATTGCATGATAGTCAGGCCCCATGTGTCAACAAGCGTTGTTCAGCAGAGTGCTTATTAGCTGGTGGGAGACTTCGGGAAATGTGATTGGTCATGCTTCAAGCAGCAAGAGCTGTATAACCAATGGAATTTGGTGAATAATTTCAACATCTCATCCCCTTCGCTTTATGTGATATGTTGCACTTAACTATGTTATATTACATGTTCGATTTGGTTATAGACCTTCGTTTTCACTGGTGGGTAAAACCAATGAGTAACCTAACGGAACAAATTGTGTCAGCTGCTTGTCCCTGGCTTCCACGTAAATGTCTTCCACCTGCCTTCTTCTTGATAGGTGCATATTTTGTGAGATGTAGCGTTTCACTCTCTCACTTTTCTCCCTTCACACCTCTCGTCGCCAAGGTCCCAGGTGGATTCAGAGCAGCCCAATCTGAATAAGACAAACTGTTCCATGCTCGTTTATCTGTTATAACACCATACCCTGAGGATTCTGGGTCAGGGGCTCACTGAGGGGATACGTACGTTACAATGTATTGTTGACGTGAGAGGTTCATGTAAAAAGACATGATAGTGCCATAATATCATGTGTACTCTCTAGGATGCACCGCCCAACAATATTGTAGTGCTCTTCAGCCCTGCTACCGATGGGCCACAGTGTGTGTATCGTTATCACACCTGCTTTAGCTGGTCAAGGCCCGGATGATCCGTTGAAAAGTAGAAATAGGTGGTGTGGCACTAGGTTGGGTCAAATGGCTGCGTACACTGCAGCCCTCCAGGATATGGATTGATACTGGAGCAGAGAAAAGGGAAAACATATGTTACTATCCTTCCCCAAAGGGATACGGGACTGTCACTCTGACTGAACAGCCCAAGGGCATGGTGTCCAGAGGAAAAGAGAAAATGACAACATTTTCCATATTTCCAGTGACATTCTTGAAACCTTGCTAGAATGTTGCATACAGTACTAGTTGAGATTAATCACATTTAAACCATTATTACTGTCGTTTTTATCTTGTCAATGTGAGACTACAAAGACAATGATAAAGAAGGCCCAAGGAGTTCCACCTGACATGTAAGTTACACTGCTGTTAAGAAATGTAACTGATCTGTATTGCCTCTCATCTCCTTGAGCATTGCTTTGGGGTCTCATGTAAGTGCAACTCCCTCCATTCTTTCTGGGGACATTTATTGACTGCTACAGATACAGGATCTTACAGTTTTTTTACAATCGCTAGGACCCATTTATCAATACTTAGGTCACTTTTTCAAAACTCCTAACCAACTTTCAGCTTGTCACAGCAGATCATTTCACATGCGAAATGCACTAAAACTAACGAAACACTTCATACATGTCTCAAATCAACTCATTCTTCCATAACACTAGCAAAGGTTGTCACACAACAAGCACACTTTGTCACTCATAAAACAATGACCTAAAAAACACTAACAACAGGTAGCATTACACAATGTTTTCTTTTGCAAAATGTCTTTACAAAACAAGAATGACAGAGGCTCTACTGTTTAGAATTCACTGCAGTACATGCTACAGGAATGAGTCAGACATGGTGCAATATGCTTCAATATGTTTTGGCATTTTTTGGCATTGAGTGATTCCAAAATACAAGAATTTGTATATACACCATCTACCGATACAGATACAGTAGCATTGCTAGTCAACCCTGTCTTCTGCATTTGGCCACAGGTTCTCATCCACATCACATCTTATGTCATCTTGGGCAATACACCTAGGAAATAATATTTTGGCATGCCTGGTCCATCCCTGGCAGTCTTCTGCAGATATGTCCAGGCATCCAGCATTCATTGCGGCAGGTAGCCTAGTGGTTAGAGCTGTCGTTCTGCCCCTGAACAAGGCAGTTAACCCACTGTTCCTAGGCCATCATTGTTAATAAAAAAAACATTTTAACTGACTTGTCTAGTTAAATAAAGGTTAAATAAAAAATTATAATAAATAATATAAAAAAACTTAAGGAATGGTGTCCAGGAGGGACATTTGATCATGTGGATGGTGGTCATAAACCTTCCACTTCCATGAGGAAAATAATTCCTCTATGGGGTTGAGGAATGGAGAGTAAGGTGGGAGGAAAAGTGACACCATCCAGGGATGGGCTGCAAACCACTCTGTGACTGCACGGGAGTGGTGAAATGCCACATTGTCCCATACAATTATAAAAGTTGGCCGATTTCGCCTCACCGCAACCCTTTCCTCACCTGGCACAACCCTTCCATAGAGGTCATCCAGGAATGAAATGAGATGCTCTGTGTTGTATGGCCCAATTAGTGGTTTGTGTAGCAGCAATCCATCAGAGGATATTGCTGCACACATTGTGATGTTGGCACGCCTCTGGCCCGGGATATTCACTGTGGCTTTTTTCCCAATCACATTCCTTCCTCGCCACCATGTTTTGACCAAGTTAAAACCAGCCTCATCCACAAAGATGAATATGTGGGGTGTTTGCCTGGCTTCAATCTCCATGACTCTCTAAAATGAATCTACAAGGCAACATAAGAGTTAGGTTATTACGGTAGCTTACATTATACCTAAAAACATGCCATTGTGTTCTCAAAGGAAACAGTGTACAACTGCTTCATCCTGACTTGATGTTGTTTCAGGACTAGAAATAGTTGTTATGCTTACATTGTGAATATTTCCAAATGTAATGTTGTCTGCCAACACTCTGTCCCGAATCTCTGTGAGTTTTATGCCATTGTTTGTGATGACCATATCAACGATTGCAGTTTCCTGCACAGCAGTGAAAATCCTACCTCTCCCGCTTGTGGGACGTAACCGTTAGGTCCTAAGCATGTCAACAATTACACACAAGTGGATTTGGAGGCTTTGCTCAATTTACTTCTGTAATGTGCAGTTCAGTCAGATGCCCTTGCATCAATGCACATCTTACCTGTTGTTTTGCCGGACATTTCTCACAATAGATGCCACTGTTGAGCGTAGCAGATGTGGCTGCACTCTCAGACCAGCCTCTCTCATTGATAGACCATGATTTATTACATGATCAATTATAGTAGCCCTGATCTCATCTGAGACTGCAGCTCTTGATCTTCCTCTGTCTCCTTCCACCACGCATACGTACTCCTCTCCCTCTCCCAGCCACCCTTCTTCCTCTGTCAGCCACTTCTCTATCTCTGGCTGGGTCCATGTTTACATTACAGTACAGCATTATTCCTAAGATGTCCCCTTTTGTATAGATGGTAATGAAATTGAAAGACTAACACCTAGGTAGGTGTTCAGCTACAATGGGAATCAGCTGTGACTGGTCTAATTGTTTTGATAGTATTTTATTTTTTAGATTTGGAATATATTTCAACACGGTATTACTGTGGAAATGTAGCAAATTGGTGTCTTATTAAATGTTGTGTTATGTTAGGTTTTGAACTTAAGTTGAACAGTTCTGAAAAGAGTATGTAAACATGTGCAAATTGGCAGGTAGGTACATAGAGTATTGGTGGCGGTTGAAATTTGAAAGGTAGTCATTGAACGTGTTTTCTGCCAAAGCAATGAAAGATGATCCACAGGTTAGCCCACAGAGACTGCTGTAGTGCTCACTGTGTGGAGAGGTTTGAAAAAGTGACCTAAGTATTGAGAAATGGGTCCTAGCGATTGGAAAAAAACTGTAACTTGATCACTCTTTTGTTCCTGACAATTTTCCTGCACCCCAATGCAGATGAGCTTCCTGATTTAAATAAATTAGCTGAAAACCCACACTAACACACGGTAATATTAACAGTATTGCACTTTTCATGTAGCCTACTTTCGGCCAGCTAATAGCCTAACCACCAATCAAGCAACATTAGAGACAAAACAATTACAATCCTGTTGCTGCAGGATTATTTGTCTATCACAATATAGGTCAAATGAAGATCCTCTGAGCCCCAGGATTAATGAATGTCCAGTAACTCCAACACACTGTGTCAACCAGGGGAACACCTGAACATGAGTATTTGAAGAGAGCCATATTGATATCCTGATGTCAATCATGACATGGCTGCAGACAGGGCTCTAGGGTTCCCCACTATTCTCCACCTCCCCAAGGCCTGCTCTTGGGAAAGAAGAGCATTACTGGGTTATTACACTGGACTGGATTGATGGAAGAAGGTTTTCACTCACATGATCCTCTGTATTTCGCAACACCGTGCTTGAGAACGTACAGTATGGCTCTGAATACATACATAGTGGAAGAATAGCCCCTTAATTAATCTTTTGGTTCACGTGCGTGTCTTTAACACGTCTTAATTCGATGAAAGACAGTCCATTAACAGAAGACACTCTCTCCATCTGCCCTCTAATTGATGCCAACCTTTCAGCTGTCTCTAGTGTGCCACTTCAATACGCTGCTCTTGATCATCCTCTCCTCTTTCAATCTGTGCACCTGTTTGAGGTGACACTCTTTACGCACGCGTGTAAGACACTGTTTGTGTGGAGGGAGCATGCATCTGAGTATGTGTGGAGGGAGCATGCATCTGAGTATGTGTGGAGGGAGCATGCATCTGAGTGTGTGTGTGTGTGTGTGTGTGTGTGTGTGTGTGTGTGTGTGTGTGTGTGTGTGCGCAGTATGCATCAGACTGTTGTCCTATGTTTCCTAGTTCTTGTCAGACTTGATTAATAACACGTCTCCCGTTAACAAGAGCATTAACCCTGGCTTTTTGTTTGTCTTCCTAATTCACAGTGTTGGGAGATGCTTAATGCTGACAGTTGCACTTATGATGAAAATATAAACTGTCACTTCACATCTCCAGAAAACAGCTGACCTCCATGGCTTTATCCGGTTCATGTTTCTTTTCCTCACAGACCCCCCTCTACTTCACATTATGTAAAGTATATTGTATGCAGGCATTCCATCCACTTACCGCCAATTTAACAACCGCTACTTTGCTACGCGGTAAGACAGCATTCTTATTTAATGCAGAAGTATATTTTGCAAAAGCCAAAACACCATTACAGTCCACTGTCTTAATTGACAGCTACAGTTGGAACTGCTTCTATCCATACTGTGTCGTCAAACAACTTTCCCAATTTGGCAACTAGCAATAGTCTAACAATAATGGCTTAAAAACTGAAAATTGCTTTTCTTGGAGTAATGGCTTTGTCAAGTTGAAGAGAAACGAGAGATTGAAAGAGGCAGTTTTTGGGCAGGTGGGTCTGTTTATGGGTCTGTCAATCTTTTACACAACTTTAAGACAGTCAAATGTCTACAATGTATGTCGCTTGCATTAAAATATCTCCATAGTGTTGTGATATGGTATACTCCTATGTACAATGTTCTCTATCATATATATAACACAGCTGATACGGAGGTGTTGTGTGTTGGGGGGAGCACACAGCAGGACTCTGAGAGGCTTCCCCAGTAGATGTCAGTAGAACATTCCGAGCCCAAATGTTTCAACTCCACTGTTTGCTTTGGAATGACCCCCAGAATAACCAATGCCAAGCCTTGTGAAAGGAAGTGAATGAGAATAATAATGGACAATATCATGTGGGAAACAAACAGACAAACACACTGAGAGCTTGCGAACGATAACATCCCTGTTATAGAAGATCTAATCGTAGAAAATAATTATTTCCAGACGTCGCTTAGATCATTGTCTCCTAAAGAAAAATCCCATCAGCTTCACAATGAATTGGAACAACAAGAGATGTACTGAACATCTCAAGAGGCCTGAAGGCTACACGTATAAAGCCATTACAAACAATCCTTTGCACAGTGCCATGTGCTGAAACAATAGCCAATAAGAATTTAGAGGTTGAGAGGATATAGGAGATGATAGTGTACATGTATGTATGTGTATGTATGTGTCTGTGTGATGAGCTGTACATGTAAACAAAGGCCGGCTGCTGCTCGGTAGCTGTTATCTTGCCCGCCCTGTGGGGGGGGGGAGTGCATGAGCAGTCAGGGTCGTCATGCACCCCAAAAATCTAGTATTCAGACCCCTTCCCCTTTTCCACATTTTGTTACGTTACAGCCTTATTCTAAAATGTATTAAATATTTTTTTCCTCATCAATCTACACACAATACCCCATAATGACAAAGCGACAAGAGGTTTTTAGAAATGTTTGAAAATGTATTACAAATAAAAAAACAGAAATACCTTATTTAAATAAGTATCCAGACCCTTTGCTATGAGACTCGAAATTGAGCTCAGGTGCAGCCTGTTCCATTGATCATCTTTGAGATGTTTCTACAACTTGATTGGAGTCCACCTGTGGTAAATTCAATTGATTGGACATGATTTGGAAAGGCATACAGTACACCTGTCTATATAAGGCCCCACAGTTGACAGTGCATGTCAGAGCAAAAACCAAGCCATGAAGTCGAATGAATTGTCCGTAGAGCTCAGAGACAGGATTGTGTCGAGGCACAGATCTGGGGAAGGGTACCAAAAGGGCCTCAGTCTGGGAGGTGACCAAGAACCCAATGGTCACTCTAAAAGAGCTCTAGAGTTCCTCTGTGGAGATTGGAGAACCTTCCAGAAGGACAACCATCTCTGAAGCACTCCACCAATCAGGCTTTTATGGTGGAGTGGCCAGACGGAAGCCACTCCTCAGTAAAAGGCACATGACAGCCCGCTTTGAGTTTCCAAAAGGCACCTAAACAAGATTCTCTGGTCTGATGAAACCAAAATGGAATTATATTGCCTGAATGCCAAGCGTCACGTCTGGAGGAAACCTGGGACCATCCCTACAGTGAAGCATGGTGGTGGCAGCATCATGCTGTGGAGATGTTATTCAGCGGCAGGGACTGGGAGACTAGTCAGGATCGAGGCAAAGATGAACGGAGCAAAGACTCACCTTCCAATAGGACAACAACCCTAAGAACACAGCCAAGACAACAAAGGAGTGGCTTCGGGACAAGTCTCTAAATGTCCTTGAGTGGCCCAGCCAGAGCCTTGACTTGAACCCGATCTAACATCTCTGGAGAGACCTGAAAATATCTGTGCAGCAACACTCCCCATCCAAGCTGACAGAGCTTGACAGGATCTGCAGAGAAGAATGGGAGAAACTCCCCAAATAAAGGTGTGCTAAGCTTGTAGCGTCATACCCAAGAAGACTCGAGGCTGTAATCGCTGCCAAAGGTGCTTCAACAAAGTACTGAGTAAAGGCTCTGAATACTTCTAAAAACCTGTTTTTGCTTTGTCATTATGGGGTATTATGTGAAGATTGATGAGGGGGGGAAACAATGCAATAAATGTTAGAATAAGGCTGTAACATAACAAAATGTGGAACAATTCATGGGGTCTGAATACACTCCGAATGCACTGTAAATGAGGGTGGCTGGGTGGTGGTTGGAGCATTTTCCTGCAGTCAGCCAGCTAAGATAGTTAGACAAGCTAGCTACTCTAACTTGATTGATAGCCTGTAAGCCATCAGAATTGCTAGGTGGCTAGTAGTATTACAAAGAAACAACAACAATAAATAAAACATGAAACAGGACAGGTCTGAGGGTGCCCATGTGCTCCCTATGGTCTTGACGCCTCTGTGCGCAGTCATTGCTGCGCTCATGGAGCATGAGGAGGCATTGTTCTGGGGAAGGTTAAGTCGTTTTAACCAGCGGCTAAACAAATCACATATCACTGAGAGTGCCGTGCAGTTCAGCACGTACGGTCAAATGGCTAAACTCCTTTTAATCCTCCTCTGCAGAGATGTGTTTCGAAGACAAGCAAACCAGCAGCTTTACCTTCTTATTGACTTTCTCCACTCGTTTCCTTGCTCAGGCGTCGTGTGCGCTCTCCATGGTGCTGAAAGGCATCCACGCAATCCGCTCACCAAACGCCTTGGCTACCCAGACGACATTTCACAAGTAATGCAAATCAATATTAGGCACATTCAGAGCACAAACAATTTAACCATGATAGGACATATATCATTTGTGTAGTATACAATATAATTATCACGCAGTTTGCAACTCTGCAAACAATCAGTGCATAACATCACCGTCGGTTTTGTTCGTCAAAAAGCAAGACAGGTACGCAGTGGATTTCACCCGCAACAAATATTCTAAGAAACTCTGCACTGTGCACCGCCCCCCTCTAACTCTCCCGCTCTCTCTCTCTCTCTGTCTCTCACATACACGCTCTCCTCCCTCGCCACTTTCTCCAGCCAAGAAGCTATCTTTGCCTCCCCAGCTTTACTCTACAAGCATGTCCTCAGACTTGCAGCCGTGTGATGAAGCGGACCAACTAACTGCCAGAGAGCACAGGATGAAGGAAACCCGCTGCACGAGTAGCAGAAAAGCCTGAGAGCAGGTAATTAACTCAACAACATATGTCGCGCAAATCTTAAGAATGTTTGGTTAGAGAGTGGAGAAAAATGCGCACGAAAAAAATTCGCTCAGTCAGTGTACCCGCGCATAACATTCGTGTGTAATGTAGTCGTGCAATCTTTATAGTAGTCTGCACATTTGGTTGTTTTTATATCAATTTATTTGGGATACATGTATAATGTAACAACATCAGTCGTGGCAGGATACTGACAGAACTTTGTGCGCAACAAGCAAGGTTCGACTTGACCTATGGTATATGAGGGTCTTTGTTGGGCATTCACTACATTATACTGAATCAACCGATGCCATACAATAGACAATGTCGTATATGAGTCATATTTCCTATCGAAGGATGTAATAAACGTGTTTATCAGCGACATGGGAGTGGAGATGGTTTGCGCTTCAGATTTAGTCATCTCTATATTGTGCCATGCCATGATGCGGAATGGAATTGTCACATTCCGCAAAGAAATTCAGGTTAGCAAATAAATAAATGATCATAGTGCTAAGGAGATTGCTTTCTATTACCTGCTGCTGTCGTCAATATTGGAATGATTTTATTTTGGAAAAGTAAAAAGTACGTTATTCTCATATGATCCATATATTATTTTCAGTGAATTGTTTCTGCATCCAACAAAAATGAAACGATATATACAAGGGTGGTATACAATGTTACGATAATAATATTTAATTAGTTGTCTTAATAATTACAAGGATCATAAATGTAATATTACATTTTCCAACATTTGCATGTCTGTTGCCGATCCATCCATGGAACGGTTCCTTTCTCTATAGGAATGGTACTGCGCATCCCCGTGCCAAGCACATCTCCAGCAAAACAGAAGGCATTTCGTGAGAGTTGGCAAATTGTTTTTCAAAGCAAGTTCAACAGAATATAATTTTCCGCTTGGGCTAGTACAACTGTATTGCGTTAAGATGTTGGGCGACACAAAGAGGGTATACCATTTAAATATGCCATTGATTTGTGTTTTGTATATGTTAACGTGTTTAAATATTTAACATAAAAATATAGAATAATCGTAGTCATTTTTCAGTGAAGTATGAAGCATCCGGAAGTTGACGCATGATTTGGACTCAATGTCCTTGATTTGGAGACTTTCATACCTCGTGCAAATACGACTCTGTCCATCCAGAATGGTATTGCTGTGTCCCCTACCCCACAAAGGAAGCCAGGGAATGGTTTGTCGATTTCGTCGTCAGCCTCCATTCATGTATGCACCCCACCATCATAACGAAAAATGGACAGCACGCTGCATGAACACATGTGCTGGAATATGTTATTTAAAGAAAGGATCTTCAATTATTTCACCCAATGCGCAACGAGTATACTCGTAGTTGTTTTGCTGTGGTGGTGAGAGAAGGGGATCGATTTAGTAACAAACAACAGGGTTTTTTTCGACTGTGATGAAGCTGCATGTCTCACTGAATGTGCGCGTAAAAGCGCGCTTGGCACTGCGCGAGCAACCCCGAAGGGTGAGTTTGGAATATGGTTGGTGCATGTTGACACAGATTAGCAGATTGTATGATTGTATAACTGACAGCATTAACACGATTGAAATCAGTGAGCGATTCCAGATTTCTCAACAGATCAAATAAAGGGGCTTGTCTCATTACATAGGTTGCATGACGTGTCCCGAAATTGCGTCAAAATTAAGTTTTGAAATGAGCCACTTCTTTTGTGTTTTGAGGTCGCTGGAAACTGGTGCAATTCTTCACAATAACGTCACAGTCGTGTCAAGCCTTTTGTGGTTGGAAAATAAAAATGTGTTTTGCATCGATTACCATCTCCATGTGATGTATGGATCCCTGTGATCTCCAATAAAACTCTGGTCACACTGCGGGAGAATAAATGTGCCTGGCTATTCATAAATAGCCCCATAGACTCACATAAGGATAAGGATATGCATTTATCAGATCGGGTTAAAGACACGCTGTTTCGACTGTTCCATCTGTAACCTGTGAAATATGACTGTTTTTGATCGAGTTGAAAGGTTATGAGAAAAAAACATATTTATTTTATAGATGAAGAATCTGGGCTTGCATTACTGATTAGTCTCCCAAGTCTAAATGACGTTGGCCATTTAACAGATTGGAGAGGGGGCGAACCCTTTGAAGACGGATGCAAATGTACCTCTTGCTAATGTGTCTGGTGCGTTTGATTAATTAGTGCACTTGATGCATTTGAGGTCCAGGTGCAGGTTGAAAAACGTGGTCATCATTTATAACATAGGTGCACGGACTCTGCACTCTCTCTTTTACGTGCATAAGTGCACTGGTAATTATTAGGAACAATGTGACCCTGAATTCATTGTTGAAATTAATTGTTTTTGTGAGATAAAGACTGGGCAGACCACACTAGACCAATTGAATACTGAATAATTGTTGGTAGTGGTTTGGTTCTTGCAAAGTGTATTTGGTTCTGGTACAGCTTGGCTGATAGGATGCATTCTGGTGCTCACAATTAAGAGCCTTGGTATTGCCTTTGGCAATATTCTCAAAATAACATGCATGAGTATCCTAAACTCAGCAGATAAAGAAACGTCCCTTTTTCAGGACCCTGTCTTTTAAAGATAATTTGTAAAAATCCAAATAACTTCACAGATCTTCATTGTAAAGGGTTTAAACACTGTTGCTTGTTCAATGACCCATAAACAATTAATGAACATGCATCTCTGGAGCTGTCGTTAAGACACTAACAGCTTACAGATGGTAGGCAATTAAGGTCACATTTGTGAAAACTTAGGACACTAAAGAGGCCTTTCTACTGACTCTAAAAAATACCAAAAGAAAGATGCCCAGAGTCCCTGCTCATCTGCGTGAACGTGCCTTAGGCATGCTGCAAGGAGGCATGAGGACTGCAGATGTGGCCAGGGCAATAAATTGCAATGTCCGTACTGTGAGACGCCTAAGACAGCGCTACAGGGAGACAGGACGGACAGCTGATCGTCCTCGCAGTGGCAGACCACGTGTAACAACACCTGCACAGGATCGTACATCCAAACATCACACCTGCGGGACACGTACAGGATGGCACAACAACTGCCCAAGTTACACCAGGAATGCACAATAGGCTGAGAGAGGCTGGACTGAGGGCTTGTAGGCCTGTTGTAAGGCAGACATCACCGGCAACAATGTCGTCTATGGGCACAAACCCACCGTCTCTGGACCAGACAGGACTGGTCATCTTCACTGACGAGTCGCGGTTTTGTCTCACAACATAATCTTGTTATGTTCATACAAATATTTACACTTTGTTTGCTGAAAATAAACGCAGTTGACAGTGAGAGGACGTTTTTTGTTGTTGCTGCGTTTAGTTCCATTTCCAGAGGAAAATAGGATTGTTTTTTGTACTGCCGTGTACAGTACAGACCCGGAATGCATTTGGCGTATTTCGTTTTTCAATATGACGTGCTTGCCATCAGCTATGGTGCAGATCAGACCCCCACCATTGCATCAGATTATTTGTATCCTGCATTATTATCTGAGTGACCTTTTGAGAGGGTGCGTATTTTCTACCTCATATTCCCTTTCACAAACATCACATTTCTGAAAATGTACAAAGACCCTTATATAATTGCTGAAAAGCTTACTCGACTGATTTTTCCTGATTCCCTCCTAGCCCTAAGAAGTTAAGATGTATTCGGCTGCATGGTCAACGGGTCACGCAGCCCAGTCCTAGCAATTTGTGCGAAAAAGATGCACAATTCTTTAAGCTGTCAGTGAAATCCATATAATACGTTGTCGACTTATCCACAGGTAAATACTTGAGCTATTTTCTTATTGGTTATCATACTTTATGCAAACTGTACCGAGCGAGGTTGTTTTAGAAAGGACATGTTTTTTTTACCACTTATGGTAACATTTGCTGGTATTCGCATGTACTGCTTCAGTAAAGATTTACTGAGGTTGCACAGCGGGGACACAATCACTACATTACTGTCAATATATTCCCATCATTATACATGATCGATATCACATTAGAGACGCAACCACTAAAGAGTAAGCATCATTTCCCTGTGCCGTTGTGGTTTATGACCGTGATTATCTCATACTGTACTTTATAGGCATATACTAACCCTTAGGGTAACACGCTGTATAGGGCATTGGAGATCTGTATCAATGTGGATATGTTATGTTGCATATTGGCTGCTGTGCATTAAGTGTAGGGAAGAAGGTATGGATTTATTCATTTTTACCTGTAAGGTCGTTTTTTATATGTGTTCATTTTTGCTTTACACTCATTCTCCAACGTATCCACTCCAACCATGAGATAGATGTTGATGCTTGTTCAAAGTCATCCCACTAAAGGTGGGACATATCGACGGGCTATGTTGATTTGGCAGAGAGCGTTACCATTCAGTGAGATGCTATTTGTGTGTTTTCTCTATAGGGGCATCCCAAGTTGACCCCATCCGGAGACTTCATCCTGGGCTGAACACAATGGAGACTGTTTGACAGTGGAAGTGGAGGTTTACTGTACAGTAGCTCAGCTGGAGTTCCTCACCCCTTCATGACATGCAGTGAGCCGATGCCACTAACAGGTATGGTGGACAATTGTAATTAAGATTAATGACCTATTGTGATTTTTAAGTTGCTGCTGCTCCAGAACATATTAGGTAGTTAGACTTTTCCTAGATAGATTTCAGGTTTTACATATTAGCCATCTATAGAGTTATGGTCTGTTAGGAGAGCAGCATGTGTCTGCTTGAGAGGGGCCACTTGAACGGCTCTAGAAGTCACACAGGTTCCCTGCCTCACTTGAAAGAGCAGCTGTTTAGGAGCAGAGTAACCTAAGGTAGCAGGCGTAAAATAAACACCTGAGCGGGGTCGCCTCATCATGTTTTCAGGGGGAAAGGTAGCTAGGTTGAAAATACTGTAACCCTGAAAACAGGATGTTTCCCCGCTGAGGGTGGGAGCAGAACAGGCATGATGATTACTCCCTCCTAGCTTTGCCTATACATTCCCATCATGCGCCCATCACGTATGATCACTTTTAAATGAACCCAGGCTCTAATGGAAAGTTCGAGAGGCTGGCACCAGGGGTGCATTTGACATAGCAGCGAGGAGCAAAGGTGTCTTTTTAAAAGTTCACATGTAGTCGGTTATGTGTTTGATTCAACGGACATAGGCCTTTAGAGCAGTAACCCAGCGGCGGTGGGGCTAATTGAGCAGTGGTGCGGTGCACATCAGTGGAGCTGAGAGATGGCACCAGTTGAAAGGAATGCCTGATTATCACGCTTTCAACCACAGCAGGCTGCCACATTTACACTGAGCTGCTGGTCTTAAATCACACTTTTTAATTGTGTTCTTATGCAATTAAAATGTTATTTTTGCTTTGTATGGATAATCTGAGGCACCAGCGATGTTTTTTTCTTCTTCTGTGCATTGTCAGCATCTTTCATAATTTTTTTTGAAGAGATGTAGTGACTATAATTGGTTGTAAAACCCAAGCTTGCCGCTTAGTATTTCAGGGCTCTCTAGTCAATACGGTGGTGAATTACACTACCTCAGATGAACCCAGTGATGATTGTAGTGTAAAAGCTTGATAGAATACATCAGAAGCCATTACTCTTCAAAATTGGTTCTAGGTGATCTGTTTAGTGCCCCACAGGGGGAGACCTGAATACATTAAATAATGCAGGTTGGCATTTATTGGGATGACTTATGTACTGGTGGAAGCTCTGCAGGGTAGTCACTAGCTGGCACAGCCACAAAGTCATACAATCGGATTTTAAACGTAACCCTAACCATAACCTTAACCCTTACCGAAACTCTAACCTGTACTACACTGCTAACCTTATGCCTAACCCTAACCTTAAATTCAGACCAAAAAGCACATTTTTGTTTTCATGGTTTCTTAACGATATATAGCCAATTTTGACTTTGCCGCTGGCCCATCTAGTGGAAATCACTCAGCTCCGCCTCCAGGACAAGATTCATCCCAATAAACGTCAACATGCTTTAATCATGGCCGGAGAAACTGTAAGATCTGTTGATATCATTGTAATGAATTATCCACGCTGTATCTCTCTCTCTAAGTCCCTTTCCTGGTCTCCTCCCTCTGAAACAGGCAAGCTTCTTAAAGGTTGCAGTGTCTTTGTGGTGCACCGGGACGCTGTTCCATTCTAATCAAGAGGGTTCACTGCATTACCCTTGGGCTAGCAGATAGCCTATCAGCTATTGTTGGGACACAGCTTAGAGATGGAAGAAAGAGCTTCCCCACTGATGTCTGTAAACAGTGCTGAATCCTTTGTTGTACCATAGCAGAGACCCAAGACTGCTTAGTAATAGTAGTACTACTAAGTAGCAGTACCATCGATATCACAAAATATTTCTCTGCCTGTTTTCGGTTCTCAGACACAGCTGAGGAAGCCTCAGGTGTTCATAAGTCCTGCCACTCATCCAGTAATAATTCTGGCTGCCATTCCCAGTGCTTAATTGCACTAAGCCTCGGCACCGGATAAATCCGGGACTGAGCTTCTAGCGCCATTATTATTGGATCCATAAAACATTCAGCACTCCCCGCTCCCGTTGGAACCATGGCGGAGCAGTGACATTGTAATTTTGCAGCCAGATCTAATTCCTCCATGATGTGGGATTGGAAGATTGGAAGACAGAAGACATGGAGAGATGGTTTTCCCTCCCTGCCCTCTGACCTCTCACACACAGTTTGGCTTTTGGAGCTACATTTGATGGCGAGGGTCACAGAGAATGAGTCCAAGAGGGGAAAGTACTGTATTAAGGGGTGATTATTTTTTCCAATCCCCCCTAGACTCAGTACGTAGAGAACGATACAGCCAGCCTGGCTCCTCTGGCTGTTATTGTTACCAACTCTGCCCAGACAGAATATACTGCTCTAGAGGGACATTTTCCACTACAATGCTGCTGCTGATGACTGTGTGGATGTTTGTGAGGGAGCCTTGTGTCAATTTCTCCTCTTTCGGGTCATGAACACTAACGAGCAATTAGACAGGAAGAGGGACGATGATACGAGGCTGAAAAATGTCTCCCTAAAGTTTGAGCTCTTTCAGGCAGAGTCGGACAGGACTGGGCCTTTAATCATTCACAGCCACTAACAGGACCAGTGAGACTGTCTGAATGGGTTTGTGTTATGTCAGAAAGAAAGATAGCATCTCAAACATTTGACATACACACTCCAGGAAGCACGTACAGATACACACGCACTTACACTCAAGGTCACACACACACACACACACACACAAACTCCTATGCCCTTCCTTTTCTCTTCATTCACCCTGGATCACCGTCATCATCTCTCTTTCCTGTTTCTCATCTACACTCTTAGAAAAAAAGGTGCTATCTAGAACCTAAAACTAGTCTTTGGCTGTCCCCATAGGAGAACCCTTTGAAGAACCCTTTTATGTTCCAGGTAGAACCCATTTGCGTTCCATGTAAAATCTTTTCCACAGAGGGCTCTACATGGAACCCAAAAGAGTTCTACCTGGAACCAAAAAGGGTTCTCCTATGGGGACAGCTGAAGAACCCTTTTGGAATCCTTTTTTTCTAAGAGTCTACCTTACAATTATGACCTCTTTATCCTGGATACTGGGCTCCCCCCAAAAGATGACATGTCTACCAAGGTGATAGGTTAATCATGTGTATTTCTTTAATTAATTCAGCATTTCCCCTGTGCTAGTGGATCTGTTGTTTTCCCATCCTCAGCCATTCACTTTCAAGAACTAAGTGCTTTGAGCCCCTATTTAAAGGACTAACATGGTTTTAAAGGTCATTCTCACACTTCAAATTCAATTGTACTCGTAAAAGGCCTAAACATCTTCATTACTAATCCTATTATCGTAAACCTCTGTGATTCTATGTGACCTTTGCCCTGGTGCTGTCCTCCGACCATTAAGGAACCCTAAATAATATTTAATTATCTGTTCAGTAGATACTGCCAAAACGTACCATTGAAAGGAAGTGGCACGAAATTACAGCATCAATCCATTTTTCAATTTAGTCCTGCCTCCTGCAACATAAATACTATTTTAAAAAAGTCAAATCAAATCAAAGTTTATTTGTCACGTGCGCCGAATACAACAGGTGTAGACCTTACAGTGAAATGCTTACTTACAGTGCAAATAGTGCAAAAAAGGTATTAGGTGAACAATAGGTAAGTAAAGAAATAAAGACACCAGTAAAAAGACAGTGAAAAATAACAGTAGCGAGGCTATAAAAGTAGCGAGGCTACATACAGACACCGGTTAGTCAGGCTGATTGAGGTAGTATGTACATGTAGATATGGTTAAAGTGACTATGCAGATATGATGAACAGAGAGTAGCAGTAGCATAAAAGAGGGGTTGGCGGGTGGCGGGTGGCGGGACACAATGCAGATAGATAGCCCGGTTAGCCAATGTGCGGGAGCACCGGTTAGTCGGGCTAATTGAGGTAGTATGTACATGAATGTACAGTTAAAGTGACTATGCATATATGATAAACAGAGAGTAGCAGCAGCGTAAAAGAGGGTTTTGGGGGGGTTGGAATGAATGTGTCAAAGAAGCAAAATTGCCCATGCAATTTTACAAAGCAATTGTGCTTTTCCCATCCCAGTGTCAGAGGAGAAAAAAAGGCAATCTGCGAAATTAAACTTCAATTAGAGTAGTGGAGAGACTACTGCTTCACACAAAAGCTCCATTTTATACAGGCCTACACGCTCTCACCAGCTAATCACAGGCCCTGAACTGAAGATAATGACGGAATCATGGCAGAGAAAAATGCTCCTGTCCAAGATGCTGGCTAATTTAAGGAGCAGGAAGGGAAAAGGAAAGGGGGCTACCTAGTCAGTTGTACAACTGAATGCATTCAATTGAAATGCGTCTTCTGCATTTTTTGTTGTTGTCAGCTCTGGATTTGATCCGGCAACCTTTCGGTTACTGGCCCAACACTCCTACCCAAAAAGTGGTGTATCATGTTGAACACGTGTTAAAACCGAGCAATACTAATGCAGGCAATGATCGTTTGAGGTTACAGATTCAGCGGTGCCTCAGTTTATTCTTGTGCATTTGCGAGGGCAAACCTGTTTATACTGTAGCTTCAGGTATAACTCATCTCAACTTTTGTTTCTTTTTCCACTATGCTGTGTAGTAAAGCCCAGTTCTTTTATGTGCTGGTTAGATTTACTGCGGCTGTCCATTCTGTCTAACTATATGTAAACGCAAGACAAAGTCCAGATAATGGTTGTAAAAATCGCTGTCTTGTTAGTCCTGGATGGCATTTCGTAGATGTCTGTTATTTTCTTGTTATTTCTCAGAAAGCGGAAAGATGTGTGTCTAGCTGTACCAGGGGAACGTTGAGGGAAATCACTGGAGTATGTACATATATCCCAAGGAGGAAGAGAGACTGGGACGAAGAGGAAACAGGGCCATGAGATACTTCCACTATCAAAACAAGACCAGGACGACTCCAGACATATGAGATTTCAGAGACATTTCCAGAAGCCATAAGCACAACGTGTCCGGATCATCCAATACCTAGATATCTAGCTCACTTTCTCAACCTCAGGCTGTCAGTGAGAGAAACTACCAGCCATTCGGCCTATAGACCTGCTGCACACAGATCCATGGCTAGACCTGACATTCATGAAGATACCATTGTGTACAAAACTCTTTCCAGGTGGCTGAACTGACATTTGGAATAAATGCCATGGAGAAAGAGTGTATTTAAGTTATTTGTGTGCATTTGAGGAACTGTGCATGCCTTCCCCCCGCTGATTCTATGTGGCATTTATGTGCGAGTTCTGTGGGTTTATGAAAGGATATATTATTTCAGTTATTATCTTTAGACTCCCCGTTGAGTCAGCTAGCCGTGTCAAACTGAACGGCCCGTCTGATATGCTGTTACTTGAGTTTCCAGAGACAGGGTTGCCGAGGGAGTCCAGAGAATACAGTGTGTCAGGGATAGATTCTCAGGGTAGATCCGCACCCCGTAATTCACACCCTCTGATAGACCTCTCCAGAAACCATCCAAGAAAGGAGTCAGTACGCTAAAGAAAAATAACAAGAAGCACAACCAGAGAAAAACTCTGGGCTTGTCAGGCCAGGTGGAACAAAGACGAGTAGAGAACAGTGAACATGCAAGCGAGCGATTAAAAAAAGGAATTCCAGGACAAAATCAGAGGGGCTTCAGCTCAGAGACAAGTAATAATTGGGAGCTGTAAGAATGCAGGAGACAATTTTCTCTCTGCTTCAACGTGTTCCGTGGAGGTGGAAGGTATTTGGGTAATGTCCTACTGGTCTATCTCATCAGTCAGGATAGTGGCCAAACTGGCCATAGATATATCAGACCAGATGCCCTGTGATGAGTGTGTCTGTGACGTATTGGCCTACGTACTGAGGTGGCGGTAGGCACAGACAAGTCAGTCCCCATCCTTAAATGCCTCTGGCTTTCATTAGAGAAAAGCCTGCAGCTCGTTTCAACAAGCAAATCCTGCTGTGAGTATAAACAGCAGGCTGCAATGCTGTCTTGGTTGCAGTTAAACAGCACTACAGGGAAAAGGGAGGGATTGGTTGCCAAAGAGTAACTACTTTCTTCTGTAAATAACAGAATGTCCATGGATATATAGGCATATAACAATAGGCATGTATAAAGATGAATACATGCAGAAAGTTGAATGAGAAATCTGCTCTGCTTTATTCCATCAGACAAACACGGTGTAGATGTAGTAGGCTACACGTACGTGCATTCAATGTAAATATCATCTTTACTCCACAGACGTTGGTGTGATTATGTCTGGGGTGTGTGGAAGGAGTCAGGCGCAGAAGATATGCAGAATATGAGTACGAGAGAAACGTACAGGCTCACTAGCAGAGCAATACTCAAACAAAACACCAAAATAAAACACGGGTATAAAAAGCAAGTACCCGGAGTACCGAAACATACAAATCAAATACCCTATACAGAGCAAGACGTAAACAGTAGCAGCCTACTCTGTCAAATGACAAAACAATCACGCACAAGGGAAGACAGGAAAAGGAGGAAATTATAACAGGGGCGTGATTGGGAAAAATACAAAACAGGTGAGAACAATCAAAACCAAAACCAATAGAAACACAGGAAAGAATCGCTGATGGTTAGAAAACCGGTGACGACGAACGCCGAACACCGCCCGAACAGGAAGAGGGACCGACTTCGGCTGAAGTCGTGACAGTTGGTTCTGAATTGGCTGGTGTTGGCTGAGTGGTGCTGTTGACCCAACTGCCTCATTTTGCCTTTAAGGTCACTCAGATCCTTCTCATTATTATTTGCATGGTGAGAGAACATTTCTGAGAGCCAGTGGTGACTCACCATGGTCTTGCTTCTTGACTAAAGTCTGGAGGCGTGTGACAGCTTTCACAGTTTTGGGCAGTGGAATGACGAACTGCACTCAAACTCCCTAGCAGCGATAATGTCAGGAGAGAGCATTGAGCCTAGGTGACATGAATGAGATGATTCTTTTTTAAACAATGACTAACATTTAAATCTGTGTGAACAGGATGACAGTGGCTTAGACTTCGAGGATCAAACGCAACCACTGTTTGGCTATGATGGAAAGGTCTCCAGAGAACAGTAGTAACACTGCTACCCTGCATCAGCCTTCTTAGTTGACTTCTACCTGATTTGGAATACATCTCCATAGATCCAAACCAATATGGCCTCCTGTCTCCCAGTGTGTTGACAGTGACTCCCCGGTGGGCGATATCAACCTGTGAGCAAAATGACGTTAAACAGGCTGTACAGGATCATTATGTCTGCCATCACATCAGGCATCACATACCTTGGTTAATCCAGAGGGAACCGGATTCTTAACGAGTTAATTGATAATTAAGATGTGTAGTTTCGTGGCTCTGGAAAGAGATCCCAAAGGGGGCGTCTTTCCGATTATCTATTAACTTGTGATTTATTGGTTCAGTTGTGCTCCTTCCTCCTCTGTTTCTGTTCATTATTCTCTCTCTCCTCTCCCCACAGTCGCCTCATATTTCCTGTCTGTCTCCGTCTCCCTCCCTCCCCTTGTGTGTTCTCTCTAGCTCTGCTTCTCGCCTTAGAGCAGTGATGGGCTTTTCCCATGCAGCTGGTTCTTAATGGAGGCCCTGCCCCAGAAAGCTGATGTTAATGTTGACTGGGATCACCGACTCTCCTCCGAGGCACAGAGTGGTGAGAAATGACTGTGCTACGTCCAGCCGACCTGGCCCAATAAATTCACATATATGGATCCGGAGGCCTGAACGGGGGGAAAAGCGTACTGTTTGGGTGTAGAGGAAGGGGGAAGGGGGAGGAGTAGGGTGTTTTATGATAGGATGTGTATGAGAGTATACTGATGTCTTAAGAAATGAACGTGGATGATAGCAGGTCATGAAGGATGATGAAGGGGGGTAAGTACATTTGGGAGACATCCATGCCTGACAGGACAGTGTGTTAACGAAACAGGGAAAGTGGGCCTGTTGCTCCCTCAAGTATTGGTTTGTCTGTCTTGCTGTCAACAGCATTGACAGTCAGCCTGCTCTGCTCCTGCTCTGCCGCGCCAACCTCCCTTAACCTCACAACCCTGTCTGACAGCCCCGGAGATGTGCTCTGTTCTGAGAAAGAGAGGTGTGTGTGTGTGCGTCTCCAGACGGTGCGGTAAGCCTCATTTACATCAGAGGATTGGTCATGACAGTGACCCTCGCTGACGAACGTAAGCAGACAGAGATCCCCCCGTCTGTTTTCTTCACGTTCTGCCATCAGTCCCTGGCTCAGCGTCTGTAAAGCAGCCTTCCATGCCACAGCCTCGGTGACAGCACAGGGAAAAGCGCGTCATCACTCCACACACCGTCCCCTCACATTCCCCGGGATGCGTTTCCAGCCAGCCTTGCTATGATCGCCACGAACCAGACCAGGCATCCATTTTAGATTGAACGAGGGTGGGGGCTGGTTCCATCCTGATTGGGTGACGCTCTAGTGTCTGTGTTATTTGTGACTGTTGGAAGGCCATGGTGTGCAAGACCCAGATACGCATAGCGACTCATTCCCCAGTGCTTAGAGCCAGGAAAGCCCCATCCGTCATGCAAAGATCACCCTTGTCCTGTCTCTTTGAAGTGATGGTTGGATTTGGTGATGCAGGATACAGTGCCTCCGGTGTGAAAAGGTTCTACTACCGTGGGGCAACTCATTCAAAAACGCAGCAACGTTACATATGTATGTATGAGACCAGGTGTGTAGACAGGAACCCAGCCAAGTCAATCCACTTCCAATTCATCTGTGGTTGGGAGTAATCCAGTATGTAAGTGGCTTTTTAATATTTTCTTAGGAAGGTGTGGTAACCCTTGCTCTCACATAAACCCACAGGGGAGCAACATTAATCAAAACACAGAATGGGTTTGATGGATAGGGTTGATGATTTGAATATCCCCTTAAATTTGACTTTTTTATTAATTTCATCTGTGGGTTTAAATCAGTGGAACGTCCGTTCCAACGATTCCCAGCCATCTAAATTGCATGCAGGACTCACAAACTGGAGATTTATCGTCTTTCTCCACTGGCCTGCATGAATTATTTATTACTCAATGTCTCTCACACAAACCCCAGCAGCTCTTTAATCCACACTGATATTAGCCTGCCTGACTATATATTGGTGGACTGAGAGATGTATAAAAACCAAACTGCTGCGACAACACATCTGTGTCTCTCTCTCTCTCTCTTTTTGTCTTAAGTTTATCATGCAACTTTGAAAAACTTGGATTACTTTTTATCTCAATGCTTTGCCCGGTTGACCCAATGAGACGTTGTGCATGCGGTGTCTGCCAGAATGATGAGGTACATAGTCTTAGATTGTCCTTTGAATTACCTGTTTCTGTGAATGTAAGATTGGGAAGGAGAGAGAGAGAGGCTGGCAGACTGGGGGGATTAGGAGGGGCTGATTCTCAGAGTAAAGGCTGTCAATTTGTTCACTGTGAGGAGATGTGATTGAGCATGTCTGCTGGCTTCTTGGACCACAGCCCCGTGTCTCCCCAGTACAGGGATTGATTGAGTCGTACCTGCCTAGGGTTCCGTTGGCCCTGCGCCCGTCCACGGGCCACGTTCCCTCTCCCTGCCCAGTCTGTCAGCCCCTGAAGTTATGACATCATGAGCACCCTCATAAGGCACCTCCATTGTTTTGAAATGAAGGGACATCAATTTCCCAGGCTCCACTGCCCAGCGGATGATTTGTGAGTGCTATTATCCTCAGAAATCGCTCCGGAAAATGGCTGCGGAATGGAGAGAGTTTGGGAGGGGTGACTTGCTGCATGGAAATGGTGTCTAAGCCACCTGTTTTGGCCAGTTCCAATAGTGCTATTTCAAAACCCCACGTACACATAGATCTACTCAGATTGCAGAGCTCATGATTATTAAGCTACTATTTTTGCCCTTAAAGTGGCATTTGGAGAAAACATGACTTTGTAGATAGGAGGGAAGGGAGAGGGGGTACCTAGTCAGTTGTACAACTGAATGCCTTCAACTGAAATGTGTCTTCTGCATTTAACCCAACCCCTCTGAATCAGAGAGGTGCGGTAGGCTGCCTTAATCAACATCCACGGCCCACAACATCAACATCCTGGGAACAGTGGGTTAACTGCCTTGTTCAGGGGCAGAACAACATATTTTCACCTTGTCAGCTCAGGGATTCAACCTTGCTACCTTCTGCTTACAAGTCCAACGTTCTAACCACTAGGCGACCTGCCGCTCTAACCACTGGACTGCCAGCTAAGAGAGTGAGAGATGGAAATAAATAGCGAGACAGAGGCAAAAAATGACCAATCACCTGGATGTCAATGGAGCATTTCCAGAACTTTCTGTCTTGCCGTTTGCAAAAGCAGCAGACCTGGGTACCATCCAGTTGACAGCCAAGGTTTTCATGTCAAGGCTTGACTAATTCATTAGAAAGCCATCTGAGTCCCAGAATGTTCCATTGTTAGAACCTGAGTCTGAGAAATAAACTGCTGACTATTCAAAACACGCCTTCCAAACTTGATCACAATGGATAGGTAACGCATTATGCATTCCGATGTCATTATGAATTCATTTTTTTTGTACGGAAAGCATGTGTGAAATTGTTTTTATTTCCTTGAAGAGTACCTAAACGTGGAAACAAAATATCGACATTTAAAGATAAAGTCGCATTCATATTTCAAGTCTGCCCTAATTCAATCTCCTCTATTTCCTTTTCAAAACATTTGTCCGCATTTCAACTCTAAACTTTAACGGAAGTAAGAGTGTGAATCTATTTAGCGTCCTTTCGGGAAGAAGCAACTTACAGTACTTGTGCTTTCAGCAGTCACTCGGCTCAACACAATACGTGGTCAAATGCAGAAAGTTATCAGTGAGGTGCAGGAGCGTAAAGTCCTCTTCACCACTCACTGAAGAATTCAATTCTCCCGCATGGATCTGACAGGAGAGGGCTATTCTGCACGGGCAAGATAAACATTACAGTGGAAAACAGGGAAATAATAAATGCTGAAAGAATATGTTGGGATATTTATCTGAAGGGCCTGAAGATAGGGCCGAGGTGGGGAGAAGACTGGGGACAAATTTGTTTTTGCCATTGGCAGATTGTGACCAGACCTTCTGAATACTAAACATACAAGTTCCTTTTGTTTTCTGATAATCCATCCCAGTGCATTGTTCAATGTAGATGACAACACAATGTCCTGGTCTTGATGTTGGAGATGGGATGTCCTGAGCTCATTAACAAGGGAAATACATTTACTAGGTTCAGTAGTTATTCCCATCTTTTCTAACGTAGACACCAGCGTTTGCATTTACTATGGCCATTGTTATGGCAGGAAATTAGAAAACAAAAAGTCAATTTTAAAATAAGTGTTGTATCCATTAAACACAAACCAATTCTCAATGGAAACGGAACCAAACAACGCAAAGAGCAATATCTGATAAGAGCCAATGAGATGCCATTGGTAATTGCAGCAATTGCAACGTACAAGTTCTCACAGAGTTCAAATCGACAGCATAAACAATGCATTCATTCACACAAAAAAAGCTGTATATTCCAATATGTTCCTGCCAGGAGTTCACAGGCAAGCTATGAGAATTGCATCGTGTAAACTACAAAGGGAACAGAATAGCCTAAATCTCTGTCACTGTAGTAACCTCTGACAGCAGATAGTGTTACATCACAGTTGAGTGAGAAGACGTCCTCTCCATCCTGTAACCTTTTATTAACCCAGATAACCCGCCTGCTTTTCCAGGAATATCCCCTGCTATTCCTCTTGCAGTGGGAAATGTAATTTTAAAAGGACTCCTCGCCGAAATTCTTTCTAGTTGTGAATGTAATTCTATTATCTCATGAGAAAACCCCTCCTCCGTTCTTTTCCCAGCAGCTACTAAACCTCTGGGATTGCCACCGTTGATTCACTCTACTGCCTGATGATGAGTTCATACAATGCTCCACACGCACCATTCCTATTTCTCACAGCCATCAGATGTTTAGGTCTGATTTACGTAGATTTAATACTGGTGGGTTTGAAAGGAAAGTCCAGTATTGCCATCAAGATTAGCCTGATCAAAGAAGGGGTCGTAATTCAATCAAACCTCACTGTGCTGGATGGTGAAAGACAGTAGTTGGCCATAATGTGTGAGCTAACCTTTATAACACGGAATGAATATTTATTCACTTCTTATCAGCCCTCCTGTGGCTGGCTAACCCTCGCGCTATTCTCTCCCAGGCTCTCCCCTGAACTTTAGACAGACATCTTTTTATCCCAGTGTAAAGTCAGAGCTCAGCAGAATAGACTGCTTTCCTCCAAAGGATGGTGAACACTGTAAAAGCCCACTTTTCAATAGCAGGGATTTCTAGGGGGGTGGGATGAGGTTAAATAAATATGCAGAGGCTGCATGGTTTTGTCCGAGAGCACGGAGTGAACAGACCTGCTTCTCAGGTTTTAGATAATATGTGGAAAAAAACGAATCCCCTGACCTCCGAATGTCCTTATCGGGCCGGTTTACTTGCCTGTAGTATTCACTGCCTGCTTCCTTTAGCCATTAACATTGGGGGTCCATTCTCCAACTGGCCGTTTTAGTAGTCAGACAGCAGCCAGGGGGGCGACAGAATCTCTTTGATATTCATCTCACATTGAGCTAATTGTGCAGTTGTTTGGCTGTTTACGCATAAATCTGAAATTGCCTCATGAACAGATTACATACGAAACGTACAAGAGGGAAGCGTTTGATTGAAAAGTTGCAATAGAAGACTGGTTGAGTGGAGGTTTTATGACTGTGTACAATTAAATACGCTAGTTCCAGAGAAAGATTTAGAAAGCAACCACCCCTCTTGTCAAAGTCTTCCACTATTAGCATAAATTAATTCCTCAGTCCATTTTGCTAGTTTCTGTATGGATGTCATGCTTGATGATTGCCAGTCATCTCCAGTGTTATGTACAGCGCCAAGTTCGTTGTTGTTCAGTTGATGAGAGGAGTCTCTAAATCAAATCAAGAACACAATGCATTTTCCAAACAGCACTATGCAAGATCAACAGCTGTTTCAACATAATCTTCCTCCGCATACTAAATTAATCACACAAAAAAAAAGAGTTGATGTGGTCAGTCAGGAGAACCATTCCATAATTCAAGGTATCAGTGTAGGGACTGCTCACTTGGCCAGCTTCATCTGAACCTGTATTAGTCATAGGTATGACAACACTATGAGTGACAAGGTCTAGGACAACAAGTGCCAGCCGTGGGTTCTACCTGCGCCAGGGTCAACTACTAACATGTTTGCATTGTCATTCTCTAAATCACCTCGCTAGCGTCGTGACGGGAAAGGCCTTCCGCCTCCTCGTTCTCCTTAATGAGCGCAGTTAACACAAAGCAGGAATATACTGGGACATACTGAGTGGGAGAGAAAAATTGAAAGCAATGCTAATAGCTAAGTAAACAAACTAATAACTGGAGCGCTCGGCCCTGGGGTTAAACAACAGACCCCTCTAATCACTCTCTTTGATTCAGTTGCATTGGTATTCATACAGGGAGCAGCTGAGAAGATGTGTTGTCTGAACACAGTCAACTCCAGCCCCCGGTGTCTGAGCCAGTACGTCAAAAATAAACAAGCTGCTGCAGACATATTCACCCATGGATAAAAACACCAAAGCGCATCTGTATTGTATGTGCCTGTAAACTAGCATGCACCGCTCTCTTAGACAACCGCAAGCAACTCATCTGTGACTGATGAAAAGGTTGCTGAGAGCATTTGAGGTTGATCAATATCTAGGGAAGGCAGTCTGAGAATAACAATTCAAGTAAACACAAAGATATCCATCCTTTGAACAAATATTCAGAGATATGGAATAGAGAGCGGTGAGAGCTTTGCATTGCAGAGATGTAGCCAATCGTCACACACCAGCAGAGGCTGATTGACGAACAGCTTTTCCAAATGGTGTAATCAAGACGTTATAGAAGGCAGCGAGCAGAGACAAGCACTACAGCTGGGAGGAAGGCACAAAGTAGACAACAGGCAGAGCTGGTTAAGACGTCAGCTAAGAGGGGATTCTCATTGACGAACATTTAAGAATAGACCCTAAGATCTATAACAGCCCCAGAAGCCTCGTCATACTCCTGAACCGTGATAGAGCAACAGCCCATACTTGGAACAGGCCCTGGCAGTTGGCGCTGAGGGACACCGAATACTAGAACATTGCATTATGGGCGCTCCCGAGTATTTCAAAATGGAAACCCTGGCAGGTCTGTTTAATGGGTTATGCTTTCTATGAGGTATTTTCAAAGCACTTAACACAGTTCATACCGGTGCAAACATATTTTTCTGTAAAAGGAGAATTATACTAGTCTCCAAGGGGTATCAAATGGAAATGCAAGAGTCTTTGGACATAAAACAGAAATTTCACCAGGGAGTGCATGAGGGGAAATTGCGATGACTCTGTAAACATAATGTAAATGGGGTTCAATCCCCCATAGTTCATGATGCAAACTATTGGACACCCCCTGGGTAGAAAAGCAATGAAACCATTTGCACGGTTATACCAGAGACAATTTGAAGTAGAACTTCATGTCTCCTATTTGCTGAATATAAACATCTCTCTTGAGTTTATCGTTCTCTGCACAATGTCATAGAAAGCTGTTGCGCAACTTTAACTCACAGTAAGCCAGTGCATGTGGAAACATCCAATGGAGGTCTGCTATGCTGTGTGAGCATGCGCGGCACCTATCTGCAGTCTGCACCCCTCTTCAGGGAGGGCTGAGCTGAGAGATTTCCCAGATAAATGGTTCTGTCACCCAGTCAATACGCCGTAGATGCATGTCAGAGAGACAGAGGGCCTCATTAAGACGTCTTATGGCCAGCGCAGCACCGCAGCTCCCCTGGCCCTTCTGGAGCTGTACTGACCCAGGAGGGGTGATGATGGCAGGCATCCTCTCAGAACAGAGAGCCCTCTGGGCCTTCTTTCTTCACCACCTGTACTCTACCCACTGGCAGGGGAGAGAGAGGAGCCGCTGCCATATTTATAAGGGTGCTTCTGAGAGATTAAAGGGGTAGGGTGTAGTTTCTCCGTTATGTCTGCTACTTGAAAGAAGCTTTTTTACAAGGTTGAATGGGGTAACTTAAACTAACAGCTTAAATTTACACACCAAATTTCAGGCATTGGTGGTAGAAATAGCATATGCTTACTTTTACGTAATATCTTAAATCTGCCTAATCAGAATCAATATAATTTGCTGTTTACCTCGAAGGCTTCTGTTTACCACTGAAGTCACAGGGGGGTAAAGTCTAGATTATAATTAGTTTCAGATGTTCTGCAGCTAAACCCTAGTAGATTCAATTCAATCTTGAGTTGCGTATTCTCAGCTACAAAGTGTAATAGAGTATGTACAAGTGATAGGCTGCAATCTAAACCTTGCCTCAACCACCAGATGACCTCTAACCTACTACAGTAGTTCAGATCATTATATTCAACACCCAACACAAGCACACCAGCTCTGACATCACAAACCCACTCAGTCACATAATCGTACACACACTTTCATTTTTACACATGACCCTCCTGTACACACACACACACACACACACATAAACACACACACACAGCGATGCACCAGCCAAGCCCAGAGTAAATCAGCGATGACAGTCTGTTGGGACAGGCATGCAGCTTTATTAAATCAAAGCCCCCTCCCCAGAGGGCAGAGTCATTTATGAGGGAAGATGAAGGTGATGGAGTATGGACAAAGACAGCAGCCACAGCCAGACAGGATCCAGGGAGAACCACAGACCACACTTTACAGCCCTGATGGGCATTCTCACTGACACACAGATAACTCTCCAACCAGGACAGATGCAGCTTGCGCCACAGACAAAGAAGAAAAACTCAACTTTATTCAAACTCAGCAGAAGCTGCCTCCTTATGTCTTTTATCACCATCTCTCTATTTTACAAGCTGCCTCACTTGTATGTTTAGTCAGCTAGCAATCTGCATCAGGAACTAACCAGATGTTGAGAAATATAGCATATGTTCAAAATAGCGAGTATGTGCAAAACACTAATGTAAGACCTTGAATGGTTTCTAATGTTACCATCAGCAAAATGGGCAATGTCATGTCATGTAGTCTCTCTGAATTTCAATTGTTGTCATCATGTGACTGTCACTGTCAGAATGGGGTGTTCCCTGAAGAGCCAGAAATACCTTAAACAACGGAATAAGAACTTCTCACAGTGATGCAAAATCCTCTAACACGTTCCACATGATCAGCTCACACCAAAGTGTACTTTCTTTTATGTGAGTCTGATCGAACTAACGACTTCTCCTATTAGCCTAATGAATGAATTATAGCCACAGAAACCAAGATCATTAAGCACATTTTCACCAGGGGACAAATCATTTGGAAAATGTGACGTTGGACAATGTGAAGTGAAACGATCTGGCCCACCAGTTCTACATATGGACTACGTTATCTGCATTGAAAAGAAAAGGACCTCCATCACTCCTGTCACGCCTCAAGGGTGCCATTTAATCTCTGAGAGGCTTTGTGAGTTCTTCTCTGCCTTCTTGTTTCAGTGTGATTACTCATAACAGGCAGAGTAGGGTATTGCCCGGCAGAATGCGTCGTAATGCGCACACCCCGCGTCCCATAAACAGAACACGATATCGTTTTTGAATCTGCTCTGGGATGACAGCGAACAAAACACGGCCGTAGCCACAGGGCTTATGTCTCATCTAATATCTGTTGTCTTTTTTATTCCTTATTTTAATACCTCGTGTTCTTTAGCAGCCTGCGGTTCAGTTCACAAGCAGGTGTTACATTCATTTTCCACTTAAGGTTGTGTCCCAGGAGTGTTTTTAACAGGCATGTAGCGGCTGGTAAAGAGCTTTCAAAAGTCTTTGGATTTCTGCTGCGACACAAAATTTGCATTTAAACATCAGGCTGCCTGTTAGCGCCACATAGGGAACTATGGGTAATGGAGTGCTCAGGGGAAGTGTTCTCAAAGTGGCATGGGTTTTATAGATGTGGCATGTATGAACTTAGACCATGCTCATTTACATGTGAGATGGCCAAAGCCACTTTTGCATATCATAATTAGCTTAGTTTAGTGGAGTGTATGTATTATGTAAATCGTTACAGGTGCTTTAGGGTTGGAGAAGGAGACTATAATTTAAGCAGTAGGCTGAGAGAGCAAATCCCATGGCGGTTACATGTTCCACCCTTGCATCCTTGAACAAAGTCACTGGCCTTCATATACAACCGTAATTATGAGTTCTACTCATGAAATTATTCAATCAACAAACACCTCCCTTTCACCTCTCCTTCTCTCTTAAAATATCTTGAAACTCTTCACAACTAATGTTTGGTATGTGAAGGTGGCATTGGCCCCTGCTCCGTTAATCTCGCTAGTGCTATATCTAACAAGGACACCCAGAATGTAACGACAAACAGAGTGCTGGATCATGACTGCACGCTAATGGCTCCTCACTTCAAATGGACTTTCGCATCTGACCTAAGGAAACCTGTTCCATGTCGTCTTCGAATGAGAAAGACGTTTGGTCAAATATATTGGAAATGGAGCTTCAAAAGTGTACATGCTCGCATTTGAAGTTCTTTGTCAAGCAAAGTTACATATTGCCTATGATCCAGTTTTTATTCATCGCAAATAGAGAAGATTATCTGTTTGCCAAAGCTCACACTCTCAAGCTTGGGCCATTAACATCCGTCCTGTATGTGAGCTAAGTAGATATTTAATGCATGAGCTCTGTGTATTTTCATGTGTGAAATTTCGCTGCCTTAGGTCGGCTCAAAAATGTGCACAGTCCACGGCCCGTGTGTAAATCTCAACTAATGAGTTACATCAACATAAGGGAGACCCTAAATCCTAAATCCTTAATTTGGCTACACAGAACTAGTTCACTTCTAACTGACAGTGAAGCATACACCCTGCTGTGTCGTTATGGATTTAAAATGTACATACCTTAATGCTTATTTGAAAAGTCATGTCTGCCCTGGTATATTGCGTGTCGTTTGCTTCAATCGTCTTTATGAATGTGTATCTGAAATAAAATCTTATAGACTTCATGGTCGGTAGATCATTATCATCCTCCTCAACAGCCTGGCAGGTTGTATTTCATTATCTGAAATATTTGTGTGATACGTGGGAAATTATTTATTCACTCAAACGCCTCACTTCTACACATAACCTCCTGGGAACGTAGACAACTTGAGGGAAGCTAGAGGTTGGTCAATTTATTTACAGTATAGAGGTATAGGACTGTCTTATTTTGTTAAATATTCTTGTAAAATAAATGGCTAATCTCATTGAGACTAACCTGATAAAATAAAGGTAATGTCATGATCTTCTGTAAGGACAGACCAAGGCGCAGCGAAGCATGCAGGGGAAGCACACTGGCGGCCCCGGACAGGGGAAGCACACTGGCCCTCTGGTGTGGGGAGCAGGAACCGGCCGTACTGGGCTCAAATAGCGCACTCTGGTGCGGGGAGCAGGAAACGGCCGTACTGGGCTCGTAACGCGCACTCTGGTGCGGGGAGCAGGAACCGGCCGTACTGGGCTCGTAACGCGCACTCTGGTGCGGGGAGCAGGGACCGGCCGTACTGGGCTCGTAACGCGCACTCTGGTGCGGGGAGCAGGAACTGGACGTGCTGGGTTTCCGACGGGCACAGGAATCCAGGAGCGTGGAGCAGGGACAGGACGTGCTGAGTCCACAACAGGCACAGGAATCCTGGAGCGTGGAGCAGGGACAGGACGTGCTGAGTCCACGCCGGGTGCAGGGATCCTGGAGCGTGGAGCAGGGACAGGACGTACTGGGCTGTGGATGCAAACCGGAGATACAGTGCGTAGAGCTGGCGCAGGATATCCTGGTCCAAGGAGGCGCACCGGAGACCAGGAGCGCTGAGCCGGCACCACTCTACCAGGCTGCACACTCACCGTAGCATGATAGATGAGTGGCGCTGGAATCTCTCGCACCGGGCTGTGAACGTGCACTGGGGACACGGTGCGCAAAACTGCATAGCACGGCGTCTTACCAGTGCGACGCTCTCCCCAACGCTCTCTCCACAAAGCACGAAGAGTTGGCTCAGGAGTCCCTCCTGAACCGGCCAACCTCCTCGTGTGCCCCCCCCTGCCTTTCGAGCTTCCATGCCAGGCGAGTTCCAATGAACTTTTCCCTCTCCGGATCCCATGCTCCGTATAGCTTCTCATACCTGCGCCGCGCCGCCGCCGCTGCTTCCAGCTCCTCTCTTGGCCGACGATACTCTCCAGGCTGGGCCCAGGGTCCGTCCCTAAATAATTCCTCCTCCCAGGTCCAGTACTCCCGGGTCTCTCGCTGCTTGGTCTTTGTTTGGTGGGTTATTCTGTCATGAGCTTCTGTAAGGACAGACCAAGGCGCAGCGAGGCATCCAGTATACATGTTTATTTAACGAACGAAAACACACGTAACTGGGCAAAATAACAAACAGAACGAAACAAAGATCAGATCATAGACTGACAACACAACAAGCTATGTCTAAACAATAACCCACAAACCCCCAAGTGAAAACTCCAAACATATATATGGTTCCCAATTAGAGACAACGACACTCAGCTGCCTCTAATTGGGAACCATTAACCCAACATAGAAATATATAACCTAGAACAGAAAACCCCTACACCTAAAACTAAACACTCCAGCCTGTCTTCTCAGGCCTGGACGTGACAGGTAAAATAAATATGAATCATTCCACATCCAATCTTCTGCCATTCCTCTGTATAATTCCTTGAGGTGAATCTTCATGAGTGCCTGAGGCATGGGCCAGTCAGTCACTGCAGTATAGTTTTGATGTGTGAGTGTATGTGTGACATTCTGAAGGTTGATGTGGAGATTATCTCTGTTCATCTTGTCACTGCTCATTAGAGTGGTAATGTGGAATTTCAGCAGCTTGTTCAAGCTCTCAGGAGACTGAGAAAAGCATCACATATGGAGAGAAAACTGACTCGTCGCTGAACTCTATCAATGGCTGTCTAAATGAATTTGTCTAGCAAAGCGTAGTAAAAGATTTAAACGGCTATTTCCCCAGTTCCCACAACATTCCTACACACTGATATCGCTGATATCGCCTGGTATGACTTAAATGGATGCTCTCCAATTGTCCGAGAGCAGTTCTAATGACACTGTAAAAATGAACCTCTGAAACAAAAGAGTGAATGTCTGAAGCATTTAGTAAGGCTAGTGCTTCATATCAACAACAGCAATGTGTTAGCCTAGTGCTTCATATCAACAACAGCAATGTGTTAGCCTAGTGCTCCATATCAACAACAGCAATGTGTTGGTATAGTGCTTCATATCAACAACAGCAATGTGTTAGCCTAGTGCTCCATATCAACAACAGCAATGTGTTAGCATAGTGCTCCATATCAACAACAGCAATGTGTTAGCATAGTGTTCCATATCAACAACAGCAATGTGTTAGTATAGTGTTCCATATCAACAACAGCAATGTGTTAGCATAGTGCTCCATATCAACAACAGCAATGTGTTAGCATAGTGCTCCATATCAACAACAACATTGTGTTAGCATAGTGCTCCATATCAACAACAGCAATGTGTTAGTATAGTGTTCCATATCAACAACAGCAATGTGTTAGTATAGTGCTCCATATCAACAACAGCAATGTGTTAGTATAGTGCTCCATATCAACAACAGCAATGTGTTAGCATAGTGCTCCATATCAACAACAGCAATGTGTTAGTATAGTGTTCCATATCAACAACAGCAATGTGTTAGCATAGTGTTCCATATCAACAACAGCAATGTGTTAGCATAGTGCTCCATATCAACAACAGCAATGTGTTAGCATAGTGTTCCATATCAACAACCGCAATGTGTTAGCATAGTGCTCCATATCAACAACAGCAACGTGTTAGCCTAGTGCTCCATATCAACAACAGCAATGTGTTAGCCTAGTGTTCCATATCAACAACAGCAATGTGTTAGCCTAGTGCTCCATATCAACAGCCTCACTGCTAATGCTGAGATAACGGAGGACACAGTATCAGTCCACCTTGCCAACCTCACATTCCCTCTCAGTTCAAAGCTCTTCTGCATCTCTGATGGAGACAGAGGTCTGTGTGTAAATGGTGCTGCAGTGAGAGGCAGTGCCTGCCTCTCAACAGTAGTGTTGTCGGTGGAGCTGCAGCATCAAAGCGGTGGTTTGTTTGCCGTGTGAGAGGGAGCACTTCCCGGAGGACTGTCAGGTCAGTGTGGTGCCGTGCTCGTTGGCTCCCTGGCAGGGATTGACAGGAGAGGGCAGCGCCAGTGCTGACTGAGAGCTCAGTGGGAGTGCCCTTCCAATTAGCAACCAGTAACCTTCCAACCCTGCCCTGCTTTCAGCCCGGCTCCAAGGCCAGACAGGGATGCACACGTAGACACGGGCACACACACACAGACACACAGATCTATTCACAGTGTTGAGGAAAACTCATTCCAAGGCAGAGCTCATGATCGAGTTTATTCAAGCAATTGCAAGGGAGATCACACTCGGGATAAACTGGAGAGGAAAGATACAGAATCACACAGTCATGATATACTTCTGATGAGTTCTGTAAAGCCTATTCAGATAGAAGAAGAATTTGGCCTTGTACTGGGCCTCTAGTGCCCGAAGCGATAAGGAGCCAGCAGCAACTCATTCCTTTGTGCGATGTGTGAAGAGGGTACTGGACAGTTATGGAAAATGGCCAGTTGTTACAGTACATATGGTACTATTCAACTCAAGTGTTTACATAGCAGAACCATTTTCCCCCAACAATATCCACACACGCACAATGTTCAATGGAATCCTTAAGGCAAACAACTAACTAATCTGTAGGCCCAAACACCATGCACCTAACCTCTCCCAACCAACAGGAGCCTGAATTGTTCATGTAGATGAATCTCCATTGCTGAGGATTGTGGTCCAAGACTGACTTCATTCCATCTCATTGGAGTGGAGCACTCTGCAACACACTGACAGCTCATTGATCAACACCACAAACATCTGTCATATGACTATTCACCTATTACAGGGGTGACCCATAAAACAAATTGTTCAAATTCCCACTCTATATAAAACTCTTTGGCCATTTTGTGTTTTTCTTAAGGCAGTGTTTTGTAGCGTTTTGTGAATTATGCAATATGCTGAACTTTTTAGATGGTCGCTCTTGTATGTAATTTCTATGCTCAAAGATATATATTTTTTTACAAAAAGGCTTTGACAATAAAAAATGTAACCTTTTCAAGACTAGGCTTGCAAGTATGCTATTTACAGTTATTTACTGAAATAATTTCATTACATTCTAATGCTGAAGAGGAACCTCTGTGGTGTCCAAAGGCTTGTTGGTAAATGCCAGCATTTTCTTTTTATCAAGCTCAACCTTCGTGAAGCATTTAATTCAGCCAAGGCATTCTTAGTTTTTTGTTGTTGTTGTTGCTGTGTTTCTCCCTCAGCAGACTGTATTGATCGTTATGTTGTATCCACTGTGAGAGAAGCAGAGGAGGGCTGGTATCCAATTGCATTCAGTCGGAGGGAAAGTCACATTGATCGTGCTTAAAGTGACAAGATTGAGGAGGCCCATATTGAGCGTCATTGTCCCGGTAGAAATAGAGTGTTGGACAAAGGGACACAGTGCGGATGGTTACCCGAATGCGAATGGGTTGAAAGCAATTAATCAATCCTGGTGTGACTTATAATACATCTTACAGTACATCACACCTTCATACTACTGGACTAGCGTATCCAATGACAGGCAGACATGGTGATTTAAAGAGACAAGAAAACACCATGGAAATAAATAAGGCCTGTGCACATGCAGGGTGAGAGGTCCTCAGTGTTGCTTGTAATAACATACTGTTGAGCACATGCACTGACTAAAAGGGTATTTCTTCTCAAAGGCAGGTATTGGAGAGGCTGGGTTTTCATGGGATTTGCTCTGCATAATTCAACAGAGGAATTTGGGTGATTCCGCCTCTTTTCCTCCTATGATCATCCATCAGGTGAAATTGCTTTCTCCCAACATTAAGCTGTCAGGCTGAAAATAACAGATGTAGCCTGGCAGAGAAACACATGATTACTGGGTAAAAATTCTCTGCAGTGCAGGGGCCTGTGACCTTCTTCAGAGGGGCTCAGTGGAGGGAGAGAGTATTCCTGGAGTAGCCCTGTTGTGCATGGTTATACGGCAACATCACCTTGGATTACTCTTCATAAGTGGGTTTTTAAAATGGATTCCTGTGTCATTTGCCCCCGGTAATCTTAAGGGCCACACTTTGCTGAAATGACCAAGCCTACTCAGTGAAGGTCCAAGGCTGTGGGCGCATGACTGAAGCCGCTTGTTGCTGCATAATCCAGGTCTCTGGAAGTCTCCTTGAGAGGCATCCAATGCCTCTCCCTCCTAGCTACCCCCTCATGTTCATCTGATGTCTAGGCTGGCTGTCCATCGCTGGAATCTTAATGACATAGTGAGAACATTCTCAGCTGGCTAATTGTGCCATGATGTAAAGCGGTTGAGTATGGGGTCTGGAATCTGAGACAGAATCAGGATGGGGGTGGCAGGTGTGGACATGTCTCAAGAGGGATATTTTGAGTTATATGAAATAAACAGACGGAGGGGCAGAATTATGTGAGGTGAGAGAACGATGGAGAGTTGAGAGTGTTTAGAGGTAGAAAAAACAGGAAGAAGGAAAAGAGAGCAGCACATTTAAATAACTGTCTGCCAGGAGCCAGAGATCCTTGCTTCAGTGATGTCTGTTTAGTGGACACTGCTTTAGCCTCTCAGGTTTCTGCTTCTGTCAATGTGTGCGCCGCATAGCCAATTAGGCTTGGAAATTGAAGAATTAAAGCAGGTTGCATACTTAAACGCTGATGTGATTAACACCTAGTGAGCAGATTTGGCATATTTCAATGTGCAAGGTTAGAATGCTGTGGAATTGTACGCCACCATATATCTAAGCAGCCTGAGATAAGAATGGCTGGAATTCAGTTTAGATTCCGGACCTGGCAACGTCTGTATGTCACCACCAGTTCTGTCAATGGAAAATAACGAAGGCTTTCAGAATTGCTGCTTTTCGATGTGAGGACACCAGAAGCGTGCTAGCTGAGCTCATTACTGCAAGTGGTTATTGATTCCTTTATAGTTACACACACTTTTGACTTATCCATTGTCTGTCTACTACTTTGTGAAGTATTTCAGCTGCATCTTCCTGAAGAAAATGTCTTCGAACCGGGTCCCTTTTCTAAATAGAGATGGTGCAGTAATATTTACCGGGAAAATATTCTACTGAACCCTGGCTTTTGTTATGCTTGATGTACTGTATATTAAAAATGTCCCAACAGCAGTCTCTACATGCACAAATATGACATGGCGGTGTATCATTAGAGGAGTGTGGGGGCGGCAAACGGAAATGTCTGCTGCTGTCCTCAATCTTGTTCTTTTTTAGGAGCACTGTACTTACAGAGAACATTTTAATGAATGGAGCACAAGAAAGAAACAGCATTGGCAGTCACTATGGGATGACAAACAATGTTTCTCATGTCATCTTATTTGATAGGCCTTGAATGGAATGCCACAACACACAGTACCCTGAGAATATTCAGAGAAACAGGGTGGGATGCATGTTAGGGTATTGGAGATTATTGAATGGTAACAATTTCCTGATTATGCTGTAAATCTCTACTCCAGGCCACAGAGCATTAGGACTTGTTTCCATAGTTTATTTATACCTTCTCATACCAATATCAGCTTACAGAGTTCTATCTAGAACACCCTACCATGACAAAATGGAAATCAATATCAAACTATTATTTCTATACAACTAGCTCTATGTGGCCTTATCAGGTCTGTTGCATAAAGGGCCAGCCACCACTTGGCCGATGGGTTGATGTCCAGTGAAGCCTGCTTATTTGTGATTGAAACAAGTGGCCGTGAGGCATTCTCTCACTAGATAAATCAGATGTGACAACCGAATCTCTATTGCCCTAGTGTGCCTGTGTGCCTGTGTGTCTGTGCGTGTGTGTGTGTGTGTGTGTGTGTGTGTGTGTGTGTGTGTGTGTGTGTGTGTGTGTGTGTGTGTGTGTGTGTGTGTGAGTGCGTGCGTGACTATGTGTGTGAGTGTGTGTGTGCGTGCGTGCGTGCCTGTGTGTGTGTGTGCTTGTAATAAGTGGTTGACCCGTGCTTGGGTCATTTCCCTCCTCACTTTTAATTAGGTTCTAAATGTCAAGATATGAATCGCTCTGCACTGCTGTTTGAACCGCTATGTGTGAGCAATTTGCTGTGGCTCAGTCTGCCAAAGAACGGTTGTTCATCTTTTGTTTCTGGTCGACCCGGTGGACAATTACAAAGAGATTCTAAATGGACACAACGGCAAAGAGAGAAGAGAGAGGACGGATGTGTGGGAGGGTGATTGAAAAGCTTCTGCCTTAGGCGGCTTTGATCTCTGACCTCTATTCCTTCAGTGTACAATACCACCATTGCAGGATATATGTGCCATGGAAACTACCCAATTAAGGTCACATTTCCTCCACATGAAGACTATTGTATGGTTTAATTAAAGCTGGGAGAATAATGAGCGAAGGTAAACAGTAATTACAGGAGCCAAATCATTTATTACAGTCAGGTATGCGAGTGGCCCGATGGGGATTTCTTCACAGGGGAACGTCTCAGAATTTCTGCTTGATTGGGCTATGTCGCTAAACACATTTACAGGCTTACACGAATGCTGGAAATAGTCCTAATTTGTCATGCGGAATTCAGTATATAATATTATTTAGTATTTTACCCCCTTTTTTCTCCCCAATTTCGTGATATCCAATTGCAATCCAATTACGATCTTGTCTCATCGCTGCAAGGTCGAGTCATACATCCTCCGAAACATGACCTGCCAAACCGCGCTTCTTAACACCTGTCCGCTTAACCCGGAAGCCAGCCGCACCAATGTGTCGAAGGAAACACCGTTCAACTGACGACCGAAGTCCGCCTGCAGGAACCCGGCCCGCCACAAGGAGTCGCTAGAGCGCAATGAGCCAAGTAAAGCCACCCCGGCCAAAATCTGCCAAACCCTCCCACGGATGACGCTGGGCCAATTGTGGGCCGCCTCATGGGAGTCACGGTTGGTTGTGACAGAACCTGGGATCGAACCCGGGCCTGTAGTGACGCCTCAAGCACAGCGATGCAGTGCCTTAGAACTCTGCGCCACTCGGCAGAATAGTATACTATTCTACATAATATTAATCTACAGTATATTAAATGAATGTCTCCCACCTCCATTGGACTGTTATTGAGGCATAGGATTTATGAGAGTTCCTATCCACTCAACATGTGACCAACCAAACGTTTCCATCTATTCCCTTTGTGGTGATGAATATATTCCTAGAGTCCAGATACGCTCTGTGAATTATGCATGTCCTATGGATTTGGCCTCCACACGGTGAGGAGGTGAAGCCATGATTGGACGAGCCTCTAACACATTAAGGAGGTTTCCACATGGGCATATAAATAGCCAAACAGCCTAATAGTGACACTTAAAAAAGCCCACTTGTATTAATAAAAAAGGTTAATGCATCATCAGTGGATTGACCGGGGTCACTGATGGGTAATGAGAGGCTAGTTGCTGTGGAAACAGTGATAGCAGTCCAATAAAAGTTAGATCAGGTATGAGATTGGCTCATCCCAGCAACCACTGAGGTGTACAGTCAGACAGCAGACATCAGCACTGGTACAGAGTACAGGAGTACAGGACTGTCCCAAAATATGCACCTGTAACACCAAAAGAGAGTGACTGGATGTGCTACGACCTGTAACAGCCAACGGGAGTGACTGGATGTGCTACAACCTGTAACACCAAAAGAGAGTGACTGGATGTGCTACGACCTGTAACACCCAACGAGAGTGACTGGATAGGCTACGACCTGTAACACCAAAAGAGAGTGACTGGATGTGCTACGACCTGTAACATCCAACGGGAGTGACTGGATGTGCTACGACCTGTAACACCAAAAGAGAGTGACTGGATGTGCTACGACCTGTAACACCCAACGAGAGTGACTGGATAGGCTACGACCTGTAACACCAAAAGAGAGTGACTGGATGTGCTACGACCTGTAACACCCAACGAGAGTGACTGGATAGGCTACGACCTGTAACACCAAAAGAGAGTGACTGGATGTGCTACGACCTGTAACATCCAACGAGAGTGACTGGATGTGCTACGACCTGTAACACCAAAAGAGAGTGACTGGATGTGCTACGGCCTGTAACACCAAAAGAGAGTGACTGGATAGGCTACGACCTGTAACACCAAAAGAGAGTGACTGGATAGGCTACGACCTGTAACACCCAACGAGAGTGACTGGATGTGCTACGACCTGTAACACCAAAAGAGAGTGACTGGATGTGCTACGACCTGTAACACCCAACGAGAGTGACTGGAAGTGCTACGACCTGTAACACCAAAAGAGAGTGACTGGATAGGCTACGACCTGTAACACCAAAAGAGAGTGACTGGATGGGCTACGACCTGTAACACCCAACGAGTGTGACTGGATAGGCTACGACCTGTAACACCAAAAGAGAGTGACTGGATGGGCTACGACCTGTAACACCAAAAGAGAGTGACTGGATGGGCTACGACCATTAACACCAAAAGAGAGTGACTGGATGTGCTACGGCCTGTAACACCAAAAGAGAGTGACTGGATAGGCTACGACCTGTAACACCAAAAGAGAGTGACTGGATAGGCTACGACCTGTAACACCCAACGAGAGTGACTGGATGTGCTACGACCTGTAACACCAAAAGAGAGTGACTGGATGTGCTACGACCTGTAACACCCAACGAGAGTGACTGGAAGTGCTACGACCTGTAACACCAAAAGAGAGTGACTGGATAGGCTACGACCTGTAACACCAAAAGAGAGTGACTGGATGGGCTACGACCTGTAACACCCAACGGGAGTGACTGGATGTGCTACGACCTGTAACACCAAAAGAGAGTGACTGGATGGGCTACGACCTGTAACACCAAAAGAGAGTGACTGGATGGGCTACGACCATTAACACCAAAAGAGAGTGACTGGATAGGCTATGACCTGTAACACCAAAAGAGAGTGACTGGATGGGCTACGACCTGTAACACCCAACGAGAGTGACTGGATAGGCTACGACCTGTAACACCAAAAGAGAGTGACTGGATGGGCTACGACCTGTAACACCCAACGGGAGTGACTGGATGTGCTACGACCTGTAACACCAAAAGAGAGTTACTGGATGTGCTACGACCTGTAACACCAAAAGAGAGTGACTGGATGGGCTACGACCTGTAACACCCAACGAGAGTGACTGGATGGGCTACGACCTGTAACACCAAAAGAGAGTGACTGGATGGGCTACGACCTGTAACACCCAACGAGAGTGACTGGATAGGCTACGACCTGTAACACCCAACGAGAGTGACTGGATATGCCACGTCTACTCTTCCTCCAGCTATTTCTTAAGTTTAGTGTAGAAAAGAAGTTCAAAATCCGACTTGGAAAGACATTAGCTTTGAGTCAATCTGAATGGGCCCCTAGCTGTACATTAATAAGAAAAGGTATTGAATTATCTATCCAGGCTGTTTGTCTTCTGAGACAGGAGTGTGCAGCCATAAAGCGACTCCAACAAGAGTCTGTTAGCAAGAGCATTACAATGCCACACTCATAATGGCCCAAGACCAAATATTGCGTCTGTGTTCAACACCAATTGTATGTATACATAATCTTCCATTACAAGCCTTTAGCTTTCCTTCCGAGTGTGTTAAGAAATGTAAAGGAGTCACACTCACTAGAATTTGCATGTGACAGACAGTGAGTGTGTAACTTGTACAAATTCAGGGTGACTTCCCCACTTAGAAATGTCGAAGCCGACGCTGGAAGACCAGCCAGGAGGTTTATTGGACACTTGGCCCTCAGAGTGGGGCGCTCATGTCTGATCTCGGAAGAGTCTGATCTTGGCAAAGTGCAACGCAGACATTTTGGGTTATAGTGAAAATGTACGTGGTGAACCCAAGTGACATGCAGCCTCGGAGGCCCTGCAGCGCTCTCTCTCTCTCTCTCTCTCTCTCTCTCTCTCTCTCTCTCTCTCTCTCTCTCTCACTCTCTCTGCCTCTTCCTAATAGAAAGAATTTCAGTTAAACAAATGGGGCATCCAAAACATCCACTCTCTGGTGCTGATGGACAGTCTGACTGAGAGAGAAAAGAAGAGAGAGAGAGAGAGAGAGAGAGAGAGAGAGAGAGAGAGAGAGAGAGAGAGAGAGAGAGAGAGAACAGAGGAATGTGTGGCAGGGTGGGTCACAGCTGGCTCCCTGCATTGCATTCCCAGAGATATCTCCATTTTAAATAATTCACTTCCTCCAGTATTAAAGGGGTCCAGAAAAATGTGAGTCCAAATAACTGTCTAAGCCAGATCCTCTTTAATTGTGTGCTTTGCTCATTTACAAAGAGCTACAAAAAGGTACACCATTGGGTTGATGTTAAATTAATGACAACCTTTCCTGTCATAAACGATCTAGTTAATCATATAAATGGAACAACTGTCGTGGTAATTTATAGATGGCAGAAAGTGAGTGATCAGCAGGGAGTCTAAAAATAAGAGACCGAACTCTACCCTTCCCCCGAAACTCTGTCATCTCCTCGTTCCACTGCATTCTGAATGAAAGTGGATTGTTCCAGGCAGGGTATAGTGCATGCAGCAGTCCTTTAGATGTGCAGGTTGTTATGGTGAAGGAGGAGGAACAACAACAAGCTTTTTTTCCAGCTCGTTCATAATCACTGATAACAACTGGATATCAAATAGAAGCTATGCACTCTGATATTTCAAGAGAAAAACATGGACGTTTTGGTGACTTCTGGTTCTTACTAATGAATTGTGGATTCGAACTACAGAGTTCAGTAGGAATCACAAGAAACTGAGTGGTGAGAGTACCTCAACCTACTCTCATATCATTGTTTAATCCAAGGTTAGATTAAGGTCATCAAATTGTATGTACATGAATAAGTAAAACAAAAAAACGACTGCCAATGCAATTATTAACTAAACTAAAATAAATGTACCTTTTTCAGGACCCTGTCTTTCAAAGATAATTCGTAAAAATCCAAATAACCACAGATCTTCATTATAAAGGGTTTAAACACTGTTTCCCATGCTTCAATGAACCATAAACAATTAATGAACATGCACCTGTGGAACGGTCGTTAAGACACTAACAACTTACAGACGGTAGGCAATTAAGGTCACAGTTGTGAAAACTTAGGACACTAAAGAGGCCTTTCTACTGACTCTGAAAAAAGAAAGATGTCCATGGTCCCTGCTCATCTGTGTGAACGTGCCTTAGGCATGCTAAAAGGAGGCATGAGGACTGCAGATGTGGCCAGGGCAATAAATTGCAATGTCCGTACTGTGAGATGCCCAAGACAGCACTACAGGGAGACAGGATGAACAGCTGATCGTCATCGCAGTGGCAGACCACGTGTAACAACACCTGCACAGGATCGGTACATCCGAACATCACACTTGCGGGACAAGTACAAGATGGCAACAACAACTGCCTGAGTTACACCAGGAATGCACAATCCCTCCATCAGTGCTCAGACTGTCTGCAATAGGCTGAGAGAGGCTGGACTGATGGCTTGTAGGCCTGCTGTAAGGCAGGTCCTCACCAGACATCACCGGCAACAATGTCGCCTATCGGCACAAACCCACCATCGCTGGACCAGATAGGACTGTCAAAAAGTGCTCTTCACTGACGAGTCGCGGTTTTGTCTCACCAGGGGTGATGGTCAGATTCGCGTCTACGTAGAAGGAATAAGCGTTACACTGAGGCCTGTACTCTGGAGTGGGATCGATTTGGAGGTGGAGGGTCTTTCATGGTCTGGGGAGGTGTGTCACCGCATTATCGGACTGAGCTTGTTGTCATTGCAGGCAATCTCAACGCTGTGAGTTACAGGGAAGACATCCTCCTCCCTCATGTGGTACCTTTCCTGCAGACTCATCCTGACATGACCCTCCAGCATGACAATACCACCAGCTCGTTCTGGGCATGATTTCCTGCAAGACAGGAATGTCAGTGTTCTGCCATGGCCAGCGAAGAGCCCGGATCTCAATCCCATTGAGCATGTCTGAGACCTGTTTGATTGGAGGGTGAGGGCTAGGGCCATTTCCCCCAGAAATGTCCGGCAACTTGCTTGTGCCTTGGTTGAAGAGTGGGGTAACATCTCACAGCAAGAACTGACAAATCTGGTGCAGTCCATGAGGAGGAGATGCACTGCAGTACTTAATGCAGCTGGTGGCCACACCAGATACTGACTGTTACTTTTGACCCCCCTTTGTTCAGGGACACATTATTGAATTTCTGTTAGTCACATATCTGTGGAACTTGTTCAGTTTATGTCTCAGTTGAATCATGCTCCGACATGCTCCAACATGCTCCAACATGCTCCAACATGCTCCAACATGCTTCAACATGCTCCAACATACTTCAACATGCTAGGTCCTCAGATTTATAGTGGTTAAAGTGGTTATCAGAAACACCGCAGGGACTGTGGCCAGCTCTGGGAATGGAGAAAGGGCACCCGTCTGTCCTGAATGTGAGGTGTCATCATTTGATTCATGCCTGACATCATTGTGTGTTTCGACTTGAGCAGCCTGATAAACTGACATCATCGTGTGTGTTTAGTCTTGGGCAGCCTGATAAACTGACATCATCATGTGTGTTTCGACTTGGGCAGTCTAATAAACTGACATCGTTGTGTGTGTTTTGACTTGGGCAGCCTGATAATCTGACATCATCGTGTGTGTTTCGACTTGGGCAGCCTGATAAACTGACATCATCATGTGTGTTTCGACTTGGGCAATCTAATAAACTGACATCATCGTGTGTGTTTCGACTTGGGCAGCCTGAGAAAATTTGAGAAATCGCTGATGGATGGCCGACTGCTTCGGCGATAAGCCTCATTTCTCTCCTTGGTATAGGTGATATATAGAAATACAGGATTCCTCTTATTTTTTTGTAAATCAGAGACCTTGTGGGTGTCACTTTGGACATGATTTCCTGTTACTCCCTTATACTCTCATTGGCTGCTTTCCTTCTCCCCCTTCCCCAAGAAATGATGATTGGCAGTGGTTGGATGAGGGTAAGATGTAGGCTACAGTCACAGAAAGATAGATACATAATGAATTTCTTGCAGGTAAGGCAGATGTATAGTACCAGATGATATAGTACCAGATGACACGGTGGCATACTCTTCTGAGAGCCCCGACCTGCATTGTGAACCACTGTCCCTGTGGTGTCATATGCAGACATAAACGTTTAATTAACTCAGATGTACCCAAATATAAATGTGAGAACAATGTGGCCCTGTATACAAGCTCATTGGTGTGACTGTTCGAGATCAGTTCAAATCTACTGTCCTTTACAACGAAACAGATTAGGATAGGATACAAATAGGATACAAACAAAATGTTATTTCAACCTTGACTGATAGGTGGATGTTTACAGTTTTTCTCGATTGTTTACACACATTTTCTGAAAGCATGCCTCATATTCTCAGAACTCTACACACAAATCAAAAAACACACACACAATGGGCAAAACCCCTCAATTCTCCAGCAAAATGAAACTTTACATTCAAAACAATGTTATTTATTATCAAAATGGTATTTTGTTGTCAAATGACACACACAAACCATCATATGAATAGACATTTATAAGAACCAGTTGAACACTGATGTGCTCAATGTAAAACACTATGATGAATGGAAAACACTTCTTCTCCATTCATCATAATGACTTAGGCCTTTTTTTTGGTTCAGTGTTGCCATTACTATAGACAGTACATACATAAGTGTGTTGTAAAATATTTGAGAATATTGTTTTTATACTCAGAACAAACAAATACACGGTAACAAATATATTTCATTTTTCCCACAAAAACAATGTACACAGTGTACATCCCATTCCCAACCAACACAAAGATGCACATACAGTGCTCTACATACAAAACAGAAGAATTTAATGTATACAGTTACAGTAAAAAAAATATAAAAAAATATGCTGCATCCTCTCTTCTGTTGTGGTCTGGCCACAGCACCTCATCCACATCACAAGCAATGTTTTCCCTGGACAAGCAGCGGGGGAAATATCGCCTAGCATGGCGATTCCAGCCATGAAAAGCATCAGCTGCTATATCTCCACATGCGTCTTCCATAGCTTGGAGAAGAGGTATACGCGTTTGTGGATTTCAGTCATACACTTTCCATCTCCAGGCAGAAAAAAAAATTCCTCAATAGGATTGAGGAATGGAGAATATGGAGGGAGATAAACAACTAAAAAGCGTGGGTGGGCAGTGAACCAGTTACGAACCAGAGCAGCCCTGTGGAAACTTACGTTGTCCCAAATGACAACGTACCTGAGCTGCTCTGGGCCATCTACCTGATCTGGTGGAATGAGTGTGTTGTGTAGGGTGTCCAGGAATGTGATCAGATGGGCGGTGTTGTAGGGGCCAAGGGTAGCATGGTGATGGATGACGCCGTGGTGGGTAATCGCTGCACACATTGTGATGTTCCCTCCGCGCTGGCCAGGGACTTGAACAATGGCACGCTGGCCGATGATATTCCTTCCCCTCTTTCGTCTTTTTGTGAGGTTGAATCCAACCTCATCAATGAAGATGAACTGGTGCTCCACTGCAGCCACCTCTAGCTCAAGGACTCTCTGAAACACACATGACAATATCAGAAATAGACATGGAGTGGTCACTATTGTGAAGCACAATCATTATGATTACAATACTGAAATATGTATAATTTATACAGTGTTGAGTGTATGCATCAATTGTGGGTTTGTATAGGACTCACTTGCACATAGTTATATCGCAATTCTTTGACTCTTTCTGAATTGCGTTCAAATGGCACCCTGTAGACCTGCTTCGGTCCAGTGTTGATAAGCTTACCCTATCAATATTTTGAAATATCCCTGTCCCTGTTTTCTATTATTTTTCTTTGTATTTGCCGTAATGTTATGGCGTTATTTTCTAGGACCATGTTCATGATTTCAGTTTCCTGTTCAGGAGACAGAACACGTTCCCGACCACCTTGTGTTGGTAATCTTTCAGTTCTGCCAAACAAATAGTAAAATACTGTAAATACAAAGTAGGAATACATTTCCCAAATACTTGAAACATACTTTATTTTTACAGTCCTACAGAACAGTCCACAGGCAATACTGTACTACTGTACTCATTGAGTACTGTATTGATATGCAGTACTGCAATTTTCTAGTGAGAGTAGATTTCTTACCTATTCTCATTTCGGAAAGTCCGGATGATGGACGCTACAGTGTACCTGCTCAAATTTGGCTGTACTCTTTGCCCAGCCTCCCTCATTGTTAGACCATGGTTGACCACATGATCAACCAAAGTGGCTCGGATCTCATCAGAGATTACGGTCCTTGGCCTTCCTCGTCCTCGTCCTCGTCCTTGTCCTCCCCGTCCTACTCCTCTTACTCTTACTCTCACTCCTCTGGCTCTGCCTCTGTTTCCAATGTTGGCATCCATTGCTCCAAAACAGAAGAGCTCACCTGTTGCCCTTTTATGCTAAAGCTCTGATTGCTAATTGTAAAACTGTGTGATGGGTGTTTGCCCATGTGATGAGTCAGTGTGCATATTTGAATGGCAGTGTGTTCATTGTGAAAACAAGAGATTTTCTGCATGAAAATTGTGCCAAATGCAAAGAATTGTGTGTAGTGTTTTGAAAAAAGTGTGTTTTAGAACTGCAATTTGAGTGTAAAGCAGGAATTGTGCTTGTAGTTTAGCAGAATTGGTTCAGGGGGTTTGTGCATGAGTTACATGTTGTGGTCATTGTGTCTCAAGTACCAGTATTTGTGTGTAAACAATTGAGAAAAACTGTAATTGAACACTAAAACATGACCTTTTTCTCTGTTATTCTTATAACTTCCAATGTAAGCAACAAGCATAGAATGCCACCAACACACAATTTCTAACTCAAGACTACTAAGCCATTCACAGCCTCCTCTGTCCCAAACCAAAGAAAACAACTACTATAGCTGCCTGGACATTAAGATCCTTTATTGCAAAGTGAAGTAACTGAAGCAATGCTACTTCACACAAATTGCAAGTGATGTCTCGCAATTCAAATGAGCTGCCAACCGCTTGACTCAACATGAAGCTTAAAGGCACACTTGAAGAAAAATGTCTAACTGGGAAAGTAATTACGTGTTCTGGATGACGTGCTAAAGGGAGGAAAGACCAAACTAAATGACAAGGTGTTGAATGTTTCTCTACATCTACCAGCCATGTGCGTGCTAAACATACACAAGCGTCACATAGAGTCCCTGTAGTGATACACTAATGGCACCTTAGGGGTCGTGACCTCTCCATCTTACTGTCAACACATTACACCTTAACAGGCGGTCATCAGTGCTTATTTAGAAAAGCAATAGAGTATTGCTATCCTGCTCAATACTTTAACGGAGGGTGCAGGGCAGTTTAGCTGCTGGCCTTATGATAGACTGCTTAGATATGGAGTTGAAATGGTTAAACAATCTCAGAGACAGGCAAGCACTTAATTACTTCTCACATCCAATCCATTTAGTGGAGAAGCAACATGATAGTGCTCATATCGCCGAGCAAATTCAGTCTGCGTAATAACAAATAAAATGTTGATCCATGTATCATTAAGAAGGTCTCAATCTCCCAGAGATCATTTTCAGAAATGAAACTCAAGACATGTAAACGTATCCACAGGAGGGCCTTCGCTAGCAAATGAAATGTCAATGCCAATATGACGGGAGAGAATGAATACCGTTCCTCATATGAAAGACATCTAGCCGGGGAGTAACAGGGTGAATGGGGTGGTTGACTAACTGTCATGGTTTGTCAAGGCCTAACTCATTGATGATGCATACCTACTGTTATACTTCCCTTCAGGTAAACTATTCTGGTCATGTCAGATCTGGGTCAAACCAGCTATAGCCTACTATGATTACCATCATCTATCATTCCAGCATTATGTTGAAGAATGTAGACTATCAATGGTACTTAAATATTCCAGAGCAGTGTGACCTTCATAAGGAGAAAAAACGTCTACCTGTCGAGAAGCTCTTTGTTTCTATAAATGCACTCTTCCTGAACTTTTAGTGAAAGTGTTTCGTATAAAAGTATCGTGTCCCTATTGAACACTGCAGTTCACCTTTCCTAATCTCTGTCAAACACCTTCCTCATCCCGCAGCTGTAATTACGTGGCTCTGTTCACCACGGATGATTTGGCGGCCCTGGTAATCGCATTAAGTAATCCCTGCCTCTGAACAGGATGGACATTGTCAAGGAACTTTTACCCAACGCTTAGAGCGTGGAAGAGTGCCATAGATGACTCTATTCCCCCTCTCTAATTGTCTCTTCTAGTTCTGTTGTTATATTGGAGCTGGTTAACCTTCAGCTGACAGGGGTTTGCTATCCTGCATTGGCCATCTTGCTTTGCCCTGTACTGTGCTGTGTGATGGAGTAGTGTTTCCTTCCACTGGCACTGGATTTTGTAATGGAAAATAGTAGAAAGAATGGATATTTTTAGTCTTGGTGCCTCCGGGGAGTCTTCAGGAGCTGATCATCAATCTGTGTATTTAATGAATAAACCAACCAGTCATAAATAGCAAAAAATGAATGAATATGTGGACAGATGAGTGACGTTGAGGTAGAGGGAAACAGAGGGGTAGTCTTGATGAGAATAAGATGAGCTGGGTAGCCTCCGAGGCCTCTGTCTATCCAGGGCAGGCAGGCCAGGCAGGCAGGGGGAGTGGAGAGGCTGACTTAATTGGATGTGATCAACGTTTCACATGTGTGGTCATTTCTCAGATGCCCTCTCTTTGACTTAGGCATAATGGGAAATCGCTATCCTCTCACTAGCCATTACCCTGGGTCCCCAATCATCTCAGCCAATCAGTGGGTCTGATGAGAGAAAACCCCACTGTCCGGTCAATCCATTAAGAGCAGTGCAATTAAGAATAGAATATATAGGCCTAGCTCAAGGCATATGAAAATGAGTTATATGGATTTTTTTTGCACAATATTGTGGAGGACTTGGTTGACGGCTGTGAAACCATATATGATTTGAGTTTATCAAAAGATATTATAGGCTATGTTGAAATGACGATGGGCAAGGCACATCGAGCCATTTAGGGATTCACTATCAGTGGCCAAATGTTGCTGCATTTCTCTGAGCATTACTCAACCCCATTAGCTTCACAACATATTCAGGCTAATAAACTGTGTTGGTGTTCTGACACAACGCCAACGAGAGGGAAGGTATGTCTTTTTATCTATCCACGTCTACGGCAGTTCAAGAACAATATTCCCTGGCGTCATCCAATAGGGCTGTCTGAACAGACAAGCAGGCCTTTAAATCTCCTTCTTTGTGTCTTTGGCACAAAGACTGAGTGTCATTCAAAAGACATGCTTGATGGTCTGAGTAATCGTTCTCTGAGCTCACTGGCTGCCCAACAGAGGGCTGTAGGCACAGACTGAATCATAACATCGTAATCTACCAGATAATTAGCACATCGCAGTATGGAATGTGATCTTGTTGATGCCTTTTCTCTGTGACCAAATAGGTGCCAAAGGAAAAAGGCATTAGACCTAGTTCTTCGGTATTTCCCCATTTTAAACGTGTTTTTGACAGGTAGGTAGAAATGGAAAGCGCTTTGGTCAGCGCTGGGAACATTGGCTGCTCATGAATCTGATGTATATTACTGTCACGTCTACTCCCGCTGCGCCGCTCGACACTCGACCCTCATTACACACACCTGCGCCCCATCATGAGGCACACCTGGACTCCATCACTACCCTGATTACTCCCCCTTTATCTGGCACTCCCTAGCATCACTCTTCAAGCAGTATTATTTCTGTGTTTATGTCCAGACGCGGCTCTTGTTTTGTATCACTCTATGTTCATTATTATTATTAATAATAAACTCACCACTTACTTCCTGACTCCCAGCGTCATCTTTACAATTACAGCTGCCTCATATGCAAAAGATACGCTGGAGGCGCTCCTATCTGGTCACCAGCTTTCATTTGTACATGAATAGAAATAAAAAAACATTTGGAATATCAATCTATCATCTGTATGGCAAGAGATCTGCCGAATGCATCTAGATTCATGTGTGTAGCTAGGTAGCTAACGTTAGTTAACCCATACTATAGTTAGTTAGCAAACCAACCAGCTTCACGCCTAACTAGCTAGCTAGCATTTGCAGGTGAGTAACGTTTATGTTAGACTCCAGCTAGCAAATTATTTAAATGTTCCTGTCAAAAAACAATGACTCCACCCCCGTTACCAGAAAACATAGCTAACCGTAGTTAGCTAGACTAATACAGTAAGCTAGCACTTCCATCCCTCTACGTTTTTGGAGAACATGGTTAGACAACCTATCTCAGATATCAATGTTAAACTGGTATCTTATCAGTACGGGGCAGGCCAGTACCAGGAGCCAACTGTCAGATTATCTGCAACATCTGCTGAGTGCAGAGTCTCCCATCTACACAAGCATGTAGAATACACTATCATATGTCCTCACGGATTCCAGATGTCAACATTCATGGAATCATGGAAACCACCACCATGCACCTCATTGTTACACACAAACTCTCACACCCGCACACACACGTGTCATTCCATTTTCTGATTGCTTGGATTATTAGGCTAAAATATAACCCTAGGGTCTATGCCATCCATCAATAGGCATTTCTAAAGCTTTTAAAACATTTCATCACCCAACCCAAATAGTTTTTCCCAACAAAATATAAACAAGTTACAATTCAAACCCACCGAATAAGAAATATAAATTACCCCGCAACCTGCTCTTTTCAACACTTGTTGTAACTTGACAGATTTTCACTTTGAAACTTTTTGTAATTACTCCAGTGAAAATTGCGGTGAGAGAAAACTGTCCCCGTGTGAAGGTAGCGGAAGGGGAAAACAGATTTGAAAAGCACTGTGCTAAGAACGCGCTGTGACCCATCACTGAAGCCTGGCCTCTTTGCCTGTTCGGTGCAGCCTCCCCTCCTCATGCACAAAGCCAGTGCTTTTATTACTGCAGGGGTCACTGATAATGATCTTTTCATGACTCTGTCTCAGAATAGAGAGGGCTGCCCACTAACCCTGCTACTCAGCTATACACAGGCAGACATTACATAGAAGCGAGAGAGAGCCAGAGAGAGAGAGCGAGAGAGAGCGAGAGAGAGCGAGAGAGAGAGAGAGAGAGAGAGAGAGAGAGAGAGAGAGAGAGAGAGAGAGAGAGAGAGAGAGAGAGAGAGAGAGAGAGAGAGAGAGATTTTACTGTTCATTTTCTGTACACTGCAGATTTGGGCTTGTGACCTGAGACAATATTCCAATCTAAATGTAAAACATACACATTGAAAACCTGGGTAACACGTTTGACCTTTTCCTTTTAGATAACACAACGGTTGCTCAAGAGGGATGGTTGTAAAATGCAACACCCTAAGGAGTCTGCGAAACCAAAACTATCATAGGTTCATGTAAAACTTGCATATATGCTTGATGTCCATTCTTTTTCCATTTCCAACCTAGTCACATATGAGAAGGAAGCAGTGTGCCAATGCCAAACTTGGGGCAGGGAACTGTCCAGCTGGACGGTTGCCTGGTAGTGGCCAACTCCCTCTCTCCCTTTTTCCCACGCATAGCACCGAGCGCTTAGCACCAGTTTATCAAACCCACCACAGCATGAAAGTGTGACGGCGGGACGCTGGCAGATTAAAACCACACTCCGCTCCATCACTGCCAGAATAAATGCATAACTGAGTTTAATAATATATATGATAATAATCATAACACCAGGTCACAGCCAGATGGAATAATCTAATTTCCTTACCTCACCCAAACAAACAATATTTCTTCCCCCCGACACTGCCCTTCTAAATGTCCTGCATTTTGTCCCAGCCTAGGTGCGCCCAGTGTGTTAGGCCATGATATTATCCATTTGTAACATTAACATTACACCAGATCTGAAAGACTGCACTCACCCTGAATACAGACACTTGATAAGCATTTGTATTGGCTGGCTCCTGTAACCAATTTACTATTGAACGTTTCTCATCCCTCTGTCGTCTACACCTGATGAGCGTAAACTCACCTCCCTTCACGGCCAAAACACCCTCCGCAATTACTGTTTGCTGTCAAGCCAATACAGCAATTGCTTTCATCCTGAGATAAGAGGGGAATGTGTTAATCAACAGCAGCCATGACGAAACCCCACCTTTAACCTACGCTTTGTTGGCTTTCTCCGGTTAGCCGTCTTCATTTGGAAATGATCAGATCAATAGGACCACCTAAGAGTTGGCTGCTCAGCCCTCCTCATCACATCGGCACTGAGCAGATTCAACACAGTCAGTCTCTACACTAGGCCCAATCATACAGCTACAGCCTGATGCTAATCTCCTAACAGGGACGAAGGCTCAGAGAGAGAGAGCGAGCCCTTATTAGGCTGATTAATCAGACCTCAAATGGGATTTCCTAATCAGATTATGAGAAAGCACAGCTAGCTAACTGGGGAGACGGAACGGCTAAGAGAGAGGGAGAGTGAAAAATTATTTATTTATTTCGATTTTTTTGTACCTTTATTTAACTAGGAAAGTCAGTTAAGAACAAATTCTTATTTACAATGACGGCCTACCAAGAGGTAAAAGGCCTCCTGCGGGGACGGGGATAAAACAAAAAAATATGCCAACAACACAGCATGGTAGCAACACAACATGAAAACAACACGGTAGCAACACAACATGGCAGCAGCACAACATGGTAGCAGCACAAAACATGGTACAAACATTACTGGGCACAGACAACAGCACAAAGGGCAAGAAGGTAGATGCAACAATACATCACGCGAAACAGAAACAACTGTCAGTAAGAGTGTCCATGATTGATTAAGTCTTTGAATGAAGAGGTGGAGATAAAACTGTCCAGTTTGAGTGTTTTTTTGCAGCTCGTTCCAATCGCTAGGTGCAGCGAACTGAAAAGATGAGCGACCCAGGGATGTCAAATCAAAAGCAAATTACATACATTTGAGAGGTTAGGGTTTTTACCAGGACTTATCATACATAGGAGAGGTTAAGGTTTTTACCAGGACTTATCATACTTAAGAGAGGTTAAGGTTTTTACCAGGGCTTATCATACGTAGGAGAGGTTAGGGTTCTTACCAGGACTTATCATACATAGAAGAGGTTAGGGTTTTTACCAGGGCTTATCATACGTAGGAGAGGTTAAGGTTTTTACCAGGACTTATCATACATAGGAGATGTTTAATTGCTGAGTTGAAGCACTGTGCTCATGAGCAAGATCTCTCTGGCTGGAGAACCTCCTCATACGTATATCCAGTACATGGGGAAATCAGGTCATTTTTCACAGGCAATGCTGACAGTGCCCGTGTCTAACTGGGCTTAATTCTACTATCAGCATGTTTTTACACCTCCAAGTCCCTCTGGGCTAGGATGGCTTGGGAACGGACTGGAGTCATACATATAGATCTACATGACTATCGACACCATACACTTTATATGTACATAGTTAACCTTACCTCATAGCTTCACATTGAGTATAACACATTACAAGAGAGTAGTTTGAAGCCTGACTCCTAAAATGTTGCAACTGCCAAGCATTCATAACGCATAAACAAACAGAAATCCATATTTTCCTCTGCGAGGGGATCTGCATTGAGTAAAACCCAAACTTCCAGGAAGTAGCTGGTGGCAGCCTCCGGGAGAGAAGCTACACTTCATTTGGCACAGCTCAACGGGGAACAAGGAGAAATCACGCTGAGACATGATGAGAGAATAAACAAACCAATCAAAAGCTCTAAAGCAAACCAACACAACCTAGGGAGCATTTTAAAGAACGCTAAATATCCATTATTCACCTCAAATGAAATATCTATACTTGGTTAATCTGCTCTTTTTTATTGGGGAGACATTTAATTCTCAAGCACCGGTTGTTGTGGGGGGGTAAGCAGGAATACCTGGAGTGCTGTGGTTGAAACCGGTGAATCTAAAAGTTGAAGGATTTCAACAGGTGCTTTAGTTTAGCATTTTGGTAAACAGGAAGCAGTGCATTTCATAACTGCCCAGAATAGAGCGCAGTGTGTTTCACCTTGGCCCATTGAGGTTCTCAGCAGGAGCCATCCCTAGTGTAATGTGTGACTTTTAGCTTAAACGATGAACACGCAGAGCCTAGAGTATCCCTGCACATTGTTAAAATGGTACTGGTCCCTCCTCTCTCCCGCCCTCCGCTGAGAAAAGGGGGCACAGTCTTCCAGCTGATGACGAAACGTAAGTCGTACTGCATTACTTCTGCTTCATGCACCAATTCATGTTGTTACTCCTATGACCAGAGAAAGTGAAATATTCCTCGATATGAAAAAAGACACAAGGCACTAATAATAACAACCCGAGCTTATCGAAACACTTTGCTACTCATTCATTACAGCTGCAGTGCTGGTTGTAACGTGAGTGGAAGTAAGGAGAATGCCCATTTTATGGCTTATAAAAGTGCTGAACGAAGTGTTGACAGTGCTGAATAACTTAAACATGAACTTACTCATAAAAACAGCAGCTCTTTGCTGTATTCGTTGAGTCTCTCTCTAGTCATGGTTTTAAACATTTTGAAGTCTCACATTATCAACGTTGCTGCCTTCCAGGCTTCTTTTTACAGTCTATGGCATGAGGAAACTGTGCAGACAAGGTGATCTGAGCTATCTGATTGGCCAGCGGTAGGCCTATAGGTGCACTTGATTTGCTCAGTGGGCCTGCCGGGAAGGCGGAGTTCTAACTTCAGACACATGAAATAGTTGAAAATGGGAACACTTTGCCTTCCCGGCGCTAGGGCTGCTGAGTCAAGTGCACCTACCATCAACACTGTGAATAGAATAAAAACAATAGGAATGCAAGGCTTTATCATTGGGTTTTGTACAGAAATGTTTGGTGATCGACTAGGAATGCCTTTGAGATCGACCAATCGGCTGGTTGGTGACCACTGGGTTAGAGCTAGCAAGAAAGGCTTTTCACTGTACTTGTGTCATTAAAACTTGAAACTTGAACGATGCATATCATTTCTGATGTGTGACACCTGTGTCGTTACCAGAGCTATACAGTGTACTGCTGCTTCGCCTCAGAACACATAGCTACACCATATCAAATCACCTACACTAAAATGTTCAACTCATTTACCTGCGCATGGTTCCAGTCTTTTTTGTTCCTTCCCTTTTCAAACTAATCTGACCTGGTGAATGGTGGTGCCATATAGCAGCATTGCAGAGCTATCTTTAGGTATACCTTGGAAATCAAGGTTGCAGACGTCTTTCAGGCAAATGGCAGAGTTGGAACATTTTCTTTACTCTGTTGATGGTCTAAGAAAGAGAGAACTATTAGTTGGGCTATATTACAAGCACAAAAGTGCAAAATTGTGCTCCAAGAAGTACAGTGAGTAGGTGAACACTTCGAAATGCTTACAAAGTGACTTTGAATTGCCCAGACAGTCTGACTGAAAAATAAATACATGTATTGCATTGCTTTGTTCTTTTTGAAGCTTTCCCGGTAACACTGGAACATGTTGCATTGCCTTGATACTTTTGAAGCTTTCCCGGTAAACACTGTAACATATTGCATTGCTTTGTTCCTTTTGAAGCTTTCCCAGTAAACACTGAAACATCTAACAGCTAGCGTTCCTGGGGAGAGTGCATGTTATTAACATAAAGGAAACAAGATTAACTCATTTTTAAAAGGGTCATTTTCATATTCTTTTGCGTGTGAAGGAAGTGCTGCTATACTGTAAACACTTACATACATTAACTAATGTATTGTACAATAATAGATCATCTACCATCACTCATGTTTTTTTCTAACAGAAATGTTAGGGACATTAGACTACAGATAAATTGGGTGTCTGTTAATCCACAGCGTTGCAGTTCAAGGCTCCTTATAGTTCAGCTCGTCAACTTTTCTCTGTGTTTGACTGATTCACTATCATTACACTGGTAGGTCGGCCTTGCCACCAAGGGCTGAGACAGAAGTGAATTTAATCTCAAGAGACAAGGACTTTTTCATTCTGGTCAATTATCATTTTTCAGTTACCCTCATCTGAATCGCATTACAAAGAGGGGGATCAAAACCACAGTAATTTCTCTATGAATGATGGATCCTCGTCTGGCTTTTGCAGAAAGGGCTGCATGCATTTAAATTAATACGAATCTATCATCTCCCCCACCGAAGTAATAGGTCAATTGTGTTCAAAGCTTAAAAGTTAGAGAAAGAGAATTCTGCCTCTTTCATTTGTCATCACTTGAGTTACCATGTTCCAAAGGGGCTACTGGCCTTTGTGAGGCTATGAGGTACATCTATTGTCACATAAAACAGCTCTTAAGGTCTATCATTTATAGGTCTCTGTCGATCATGTACTGTAGCCGCAGATGGGACTGACTAATACTACAATGCAACCTCCATTTTCCTCAGAGCTCATACAGCTTGGAAAATGTCACATCATTTACACAGCCCCATCTCAGAAAACAAGATAGGGTACTGATCTGAAGTCTTTCCATCCAGCTCTTCTCCTCCCATGGATTGACCACTTCTCTTAATGTCCAGACTTTTGCTTGCACTGTCTCGTTTCTTAGACTTTGATCAGTATCAGTTTGTAATGTTTGTTACCCTATCTTGACTGGATGTTTGCCAATGAATCCCCCCCACCCCTCTTTTCTGCTCATCCTCTTACAAAGGAAAATTGGCAGAAGTGTTACAGACTAACAGTGAAAGATTGGCTACTCCATCGAAAAAACTGTACTCTAAATGTTCATGTAAAAAGGTTCCACCATTGGAACCTCACAGCTAATGTAACGGCATTGATATGTCATGAGAGGAAGCAATTACTGTGTTCAGATCAGAGTTTCTGAACTTATAGATTTTAAACTGCAACTATTGTTATTAACCAAATGTATCAGAAAACGACCGTTAGTTCTAGTCTTTCTAGTCTTTCAGATGGCTTCCTCAGACACTCTTAGAACCTCTTGACTTCGGCAGGGATTGTGAAATAACATCACTGAAATGTTTGACAATGAAATGAGTCAATGATCTCCATTAGTAAAGATATCAGATTTCCCCCGAGAAATCTGCTGATGTTTGTTTAGACTCGCAGCAAGAAAGCTCTTCCAGCAGGCTCTGATACATTTGAGAAACCAGTCGTGCAGAAACATGCTTTGTCACAATGTACTTTTGTAGAAGAGAGACATTCAATGCCGGCATTTCCTGAGGCCCCCTAAAACGTAATGTCTGATTGCTGCTCTATGCTCTTTCTTAGTTAATTTGACATAACATACAAGTCCTAGTAGGACTCTAATCACCTTTCGATTTCTGCTGTTGCAATGTATGCTTTGTTCTGCATAAACTCAAAAAGCAAGACTGGTTATTCACACAGCAGTCATTGGCTCAGAGTAAGGTAAAACATTTTTTTAAACAAATCAATTAACATTGTGCAAATAGGATACCTTCAGTCAGTCGGCAATTAGCTTTTTGTAACTGTTAATGAAACATGAATAAAGTTCAGTATCCTGCTTAGCAACAGCTATGCTCTGCATTTGTCATCATTAATTGGGTCAAGTCATGTCTCTCCAAAATCCTGTTTAGCACAAACCAATACACTATACTGTATGTCAACGTGCTAAATGTCAAGCATGTTGACTGGGGATGGAAAGCCCAGAACAATGAATGTACCGGTAGCTGGTACATACAGTTGAAGTCTGAAGTTTACATATAACTTAGCCAAATACATTTAAACTCAGTTTTTCACAATTCCTGACATTTAATCCTAGTACATATTCCCTGTCTTAGGTCAGTTAGGATCACCACTTTATTTTAAGAATGTTAAATGTCAGAATGATAGTAGAGAGAATGATTTATTTCAGCTTTTATTTATTTCATCAAATTCCCAGTGTGTCAAAAGTTTACATACACTCAATTAGTATTTGGTAGCCTTTCAAATTGTTTAACTTGGGTCAAATGTTTCGGGTAGCCTTCCACAAGCTTCCCACAATAAGGGTGAATTTTGGCCCATTCCTCCTGACAGAGCTGGTGTAACTGAGTCAGGTTTGTAGGCCTCCTTGCTCGCTTATGCTTTTTCAGTTCTGCCCACAAATTTTCTATAGGACTGAGGTCAGGGCTTTGTGATGGCCACTCCAATACCTTGACTTTGTTGTCCTTAAACCATCTTGCCACAACGGAAGTATGCTTGGGGTCATTGTCCATTTGGAAGACCCATTTGCGACCAAGCTCCTGACTGATGTCTTGAGATGTTGCTTCTATATATCCACATAATTTTCCTTCTTCATGATGCCATCTATTTTGTGAAGTGCACCGGACTGGTGCACTTCACAAACAATGCACATAGCTTTCCTACCTTACGTTACAACACATTTTTCAAATGCCCCTCCCCTTCTCTAACTCTGTCACCATATCACAATATTCTACTTTAATAGCTCCTTTTGTCTAACAGGGTACATCTCTAATTCTTCTTCATGCAATTCTTCTTCATGCCTGCGGTTGACAACTCTAGATCTAAATAGGAAACATCCATGGTATCGCAACGCTTACTTCTCTTCTCAGAACTCAGTCTCGCCTAATCTTTTGAGAATAGATCAACTTGTTTCCTCACACTCACACAGACATGTTCCATCCTAATAGACACATTATTTTATGCATTCAATATTTCTCTAACCTACTGTTAAACACACTTACAAATGCTAAATGTTCTCTTCTATTACAATCAACATTAACTCAATAAATGAATACTATTTACAAGTTTTCCCCAACATTCCCCCCTGACTATCATTTATTCACAAGTCTCCCTAATAACATCACAACTGCATCACTTCTTTTGGGGATTTTCAATGCATTGTTCACTTCTTTAAGGAGTCTTCGTGAGCCATGAACGTCTCCGTGAGGGGAACTCCGAGGATATCATCTCCCGTAAGTTCTGGTGGATAGTAGTCTCCAGGATCGGGGAACAAATCATTGTCCTCATGCGCCATCAACATCTGGCTGGATTCAGATGTCTCTATAGCACGCACAACCAGACCTCTCACACAGGGTATAATACAACACCCACACAGAGCTAACATGAATGCAGAGAGTAGAACAGTGGTTAGTACGGACAAGATAAACGGTTTCCATTTTCCAAACAATGAGTCAAAACAGCTTGTAAACGAGGTGTCTACTCCTGAATTATCAGACATCTAATTTGCCAATGTGGTGAGACCCTGCAGCGTCTTAGTCACGGATCCATCTGGTGCTGTGTTATTTGGGAGAAAAGTACAACATATGGATCCAAACATAACACACACCTCCCTTCTCCGCCAACAGCATATCTAAAGCCATCCGATTCTGCCATGCCATAAGACTAGTAGCCGCTGTCTGTTCTGCCAGGCCCTTGTTAGCATCCCTAGAATAGTTAATGAATCTTTGTTGATTATAATAAATGTAATTGATCCAATCAACATTCTTATTAAAAGTGGACCACCAGAAGATGCCAGACTCCAGTCCGGCTAATATCTGATTCCTGGCTTTGAATTCATCTGGAACCCCTCGAGGCACGGCTATCTCATCTATGTATACCCCACTGTCAAATGACACCTCCTCGGGCAAGCTCCTCCTGCTTCGCCCCGATGTCTTCGACACTTTAAGTAATTGTTGTTTAATGAGAGTGAAAGGCATTACCAGTTGGGTCAGAGCACATATACCTGTCCAGTGTGCTGCCAGCTGCACTCTTAACCGGTTCTCTCCACATAGCCACCAGACATCAGCACGGGCCTGTCGGAGTTTGTTAAAATCTTCTGGGGATAGAAAACTAGAAAGATTAGTCATGGTGCTGCCTGTTGTTACATTTTCTGTTTCGGCACAGGTCTTCACCTTCCCTACGGGGTAACCATCAGACAGGTACCTGGCAAAACAGTAGTACAGTGCATCAGAAATCTGAAATGGTGGTAGTCTAGGCATGGAGAACACCGGTGGGTACACATAATACAAATCACTACAACTCTCATTATTTGTTTTTTCCTTCTTCTGGAACAAAACTAACATACAGGCTAAACCTTTGGGTGTATTTGTTCCATCAAGAGGAAAAGGAATGGTAGTCATTTTAGGTTTTGCAGACCCACATGCATAACATTCTTCCTTAGCTACGGTCTTAGCTGTGTACTGAATCCACTCTAACCATAGGTTGGAATCCTGGTATCCTGTTTCTTCCTCTAAGACCTCATGGAGATCTTTAGTCTGAACTATTTGAACCGCTACATGTTTCTCAGGTGGATTTGGAGATAACCTGGGGCTTTGGCTTACAGCAGTTCCTGTAACCACCCCAGCTCTTGGGTTAACCCAGAATGACACCAGAATGTCCAGTCCGCTTTGGTCGAACCCAACATACCACTTTCCATAATCTTCAGATTTTACCCCCTTAATGGTAATTCTAGTCTTTAAGCAATACCTTCCCCTTTCTGGGTTACAGTCCCTTCATGGTACAAAGGGTCCCTTCACTATGCTCCACTTTTGATCATATCTAGTGTGTAGGTTAACATATCCTCCCCTTTCAGTGTGTGCGATCACATGATCCCACGAGTTACAGGGTGACATGCAGATATATCTTCCCCAGGTTGTAAGACTCTTGGTTTGCCATGATGGTAATCTCCCTACTTGATCTATATAAAACCCAAACATCACTTCTCTGTTCAAACTAACGTAAACCTGGTTTTCCTCGACATCCGTATTTCTTTTCTCTCTTTGTGTGATTGCCATCGGGGATGCCCTCTTGGCTTCCTGTATTTCCCACCACAGTACTGGGGTTATAACTATGGTGAGGATTAACTACTTAGGGAGTAGCGGCGCGCTAGCCCATTGAACCGTGAAGAGAACGCGTTCAAATATACCTATAAACTTTTCCTAAACAAATCAAAGACCATTTATAATGCATCCTTAGCTATCCTTTTATGAATATTAGCGATAATATTTCACTCGGATGGTAACCTAAACGTTATGAAAGGAAAATAAAGTGGGGCGCGCACATAGTCTCGCGCCCATGAAGTCTTGTTGACATCTGAGTTCCCTTGACTATTTCCTGTTCCTATCAGTTCTGCTCAGTGCTTTTAAACTCTGTATAAAGACTGTTGACATCTAGTGGTACTGCAATCTCGGAGCTGGATACCATTAAAATCAATAGGGAGAGTATCAAACAGAGCAAAGGTCACACAAAAAATAATTCTGGACAGAAATTTCTCGGGTTTTCGCCTGCTATATTAGTTCTGTTATACTCACATACACAATTTAAACACTTTTAGAAACTTCAGAGTGTTTCCTATCCAATAGTACTAATTATGTGCATATCCTATTTTCTGGGCCTGAGTGGCAGGCATTTTACTTTGGGCATGCCAGACTCTCCAAAACTGTCACCTCTGCTGCCGCTCCCTAAGAAGTTAATATCACTATGGTGCAGCTGGCCTCATCTTCCCCGATTTTTACTCCACGTCTAACTCCCTGGGGGTTCAGTTGGTTTCTTCCCCGGGTTGAGACAAATGGTCCCTATTGGTACCACCTCCCTTTGTAGCGGTCCCCCCCAGGAATATTGTGGAATATCTAACCGGGGAGATCTACTCTCTTTACCTTTTTGCAATGTGTCACATGTACCCAGGTGGATCGCTCTTTAATTCTTACTGCACATGGAGTGGTCAGCAACACTTGATAGAGTCCCTCCCACGTCGGAGTCTTCCAATTGTTCTTTTTTATCACCTTAATGAGGATCCAATCTCCACAGCCCGTGGTCTGTGGGCGTCTCTCCGTCTGGCTGTGGAGGTAAAAATCTCGAGACAATTTTTTATTAGTCAACATTTTCCTCATGTATTCTGAGCTTGTTCTCCATTATCTGTAATGTATATGTCGCTTCAGGGAATTTACCTAAGTCCTGTTTTATTCTCCTTTGAGGATTGTGTTTTGCACAGATCTCACATGTAGCGCAGTTTTTTTTAGGTAAGTTATTAGTCCAAAGGCTGTAAATACTTTGTTTACCCTATTATACATCCCCCCTGTTGACACATGACTAGCTCCATGTGTCAACAATGCTGCATATCTAAAAAGAGATTGTGGTAGAATGTATTTATTGTCTGGTCATTTCCATAACCCTCTGACTTTTACAGCACCTTTCGTTGTCCATTTTGTTTGCTCTTTTCAGTGGTACACTGTTTTGCATGTCTTTTAATAAGTCTAATGTTAGTTTCTCTTCTAGGTTGGGCAATAGCTGCTTCTGTGGTTTTTGAGCTGCCAGTTTTGCTGCTACGTCCACCTTCATATTTCCTATTGAAACTGGATCTTTGTTTGAGGTGTGTGCAGCGCATTTACATACATCTATTTCAGTCGGTAATGTAACCGCAACTAATAGGTCTAATATCAGATTTGCATGTGGGATCTGTTTGCCCGTAGTAGTTAACATACCCCTATTCCTCCATTGTGCTGCAAATACATGTCGAATGTTGTAAGCATATGCACTGTTTGTGTATATGGTAACTATTTTTCCTTTTCCAAGTTCGCATGCTCGAGTTAAAGCTATCAGTTCTGCTTGCTGTGCCGAATAGTGAGGTGGTAACAAATCTGCTAATAAAGTTTTTTCCTGTGTTACCACCACAAACCCAGTGGCATTCGTGCCATCAGGATTCTTTTTGCATGAATCATCCACAAACATGGTCAAATCCGCTTTAGTTAATGCCACATCTAGATCAGGTCTGGCCATCACTCACGTTTCTGTCTCTGCTACACAATCATGTGGCTCTCCATCCTCAGCAATAGGGAGGAGTGTGGCCGGGTTTAGGGTTGTACATCTCTCGATTGTAACGTTTTGTTGTCCTAACAGGATAGCTATACACAACAAATGTCTCGCTGGGGACATATAAGACATTTTTTGTTTTAATAGTAATAGAGAAACAGCATGGGGTACTCTTAAGATCAACGATTGGTATAGTACTAACGTGGCTGAACTCTGTACCGCCATAGAGGCTGCAATTACTCTTTGCAAACAGACAGGCATGGCTTCAGCCACAGTTTCTAATTTACCTGAGTAATAGGCCACCGGTCACGCTTTTCCCCGTGATCCTGGATCACCACAGATGCCATGTATCCCTGTCGACTTTATACTGTTTGGATGAAAATCTTCTCGTAATTAGGTAAGGCTAAAACGAATGCTAAACATAACATATGTTTTATCTGTACAAATTGAGTCTCTCCTTCGGGAGTCCACTGTATTTTATCTAACGGTGACATCAATAAGTTGGTGTGTGTTGCATAGTGTGGGATCCATTGTCTACAGTAACGTGCCATCCCTAAGAACTGCATCATGTTTCTTTTTGGTTTTGGCGCTTGTAAGATGGCTGTTTTTCTGTCTCCAGCTACCTGATGGAGGATCGAACTTGGCTAGATTACTAGACATTACTTGAGCAAAGATAGTGGGACCTTCTTAATAACCTTGTGGCATTCTCTTATAAACCCACCTTTGCCCCAAAAACGTGAATCCGAACCACCCCTGACTGTCTGGGTGAACAGGAATTGAGAAGAACGCATTTGCCAAATCAATCACAGAGAAATATCTACTATCTGGTTTTACCAAATTTAGGAGAGTACTAGGATCAGGGACGCAAGGAGTTCTTGGGATAACACTTCTATTTACTCCTTGCAGGTCCAGCACCATTCTCCATCCCGCTGAGGGTGGAGCCTTTCGGACTGGGAACATGGGAGAGTTGCAGAAAGCTTCTTCTCCTCCAACAATAACATCATTATCCACTAATTGGTTAAACATGGGTATAATCCCTGCTATTGCTTCTGGTTTCAAAGGATACTGCCTTTGACAAGGTCGATAAGATGATTTAGGAGTGATAGTAACAGGTAAAACTCCCTTAATAAATCCCACATCTGCCACTCCTTTTGACCATAACATCTCCGGTATCCTTGCTAACACTACCTCTTCTTCTACTGTAAATCCTGTGAAACACTCTATCTGTTCTTGATTTAGCACAATCGGTTTCTCTTGTTCTAATCAACTCATTCTTCTCCTCTCTGAGATATGTACTCCTGGAGTCACAGTAGCTCTCCAGTTGAATTTGGTCTGATACACATCTAAATCTTTGTTATAAGAATATCCATTCTCTAGATCCTACCACTCATGATGATTTGCTGCCTTTGACACAAAACCCACAATAACCCACATCCTGCCACTTCGCCCCTCTGGGTATAGTCACTGAAACATGTGGTTCATTTCGCACCTGATAGAGAGACTTTTGTTCAGCCGTTAACCTAACTAACACCCCACAAAATCTTTATTCCAAAACATATATGTCATAGTCAGTGTGTGTCCTCCCTTTTTCCTGAGTCCCTCTTCGTATCGGTGACTCGGACCGGGAATATGTCGATAGTACATGGTACAATGATAGTCGTCTGCTTTCTGTTTGGTAACGTAGGGTCCCCTAGTTACTGTTCCTTCCCTTTCTAAGAGGGCTGTCGTCATACCACTTTCTTTCTTAGCCAATTCCCGTACTACTGACCCTGGTCCTATGACCGTCAGATCTAGACTGTACCAATAGTTGATCTTCTCCCAAAATTACATAGTTTCCCTTTTTGTCATGTCTCACTGCCTCCATTCCCCTGTCTACAGGCACTATCCCAATTCCCATTTTATGCATTAAGTCTCGTCCTAGGAGATTGACTGGACACCTGGTGGAAACTAAGACTGGTGCTGAGGCTGTTTTCCCGCTAACTGGGTCTTTGAAATGGAGCAATTGAGTCAGTGGCTCTTTACAAACTTGTCCAGAGGCTGTTCTAACTCTCACATAATCAGTGGACATTCTCACCCCATCTGGTTGATCTTCGTCAGTAATTACAGTTCGGCATGCTCCTGAGTCACACAAAAACACAACTGATTTTCCATTCACTACAAGTATCACAAATGGTTTATTTTCCTGAACTAATGCTAAATCCACTATGTCTAGTTCTAAAATCTCTTCTACCTGCTCTAAACTCTCTTCTACCTGTTCCACTACCTATTTTGGACTTCCTCACTTTCCTTAACCTCTTCAGTCGTTTCGGACTTTTCTTACTTTCTGTCAACCATGCCTTAAAATTTTTCCTTATCTCCATTACCAACCTCTCACATTCTTTTGGGTCTAACGTACCTTGAAATCTATATTTATTTTCCCACCGGTTCATGAATTCCACATTTCAAAAATCTTTCTCTCTCACATATCTGGTGTCTCCCAGTTCCTTACCCCCCATTCTTTCCTGTTGTCCTCCCACACCCTCCAAACTAGTTCCGCAACATTGTCTCTGTCACGATTCTCTTCTTTCGGAACAGACCAAGACGCAGCGACGTTGCCAGAATACATATTTAATGATAACACGGGAACGAGACGGAACAAAACAATAAACGGAGAACGTAACGAAGAACATAACTGACAGGACAAAACAGCTATGAACTCACAATAACCCACGAACCCAGAGTGAAACCTACCTACCTAAATATGGTTCCCAATTAGAGACAACGACACACAGCTGCCTCTAATTGGGAACCATTACCCAACATAGATCTATGACACCTAGAACAAGCAAACCCTACACCAAGACAAAACCAAAACGCTCCAGCCTGTAATCTCGGGCCTGGGCGTTACAGTCCCATTGTAGAATTGTATTTCTTATTTCTGTCCTATTTTCAGTTTTCTAAATTCCGGGGGCCCCGGTAAACTATATTAGAATATTTAAATCTTATTTTGGTTTTATTTAAATCTAATTTTTCATTATCGCTTGATACAATAACCATCCAACTAGTCCTAGGCAAATACACATCCACATAATAATAAAAATACACAACGACCACCGATTCAACGGCGAGTTTAGTTTATATTTAGGCCTTGCGGAGGTCAATTACGGACCACCCCGACTAATGACGCAGATTAGTCATAGTTTAGTTTCCGGGAACACTACTCGATTATATTATCCTAATATAATCTACTTGAAACCCTGTTTCACAATTAGTTCCCTTCTGGTCTTTACGGACCATCCACTAGTATAAATAAAAGCTTACAGACCTTGTTCGCTGTCTTGGATCTCGTCACCCCATTCTCTTCCCCAGGAGCAGATAGGCCTTTTTTAACACTGATGTTACAGTGCAGGTCTTTCGTTCAGTATATCTTGTATCCCCTGTGCACAGTTTCAATCCGACGACCCTGGAAAAAAGACTGAGATATTGAGATCCGGCTCGAAGGACCAAGTTATTGTCAGGTCTAAACTATAATCAGAGGTTGTAAGGCTAGTTTCTATCTAAGAATAATAGTTTAACCCTATCATAGACACTAAACCCAGCGAACAGTTTGTAAGCGTTTATTCAGAGAGCTCTAAAAATCATACAATGCACATAGCTTTTATACCTTACATTTGGTTATACAACACATTTTTGAAATGCCCCTCCCCTTCTCTAACTCTGTCACCATATCACAATATTCTACTTTAATAGCTCCTTTTGTCTAACAGGGTACATCTCTAATTCTTCTTTATGCAATTGGGGCGGCAGGGTAGCCTAATGGTTGGACTAGTAACCGAAAGGTTGCAAGTTTGTTCATCTCTAGGAGACAGAATGCGTCTCCTTCCTGAGCGCTATGACGGCTGCGTGGTCCCATGGTGTTTATACTTGCATAATATTGTTTGTACAGATGAACGTGGGACCTTCAGGCATTTGGAAATTGCTCCCAAGGATGATCCAGACTTGTAATTTTTTTCTGAGGTCTTGTCTGATTTCTTTTGATTTTCCCATGATGTCAAGCAAAGAGGCACTGCGTTTGAAGGTAGGCCTTGAAATACATCCACAGGTACACCTCCAATTGACTCAAATGATGTCAATTAGCCTATCAGAAGCTTCTAAAGTCATGCCATAATTTTCTGGAATTTTCCAAGCTGTTTAAAGGCACAGTCAACTTAGTGTATGTTAACACTGGAATTGTGATACAGTGAATTACAAGTGAAATAATCTGTCTGTAAACAATTGTTGGAAGAATTACTTGTGTCATGCACAAAGTAGATTTTAATGACTCTAACCTAAGTGTATGCAAACTTCCAACTTCAACTGTACATGTACACATGAATGAATATGGACAGGTTGACATGTAGCGACAAGACCTGTGTTTCCTCACTGAATTGTCACCTTTATGTCTTAGCTTCCTGTCTCTAACCCTCCTGGTGAAACCTCAGGCTGTTGGCATAGTAGGTAGTGAAAGGATCACTACCTAGGGATTCTCATGGAGATTTCATGCCATGCATGCTGTACACACGACTGTCAGGGCATTCAGGAAAGGTGCTGCTAGTACACCCCAAAGCAAGATGCAAACCAGGACAAAGTTCGTATGAATCAACTGAAGTAGAGCAAACATCTAGGAGCTGAATAAGTCTGTTCAAAAGGAGAAACAGTAATGTTTAGCTAATTTTGGTTCTGTTGAATAACTAACTAGGTTTGCAAGTGGCAATCCTGTTGCCTGCTGTGTGCAAATTCGAAGTTAGATGTGCTCTTTCAGAGCAGGGTTCTTCTCTATTCTGAAGAAATGGTGTCGATGAAACAGGGTTGCAGTCAGAAGTGCAGAACTATCCAGGTCAAAGAAGTGGCCTTTTCAAGGCATTTCTGACCAGAGGCCACATTAACTCAGAACTGACATCACCAATTAACAGAATCAGATTTGACAGCAAGTTTCCTTCAGGCCGAGTCCCCTGACAAAGTCAGCACATTGACGAACAAAAATAACCTTAATCAGAGTCAGTGCTGTAATGAATGCTTTAGCTGCTGGGCCTTGATTTTTGATTGGTTCTGGGCTCGAGTTTTGACAAGATGCTGTGTTGGGCGCACTGTCTTGGCTCCTACCAATCCGCAAACCCAATTAACCGTGTCTCGAGGGGCATGAGAGTGGGGTTCTATGTGCCAAAGTCCAGCAGCCTAGTCTCTCTGGAGATTCTGAGTTGTGCTGTCCATCAGAACACTGGGGAATGCAATTCTGCAGCCGAGGAGAGAGAGAGCAAGAGAGCTGAGGGAGGCTAACTGTGCAGCTGAGACCTTGTGTCTTCAAATTGCCAAAGCGCTGCATCATAAGTTCTTGTTGCATCCACATTCCTAATTAATAAGGCTGATTTTGTTCTGGCTTCACAGCTTATTGGTTTGTCCGTCCCTGTTGAAGAACAGTTTGCTTGTGGTCCCATGAAAACCTAAGACAAGGCTATACCGACTTCATGAATACGGAGGCTGATCTTCCTCAGTGGAAAGTCCCTTGATCGTACTGCTTACCTGGCTCAATTATAGAATTTGCTCATACGTCTCTGTTGCACTTGTTCCCCTGTGGCCATTCATGTTTGAAAAGTAAACTATGTGATCATTGTCTACGAAGTCAGTCACTGTTAGTAAACTCTGTGAACATCATTTAACGAAGCAGTAACCGTTTTGGACAGCTATTCCTGCATTCCTCACTGTAATGCAAATGAGTTGAGAGAAAAGTGGGAAAATGAAGTGTTTAATATACAGTATGATTAATTTATGACAGTGCCTGTGAAATATATAGCGGGGCTTTTGAGACTGAGAGCTAATTGGAGGAGTTGTTTTTGAGCAATTTTAAGAGGCTTGTTCTGACATTGTCAATGGGTAGTGTATTAGGACATTCATAAGCATCTTTTTGAGAGGACTTGATCAAGAATACCTGGTATTGGTGAAAATATGTAACCATTGTCTAAAGTGTCATAATGTTGGGTCCAATACAGCAAAAGTAATAAACAATAAGCAATGTTGAGTGACTGATGGAAGCTGATTAACACACTACACAAGCGTGTTTAAGGTCAGGAGAGCAGACAATGTGAAAAATCCCATTAATGGGCTCTGAGGTACCATGTGAATTCCATCTTCTTTTTGACGCTGTGCTAATAGCAGCATGCGTGGTCGGGTTATATACAACCTGTCATGTATTATTCTATACTGAGGCTTTTACATTGGGAGGGGAATGAGAGGTAATGACAGTAAAATGAAGCAAAGATAAGACCTACCTAAGTGATTTCTGTCACGATCACCCTCTCTGCTCCCACCTGTCCTGACATGACATCGCCTCTCAAAGTCTTCGTGTCTGTGATTGCTGTGCATTGTGAATCTGATGCTTGGATCAAGGTTTTATTCCATGGATTAGCATCCTTCAGCCTTTTTCATTTCCAGTCACACATCACACCCCACAGGGCTTTGGGCTGGAGATTACTGCAAGGGAATGTTGTCGCCCACTTGTCTGGCATGTGGCACATTTTGTTCCTCCCTTATCTGACACAGTTGAAGTTGTCTCTTTACAAGTGTTAGACAGATTCTACTGCAGGTGAATGACCACAGAGAACCTTCATACATCAATGATTCTTGAACCGCAATTCCCGTAACATTCTGTGAGGAAGCTAGACAGGTTGCAAGTGTGTGTCCTGGATTGTACCTGGCGGTAAGTAAATGAGTCGGTTCAGAGACAGCTTGACCCTGTTGGTTATAGGTATTTCCTTTAACTATAGCACATTTTTCCTAGACCTATTCATATGTGTTATACATCTATTCTACCTGACCTGTGCAAACAGGAAAGCAGGCAAGAACATACAAGTGAATGGAACAACCTGCTCAAAGACGATGAAGCTTGGCTTTGTCATCAAGCTCTGCGTCAAAGGAGAAAGGGAGAGGAAGAGGCTGAAAAATACGAAAACAATGAAGTGGAACAAATCCAACAGGCCCATGTTTTATCTCCTTTCGCCTGCCTTTCCTTCCACTCCTGCTATCTTCCTCCATCTTAATGAGCAGCAGAGCTTTCCATCTACGGAGAGTGCAGGAGCAATACATCACAAGCAGGAGGGGGGACAGGGAGAGGACAGGAGCGTGGTGACGGCGATGCTGGCAGAACACTATACAGGGTTATTAAGATTGAGTAGACAGCCACGCAGATTCACAGAGAGGGAGAGAGAGCGACATCATGGCAAGGAGAATGACACAGGCGTACCGTGTTCTCTTTAAAGAGGGAGCCTATATTTGAAAAAAAGTATTAATGCTATGGTGTGAATTTAAATGATTGCTGTTACTCTATACAGTTTACAAGGTTAAGATTCCATTTGTGATTGAAGTAGGATAAACTCCATTATACTGATTATGTACAGTGCATTCAGAAAGTATTCAGACCCCATTGACTTTTTCCACATTTTGTTACGTTACAGCCTTAATCTAAAATGGATTAAATCGTTTTTTCCCTCATCAATCTACACACAATAACCCACAAAAACTGTTTTTTAGACATTTTGCAAATGTATTAAACATAAAAACTGAAATATTACATTTACATAAGAATTGAGAATCTTAACTCAGTACTTTGTTGAAGCACCTTTGGCAATGATTACAGCCTCGAGTCTTCTTGGGTATGACGCTACAAGCTTGGCACAACAGTATTTCGAGAGTTTCTACAGAATTCTCAAGCTCTGTCAGGTTGGATGGGGAGCGTCGCTGCACAGCTATTTTCAGGTCTCTCCAGAGATGTTAGATCGGATTAAAGTCCGGGGTCTGGCTGGGCCACTCAAGGACATTCAGAGACTTATCCCGAAGCCACTCCTGCATTGTCTTGGCTGTGTGCTTAGGGTCGTTGTCCTATTGGATGGTGAACCTTCTCCCCAGTCTGAGGTCCTGAGTGCTCTGGAGCAGGTTTCTATCGAGGATCTCTCTGTACTTTTCTCCGTTCATCTTTCCCTCAATCCTGACTAGTCTCCCAGTCCCTGCCACTGAAAAACATCCCTACAACATGATGCTGCCACCACCATGCTTCACCGTAGAGATGGTGCCAGGTTTTCTTCCAGATGTGACTCTTGGCATTCAGGCCAAAGAGTTCAATCTTGGTTTCATCAGACCTGAGAATCTTGTTTCTCATGGTCTGAGAGTCCTTTAGGTGCCTTTTGTCAAACTCCAAGCGGGCTGTCATGTGCCTTTACCTGAGGAGTGGCTTCCGTCTGGCCACTCTACCATTAAGGCCTGATTGGTGGAGTGCTGCATAGATTGTTGTCCTTCTGGAAGGTTCTCCCATCTCTACAGAGGAACTCTGGAGCTCAATCTGGGTTCTTGGTCACCTCCCTGAACGAGGCCCTTCCCCCTCGATTGCTCAGTTTGGCCGGGCGGCCAGCGCTAGGAAGGGTCTTGGTGGTTCCAAACCTCTTCCATTTAAGAATGGAAAGGAAAAGAAAGGGGGACACCTAGTCAGTTATTCAACTGAAATGTGTCTTCCGCATTTAACCCAACCCCTCTGAATCAGAGAGGTGCGGGGGTCTGCCTTAATCGACATCCACGTCTTCGACGCCCGGGGATGATGGAGGCCTCTGTGTTCTTGGGGACCTTCAATGCTGCATAAATGTGTGCCTCGACACAATCCTGTCTCTGAGCTCTACGGGCAATTCCTTCAACCTCATGGCTTGGTTTTTGCTCTGACATGCACTGTCAATTGTGGGACCTTAAATAAACAAGTGTGTGTGCCTTTCCAAATCTACAATAATGTTTCAACAATCAAGTTGTAGAAACATCTCAAGGATGATCAATGGAAACAGGATGCACCTGAGCTCACTTTCGAGTCTCATAGCAAAGGGTCTGAATACTTATGTAAATAAGTTATTTCTGTTTTTAAAAACCTGTTTTCGCTTTGCCATTATGGGGTATTTTGTGTAGATTGATGAAGAAAAACATTTATTTAATCAATTTAGAATAAGGCTGTAACGCAAATGTTTTTCTTTTAAGTCAAGGGGTCTGAATACTTTCTGACTGCACTGTATGTATGAGAGGACTCAGCTTGTGCTGTATGACAGTTAAAGCATAGTATCTACCAGCAAGGGAACATCTAATAACACATTCTAGGAAACACTGTCCTCTGACTACAATGCTGTTTCCGGTGTGCAATTCACTGTGCATTCTCAAATAACACTTGACTCATCCAATCACCGAGATGTCCTGGCTGTTCATATTGGCATAAAACCTAAAGTACTCCATGAGTCATGACTTTGGTATTTTGGGGATGAGAGTAAAACCACTCAGACGAGGCGTTTCGAATGGCCTTAATCTACTAAAGAAACATTCCATCTTGACCTGAATGCATATCTCTTGTCCTTGTCTCTCCCATAAAGTGGATAGTGCATTGAGTCCTCCACATCCCACACATTATGAGACTGAACCATGCACTGTACAACAACTGACTGCACTCGTACAACAAGGTCTCATTACCCAAAGTCAATTGATGTCCTCAATGTAACACATTCCGAGAGGGAGAGAAAGAGATGAACTCTTTTAATGCAGTGAAAAGGCAATGCACAGAATGAGGCTAGAGCTGTTGTAAATCCTCAAAACCACCATACTAACGATATCATACCAGTATTATCAACATTCAGCGACCAATATAAATAACGTTTTTGTTCAAAGTTTTTTTTTTGTTCACACATTCCAAAGTATGTGGACACCTACTTGTCGAAAATCTCATTCCAAAATCATGGCCATTAATATGTGGTTGGTCCCCCCTTTGCTGTTATAACAGCCTCCACTCTTCTGGGAAGGCTTTCCACATTGCTGCGGGGACTTGCTTCCATTCAGTCACAGGAGCATTAGTGAGGTCGGGCACTGATGTTGGGCGATTAGGCCTGGCTCGCAGTCAGCGTTCCAATTCATCCCAAAGGTGCTTGATGGGGTTAAGGTCAGGGCTCTGTGCAGGCCAGTCAAGTTCTTCCACACCAATCTCAACAAACCATTTCTGTGTGGACGTCACTTTGTGCACAGGGGCATTGTCATGTTAAACAAGAAAGGGCATTCTCCAAACTGTTACCACAAAGTTCAGAATCATATAGAATATGCTGTAGCTTTCCCTTCACTGGAACAGGGCAGAAATTTGACGAAGTGACTTGTTGGAAAGGTGGCATCTTATGACGGTGCCACGTTGAAAGTCACTGAGCTCTTCAGTAAGGCCATTCTACTGCCAATGTTTGTCTATGGAGATTACATTGCTGTGTGCTCGATTTTATACACCTGCAAAGGGTGTGGCTGAAATAGGCGAATCCCCTAAATTGAAGGGGTGTCCACATACTTGTGTATATGTAGTGTACTGTAGATTGCTCTATTCATAAGCACTGAAGACTTTCTTCATCAGATTGGAGGATGTGCTCCTTCACACCAGGTGTGATTCATTTCCATAATCGAATTACTGGACCAAATTGTTTCCATTAATTCCCTAATTCCATGTGCTCCAAGTTTGTTACCAGCATCTGTAATAGATCTAGACACCTGTTCCCCTCCCTGTACCCGTGAGACAGCTGGCTCTGGACCTTCACAGTAGAACAGGGCGTAATGGAACAAAGCTTTATAGAGGAGGCCTCAGCGCAGGGCAGGGCCAATGGGTTATTTCTGCAACGTGATACGACTACTGAGCCACAAACACCCATGAGACAGAGAGTGGAGGCACCGTGTGAAAACCACAATGAGCCAGCAGCATGCCCGCTCATTGCCATGCACAGTATGGGTTGCTGTGGACCGCTGGAGAGTCCCCCAGCAGTATAAAAAAGGAAACAGGATATATTGTCATTCTCTACGGGAGCGTATTACCTGGGAGATACATTCAGCTGATGACAGTGGCCATGTAGAGCGTTACATTACCAAGTGTAATGGGTTTCATGACCGTAGCCTCAGCCAAGCACAACACTGTAGTGATTCTATTTTCCAGGATACCTCGGTCTTCTCGAATGATGCTGAACCCAGCACTACATCTTGCTACATGCCAGCAGGATTTGCTTATCTTTCGATTCAAAGACTAATATTTGTTTTTTTGCCAGTCATTAGCACCGCCGGGAAGAATACTGCAAATATAGTGACAAGCTGATGGGAAGTGTCTGTTTTTAGAGTGTTAGCCCATCAAGGTGTACCACTGACAGTTACCATTGTTCACATTCTTTCCGTGCCATTACCCCCTCCCAAACATGATGCCTGTCCTGGCAGTTGTCGCCTACGGCACTCCGCCAGAGTGATGACCTGGCTGCCAGATGTTGCCGTTAATATGTCTGCCTGTCGATAATGAGCTATTTCAGGGGTGCCGCTACTGTCCTTGTAGCCCAGTGGAAAACATGGCACATCTTTCTGCCAACAATGACACATGGGACACTTTCCACAGAGGATGAGCCAAAACAAGATTTAACTAGAGATAATAACTCTTACTTTCTGCCGTGTCAGAAGTCTTGCTGTGTTATAAAGTCTGAACATAGGCCTAATTTGACTTAAGTATCCCTGTTTGTACAGGAGGTCTGCATTCTTGCAGTGCATAAACAATAGTTGTCCTAACCCCAAAAACATGGTATCTAGTTTCGATTTTATATGATCGCAAGAGTACTGAAAATGCACCAAACTTCACTAATACACAAAGAATGGACACAGGAAACTTATGTCCAGTGTTTTTCAGTTGCAGGTAAATTATGAACGCAGTAATGTGTAGTGAATGCAATATTGGTAGCATTTGGGTGAGTAGCGTGATTGTGTTTGTCAAGTGGCGGCAGCCACACTGGGACACTCAATGTGACAGGAGGAAATTGACTCATCTGCTGGAGGACTTGTTTTTTTTTTGTCATTAGAATTTGGGCTGTGTGCATCTTTGTTTTCCATAGCAATTTTTCCAAATCACTGTGTGATATTTGGCCTGCCCATATGGCTCAGAAACTTTGTTGTGAAAGTAGGCTAAGGGAATAGGTTATATTTCTCTTGCTCTTCATCTGACAAAAACACATTTGCATATTCATACTGTCATGCTGTGGTGATTTGCATAACTGGGTTAGGAAGCACTACATTTCTTAGATCAACTTTGGAGAGAGCACAACAGTTAGTCCTATAGTTGGCTAATGCTTCATCTTCAGGAATGACCTATGAGTTGAAACGTTGCGTTACATTGTCCAAGATCTAATTTGTGGCATTTGCTAAGTTGTTCCTGTATAAAGAGCTCCACCTCTAGTGCTGTAAATCAGCACAGCCCTATTGGTGGTGTGGTCTGTCAGGACGCCAGAGGTCAGGTCGTACATGACACATTCACAGATGGCATTGGAGACTGCTGTAGAAAACTAGACAGAATGTCAATAGGCAAATCTATGTGCATTGTCAGAGAGCCGTGCAAACAGGGGAGAGGAGTAGAGGGCACCTTAAACTGGCAGACCTGGTATAGGGGAAGTATCATTTGTGGTAAATCAGGATGAATGATATTTCTAGGAAGTGGAATGTAAAGGCCAGGTTGTGGGCTCTTCATCTTCTGAGTAGAGAGGGTTCATCTAAAGCAGGGGGGTCAAACTCAACCCATGGGGGGGCCTAGTGTCTGCTGGTTTTTGTTCTTTCCTTTCAATGAAGACCTAAACAACCAGGTGAGGGGAGTTCCTTACTAGTAGGTGACCTTAATTCATCAATCAAGTACAAGGGAGGAGCGAAAACCCACAGACACTCGGCCCTCTGTGGACTGAGTTTGACACGTGATCTAAAGCAATGGAAGCAATGGAGGGAGAGCAGAAGTGTTTTTATGATTCGGTTAACCCTCACAGTGGGGACCGACCCAAGCTGATGAGGAGGTGTCACATACTATCTAGGAGGATCAAGGTTACTCTGCTCTTCATGCACAACACACACACACACACACACACAGACACACAAACACATGCGCACACACACAAACACAGACACACTGTTATGGAAATGTTGTACTCAATGTTCATAAACTGAACTTCAATTAAACTACTCCGTCTGTAACTCAGAATTTGTAAGATACTGGTTGAAATGAAACGGACGGAAGCCCAATCTACAATGGTCAAGTCAATGTTTATTCAGGAGAATTCTCAATTCACAATAAAAACACAGTCCTTTATATGGACATACAATTTAACTCCGCCCCGCTTTAGGCAGGCTGTGTTTCACATATAACATCTTATCACTTCTAACAGCTTTCTGACTGTTACTAACCATTTCTCCCCTTCCTGGGTGAAGAAACCATTTTCCTATTATTGGTTTCAAAGTTATAAATCGTCTGTTGACAGTTCTCCTGTTCCTCTGTTATCTCAACTCCATCCTGCTTAGGTTGCAAAATAGTAGCACAATGTCTTAGTCTTTTAAATAGTTCTAGACCTATTCCCCTAACACCTATTACATATATTTTCAGGACTTAATATTCTTAGTAATTACTTAAACATATTATTTTAAACCTATAATCATTTAGTCATTAAACATATAAATCATATGAATTTACTCATAACACACACACACACACACAGACAAACACACTTCCATCTTCTACACACGTACATTGCCACATGGCCCATCAGTGTCCTCTGCAGAGGACAGAAGACAGTGTTTGCACACCCCAGAGTGTTTTTCCACAGGCTTGAATGTCATTTACTGCTTGTCAACTCTCCATTAATCCCTCGCGCTTTCTGTCCACTCTGCCACTTCAGTGGCGCCTGTGAACTGTATGCTTTGTCACACCTTCTCAGACATTTCCATGCTGAGGAAACATGGCGCCGGAGGGGATGGCTGCCGTTTTCCGGACTCCTAAACAACTGTGCCTTTTTCGTAGTGTTTGTAACTCATTTTGTACATAATGTTGCTGCTACCATCTCTTATGACCGAAAAGAGCTCATGGACATCAGAACAGCGATTACTCACCTCGAACTGGATGAAGATTTTTTTCGTTAATGAATCCAACGCAAAGGATATACTGCTTTGTCAAGACAAGGCCCAAATCTCCGTCATCAGCTTGAAGAAAAGATGGAGGAAAAGGGGGAGGAGGGCTAGGTGCCTTGTAAAAATTTGCCGGTGAGTAGGTAAACCACCACTTCCCTCCATATTATTGGCCAACGTGCAATCATTCTAAAACAAACTGGATGATCTACGATTAAGACTGTACTACCAACGGGACATGAAAAACTGTAATATCTTATGTTTCACCGAGACGTGGCAGAACGACGTCACAGATAATATAGAGCTGGCTGGCTTCTCCATGCAGCGGCAGGACAGAGCAGCTACGTCTGGTAAGATGAGGGGAGGGGTGTGTGTCTATTTGTCAATAACTGCTGGTGCGCAATGTTTAATATTAAAGAAGTCTCGAGGTATTGCTCGCCTGAGTTAGAATACCTCACTATCTACCAAGAGAGTTCATATCTATATTATTTGTAGCCGTCTATTTACCACCACAAACCAATGCTGGTACTAAGACCGCACTCAACGAGCTGTATAAGGCCATAAGCAAACAAGAAAATGCTCATCCAGAAGTGGCACTCCTAGTGGCCGGGGACTTTAATGCAGGCAAACTTAAATCCGTTTTACCTCATTTCTACCAGCATGTCACATGTGCAACCAGCGAGGGAAAAAAACTCTAGACCACCTTTACTGCACACACAGAGACGCATACAAAGCTCTCCCTCGCCCTCCATTTAGCAAATCTGACCATAATTTTATCCTCCTGATTACTGCTTACAAGCAAAAACTAAAGCAGGAAGTACCAGTGAGTGGTAGATGATGAGGATGCTACACTACAGGACTGTTTTGATAGCACAGACTGGAATGTGTTCCGGGATTCATCCAATGGCATTGAGGAGTATACCACCTCAGTCACCGCCTTCATCAATAAGTGCATCGACAATGTCGTCCCCACAGTGACTGTACATACATTTCCCAAACATAAACCATGGATTACAGGCAACATCCGCACCGAGCTAAAGGCTATAGCTGCCGCTTTCACGGAGCGGGACACTAATCCGGACGCTTATGAGAAATCCCGCTATGCCCTCAGACCATCAAACAGGCAAGCGTCAATACAGGACTAAGATTGAATCCTACTTCACCGGCTCTGATGCTCGTCGGATGTGGCAAGGTTTGAAAAATATTACCCACTACAAAGAGAAATACAGCCGTGAGCTGCCCAATGAAGGCAAGCTTCCCAGATGAGCTAAATGCCTCATGAAGCATGCATGAGAACACCAGCTGTTCTGGATGACTGTGTGATCACGCTCACTGTAGCCGATGTGAGCAAGACCTTTAAACAGGTCAACATTCTGGCCGCGGGGCCAGACGGATTACCAGGACGTGTACTCAAAGCATGCACGGACCAACTGGAAAGTGTCTTTACTGACATTTTCAACCTCACCCTGACCGAATCTGTAATACCTACATATTTCAAACAGACCACCATAGTCCCTGTGCCCAAGAAAGCGAAGGTAACCTGCCTAAATTAATACCGCCCTGTAGCACTCACGTCGGTAGCCATGAAGTGCTTTGAAAGACTGGTCATGGCTAACATCAACACCATTATGCTGGAAACCCTAGACCCACTCCAATTCGCATACCGCCCTAACAGATCCACAGATGACGCAATCTCTATCACACTCCACGCTGCCCTTTCCCCTCCTGTTCTCCCTGTTCACCTATGACTGCGTGACCAAGCACAACTCCAACACCATCATTACGTTTGCTGATGACACAACAGTGGTAGGCCTGATCAACGATCAGACAACGATGAGACAGCCTATAGGGAGGAGGTCAGATAACTGGCAGTGTGGTGCCAGGACAACAACCTCTCCCTCAATGTGAGCAAGACAAAGGACCATATTGTGGACTATAGGAAAAGGAGGGCCGAACAGGTCCCCATTAACATCGACGGGTCTGGAGTGGAGCGGGTCGAGAGTTTCAAGTTCATTGGTATCCACATCACCAACAAACTATCATGGTCCAAACATACCAAGACAGTTGTAAAGAGGGCACGACAACACCTTTTCCCTCTCAGGAGACTGAAAAGATTTGGCATGGGTCCCAAGATCCTCAAAAAGTTCTACAGCTACACCATTGAGAGCATCCTGACCGGTTGCATCACCGCCTGGTATGGCAACTGCTTGGCATCTGACCGTAAGGCGCTGCAGAGGGTATATGCATATGGCCCAGTACATCACTGGGGCCACGCTTCCTGATATCCAGGACCTACAGTTGAAGTCTGAAGTTTACATACACTTCGGTTGGAGTCATTAAAACTTGTTTTTCAACCACTCCACAAATATCTTGTTAACAAACTATACTTTTGTCAAGTCGGTTAGGACATCTACTTTGTGCATGACACAAGTCATTTTTCCAACAATTGTTTACAGACAGATTATTTCACTTAGAATTCACTGTATCACAATTCCAGTGGGTCAGAAGTTAACATACACTAAGTTGACTGTGCCTTTAAACAGTTTGGAAAATTCCTCCACAAGTCTGGTTCATCCTTGGGAACAATTTCCAAATGCCTGAAGGTACCACGTTCATCTGTACAAACAATAGTACGCAAGTATAAACACCATGGGACCACGCAGCACTAGGAGCGTAATAAAAGCTGAAATAAATCATTCTCTCTACTATTATTCTGACATTTCACATTCTTAAAATAAAGTGGTGATCCTAACTGACCTAAGACAGGGAATGTTTACTAGGATTAAATGTCAGGAATTGTGAAAAAAATTCTTAACTCTATTTCTTGAGCTACATTGTTGGTTAAGAGCTGGGTAAGCATTTCACGGTAAGGTAAGGTACCTGTTGTATTCGGCACATGTGAAAAATCTATTTTGATTTGATTTGATGACTGCTTGCCTGCCTCCCGAGCTGTTTGCAATATCCGAGAGACATCTTTCTATGGGAGGTATATAAAGGCCAAAACATCCCATGAGAAGCGGATCACACTCTGGGTTCAAATGTATAGGTTTTTCAAGGCTGCTGTCAAAAAACAAGGGAAAGGTCCTGTGGCTCACATTCTGATCCCACTGGGTTTGATGCTACAAGGAAAACTTAAAGGATATGAACGCACACCATATCAAATAGACTACATACAGTAGACGTAATCCAGTAATCCACATTTCAGTTGAAGGCATTCGGTTGTACAACTCACTAATAATGGTGACTTTGACTTTGACATTTTGCCATGGCTTCTGTCATGTTCTTATGCTATCTGAGTGACTCAAACATTATAACAAAATGAATTTGGTTCTCCCTGCCTTTAATTTAGGAGATTGTTAGTTCTACATACTTTATGTCTGATTTTAGTCATTAAATTGTACACTGAAAACGTTTTACTATCCCCAAAATGTTTTCCTGCTGTGGTGCAGCGAGGAAGGCTTGTGTATTCCAGGCATGCCTTGCCACAAACAGCGCAGTAAACAAAGGCCTTAACCCTGTGTATTCCCATGGAGGGCAGGCAATAAAAACGCATCTAATCATCTGAAACAGGGGGTAACTGCCCTGGGCTTTACCTTGAATCAGTGCTCGGAGATGGGAATGAGAATCTGTACCCTGGGGAGTCAGCGTAATGCATCAATAACCTGTTCCCCTGTAATCACATTCCCTTGCATGTTTTATACAGAATGAAGATGAAATTATGCTTGTTTGTCTCCCAGGACATAGGTGAAGTCAGAATATTGCTTGTAAATCTAACAAATGTACCCTGGAAAGTGTAACTAAAAAAACATTTTGGTCAAAACGATTAGATTTCGGAAGAAAACTTTTCTTTGCGTTTTGCATCCTGGTGATCTGACTTGTCTGGCATTAGACGGTAAAGAGAAAGGGAAGGATACCCACACAAATGCAGAAAAAGGGAGAAGTTGGCCCTCCCTGCCTCCCAAAGGGCACAGGCAATTTTCAGCTCTAGTGATCCAGCTCCAGGAGCAGCTAAGTCCAAATGTGGAACAATACTCAACTCATTTATTCACACATCCACCCCACAGCGGCAACTGACTCTCCTTGGCGTTTTAAAAAGAACATACTAAACATGAGGACAGTGGAAATCAATGACATGGGAGATGGGACTACACCACAAAACACAGCATGGCAATACAAATATAGATATATTCATAAGTGTACATGACAGGGCAATAGAAAACAAAGTCAACGGCTGCAGGGGAGATGTCATTATTCACCTCACAGGCTGTAATGGCACCATTATCTCCCTGTCACGTGTTGTGTCTCAGCACCAATCACGGGGGGATATAAAGTGAGTTCAGAAATGATTGACACCCTTGATAAAGATGAGCAATAAAGACTGTATAAAATAAAGAATTCAAATACTGAGCTACATTGTATGCTGAAAACAATGGAGAAATGAATCGTGAATAATGATGAGTGAGAAGGTTACACAGGGTCAAAGATCATACCCCCCAAGACATACTAACCTCAAATCAAATCAAATTTTATTTGTCACATACACATGGTTAGCAGATGTTAATGCGAGTGTAGCGAAATGCTTGTGCTTCTAGTTCCGACCATGCAGTAGTATCTAACAAGTAATCTAACAAATTCACAACAACCACCTTATACACACAAGAGTAAAGGAATGAATACGAGTATGTACATATAAATATATGGATGAGCGATGGCTGACCGGCGTAGGCAAGATGCAGTAGATGGTATGGAGTACAGTATATACATATGAGATGAGAAATGTAGGATATGTAAACATTATATAAATGGCATCGTTTAAAGTGGCTATTTCATCCAATTATAATTATTAAAGTGGCTAGAGATTTGAGTCGATGGCCGAACAGCATAGGCAAGATTCAGTAGATGGTTTAGAGTACAGTGTATACATTTGATATGAGTAATGTCGGATATGTAAACATTATATACAAAATTGTTTAAAGTGGCTAGTGATACATTTGTTACATCCAATTCCTATTATTAAAGTGGCTAGAGATTTAAGTCAGTATGTTGGCAGCAGCCACTCAATGTTAGTGATGGCTGTTTATCAGTCTGATGGCCTTGAGATAGAAGCTGTTTTTCAGTCTCTCGGTCCCAGCTTTGATGCATCTGTACTGACTTCGCCTTCTGGATGATAGCGGGGTGAACAGGCAGTGGCTCGGGTGGTTGTTGTCCTTGATGATCTTTTTGGCCTTCCTGTGACATCGGGTGGTGTAGGTGTCCTGAAGGGCAGGTAGTTTACCCCCGGTGATGCCTTGTGCAGTCCTCACTACCCTCTGGAGAGCCTTACGGTTGTGGGCGGAGCAGTTGCCGTACCAGGCGGTGATACAGCCCGGCAGGATGCTCTCGATTGTGCATCTGTAGAAGTTTGTGAGTGTTTCTTCAGCCTTCACCACGCTGTCTGTGTGGGTGGACCATTTCAGTTTGTCCGTGATGTGTACGCAGAGGAACTTAAAACTTTCCACCTTCTCCACTACTATCCCATTGATGTGGATAGGGGGGTGCTCCCTCTCCTGTTTCCTGAAGTCCACGATCCCTTGTTATTGGTGATGGTGAGAGGTGAGAGGTGAGCATGTGTCGTGACTCGGGTTTGGATGTAACTCTCACTCCTGCTGAGCTACAGCTAATTCTGGGTCGGAGGGAGCGAGAGGCCACAAAGGCGGGAATTCATAGTGAAAATAGGAAAAACAGGAAGGAGAGGGCCGAGCAGCTCCGCCCGCGGTCAGCCAAGGATTGCAGCATCAGGAGGCTTACTTCCATCGTCAGCACTTTCACCCAAAAGTGGAGCCAGGGGAATTACCAGAACGGGTGGGGGGGAGATGTGCAGTGAAATGTGAACTTCCACTAACCCCCTTCTTTGACGTCCTTCTGGAAGAAGACAATAACAACGAGGACTGGGGGTTTGGGGAGGGGCAGTCCATTATGGACCAGATGTAACCAGTTTTAATGGAGTGATTGAATAAGGGGAAATGACAGTATTGTATGAATTTGATGTAACCGGTTTGTGGGGAGGAGTGTGTAAGGGAGGCTTGGATATATAAGTCTTTGCAGGTTAGAAGGGGTCTGCTTTCTTTGTTTCAGAGCCTATTTTTTGGACCTCTCTCTTTTTGGGGATTTTTTTGCCAAATGATTTACTGTTGTTTCACTTTTCGGAACACTGTTGTTGGGGGCAGAGCCTTTTTCTGAATTCTTCTAGGACATCAGTTAGAGGTAAGCCTCCGTTCTTTTACCCACACGGGCAGGGTCATATCATTAGTCTTTTTCTTTAGGAGGAACAGGATTGGTTTGGACACTCTAGGATTGGCTAGGGTATCCATAGGACAAGTAGACTGATTGTAAAGGGCTTTGCTTAAATAAAACAGGGAGTGAATATCCTCTTGCGGGGCCACTGACCAAAATAAAACTAAGGGCTTCCTCTCTTTGTTACCGTGTGGGTCCATGCTTTGGGTGTGTATAGCAATGTCTTAGGATGTTAGACTAAGGCATGACACAATGACTATACCATTTAGTCTCGCGGGACTAAGGCATGACACAGTGACTATACCATTTAGTCTCGTGGGACTAAGGCATGGCACGGTGACTATACCATTTAGTGTCATGGGACACTAGGTCCCATTACGGGGAGGAACTCCAGGTCCACAGGTGAAGGGTTTGTGACGCTCACCCGTAGGTGTAAAACAAAATATTTATTTAATAATATCAGTTGCAAAGTGGAGAAAGTATACTCACCACTCTAGTTTCCCTGGTCTTATAGTTCCCCTGGTCTTACAGTTTCCCTGGTCTTATAGTTTCCTTGGTCTTACAGTTCCCTTGGTCTTATAGTTCCCCTGGTCTTACAGTTTCTCTGGTCTTATAGTTTCCCTGGTCTTATAGTTCCCCTGGTCTTATAGTTTCCCTGGTCTTATAGTTTCCCTGGTCTTATAGTTCCCCTGGTCTTATAGTTCCCCTGGTCTTATAGTTTCCCTGGTCTTATAGTTTCCCTGGTCTTATAGTCCTGGGAGAGCCTGATGAACTACGGGTCGCCCCTGAGCTGTACACCCCACTGAGTGGTTTTTAATAAAAAGGTTTCTTCCACTCCAGTTGTCTGCCGAGCTCTACGCCACTGGTATCAGTGGGTTGCTAGGATCGGGACTGTGCTGGAAGGGCAATGCCCGTGGGTAATAGGCCTGAAGCAGGGATAACCTAGGCCAGCTCATTAAGCTCAAGGGGGAGGCGTGAGTTGAATAAGACACATGTCTTGGGGGTATGATCTTTGACCCTCTGTAACTTTCTCACTCATCATTATTCACAGGATTATCCGTAATCATGGTAGCATCCACATTCATGTAGAAGTGTTTAGAAACATATTCGATTCTTATTTACAATAAAAGTGACTCCAAAATGACACAATACATTATTTACCATTAATTTCTATTGGGCACAAAATAATCTGAAACACAACCAAAACAAACTGCAAAGGCATCCAACAAGTTTGTAGTCACAAGCTTGATGTAGTCATTACGCGCTATGAACATGGGACGAAAAACGTAACTTTTGACTACTTTATTTTTAAGGAGGGTGTCAATGATTTTGAACCCTGCCTTTTAGAGAGAAAATAAATATTACTTGTTGAACACCATCTAGGTCACATTTTATTTGGATAGTCCGGATACTTTACAGATGGTCATACTATCAACAGATTATCTGTTGATAAGCAACTGCTTGCTAAGGTTAGGGTTAAGGTTAGGTTTAGAATAAGGGCTAAGGTAAGGCTTAAGTTTAGGGTTAGGATTAGGGTTACGGTTAGGGTTAGGGCCAGGGTTAGGGTTAGTAGATAGTTAGTTGAAATGTTACTGATAGTCTGTAGAGCATCTACAAATAATGTGTCATCCATTTAGTAAAATGAGCAGCCAGACTGCAGCCCCGGATCAGGCATGAGGCATCTGTTTCCCATCCTCTCAAGGGAAATGTCAAATACTGACTGGCAGGGCTCCCTAGAGTGTGAATGTAATGTCTTCAGCAGGGTGATGTCACCATGACAAGGTGAGGAGACATTTAGAAGAAAACTTTGTCTAGAGGCCCTAAAGCAATATTTATGTGCCATGGTTCTACAGAGAGGGGATTTGTGACTGTCTCTATTTGATTCCGGAAGGGCAAAGCTTTGGCTGTTATGGCAGGGATTTCAGGTGTGGGACGAGGCGTATGTTAGCTGGAGGTGGACAAAGATGTGCCGAGGGACATACTGACTCCCCCATCCTCAGTCAATCCTCACTGAATCATCCACTTCCTTTCTCTAATCCACTTCTCTCTAGTGAGCCACAAGTGTCTCCTGTTTGTATTGTTGGAAGTTTTAACATATAAATTGGTGGACCTAAACATTTGATGGGGATTAATCCAGTTTAGCTCTGTGCTTAAAGCAAAGATTAGGGATTTCTGTCAGAGCAGATAAGTAAATTACTGTATCGCTAGTTATTCAGAGGCTGTGTTCAACTGTGAAGGGGCATAAGCCTAAAAGCAGGACCTAAGAAAGAAGGAGTTGTTCAGTGTCAGTTAGTGAGCTGTCAGCCAATACCTCCTCATTAAGTCCCATTCACATCAACAAAATGTGCATGGTGACAGTCAAACAGGTCCCTGAACGATCCAGGATCACAAAACAACTACTCAAAGTGACAAACTACTTAGAGACAAGTCAGATGCTGGACACCAAATGAGATCGCCCTGCCCATCAGTTGAAACATTATTAAACTGTCAGAGATGTAGCAAACATGCAGAGCCTCCCTCTGAGAGCTTGTTCCCTCCAAACACTCTGCTGTGAGACTGGTAGCTTCGTCTGAGGCAGGCTAACAGGATAGACTGCAGGCCACGAAACAAGGTAAAGTACTAGGGGCCTGAAAACACATGGATCAATTTGTATTTTCTTTGAGCTGCAGAGCCCATCCCCAAACAGCTGGATATAATACTACCAGCTCTTACCTGCCTGAAACACACGTAGCTCATCAGGTACTGGGTGAAAACATCAAGTGAAATGGTGGAAGGAAGAGCATAGTGAGAGAGTGTATTGCTACAGTAGATGAGGGGAGCTCCTGCTAGGTCTGCATAGCCCTGTTAGGCCTACACTGAATCACCGCCTACCAGTAATAGATTTTGTTGCTTGGTCTGTCAATTCAATAGCTTTTTTTTGTAAACAATAGGAGGTAATACATCTCATTTGCAGTTGGTTTTCTTTTGTTGAGACAAAAAGGGTCTAATCGGTTGTCAGTATGTGGCTTCCTCTCCAACTTCTGGTTGTCTTGTTGTCCTGTTGAAAGTATCTCCTCCCATATAGGCTACAATCGTTTTTGTTTACCAGGCCGGTTTTCAACAGCAGTATACCGCCAGCAAGTTGTCGAACGTCTTGTTCTAACTTGACAATCTCATTAGTCCTCGTCGTTGTTTGTAAACAACTTTGTTTTCATAGCACATCTCCGCTAATCACCTTGTCGCACACATTCGTTATAATTAAATAAAGATACATGTGAATGATGTCATACGTGTGGAAGTAGCCCTAGTTGTCAGTAGTTTCCCCAAATTAGAATGTTGATGGATGCATGCAGGCTAGTTCATTATCTGATCCATTGTTTTCCTCTGTTTCCCTCCATAGGTGCAAAGGCGATTCAAAGCCTGAACTCTGAACAACTGAATAGAGGAACATCCCCAAGACCAGATGCAATGGAGATGATCAATTTCACCAGCTTCACCTACTGGAATGCCTCAGAAGGCAATGACGCAGGGCCTGTCATTGAACCCGAAAGCCCATACAAGACTGTGGAGGTGGTGTTCATCGTATTGGTGGCTGGGTCCCTCAGCCTGGTCACCGTTATTGGAAATATCCTGGTCATGCTTTCCATTAAGGTCAATAGGAACCTACAGACGGTCAACAACTACTTTTTATTCAGCCTTGCATGTGCTGACCTAATCATCGGGCTGTGTTCCATGAACTTGTACACAGTATACATAGTGATTGGCTACTGGCCCTTAGGGCCTGTGGTGTGTGATCTGTGGCTAGCCTTGGACTATGTAGTGAGTAACGCATCTGTCATGAACCTACTCATCATTAGTTTTGACAGATACTTCTGTGTCACAAAGCCCCTCAGCTACCCTGTCAAAAGGACCACCAAGATGGCAGGGATGATGATTGCTGCTGCCTGGGTCCTGTCCTTCATTCTGTGGGCCCCGGCCATTCTTTTCTGGCAGTTCATCGTGGGCGGGCGGACAGTGCCTGAGAGGGAGTGTTACATTCAGTTCTTCTCTAATGCAGCAGTCACCTTCGGCACGGCCATCGCAGCCTTCTACCTGCCCGTTATCATCATGGTCATTCTCTACATACAGATCTCTATAGCCAGTAAAAGCCGGGTGAAGAAGGAGACCAGGAAGCCGTCAGGGCCCAACCCAGAGGCCCTGTGCCACGAGCAGGCAAGGGGCAGTAATGCTGCCAAGCCCATCAACAACAACGTGACAGCAGAGGACACAGAGCGGGGCAGGACCCAAGCCACAGATGACGTGGCCAACCAGCACGACGGTAAACTGCAGAACGGCAAGGGCCCGTCCACCACAGGTAGAGAGGGGGAGATGGAGGGTGAGGATGGGGGTAGGGAGAACTGTGCCCACGGAGAGGAGAAAGAGAGCTCCAACGACTCGACATCTGGCAGTGCAGCTGCGTCCAACCACAAAGAAGAAGAAGCGGTGCCATCCAGAGCAAACTGCAACGCCGAGCTCGTTCAGCAGCCAACCCGCCACCGGGCCAAGGCAGGTGGCTCCAAACTCACCTGCATCAAGATTAAAACCAATTCTCCCAAGGGGGACTGCTACACCCCCTCCAACGCCACCGTGGAGATCGTCCCCGCCACGGAGAAGCAGAACCACGTGGCGCGGAAAATCGTGAAGATGACCAAGCAGCCGCCCAAGAAGAAGAAAGCGCCACCGTCTCGAGAGAAGAAGGTGACCCGTACCATCATGGCCATCCTGGTGGCCTTTGTGGCCACCTGGACCCCTTACAATGTCATGGTGCTCATCAACACCTTCTGCTCCAGTTGCATCCCCAGCACGGTCTGGACTATCGGCTACTGGCTGTGCTACATCAATAGCACCATCAACCCCGCCTGCTACGCCCTCTGCAATGTCACTTTCAAAAAGACATTCAAACATCTCCTCCTCTGCCAATACAAAAACATTCGGTCAGCTAGATGAATATGGATGCGAGTGTGCGTGTATGTGTGTGTATGTGTGCGTGCGTGTGTGTGCGTGTGTGTGTGTGTGACAGAGTGAGAGGTTTATGATGTGGTCCCTTTCCTTTGTTTTTACTCTACGGCTCGTAAGAGAACATGTATCCTGCAGCCATGTTGGATTTGGCTCTGATGAATGAGATTTTTGATGCAACTGTTGAGATATGAGACTTACAAAGAAGCGCACAGCCAGGAGAACAAATAGACCGAACATGAAAAGGACAGTTGGATAGAGAGCTCTGCACTGCACAAGACGAATTCTAAGGGAAAATAGGGCTGACTGAATTCACAAACTTCCCGTTTGAAATTCAGTGTAAAAAAAAGAAACCTGTGTGTGTGTGTGTGTGTGTGTGTGTGTGTGTGTGTGTGTGTGTGTGTGTGTGTGTGTGTGTGTGTGTGTGTGTGTGTGTGTGCATCTGTCTGAGCGTGACAGAATGATCCATCACACAGTTTCAGTGGAGATGTCCGCCAGTAAAGACAGCACAAGGACATACAGTACATACTACAAGCGGTGTGTGTATGCCGGTGGCACTCTGTGTTGGCGCCACACAAAGCAGAGCAGCTTGTGTAAACTGCCTCTCTGGCATGTTCATATACGACTGAGTAACATGGCTGGGATCCCTCCTATCTCCAGGGATGGACCATAAGTGGCCCCTGAAGGGCATAGCAGGACAGAGACCAGGCCTGGCCAGGGTCACCTCTCACCACAACGCAGGACTGAGGTTAGGAAACTTGTTTTGAAAAAGTATATTCTTCCCACCAAATAAAAAGGTGAAAAAAGGTAATGAGTAAACAAATAAATAGATAATGTAAAAATACATCCAAAACGGCATTGTTCATTTACATTATTTAGCTTGCTATTCGTTTTTCACATCATTTTAGATGATTGGCGATTTGATCTCTTACAATTCATTACATGAAGAGTTTGATGTTTATTTGATTGTATATTAAGATATTTCTTTTGTCAGATAGTCTACACTCTTACAAAACAAGGTGCTAACTAGAACCAAAAAGGGTAATTTGGCTGTCACCGTAGGAGAACCCTGTGAAGAACCCCTTTTGATTCCAGGTAGAACCCTTTTGGATCCAGTAGAACCCTTTTGCGTTCCATGTAGAACCCTTTCCACAGAGAGTTCAACATGGAACTCAAAAGAGTTCTACCTGTAAACAAAAAGGGTTCTACCTGGAACCAAAAAGGGTTATCCTATGGGGACAGCTTCAGAACCCTTTTGGAACCTGTTTTCTAAAAGTGTATTGATGCTTGGAGCTTGTAAATTCATTCAGAGGGTGGCAGTTGGTAGGGGCTTGGAGCCAAAGCCTATTCAATTATAAAGGAAGGGATCTTGTGCTTTTCCAGGGGTGAGTTGGATATTCCTCTGAGATTGGATTTTCAACATAATTTGATCCCGCTATGTTGCAGATGTTACAGCCTGTGACAAGAGCCACCCACCTGTTGTAGGTCAGTCCTGACTGATAACGAAGCGAAAGATTGAAGAGGATTGTAGGTTTGTCTTGCTGTCGTCGGAGGTGGTTTGTATTCGTTGGGTAGGGGTTACCAAGGTTGTACCAAGCGTGATTGATAGAGTGTCATTTCGTGGAGATTTAGAGGTTATTTCAGTGCATGTTTCTGTTGTTACCCCGGAATGGGGTTAAATACCAATAATCACAGGCCATGGCCTTGTGAATTATAAGGGCTACTCGATGTTAGATGTACTAATTCATCTACGTGTGTGTGTGTGTGTGTGTGTGTGTGTGTGTGTGTGTGTGTGTGTGTGTGTGTGTGTGTGTGTGTGTGTGTGTGTGTGTGTGTGTGTGTGTGTGTGTGTGTGTGTGTGTGTGTGTGTGTGTGTGTGTGTGTGTGTGTGTGTGTGTGTGTGTGTGTGTGTGTTTCAATGAGATCACAGTCTAATGATATTAGAAATAATACGATACTAGAATTCCCATGTTTTTGTGCCATACTGTTTGTGTCCATACATTTCGTCCACACCGTATGCTGATCTCCAACACAGTCCATTTATCTCTAACATGCTAATGTATTCCAATTTAAGTAATGAATATAAAGCAGCCATGGGATGGTCGCCACATTGGTTGCTAGGGGGGCTTAACAGAAAATGACACCCGCATTGAGCAGCCCCTTAAGGCAGTCTCCTTAAAGAGAGATATGGAACAGGCCTTTAATGGCAACTCACCATGAGCCTGATCAGATTATAAAATGATGTGGAACACCTACTGGAGATTAAAGATAGGCTATTACGCGCTCGGTTTACACAGCCCCTCCCCTCCCGTCCCACTTAGTGTCCCACTTGCTCCTGATCCCGTTTTGTGTGACTGTGACGTCCCCTTGATCAGGGCATTGTTTAAATGCCCGTGAAACATAAGGAACATCATATTTGCATTTACAATCTCTATCTCTCTCTCTCTCTCTCTCTCTCTCTCTCTCTCTCTCTCTCTCTCTGACATTGTCCCCCAGTGTCTCCTCCCCCTTAATGACATTGTTATGACTAACATCGCCCCCAATATTATAAAGATAAAAGACAACGCAACCTTCTGAAAATTCACTAGAGGCGTCAAAATAACACAACATTTAGGTCATGAGTAATTATGAATAGATTCTGCTTTTAATGGAAATAGTGACGGCAAAGGAAGTGGAAGAGGATGAAGATCCTCTGAATCCTTGTAATCTTCCTTATTTAAATGCAGGTTGTCCTCTGGAAGCCTGGCACGTATAATTCAGTCAATCTGTTTGACTGCCCGAGCCCAGCGAGGCATCCGTCCAAGTTCAGAATCCAGTCATCCGTCAGGTTGATAAGTGGACCCATGTCTGGGTGTCATCTGTCACACGTCTCAGTGGTTGGTGTTGCTAAGAGCCTCCTAGCTTCCCAGAACGGAACGTCTGATTCAGCTCAGGCTAAGCTGTTGTTTGAGTGATACCAGCAGGAAAGTAAGTGCTCTCCAACACAACTGGTGGTCTGGGTCTTTTTTGAGAACAGTTATCCGGGTGTTTGATGGAAAGTGACAGCCATTTATCACCAATGGAGGCACAGGGTTCACCGCCCCCAGACATGATGGCTGTCACTCTCTGCGTCTCAGTGGAATGCTCTTTCAGCTGCTTTCAGACACAGTGGAAAGCTCACACCCCTATAGCACTCCTCACCTGTCAACAGCATATTGTTTGACTAAGAGGACAAAAGAAAATCCTGTCCACTTTGTACGGTCCGATAAGCCCGCATTTGTAGTCACAGTTGCAGAGAGGCGGCCTGTCGTCCACAGGAAACACAACAGGCTCTCACATCTTAGGTACCATGTTTGGATACTGTCAGCCACTTCAGACAGGGTCAGCCAAAGGTTTCCACAAAATAAATGACCCGTCCGTCAGGAATCACATGCTACTGTATAGTCTAGAGAATGATGGAAACAAAGTTATGGAGTACAGTAACTCTCAGATGGATTTTGGCTAGACTTTTTATTACCATACTGTAACAACAGGACATAGCGCTCTGTTCATGGGTGGGGGTGGGGTGGTGGTGGGGGTATTTCTCATTTAGTGGATTCACTTGTCGACGTACAAAGAGCCACATTCCACTGTTATATTTCCCTTTCATCACATTAACATTGTCTCCATGGCGTCAACAGATCATCATGTGCCGTCTGAGCTAGCTGGGCTCCTCTTCACACGGCTTCAAAGGGCTAAACCTTTTTAGGGAGATTTATTTCTCCCTAAATGTATGATTGAGGTTGATTAGATTTTGGGGGAATTTTTGGTTTAGTAGTTAGTTAGTTAGAATTGTGATGTTTTGATAGTGTACTTGACAAATGTGTGAAAGAGTATTTATTTAGATTGTTACTGTGTTGTTTGGTCTGTTCTTGAGCAAAGGGTTAGTACCCATTGAGATGGGAGCATCCTGAGTCTCTGTTTCCAGTTAAGATAGTTGGGCTACTTCTGCCACTTATAGCCGTGTTTCCAAGGCGATGTGGTATGTGAAGTGTATCTGAACAGACAAATATATCGCCACATTGTATACTGAGCAATTTGAAGTGCCTTATTACTTATTACCCATTCTTATAATTGCTCATTGATATTTAAATTTACATTTTATATTTTCAGTTGATGAAATCTTTGTTAGATGGTGGTGCAATTTAAGGTGACAGTCATAGATGTTGAAAAGCACAAGATCTTCTGAAGCCTAAAATGTTTAATTTTCTCCTTCTTCGTTGTGGAAGGCATAGATTTAGTAAAAGGGGGAAAACACGTATCTAATTCATCCCTGGAGGTTTGGAGGGTACTGCGTGTGTGTGTGTGTGTGTGTGTGTGTGTGTGTGTGCAGGGGTGCATGCACCCCAAAAATCTATGTGAAGATGACTGGGGGTTGGTCCTGAGGGGGGCTAATTTGGCATTTTTCAAGCACCTGAAACAGCTTTTTTCTGCAATCTAGAGCCATAATCATTATGTTTAATTATATGTCAAAATGTGTCTGGGTAAAAGATTGAAAGGAATGTGAGTCTTATTCAGTACATGTAGTTAATGCTTGCTTTTCTAAAGTCTACCAGCCTTGCCAGCAGGCATGCCAGCTAAGATAGTTAGACAAGCTAGCTATTCTAACTTGATAGCCTGAAATGGCTTCATGGTAGCTATTTATGAGGTCGGGAGATTGGGACCCTATCTAGGCTAGCTAAAACCAACTTTATAAAATTGCTAGTAGAATTACAGAGAAAACAACGACAACAACACACACACACACATATATATTAATTAAACAGGACACATCTGAGGGGGCATGTGTCCCTATGGGCATGATGTGTCTGTGTCTGTGTGTGTGTGTGTGTGTGTGTGTGTGTGTGTGTGTGTGTGTGTGTGTGTGTGTGTGTGTGTGTGTGTGTGTGTGTGTGTGTGTTTCTGTGTGTATGTGTCTGTGTCTGTCTGTCTGTCTGTCTGTCTGTGTACAATAGAATGTGTGTGTGTGTGTGTGTGTGTGTGTGTGTGTGTGTGTGTGTGTGTGTGTGTGTGTGTGTGTGTGTGTGTATGTGTGTGTGCTCTATAAGAGACCCTTAGCATGTCAAAGCACCAAGTGGCATCTGTAAATAAAGACAACCCTGTAGAAACACAAGCCACACATTGCATTCAGGGGGGCAAGAAACACTAAAGGATTCAACAAACAATGTTGCTTCTGTCCTCACCTCACATTCCCTGTTTGAAAAGTGTCTGAAAAGCAAGTGGCTTCCAAAGACACGCTCTGAAAGATAAATATACAAAACAAACATTTATTTTTGCCTAAACACATGTAAACACAATATGATCATCATACTGTACATTTTGTATCACGTTTTATAAAGCTATGTCTATTATATTGTTGTACAAAATCTAGAATTGAACAGTGTATCAGTATGTGTTAGATGAGTACTGCATCCAGACTGAACATGTGTTTATTGGAGTGGCAATATTATGGTGGGAAGAAAGAAACATTGTTTAGTGAATGAGAAAACAAATGCAATTCTGAGAGAATGATTTCTAGAGAACGGACCACTGTCGTGTGACATTTAAAACTGAACTAAAGTACACTCAACTGTCCTACTTTTCTTTCTTTTTTAATCTGTCGCATGTTTGGGCTTTGTGAGACTGACGATCATCCGAAGAGGAGAATCAAGTGTTAACCTGCTGAATCTGTAGAGAAGAAAATCCATTACTGACAAACAATGAAGTGCTGATGTGTGTTTGGCATCCGTTTTGTCTCAACTTGTAAATGAGTGATGAGTGAAAAGGGACACAGACTGACCATAGGGAGAAGCTGTGAGACCAGCTGCTACAACATGCAGTGTAGTGTTGGAAACATCTGGACTTCTTCCAGATATCTGGGGCAATTGTTATTGAAACATATTCAAAGTCTTGTCTCGAGGGAATGAACCATTTTGAACCATTGTAGGTGTGACTTCACTGGAATATCTCTTCAAATGGACAAACAGAATACAAATTATAAAAACCTATTTTGTGGAAAATGTATATACAGCAATGCACACTCTTTCAAAAGGGTTCTTCAGCTGTCCCCATAGGAGAACCAATTTTGCTTCCAGGGAGAACCCTTTTTGGTTCTACGTAGAACCCTGTGCAGAAAGGGTTCTACATGAAACCCAAAAGGGCTCTATCTGGAACCAAAAGGGTTCTACCTGGAACCAAAAAGTGTTCTTAAAACTGTTCTCCTTTGGGGACAGCCGAAGAACCCTTTAAGGTTCTAGATAGCTCCTTTTTTTCTTACGAGTGTACAGGGTGTTAATTTTTCAGTTGCGTCGGTATGTAAATCGAATCATTGTGCTCTCATCCACTGTGGCTCATGGCTCCTAATACGGTCGATATATTGTCTGTTAAAAACGTATTATTTTAATTGTATATATCTCTATAGTATACATTATATGTAATTTGGATGAGGTACAGTTGAAATGTACATAGGTCTACACGTGTTTAATAGCTATCTGAATGTTCCCTTCCCTTCTCACCCTCCCTTATCCTAATATGATACTCCCTCACCCCTAATGTACAGTAATAATGTTAATTATTTCCTTTGCGCCATTAGTTGATTGTTTAATAGTTCTGGACAGTGAAGCTGAGTGTTAATATCACTGGCCACTCACTTATGAAGCTGTAAAATATTAACCATATTCAGTGGATTTATGGTGCCATATTCATTTTTTAAATCAATTCAAATAAAATGTATGAAAAGTGTTTCATGGCATTTTGTGTCCAGATTATTGAAATGATAGTGGTGTGGAGAAATGTATCACTTGTTAGGTCAGAATTGGAAATTACGCACATTAGGTTGTTATTTAGCTTTCATATTAAGCCTCCATAATTTCATATGAACATGCAGTTACTTCAATCAGGGTGAGTAAACATCACACATATTAGGACATCATTTCAAACTTTATTTTTTTTAAATGTAATCGATAGTTAGGACAGGTCAACTCCAGTTGTAAACTACAATAACAGTTTTACTCAGAGTTCAACTGGAGAGCGGAGGAGCTACAAGGTGAGGTATAATAGCAGGAGGACCAGAACTAATACTGGACACAGCCTCTTACACACTAACAACTGTACAGTACAGTAGCTCATTTATACAGTCATCTGACAATAGTTTAGATCTTTCACTGTAGATAACATTAGAAAAGTAATTCCTTTTCCTTTGCATCAATTGTAAATGTATGCCCTCAAAAATTGTTTGAAAAGTTGTTAGCAATTTTGCTGTTGAGGGTACCAGCAAAATAACCTTTAAAACCCCAGTAAAGGCATGAGGATTTAACTTTAAGCTGCTTTAAATCAAGACATGCAAGAAAAGATTTTTTATTGGAGTGAGAATAATTTTGTCACCTCAAACAAAAAGGATGTTATGTAATATGAACAAAAATCAAATTTATTTTGTTTTTCCAAAAATGCCCCTGAAAAATGTTAAGGTAAGCATTTTAGTAAGAAATGCTTAATTTGTATTATTCACGCAGAGTATTAAATCCCGTACAAGATTTTCCTATGAGAAATGTGAAAAGAACTACATTTTATCACTACTATCCAACTCTTTGTTGTGTAGCTGCTACAGGCCCCTATAAACCTACAGGACAAACAAATAGGAACCATGTTGAGATAGGGCAGTATAAGCATCAACTTCCACTTCCTGCTTCCCATGATGCACCACTAGTCCATCGGAGTGCGCTCCCTCTTCTTCCCCTCCCGCTTCGGCTTCTTGGCATCTGCAAGAACAGGTGGGCATCGGGTTAGAATCTACATCCATACTGTCACTTACCCTGCAGTCGGAAGGTTTTTGAAGATCATAACCTGCCTTTCAGACAGTCTTCCATGAAAAGTGAATTTGCCAGTTTTTCAGATATCATCAACCATTTGGGTTTTAGTGGAACTTGTCATTGGTCATCAAACAGGGAATATCTTTGGATATGTTTATTTGGGCCTTAACTGGCATTCCACTTCAAGCTCCTGTCTCGCTCACTCATTCCCTGGGTGTGTTGTTAATCCTACCGCTGGCCTGAGGAGTGCAGGTTTACTGTGCATGTGGACAAACATGAAAAGTACTTTATCATCGTCCCACAAGAGTGGCTTTAGTACCTGACACCACAGTCCATACCCACCTCTCTGGTCTATTGAACAGGAGCAACATACCACCCCCTATCTGTCTGCCTGTCTATCTGCCTGTCTGCCTGTCTGCCTGTCTGTCTGTGTTTAGAAGAGCGTGAGGGGGAAAGTAAACAACAAGGAAAAGGCAGGCCTCATCTGAAGTCTGTTTCCCCCCGGAGCTCCTATCATTGTATATTACAGGGTGGGATGTTGTTGGTGGGCGGTAACAGACGAGGATGTCAACTGGCTAATCAACACCTGTGTGTTTTGTACCTGATCTGAAGCAAGTTCCCACCTGCCACTAATTTAAGATCCTCCTCCCACGTCAGTTTGTTGATGAAAGCCTTGCCACCCTCTCCAGCTAATCTGAGAAAAACGTCCTCAACATAAAACATTTAAAACACTCCCTCAATACTACTGTATGTTGCTGCTCCACTGCAACATATTAGAACGATTCAAACTGGATTTGAATTTACAGCACATGAATCGATCTCTTCACCACCAATGCAGCATTAGCCAATATACAGTACCAAGCGAAGTCATATACAGTACAATAAGCCATCAGCATTAAACATTAACAAAGTCATGTAAACATTGAGGACTCATTTGCTTGTCACATGAAACGACATGCCCTTTGATAATCTATGTGAAACATCCGATTGGAGCATTAAGGTGAAGGATGTGATGACAATCAGCATGCAAAATATTGTAAATCATCCAGATGCTAATCTTTTATCCCTGATAAACAAACATGCAATCCACCGGCATATGCAGAAGTAATGATTACTTACTTGTATAGAATTTACAAATCATTAATAAGTGGGTATAAATAAACCCGTTGTAAGGGTCGATATGCATCAGGCCAATGCATAGACAAGTGTCTAACTGATTGATGATAGCCTACCAGATGTTGCCTGTGCTACTAACTTGCATAATGTGTGTGCAATCACTCGAATCCTCCTCAAATATAATGCTGACGTCAATACCCCAGGGACCTGCTATCTAATCTATACATTTCTCATAAGCATATGTATTGCGGACAAGCCGAGAGAGTTATGTGATTTTGGAAATTGGGATGTGGGTGTTCATACAAATCCACCGAAAATAGCTCCTTGCTCCATTTGTTTGGCCGGTTTTAATTTGTTTAACTGTGTTTTTGCCTGTGCCTTTGTCAGCACATTTGACTCCCTAGGGAGACAGAGAGAATCACATTCCCTCTGCGAGCCATGTCTGTGAGATTGGAGCTCTCACCATGCCGGAGTGCTTTCTGCTGCATAGGCACATTACTGTGTACTCTCTCCGCTCTCATTTCTGCCACCGCACTTTTGACTCAGACTCATAATAATCAGAGCGGCTCGGAGAGAATGTGTTTTGAACCGGGGATGCCGTGAAACAGGCCGAGTGCAATAAGACTGAATTCTGTGTCTGAACGGGCTGTCTTGTACACAGAGACACAACAACATAGCCCTTCTCAGGGGAATGATAAAACGTCGCCGGCCCCAAAACAACTCCTTGATGGCAGCTGCAGGGTTTTCATCACTATAAAGCCTTTTGTTTCCCCCCAAATAATCTCTGACATTCTCCGCTCCCCACTGTGGCTCCCCTGCTCATTCTTCTGAGTAAGGAGGGAGGAGAATAGGAGAATTCTAGAGGTATTCATAATGTTTCATTTCTGCTTCATTTCTGTCACTCTCTGTTTTCCGGCCTTTACGTTTCATTCCGTGGGGCCCGTCTCTACCTGAGGTTAGACAAGGGAGAAGCTGACACTGAATCTCAGATCGCTCCCTCGCTGCCTCGCTGCATTGTCTCCTCAAGACTATGGGCCTGACAGATGTTTTCTCCATTGCTCCTGGTAGCAGCAGACAAGGGGGCTGTTTAGAATTGTAAATATGACTGGGTGGATATGGTGGCCCCAGCCGGAAGTGAGATAGTCCCTCGCTCTGTAGCCAGGGTTCATTCATGATCCCTCCTCTGCGACTCTGCCTGGTCTGTAATCCCCTTCCAACACACACACAAACACACACAGAGGCAAGCGCATACACACACATGCACTCACACACACACACACACAAACATCATCAACCTCTCTGTTTCCCAGTAACCCTTTAGCTTACCAGGGCTTTATCTGTCAAATGGCAGACATGGGAAATCATACTCTCAGATAGCAGGTTTTTCTTTTCAACTCTCTCCATTCTTCTTCTCCACTGTCATCCCTCCCTCCTCCTTTCATACTGTGGTTCTCACCCTCCCCTGGGCAGTAGGCCAGACTTAAAACAGGACTGGCCTCCATCACACAGGATTCAATTGGGAGTATATGATAATTCATACAGGTACAGTGCTATACAGTCCTGCTCATGTGCTTGCACACACACACACACACACACACACACACACACACACACACACACACACACACACACACACACACACACACACACACACACACACACACACTGTATAGAGATTACGATTAAATGTTAATCACTGTAGAAATAATGTTATTTCTGTGTGTCACCTTGCTATTTCTGTCACTGAAATACATGTGCAACGAAGAAATACACCAACACAAATATGATTTTAATTTGGATCAGATTCCTACATGTGACATCCTAAATAGGCTTTGCTCGGCTTATGTGTAAAGATATTGTAGTTTTTTCGAGAACCATTAACCAAGCCAGGGGTTCCACTCCACTGTCAATCTGACATGTTTTTTCCGTCACAGTGAGATTTGTTTTACCAGCTTTTGACCCTTTTGATTTCCCTAACTCCCAGGTTATTAGGATGCGAGGGAAACTTGAATTGAACCCCAAATCACAATCAGATTGACAGGAGTGCGTGTTTTTCTCTGCCCTCGAGCAGGAAAACTGTCTTAACTTTAAGTAGCCTGCCTGAAACACAATGAGGGTCTGGTCCAGTCGCTCCTGGAAATTCTGTTCTGTTCTGGCACACCCTCTCATATAGCAGATTACTGCTGCCAAATCTACCCGGATTCCAGTTTCACACTCTCAACATATCACCACAGTAGCCTACTTCTCAAAACGCAGTCAGATTGAACTTAATGTACACACTAGCCCCATGAGTCCGTTACTGCCAACATCATGGAGCATTCATTCGATGTTTAAACAACTTCTGCTCTCACTTGATTGGTTTTAACAGTGGGAGTCATCAGCTAAATAACGGACAAGTGGGAGATTATGTGGGGAAAATAGATGAAAATCTGTGTGTTGTCTTCTACATGTTGGTAACATTCTGGCACTGTATTAATGATGGAGCACTGAACTAAAGTATTAATCTGATTTACTTTTGGAACATTTTGTATCAAACTATCAAACTGAATGGCAAAAAATGTCTTATGTTAAACACTGTTTGATGAATGATGAATGGCAATGTTCATCAGCGCATTGAAGCAAGTAGTTAGACAAACAGAGCTAACTGTGACTCACCTAAATATTGAATATGCAATTGAATTGATATCAAAATGCCATTATTCTATTAAGATACTCATCTAGTTCATTGTATCAGACTGGTGAAATGAACCAAGACTAAATACATTAGAAATCTATAATGTCTGTTGTGCGAATTATAAAACCCACAATCTGCAATCCTCCATGTCCTGTTCTGTGATCAGTAGTTCTGTTAGGACTATCTCACATGATCATTTCAGTCTCACTGCTTTACATAATTGAAAGCGAAAAAATCGATGTTTCTTGACGTCTCATATCGTCTTATTTAAATGGGTGAGTCCAGATGTCTACTGGCAGTTACTGAGAGAATGCAGCATTACATTTTCATACTTGTACTGCTCAATACTTGTATTTACCTTAGTTCACCCTAGTTGAAGACTTATAGAAATCCCTCCCACTGAACTTTTTTAGGCTCAGTGAAGGGGCTAATTCCACCATAGTGGAGCTGGATTAAACATGAATCTCTGACAACTCTAGCACTATCGCAGAATGAATCATTCAGAGGATGTGGAGTCTTCAGCAGGATGTCATCGGTGTGAGCTGTGAAAGCACTGCCAAAAAATATGCTCATAAATATACGTTAGCAAGGTTAAAGGATGAAGAAAGTTGACTGAAAGCGGCAACGGGCTTTAAAGAATAAAGGGAGCAGGTGAAAATTGTCCTTTTCTGACGGTTTAATTAACCGAAAGAAATATCCTCTTCCAACCCTTCCGCACATTTATGGAGATTCACTCTCCAATGTATTGACTATTGTGTTTAAAATGGATCCTTTAACTTTGTGTTTTGTCCTCTCCAACCATGTACAGTACTGGTCAAAAGTTTGTCCACACCTACTCATTCAAGGGTTTTTCTTTATTTGGACTATTTTCTACATTGTACAATAATAGTGAAGACATCAAAACTAAGAAAAAACACATATGGAATCATGTAGTAACCAAAACCAGTGTTAAGCAAATCAAAATATATTTTATATTCGTGATTCTTCAAAGTAGCCACCCTTTGCCTTGATGACAGCTTTGCATTCTCTCAACCAGCTTCATGAGGTAGTCACCTGGAATGTATTTCAATTAACAGGTGTGCCTTGTTAAAAGTTCATTTCTTTAATTTCTTTCCTTCTTAATGCATTTGAGCCAATCTGTTGTGTTGTGACATGGTTGGGGTGGTATACAGAAGATAGCACAATTTGGTAAAAGGCCAAGTCCATATTATGGCAAGAACAGCACAAATAAGCAAAGAGAAACGACAGTCCATACTTCAAGGTCAGTCAATAAGGAACATTTCAAGAACATTAAAAGTTTCTTCAAGTGCAGTCGCAAAAACTATCAAGCACTGTGATAAAACTGGCTCTCAGGAAAGGAAGACCAGAGTTACCTCTGCTGCAGAGGATAGGGGCTCCCGAGTGGCACAGAGTCTAAGGCACTGCATCTCAGTGCTAGAGGCGTCATTACATACCCTGGTTTGATCCCGGGCTGTATCACAACCGGCCATGATCGGGAGTCCCATAGTGCGGCGCCCAGCGTTATCCAGGTTAAGTGAGGGTTTGGTCGGGGTAGGCCATCATTGTAAAATAAGAATTTGTTCTTAACTGACTTGCCTAGTTAAATTAAGGTTAAATTAAAAAATATATATAATAATAATAATAAGTTAATTAGAGTTACCAGCCTCAGAAATTGCAGCCCAAATAAATGCTTCACAGAGTTCAAGTAACAGACACAATCCAACATCAACTGTTCAGAGGAGACTGCTTGAATCAAGGCTTCATTGTTGAATTGCTGCAAAGATACCATTACTAAAGGACACCAATAAGAAGAAGAGACTTGCTTGGGCCAAGAAACACGAGCAATGGACATTAGACTGGTGGAAATTTGTCTTTTGGTCTGATGTATTCTGCAGTGATACGCCATCCCATCTGGTTTCCGCTTAGAGGGACTATCATTTGTTTTCAACAGGACAATGACCTAACACACCTCCAGGCTGTGTAAAGGCTATTTGACCAAGAATGAGAGTGATGGAGTGCTGCATCAGATGACCTGGCCTCCACAATCACCCGACCTTAACCCAATTGAGATGGTTTGGGATGAGTTGGACCTCAGAGTGAAGGAAAAGCAGCCAACAAGTGCTCAGCATATGTGGGAACTCCTTCAAGAATGTTGGAAAAGCATTCCAAGTGAAGCTGGTTGAGAGAATGCCAAGAGTGTGCAGAGCTGTCATCAAGGCAAAGGGTGGCTACTTTGAAGAATCTAAAATATAACATATATTTTGATTTGTTTAACACTTTTTATGGTTACTACATGATTCCATATGTGTTATTTCATAGTGTTGATGTCTTCACTATTATTGTACAATGTAGAAAATATAAAAAATAAAGAAAATTCCTTGAATGAGTAGGTGTGTCCAAACTTTTGACTGGTACTGTATATAGATTTTTTGCCTATTGACTGGTACTTACACTATTTCCTGGTATTGTAAGTTAAACATTCACTAAACATGTGTTCCCTTTGCCGTGGTTTAGCTTACCATTCAAATCCCTCAGGATATACACTACTGGTAAAGACATATATGTACTATATATGTAAATCTATGGCTTTGCTGGTATGCTCTCCCACACTCCAACTCAGCCTACCTTGCAACTTGGTCTTGGGGATCTTGCCGCAGGGCTTGGTGGCGCTCACTGTGTCAGGACAGGTGGCATCCATGAGAGCGCGTTTCAGCACCCCTGTCCGGTTCTTCTTCCCCGTCGCCATGTCACACTCTCCCCAGGCCTGGAAGTCATACTTGCATTCACCTACAGAGAGATGGTTACAACAGACAAACAAAACACACATTTGACAGGATTGTTACAGCCACAGACACACCTACTGTATATACACTAACGTTAAAAATGTTGGGGTGACTTAGAAATGTCCTTGTTTTTTAAAGAAAAGCACATTTTTTGTCCATTAAACTAACATTAACTTCTTCGGGATCGGTGACGGTTGAGCTAACATAGGCTAATGCGATTAGCATGAGGTTGTAAGTAACAAGAACATTATCCAGGGCATAGACATATCTGATATTGGCAGGAAGCTTAAATTCGTGTTAATCTAACTGCACTGTCCAATTTACAGTAGCTTTTACAGTGAAATAATGCCATGCTATTGTTTAAGGAGAGTGCACAATTTTGAACATGAAAAGTTATTAATAAACAAATTAGGCACATTTGGGCAGTCTTGATACAACATTTTGAACAGAAATGCAATGGTTCATTGGATAACTCTAAACCTTTGCACATACACTGATGCCATCTAGTGTCCAAAATCTAAATCGCACCTGGGCTGGAATAATACATTATGGCCTTTCTCTTGCATTTCAAAGATGATGGTATAAAAAAAATACAAAAGAACGGTTGTTTTTTTCTTTGTATTATCTTCTACCAGATTTATTGTGTTATATTCTACTACATTCCTTTCACATTTCCATAAACTTCAAAGTTTTTCCTTTATAATGGTACCAAGAATATGCATATCCTTGCTTCAGGGCCTGAGCTACAGGAAGTTAGATTTGGGTATGTCATTTTAGGCAAAAACGTTTTTTAAAAAGGGGCTAATCCTTGATCAGAAATACAGTGCAGACATTGTTATTGTTGTAAATGACTATTGTAACTGGAAACGGCAGATTTTTTATGGAATACAGAGGCCCATTATCAGCAACCATCACTCCTGTGTTCCAATGGCACGTTGTGTTAGCTAATCCAAGTTTATAATTTTAAATGGATAATTGATCATTAGAAAACCCTTTTGCAATTATGTTAGCACAGCTGAAAACGGTTGTTCTGAGAAGCAATAAAACTGGCCTTCTTTAGACTAGTTGAGTATCTTGAGCATCAGCATTTGTGGGTTTGATTACAGGCTCAAAATGGCCAGAAACAAATAACCTTATGAAACTTGTCAGTCTATTCTTGTTCAGTCTATTCTTGAAATTGCCAAGAAACTGAAGATCTCGTACAACGCTGTGTACTACTCCCTTCACAGAACAGCTCAAACTGGCTCTACCACCTAGCTACTGTTAGCGTTAGCCACTTAGCCACCTAGCTAACATTCACAACAAATTGGAATTCGTAACATATCATACATATTGCAGATTTGTAATATATTATATGAATTGCAAGTCGTAACATATCATACGAATTGTAATTTGTAACATATCATACAAAATGGATGGACATCCACAAATGAATACATACCACATCATACTAATTTGAGTGTCCCAGATTTGTAATTACTATGTTACATCTACCCCTAAGTCCAGGTTGCTTGTATTATGGTGATTGTAGCACCCAGAAGACATCCCATAGGTTGAATACAACTGATCAAGCAGAAAATTAAATGTAATTACATTTTTTGGCCTAGAATCAGCAATTAAGACCTGGACCCTCAAGCTCAGAGAGCTGCTGTTCTGGAACATCCTTTCTTTTACTGGAAAAGGGATTTTTTTCATAAAATGTCTGATTTATTTTTGTTTTATATATTAAATAATCTGATTTTTCTACTCAAAAACACCAGAACCGGTAATATTTGCAAAAAGATTTACATTCCAAGTAGTCTCAGCCCCAGGATTTTATTTATCAACCACCAACTGGTGCACCGTGTTATTAGCCAATGTATGGCTTTCCCTGCCAAGACCGGATTATCTCCTTTATGCTCCATTTTGCCCAGTTTCTCCACTCTGAAGATTCCATCTGTCTTTCCCATACACAGACTGTCTGGCATTCTCTGCCTTTCAAAGAGGGCCTCCACTCTCTCACTTTATCTTTTATTCTCTTTATGGAAGGAAAACATTTAAGCAGTCTACAGGTTGGATTTCATTAAGGATCTTATTTTACATTATATTCAGAGTCCTCCTTAAACTCCTCCCCCAAGGATGCAGGGCTGTTCCAGGAAAGGATAGCCATGCCCTGTTCTTGTGTGTAAGAATGTGTGTCCGCATTCGTGTGTGTGTGTCCGTGTTTGTGTGTCTGTCATCCCTCCATCCCTCTCTCCCTTCCTTTTGTTGGACTCCCTCTTGGCTGTGACACTCGTTTCCCTATTCCTCTCAAATAAAAGCTTGGGCCGCTGTCACCTGGCTCTGAAATCCCAGGGCACATGGCTGAGGGGAGCGGAGGGGGGGATGAGGAGGGGTTGACAGGACCATTGTTCTGGGAATTCTACAGGGATCTTCAAAACAGAGTGCTCTAAAAGCGTGTGCCTCTGTACCTATAATTTGGCAGTGAACACGTGTAGCATATGGGCATGTGTGAACCTTAGTCCTCAGCCTGAAGTGTCCCCTTTTCATGTGGCGCCGACTGGTAAGACGCTTTCAGGTGGGCGGTCATGTGTGCTAGCAAAGCAGAGATCTTGGGTTCAAGCCTGAGTGTGAGCTGAATCAGGAGTAAGTGGTAGTCTATAAGCAAGTAGGGAAATGCTCTGTTTGGAGATAACACACATCTCTACTGTATACACCCAGGCTGTAATTTCCTGAACCAGGCCATCATTCTCTGGGGATGGCCATACATGAAAACTGAATTGGAAGCAAAACTGAAATCCTACTCCATTCAGTAGCAGAATGTTTTCCCCTTTAATGGACATGGATACACAACAAAAAGCATGACATAAAATCCCTAGACCAGTTATGTTCGTGCTGTATTATAAATGTGTTTTGAGTCCGCTCCCCATGACCACACTCACACACCTCCAAACTGCTTCTTCCAGTTACAGGGGATCTTGCAGCGCTGGGTCTTGATGGTCTGCTTGCAGTCGGTGCCAGTGCGTGTGCCCTCCCTGGTGCCCAGGCCGCAATCACCCTCATTGGCCACGCACACACTCCACTGCCACTCCCCACAGTCTGACTTACGCTCCTTCTTCCCTGCAGGATCACACACACACACACACACACACACCAACCTTATACTGCAGTCATGTCTGGGACATTATGTGGGCTGTAATTAGGCCAGGCTAGAGCTACACTACCACCATGAAAGGTCAAAGGATTCAAATATATAAAGCACCGAGATATGCATCTGTCATTGTGATTCTGCAGTGAGCCCCCCTGCTTAAAGTGTATTTATGCACAAATCTTACCTGATTTGAGATGTACATCAAATTACCATTCATACCTTGTAGCAGGTATTGTAATAGGAGATCCCCCTCCATCCACATATCATCTGTCTGTCTGACTGCTACCAATCTGCCGGTGTTTCTCACCTTGTTTCTCAGCTTTCCCCCCCTCGCCTGCTGTCACTGTGAGGACCAGGAGGGCCATGATGGCCAGAAGCGTCCACTGCTGTCCCGACATGCTAGGAGAGAGGGAGAACAGGCACCAAGGAATAACAAGTACAGCAACATATGTAACTCGGTGGGAGACATTCCATCGAAGGCCTCCCCTTCACCACCCTCTCATTTCTTCAGATGAAGGGGAAGACCTGACAAAGAACCACAGCATGCCCCTACTTACATGTATGGTTCACAGTTACAGGTGATGGCAAGCTCAGGCTCGTTGTGGAATAAACGGTTGTTATTTGCTACAATGGCCTGCTGTGTGCTGCACTGTGCTCGTGTCTACAGACGTGTATGGTGACATGGGGAAATTACAGGCTGTCAGACAATGATACAGACGATTTGGAAATAGAAATAAACCTTTTTTTGCATGTACTTTATGAATAGACTAATTGTTTCCCCTCCAGGCGCTCTCTGGCCTTCCAGCGGCCCAATAAAGAGAAGCACCGTTCTAACCGCGGGTGCTGCTGTGCTGGGGAACTCTGGGTGGTGGAATTAGCGCACCATCCCCGTTTCTCATTCATTCCCTCTTTTCACTTCCCCCCTGTTTATTTTGGAGATACCCTAAAACCCACAGAAGGGAAATCAGCGTGAGATTTAAGCAATTACCGAGCGTCTTGGATGCCAAAATGCTCCACTGTGCCCAAATTACTGCAAAAGGTACAACCTGGCGGGGAAATTATTTACATTCGTCAATTTTAATTAATCATGAGCTGACATGGCTCTTACCCCCGCCCTGACGCACTTGGCCCTGTATTTTTAGTGCTCTCCAGTTTGAGACTTTGCAGAAGTTGATGCACCCCACGTCTATTAGCGATGTAGGCAACGTGATAATCAATTTAAAAAGATGGCATTCAAACTCTCTCCTTTATTTTATTATTAGCCATTATTAATAGAGCGTTCGCTGGTTAAATTCACTTCTGCTCTCAGTGCATTTATATTTAATGAGTCTACTCTGAGTTTTAACTCATCTGAACCCTTACAATACAGGGCTTGAACCCCCAGCAGTGGAAGCATACGGCATACCCACATTAATTGAGGCAGAATAACATTTGATTTGATTTGATAACCCCTTTAGACAGACTGTTTTCTTGCCAGAAGCAGTTTTGTGTCAGCCAAACTGTTCAGCCAAACCATTCCTCTCTCTATTCCAAGAAAAATCTTGTTAGTCCAACAGCTTTGATCGTTTCTAAAAATAGACAACCTGCGAAGTCTAAAGTGTTTTCTGGGAAATTCCCCAATCTTACTCCTGGTTTGCAACCAACCCATTTTGGAAGCTACGGCATCGCGACTTCTCAAAGGAGAAGTATTTCCCCTTAATGATTCATAAGCAGTCTGCAGATGAGTTACAGTCCAGGTCCAGGTGTAGTTGAGGAGGGCTACAGGTTAAAGGGGGATATCAACCTCCTGCAGAGTTCAGTACAGTATGTTCAGACAGCATGGTATGCTGAGGGGTAGATGACAGGGTTTCCCTCATTGCAATGGAATCAAGTGTTCCTCCTTTCGCTCACTGGTGCTGTGCATCAAATATTTACACCAAATCCCTTTCTGTCTCTCAGAGCATGACAACACTTTCCATAATGGATGAATGGATTGATTCAGTACACTTGACTTTTCGATGCTACATGTGGATTTCCATGTTTTTATTGTCACATACACCAGATAGGTACAGGGAAATATGTTGTTTTACAGGGTCAGCCATAGTAGTACATTGCCCCTGTACCAAATTAGGCTTAAGTGCCTTGCTCAAGGGCATATTGATTTTCCAACTTTTTGGCTTGGGTATTCATATACTGTACACACCATGCATACTGTACCATACCCAGGATATCGTATTATATTTTACTTGTATTTGGCCCTGAACCCCATGAAAAGTCATGTGGGTTTGACTTCCCAAGGTGCTACTTCACCCGCAATGGCTCATAGTGAGATCCAAACTGAGGTAAATAACCTGACAGAGTAACAGTCAGGAAACATTGAGCAAGAAGAAAACAATATCAATGCACCATTGATTCATGAATCAATCCCTGTTCTGTCCACTGCTCAGGGACAATTTTTTCTAACTATCCCTCCCAACACCCATAGATAATTTCAAATAGTGTGATTTATATCTTCTCATATCACGACAAGTCACCCTATAACAGTGGGATTCAAAGTTGGGGTCGTGAACCTCCAGTTGGGTTGCCAAAATGGTACATTTTTATAGATATTTAGTATTTTTTATTTTTTTTTACCAAAAAAATAAGAGTACAGATTATTGTATTGGATAATATACAAAGGTTTTTGAGAAAGATCATTTGAAAAATAAAATTTTATTGAGTGAATGTATTCGTGACTATTGTCCAATGTCCTCTGTCACATAAGCTAAAGTCTTGCCTGATTATGTATGTCCAGACGTCGATTAACACCCGTTTATTATGAAAAGCACATTTATTGACTGTTATTGATGTGGGGATATTTATCAAGTGGAATATATTACCTGAATGTGTTTGTAAATTTGTCATACCTTTATTGAAGTTGATTGTCAATTAGGTAATTGGTAGGGTTTGTGATGCATTCTGGGTAATAGGTATTGCTACAAGAAGCGTATAATTTCTTTGCTTGTTAGACAAGACATCCAGGTGACAGGTTGGCTTTCTGCCGGTTAGTGCTGAGCGATTAACCAAAATATCTGTTATTGTCCGTTTTTTAAACAACTAATTGACCGACATCAGTTCTATTTCATTCAGCTTTTTTTCTGTGAGCTCAATAGTCAAATTGCACAGTATCTCTATAGATGAATCAGATCCAGCCTGAACTGTGTGATGTAGTAGGGAGTTGTAGTTTCCAGCAGGCCAATATTCTATACAGTTTAGCGCATAAAACATGGTAATTAACTATTGTCCAGTATGTGTTTCCAAAGACAGTACAGTATGAAACTATGTATGTTTCTTTACGCCTGCTACGGAGGAGACAAGAATGGGGTATCGTGAGGGGATATAGAGACCAGCTGTTGCTTGGCCAGTTAACTCTACCTGAAAATACATGATCAAAGTAATAGTTAGTAATAGTTAGTAATAGTAATAGTTAGTTGGTATTTAGCAGTCATAAAAGCATGCATTATTTACTTTGTAGAACTACAAAATAGTGATTTTTGTCAGACAGCATAGGTAGCAGCTCTATAGAGATTAGATGATGACTTGGAATGAATTAAGAAAGTAATCAAATAAAACAAATGTAATATACACAACAATTGAAATATTTTATTAAAGTAAAGTAACTAATAAATGATGGTTAATAAGTGATAAGCAGTAATGGGCAGTCACTACCATCATGGGACTTGTATTCATTGTTTTATTCTGTGTTGTTACAGCATTCAACACAAATAATCGAAACCGAAGTCAAAAACCTTACATTTTTTAATAATGTAACCGAAACCAAACCGACCTCAAAAAGCACTAATGGTTTAGCACTACTGCCAGGTTTACAGGCATGATTGAAGCCTGTGTTTTCTTTGGTTAGATATTTATTTGATTCCAGTCTGTAGATCTGTTGTTGCAAAAATAAATGTTCAACTTCACAGTATTTATTGGTTACTTTTCATTTCAGTTAGAATTGAATGTTATTTGTTGATGTAAAAAAAAAATGTAAATGTACCACTTTTAAGGTATTTAGATTTGGGGTGGGGTGTGGTCGCGAGAAATGATTGTGAAAAAAAGTAGGGTCCCCAGAAATTCTGGTTGAAAAAAAAATGGGGTCCAAGCTGAAAAAGTTTGAATACCACTGGAAGCCAAATGAGAAGGCCTAATACGATGAGTCATCATTCCTATCTGTCACAATGAAGTGGGATTCTTTCCTGTGACGCAGCGGGGAAGATCACAGTGTGGAGTGCTGGATAGGCGTGTGAGGCCCAACCACTCCGTTAGAGGAGGATGACATGGCTTAGGGACCACAGGAGAACTTGCGTTCACCGGCTGCCAAGCAGGCGGGTGCACCTCGGTCCTCCTCAGCCCTCGACAGAAACACTGTGGCAGACACAGTCCATGAGCCAGGCAGAATTAGTCCTATCAAACACTCCATTTCCCCATTGATCTGTGAACAGCGGTGGCGGCGCTCAACAAGGGAAGCAATGGAGGATAGCTAGCTAGACGCTGGGCCTGAAATCGATGGGCCCTCAATGACTCTCCAAGCGCTCCACGGCTATGCACAAAAGGCTGTGCCACTCAGAGGCCAAGACGGGCTCTGGAGCTCACCACAAACTCTTTCCCCTCCATTCCCGCTCCACCCTCTCTCATTGACACTGCTTCAATAGTTAAAGCCTCTATTAATATTATCTATTCATATTATCTGATCTTTTCAGTAGCATTTGAACCAAAGGAACGGAGGCAATAAAGTTTTTAGCCGTGGAAGAAAAGAGCCATTAAAATGAATAAATGAAAAGACAGTAGAAAGAGAATCGACTGGGGGGTATTAACTTTCTAAAGTTACATGGAAAATATTGGACCACAATCATCCTCCAAAGAACAAAAATGTACACATGATCTTTTTTTAATGTTTTAATATTTTGAACGGAATAGATTATATGGTAATCCAACCATTACAACTCTCTACTGGTATGATAGAGGGAAATATCCTAACAAATGAGGGGGATTTATGCACTAGCATGCTGTGGTAAGTAGCCATACATAAATAAAACATGCATTGAATTCTATCCCCCTGAATGCTCAGAGGCAAATCCCCATTTTCTTAAACCAGCAAGAATTAAATTATACATAGATCGTATTTAGAGATAAGTGTAGCCTTTCAAAGCATTGTTTAAGGTTCAAATAAACTTTCCGCTGTTCATCCAACCTCAGCCGCTCACAGATTACGAAAACAAATAGGCCTAAACAAACTTGTGAACAGGGAGCAGTAACTTCCTCCCTTCCCTGTCCTATGCCTAGCATTGTTGTTGCAAAATGTAATGCGTACATGACAATATTCTGATATCTTAGTGAGAAGGTGACCTACAATAACGGTGTAACAGTGTTTATGTAGGCTAGAGAGATGGCTATCAATGCCACTAAACCAGGGTGTAAAACCTAGTTCTGGAAATGACATTTCTCAGATTACAGATTACACAGTGACATTTCTCAGATTACTCCTTAAGACTTCATAGTGATATCTTATTACTTAGCAATATAAACGGTACAACAACCACTAATGCCTGGTACAGGGCTATGAGAGGGCCAGGAGTCTTTCCTGACTTTGTGAGAAACTCTAGGCCTTAGTAAGATCAGGTCATCACATCACTCTCGATGAGGTGACCCCTAGTTTAAAACGTGATGCCAGACTATCTCAAAAGAACACGATTCACTTGTTGGTTTAGCTATTACTTTCTGTTAACTCTTATTGAAAGGGAAAATTAAGTTTGAGTATTTTTCTATGTGTTCTTGGGGAAAGTAGCATAGATATACACCTTTGAGATGTTTTAGGTATATTTTAGAGAAGCAGAAAGATGCTTCACCCAGACACACAGTACATTAAAAGGATTTATTTTTGTTTGCCTTTTTGTGTTTCATCATCACACCTTAAGAGACATTTCTAAACAGATTAAAAACATCTTGACTACGGAGTTCAGTGAAAGACTGGTTGCAAACACAGCCACCAGGTCTACAGTATGACCTGAACAACAGTATGACCTGAACAACACAACAAAGTTCACAAAAACCCAGGAAAACAGATATTGCTGTATTGCTAGATATTGCTGCACTGTTGGAGCTAGAAACACAAGCCTTTCGCTGCATCCGCGATAACATCTGCAAAACTTTGTACGTGACCAATAAACTTTGATCTGATTTACTTGAGAGAAAAAAACAGCCCCAAACCTCCACCAGCCAGAGGAAGATAGTCAAAGTCATGGTTAACAATAGCAGTAGGTGTTGGAAAGGTCAGGCAGTGACTGAGTGACTGTATGACTGTGCTATTTTGTGACTGTATTATTTTGTGACTGCATAACTATTATTTTATGACTGTATTATTGTGTGAGTGTATTATTGTGTTACTGTATTATTGTGTGAGTGTATTATTGTGTGACTGTATTTTGTGTGACTGTATTATTGTGTGACTATATTATCGTGTGACTGTATTATTGTGTGACTGTATTATTGTGTGACTGTGTGCAGACGGTCCTCATTATCTTTACTAACAGCCACGTACTACCCATCTCCAGAGATATCCTCTTATGAACACAAACAGTGTGTGTGTGTGTGTGTGTGTGTGTGTGTGTGTGTGTGTGTGTGTGTGTGTGTGTGTGTGTGTGTGTGTGTGTGTGTGTGTGTGTGTGTGTGTGTGTGTGTGTGTGTGTGTGTGTGTGTGTGTGCGTTGCAATGTGCCGAATAGAGCAGGAAACTACGTAGCCGAGGCAACAGGCTTGTTTAATGATAAAACACATTAATAATGATGACAAGCAGTGGCTCAGTGAGCGCATCAGAGCTGAAACGACTAAAATGGAAGACATCAAATGATGCGTGAATGCCTCCATTACATTCAACAAATTACATTTATCATCTAGACACCCACTCTCTGTATCCCACACCCTAAACCCTCCATTTTCTCTTCATCAATCGCTCCCTCTTACACTTTCAAACACACACACACACTATCCAAAGATCCTAGGATCTCCCCCTTGCAAAAAGCATACAGTCCATTAACCACCACTAGAGTATAAACTTTCCAAACAAACAGCCCCTCTTGATGATAAACAGAGTCTCAATGCAAATATCTTTTTCCACTTGACTGCCAGTATATCTGTTGAGCTGTGAGCTGTTTGAAGTAAGACAGATGGGAATCCCATGTCTGTTTTAGAAAAGTCTGCTCTACCTAAATGTCTCTCAAAAAATGAGCAGTTTGGTGCTCATGTAGATTGTCTCACAACTCTCCAGATAAAATCGAAGTTAAAAGATTGCCTTTAAGCGTCTCCGTGCCCCCCTGCAGGTTAGCGTGCAGCTCGAGCTGCGTTGCCTCAGCAGTTTAGCATGTTAAACACTGTAACGGTGCATTACCATCAGTCCTCCTGTCTTCTGCATTCAAAGACTTTACTAAACAACGATGCCCATGTTTGTGTTTTGTTTCTGGCTTGTACAAATTAGCATATTTTATGAATATTCATTTTCAACAGGGACTTGGGGACTTGAGATGGTGGCACTAGGGCGGAGCAGAAGCGCTTTTACCCCCTCTTCGTTTTGATCAGAATTCATCATAGTGAGACGGGTGGAAGTCACGCTTGAATTAGCTGTGGGAAGCCTCTGGCTATTGGAGAGATGTGTCTCTCTCTCTCTCTCTCTCTCTCTCTCTCTCTCTCTCTCTCTCTCTCTCTCTCTCTCTCTCTCTCTCTCTCAGGGGTTGGGGTAAATGCGGAGGACACATTTTGGTTGAATGCATTCAGTTGTGCAACTGACTAGGTTCCCTTTCCTATCCTTCTTTCATTTCGTCTTGTTTTGGTTCCTTCTTGTTTGCTGGAAGTAGCAGTTTTTTTTGTTCCTGTCTCTCTTGCCAGTTGTGTTCCTCTGATCCCCTCTCACATGCAGGCCTGACTGGCAGCCAAGTGACAGCAGCCTGTCCCTCTAGCCTCACACTGTTAGCACCTCAGTCATCTCCATATCTCTCTCTCCTTATCTCCCTCTCGCCCTCTCTCTCTCTGCCTTTATAAGCTCTCTCTCAAAAGCTTCCAATTTAGATCAGTCCTCCTAATTGAAGAGACAGTGGTGAAAGCACCTTGAGACACTAGTTCATTAAATCAGGTCTGAAAGACAGTTTTTGCGTACACCTTGGGGAGTTTGATTAAAGCGCTGTCGCTCCTCTCGTACGTGCTCTCTGGTTTTCTCTCTCTATCACTCATTCACTGTACATATGCATTGTGTTCATATGTTTATGCTACTTTCTTTCAGCTATGGAGCATTGTTTTGATGTCAGTCATAGGAAACTGAGTGGGCGACGGAGGTTATCAAAAAGGACTGATTGTTTTCAATGTGAATGTCAGTGTCAAGGACAGTGAGGCTAAATAATGAATAATACTTTAACAATAAATTATTTGCATTAACATTATAGATGCATGAAGAGTGTCGAACGGCTCCAAGGATTTAATTAACTGCAGTGAGATGTCAATATGTTAAACCCACAATGTTATGCAAACACCAGCTCCAATGTGCTCTTTAGCTCTGACGGTGGAAGTTTGACTGTGTCTTGACTTCACTAATATAGGTGCAAAACATTCTACTGCAGAACTTTAAAGGCCACAGGCTTACTTTTAATATCACTCAAAACTTTTTGGAATCAAACTTTGACTCTATACTTCTGATTTACCAACCAGGAATTTGCAACGAATCAGTAACTGAAAATGTTTCACTTAACCTGAATGTAGAAAAAGTAATGAACTGAAAGAACAAACCAATCCTAAGAGGACTGATTTAAAATGATAGTACTGTTAGGTTTAACACTCAATAGATTTTAGAAGCTTTGTTTTGAGCAGTGAAGACCGATCTACAATACAGTATGTTCATTCAAACCGACACATTCACAGAGCAGGGGAGGCTGCTGAGGGGAGGACGGCTTATAATAATGTCTGGAACGGAGCAAATGGAATGGCATCAAACACATAGAAATCATTTATTTGATACCATTCCACTTATTCCGCTCCAGTCATTACCACAACCCCATCCTCCCCAATTAAGGTACCACCAACCTCCTGTGTCACAGAGACACCACTTCCACAATCATCCCCACCTTGTCCTCAACGACAGTGTGGCGTTACAATGCGAAGGGTTTCAAAGCGCGAGACAATATGGAACCAGCCTGGCTAAAGCTGCTAGAGGACAAGATGGAACCAGCCTGGCTAAAGCTGCTAGAGGACGAGATGGAACCAGCCTGGCTAAAGCTGCTAGAGGACGAGATGGAACCAGCCTGGCTAAAGCTGCTAGAGGACGAGATGGAACCAGCCTGGCTAAAGCTGCTAGAGGACGAGATGGAACCAGCCTGGCTAAATCTGCTAGAGGAGGAGACGGAACCAGCCTGGCTAAAGCTGCTAGAGGACGAGACGGAACCAGCCTGGCTAAAGCTGCTAGAGGACGAGATGGAACCAGCCTGGCTAAAGCTGCTAGAGGACGAGACGGAACCAGCCTGGCTAAAGCTGCTAGAGGACGAGACGGAACCAGCCTGGCTAAAGCTGCTAGAGGACGAGACGGAACCAGCCTGGCTAAAGCTGCTAGAGGACGAGACGGAACCAGCTTGACCTCTAATCCTATACAACTTTCATACCCATTTACACCACCAGCCCAGGCCTACCACTCAGGGCACAGCAAAGAACAGCTCCCACAAATGGGATAACCCATGGTTCGCGCAAGGGAATAGACTATGGAAACCAGTGTCCCAAATGTACTTTAACCAGCATAAACATGTCTAGGCAGTGTCTCTACCTTTTCCTTATTAGAGTCAGGGGTACCTAGGTGTCTTTACTCAATGCACCAAGGTCCTCTAGAAAACTAGCCTGTAAAAGACAGAAACAAGACAGTGAGCTGGGCGAGGGAACGAGGCTTAGGTGAAGATTACACAAAAGCCAACAGTAGTAAATTCCCTTCGCTTAGTGTCTCACCTCAGCTTACCCTGACAAGAGATTGCTACTGTGTGTGGGATATATAAGACCAATGCAGTGGAGGCTGGTGGGAGGAGTTATTTGAGGATGGGATGATTGTAATGGCTTTGCATTTTAGTTTGTAATTACTAACCTGTTCGCTTTTGTACAAGTGAATTGTGGCTGGTTATTTTCAGTTGTTTTCTCTTGAGACCCTTGTCACTGACATCCTAATTGACTCCAGATGTACCCACATGCTAGTAGCAGGTGTGTGGAGAGAGCAAATTAGTGCTTGTGCCCAACATTCAAACACCTTTTCCAAGTTGTTTTTAATAATATTTTCCACGAGAACCTGTCTCAGGTTAGATATCCATAGAGGGAGGATTTTAATTCAATATGAAAGCATTCCTCTATTGTACTTGTGTGTGGATGTGCAATATATTCTGTGCAGTTGTTTCTGTTTGTTTGATGGAAATGTCCAGATTGGAGTTAATATTGAAGTGTAGATAAACAGCTGGGGATGATGCCGTGTCTGTGGTGATCTGTCTGGGTGGATAGTAGTCTAGATTAAACAGGATTGAAAATGTTCTTTAACCTCTCGATCAATAGCTGAATTTTAATAGCCCTCAAAGGTTAATCAAGTTCATGTGATTTGATCATAAGCAAGTTGTTGGAGCAGGTCCTTAGCTTGAAGTATGAAGATGGGGAAATGAAGGCAACCTTAATATCGGCATCAGGAATAAGTTACTACATTTTGACGACATACAGTAAATGTCCACATGCTGATGGTATATAGTGGGTGTGCTGAATTATACCTCTTACCATCCTTCTTATGATTAAAACCTAATCTTCCTCTCCCACCAAGTGTTAGAGTGCTCATGTATCGTAACCCTTACTATTATACCGTGAAATTTTCATTTATAAAGCATTTATCATATAGGCCTCCAGAAGATTTTGTGCTTTTCTGTTAATACACCTCAATACTCGACCATGAACAAAATGCTCTTACTGTTCGAGAACAGATTTAGTTCATTCTGATGGGGCTGGGATCTTCCAACTGTATGGCGTAGAGATCCAATTGCTTTTAAATACTTTGGGCACCGATTGGGGTCAACTGACAGACAGCAGAAGGCTCTCATGATCTGTAGTAGTTGCAGACAGACAGCGACCTCTCTCCCCCTCGATTCTGTTGTGTAATCCTAAACGAGCACCAGGGCTTTGTTCAATAGGCAACCCTAATGGAACGTTGCAAGTAGAAAGTCAAGAATAGAGCGGACATTATTCCTTCTTCTACAGAGGCGTACAGTTTCTATTTCTATCAGTTTCTATTTCTTCCAAAACATTGTGCCTTGCTGAATGCAGCCCACATCCCTTCTCTCCTGAAATACTGAACAGGCTCTACTGTCTTCCTCTGCTAATACAGGCAGCAATAGCCGTGTACTTCATCATGCTTACAGCTCTCTGCCTTGCTTGGCTTCCACACATCCAGTCTCTTTTGTCTTAGTATAGCGGGTGTTTCCATTGATTTCTCATCGTAATATTTCCCGTTCTAGCGGCTTAAATTATATCTATGGTCACAACTTCACTGAGACCTCCATGTGTAGGTGTTTTTTGTCTCTTGAGAGAACGGCTTTTGTTGACATTCAAAGTCATGGAAACACTTGAGTTCTAGTCCTTCTCATTAACTACACACTGCCCTCTTCTGTGCTGTCTTAGGTACTGCCTGGAGAAATGAGGACTAGTGTTATAACATTTATGAGAGTTTGTGTACAATGTAAAATCCTCCTAGGGATAGAGGGCTACTGTATGATTTCACGTATAGGACGTCTCCAGTCATTCATAAACAGGCAGGCTCAGTACTATGGCTGAGCAACGCGTTTGAGACATTCAGATCATGTATTTCCTTATGCATGGACTATGAAAGAGTTTTTGTATCTGGCATGTTAAGGGTGTTCTGTGCCCTGAGGCGAAAACTATTCTTCTATGATAACAAATAATTTTGTCAGGCTTTACTTTTACACCAAGTCTCCACTGAGCCTGAATCATTCAAAAATCAGTCCCATGAGACGCTGATCTAATGCGAGTAGTGGCGGAACAGGAATTTGACACTGGTGCTTCTCCATTTTGGATTAGACACTAAACAACAAAGACAGACAGCAAAGTCTGAATGGAGAAATACATTTGGCCATAGTGCCCAATCAATTAAAGTTCAGCAAGTATGCAACAGTAGTCAAAGCAGAATGATCACCCTGCGTGGTACAAGCACCAGATTGTTATGAGACAGAGGCTCACGTCTGCCATATACATTTAATAGTCAAATTTCTCTTCCAGAGAGTCTTATTCTAGTGTCTGCCGGAAAACAAACCCTGCATTCCCACTGAGCACAGATCTCAGTTCAATGTCTAGTTTTGATTTACATTTGGTTGAGTTGTCAACTAATGCAAATTCAACTTGAAATCAACAAAATATTTCACCATGTCACTGGATTTAGTTTAAAAGTTGGCTGAAAAAATGACGAAATTTCCTAAAATGGATAACCTTTTTCTAATCCAATCAGTTTTCCACATTGATTCAACATTATCACATTGAATTTTTTGGTTGAAATGACGTGGAAACATTGATTCAACCAATTTTTGCCCAGTGGGTGTGTGTGTGTGTTCTGAACATAGAACCAGAAGATATTTACGGGCACGTGGATGGAGCGCTGTCTCTATTTAACCACTTGCAGGACTTTCTGCTCATTTAAATTAATTACACCATCTGTCATTATGGGCTAGATGCACTATATCCCAGGTTTCAGAGACGGTCTTATTTTCATCTCCCCGGGATGTAGAGAGGGAGGTTATTTAAATAAAATGGTGGGTGTGAACAGATTGGACAACCTTGTTATGTCAAGGACATGACTCCGAGCCAAAACAAGTCAATGTTATTGCATTGTCTTCGGGGCTATTTGGATGGAGGGCCATGGGATGAGCCATGCCTCCAGTATACAAGTATATTCCTCAAATCCTGGGTTTCTCCAACGTTTTCTGTAAGCTATGGTATTTCCTCCTCAAGGGACTGATTACAATATACTAAAACTAAATTAAAATTGTCAAAAACATTAATGTCAACGAACGATCAGAGGTACCGGTCAGCATCCTCCCAAGGACCGATGCTTGTCCCAATAACCGGAGGTTGAGAAACACTGCTCAATTGTTTCTTGCCCAGGGACCCCCTCCCAGGCAAACCAGCGACCCACAGACCCCATCATTTGTTAGCAGTTCACTAGAAGAGGAAGTAGAAACTCTAGGACAGCTTCGAAGCTAATTTCCAACAATTCTACACAGTTTGACATGGAGCTGAGACAATTTTGCAGTTTTAAAGCAAATTTCCTGCAATTCTATGCATTTTGTGTCAGAAGCGCTTGGTGTAGTTGGTTCAAAAGAGTCAGGCGCAGAACAGCAGAGATGAGAAACGCAACGTAGTTTACTCATAAAGATACAAAGTAGATACAAATACCAAGCCCACCAAATGGACTGACATAATCAGGAATAATAACGCACAACAAACATGGGGAAAATGATGTCTAGAAGGCCGGTGACGTCGATCCCCGAACGCCACCCGAACAAGGAGAGGGACCGACTTCGGCGGAAGTCGTGACATTTTGCAATGGCTAATAATGTGTTCTTCTTCTCAAACATTATAACATAGTCAATGGGCAGGTGCTCTGAATGGCCATTAACTTTTTGTTATTCTCCCTAACTGTCTAGCTTTTATTTGATGGTTAGTTCTAAATTCTCAAAGACAATAAAGAATATATACAGTACCAGTCAAAGGTTTGGACACACCTACTCATTCAAGGGTTTTTCTTTATTTTTTACTATTTTCTACATTGTAGAATAATAGTGAAGACATCAAAACTATGGAATAACACAAATGGAATCATCTAGAAACCAAAAAAGTGTTAAACAAATCAAAATATATTTAAGATTTTAGATTCTTCAAAGTAGCCACCTTTTGCCTTGATGATAGCTTTGCACGCTCTTCGCATTCTCTCAACCAGCTTCTTAAGGTAGTCACCTGGAATACATTTCAATTAACAGGTGTGCCTTGTAAAAGGTTAAGTTGTGGAATTTTCTTAATGCGTTTGAGCAAATCAGTTGTGTTGTGACAAGCTAGGGGTGGTATACAGAAGACAGCCTTATTTGGTAAATGACCAAGTCCATATTATGGCAAGAACAGCTCAAATAAGCAAAGAGAAACGACAGTCCATCATTACTTTAAGACATGAAGGTCAGTCAATCCGAAACATTTCAAGAACTTTGAAAAGTTCAGTCACAAAAACCATCAAGCGCTATGATGAAACTAGCTCTCAAGAGGACCGCCACAGGAAAGGAAGACCAGGAGTTACCTCTGCTGCAGATAAGTTCATTAGATTTACCAGCCTCAGAAATTTCAGCCCAAATAAATGCTTCACAGAGTTCAAGTAACAGACACATCTCAACATCAACTGTTCAGAGGAGACAGTGTGAATCAGGTCTTCATGGTCGAATTGCTGCAAAGAAACCACTACTAAAGGACACCAATAAAAAGAAGAGACATGAGCAATTGACATTAGACCGGTGGATGAGTCCAAATTTGCGATGTTTGGTTCCAACCGCTGTGTCTTTGTGAGACGTAGAGTAGGTAAACGGATGATATCTGAATGTGTGGTTCCCACTGTGAAGCATGGAGAATGAAGTGTGGTGGTGCTTTGCTGGTGACGTTGTCAGTGATTTATTTAGAATTCAAGGCACAGTTAACCAGCATGGCTACCACAGCATTCATCCCATCTGGTTTGCACTTACTCCCACTATCATTTGTTTTTCAACAGGACAATGACCTAACACACCTTCAGGCTGTGTAAGGGTTATTTGACCAAGGAGAGTGAAGGAGTGCTGCATCAGATGTCTTGGCCTCCACAATCACCCAACCTCAATGCAATTGAGATGGTTTGGGATGAGTTGGACCACAGAGTGAAGGAAAGCAGCCAACAGGTGCTCAGCATATGTGGGAACTCCTTCAAGACTGTTGGAAAAGCGTTCATCATGAAGCTGGTTGAGAGAATGCCAAGAGTGTGCAAAGCTGTCATCAAGGCAAAAGGGTGGCTACTTTGAAGAATCTCAAATATAACATATATTTTGATTTGTGTAACACTTTTTTGATTACTACATGATTCCATATGTGTTATTTCATAGTGTTGATGTCTTCACTATTATTCTACAATGTAGAAAATATTAAAAATGGAGAAAAACCCTTGAATGAGTGGGTGTGTCCTAACTTTTGACTGTTACTGTATATAGTTCAATATCTTTTCTGAATGCTTTGTATCTGTTTTGGTCAGTTAAGTTGTATATAAGAATGCTATTTATTGACCATAGCTCAGCATTCAACACCATAGTACCCTCCAAGCTTATCATTAAGCCAGAGACCCTGGGTCTGAACCCCACCCTGTGCAATTGGGTCCTGAACTTCCTAACAGGCCGCCCCCAGGTGGGGAAGGTAGGAAACATCATCTCCACTTCACTGATCCTCAACACTGGGGCCCCACAATGGTGCGTGCTCAGCCCCCTGTACTCCCGGTACACCCATGACTGCTTGGCCATGCACGCCTCCAACTCAATCATCAAGTTTGCAGACGACACAACAGTAGTAGGCTTGATTACCAACAACGATGAGACAGCCTGCAGGGAGGAGGTGAGGGCTCTGGGAGTGTGGTGTCAGGAAAATAAACACTCACTCAACGTCAACAAAAAAAAGCAGATGATCGTGGACTTCAGAAAACAGGGAGCACCCCCCTATCCACAGGAAACAGGGAGCACCCCCTCTAGGGAGAACCCCCCTATACACATCGACGAGACAGCAGTGGAGAAGGTGGAAAGTTGTATGTTCCTCTGCGTACATATCACTGACAAACTGAAATGGTCCACCCACACAGACAGTGTGATGAAGAAGGCGCAGCAGCGCCTCTTCAACCTCAGGAGGCTGAAGAAATGTGGCTTGTCACCTAAAACCCTCACAAACTTTTACAAATGCACAATTGAGAGCATCCTGTCTGGCTGTATAACAGCCTGGTACAGCAACTACACCGCCCACAACCGCAGGGCTCTCCAGAGGGTGGTGCGGTCTGCACAACGCATCACCGGGAGCAAACTATCTACCCTCCAGGACATCTACAACACCCAATGTCACAGGAAGGCTAAAAAGATCATCAAGGACAACAACCATCCGAGCCACTGCCTGTTCACGCTATCATCCAGAAGGCGAGGTCAATACAGGTGCATCAAAGCTGGGACCGAGAGACTGAAAAACAGCTTCTATCTCAAGGCCATCAGACTGTTAAATAGCCATCACTAGCACAGAGAGGCTGCTGCCTACATACACAAACTTGAAATCATTGGCCACTTTAATAAATGGAACACTAGTCACTTTCATAATGTCCCTTTAATAATGTTTTCATATCTTGCATTACTCATCCCATCTGTATATATTGTATTCTATACTATCTACTGTTTCTTAGTCTATGCCGCTCAGACATTGCTCATCCATATATTTATATATTCTTAATTCCATTCCTTTACTTAGATTTGTGTGTATTAGGTATTTGTTGTGAAATTGTTAGATATTACTTGTTAGATATTGCTGCACTGTCGGGAACTAGAAGCACAGGCATTTCGCTACACCTGCAATAACATCTGCTAAACACGTGTATGTGACCAATAAAATTTGATTTATTTGATTTGATTTAGAGATATAGGGATACTGATCTGTTGCATGATCTGCTAGTGTGTAGATATAGGGATACTAGAGCTGTTGGATGAGCTGCTAGTGTGTAGATATAGGGATACTAGAGCTGTTGGATGATCTGCTAGTGTGTAGATATAGGGATACTAGAGCTGTTGGATGATCTGCTAGTGTGTAGATATAGGGATACTAGAGCTGTTGGATGACCTGCTAGTGTCCAGATATAGGGCTAATAGAGCTGTTTGATGAAGAGCATGCAGCCAGCCAGCCACTGTCGAAAACATGTGCAGCAGAGCCATGAGAGATCCATCGCCTGGGGCCCTGTGACGTCAGTCAGCAGAGAGGGCTGATGGGAATTCGATACACAGCAACGCTGCCTAATTTATTCCACAATAAAACCGGCAGAGGCTTGTTTGTCTGTTTCTGTGTGCACTGGCTGTGGAATGTGCTACAGTATATGCACACATTATTTACTGATGCTGAAAGATTAATCGGAGAAAAATAATTTGTCGTTGAATTGATTGGTCGTTAAAGAGATTGATATTTGTATGCACTGTATGAAGTCAAGTCCACCCTTTATTATGAAAATGTTCCAGCAGCCTAAAAGTGTTATTAGTTAGCTAGCAGTGGAGGCTGCTGAGGGGAGGACGGCTCATAATAATGGCTGGAATGGAGTCAATGGAATGGTATCAACCACATGGAAACCACGTGTTTGATGCCATTCCATTGACTCCATTCCAGACATTATTATGAGCCTTCCTCCCCTCAGCAGCCTCCATTTCGCTACACTCGCATTAACATCTGCTAACCATGTGTATGTGACAAATACAATTTGATTAGATTTATTTGAATCAGAGTACCACATCAACAATCAAATACAACATCAACTCTACAATGTCTTAGTCAGCTTTATCTACTCCCATTGCCAAAACCAAAGGTCCCAAACACACACACACACACACACACACACGAGTAAATGCATTTGCATGTGAAATTCCTGCCTCAGTTTCTTTTCAGAGGCTATTTCATTTATTCTCCTTACTGAGGAACATTCTGCCAACCCTGTCTACCAACTTCATCTGTTCACGTCGCTGGCCTCTTCAACACATGCTATTCCCATCCATCACACATGTATTGTGATCCTGGTTCCCAAATAGCACCCTATTCCTATATAGTGCACTACATTTGACCAGGGCCCCTAGGGACAGGGTGCCATTTGGGATGCACGCCCTGTTAACCCACCAACATGAGTATCTGTAACGTATACGCAGGGAGTCAGGAAGCAGGTGAAGAAGGTCAGTTCAATAATAAACATGACAATAATACAAAACAGAAGCTGCATACTAAACGTAACCAAAACCAATACTGCCTGATGAATGATGCAACTGAGGGCTATACGAGCGGAGAATTATCAGGGTGGTGATGAAGTCCAGGTGTGCTTAACGATGCAGAGCAGGTGTGCGCAATGATGGTTGCCAGGTGTACGCAATGTGGGTTGCCAGAACCGGTGGTTAGTAGACCCTAAATACATGCTTCTTTCCAAAGGATTTTCTTGCAAGTACATTGAGGAGCTCTTTTTTTGCTATGGAGTGCGTATAGCTTTCCACTTTCATCCTCCTCAAAGGGAATAACAACACTCCTGGGAGCCAGCATACATGACAACCTCCACTCAATCCCTATGTTTCTTCTCAGAAAAAACTCTGTTTCTGGCAGTGTTCCCATCACTGTCTCTGGTCATGGTGGGATTCAAGATAGTTTCCGGCCACCTGCTCACAGACACAGCACAGCCCAGAGCACTGACCGGGCCCTTTCAACATGCCACAGAACATTTTGCCAGACTGCGCAGAAACATCCTCCTTTTCCATGAGTTGAAGTGTGGTTGGTTGTGCAACGTGCCATGCCTTCTCTGACCACCTCTGTCACATTGAACTGGGTCACACAGACAAACAGGTTATGGCATATGTGGTTTCCCCCTCAGAGAATACATCGCAACAGATCGGCACGTCAAAACTGAAGAACTAATTTCAAATCACACTTTTTTTTATGATCCTGACCTGTCTGTCTGGGTGTGTGTTTATATAGTTATCTAATACTGTTTTCTATTACTAATTGGATTACATCTAAATTCAGAAAGGATGTTTGCAAAAAAAGACATGACAACTTTCTGTTTTCTCAATGACATTAAAGTCAGCATTGAAAACAGGCACAATTTTAAGTTTGTTCCACCTGAGCGAATCTGACCACAAGTCAAAGACCACTATGATGACAAACCAAATGCGTTTGATGGATCCTTTTCATCTTCTTCCAATGCCTCTTAAGGGGAAAGTAATCCAAAAGTAATCAGATTACGTTACTGTGTTTGGGTAATACAAAAGTTATGTTACTGATCATTTTGGACAGGCACTGTAACTAGTAACTGTAAAGGCTTAAATTTAGAAAGTAACCTACTCAACCCTGGTTGTTGATGCCGGTTTAGCTGTTGGCCCCTTCTCACAATAGTCTGACAGTGTCCACAGTGCAGCATCAGTGTTCAGCTCACGATGCACTGGTCCAATTAGCCCCCAGGGGCTCTCTCCGAGCAGCTCCAGGGGCTGTTTGACCTGGATGACCGGCACAGGGGGAGGACAAAAAAGCGCCCTCAACCAGTAGACTCAAATCACCAGGGGCATTACCCAGTTACATGTATGGGGCAAACCGTTAGTGTTCATCCGAGGGGTACGAGAAACAAGCTTGCTTCAACAATTTCCTCTACCTGCCCGACTACCTTTCTCTCTGGACCTTGGTTTCTCCCCCCTTTCCTGGAGATATAAAATTCCTGAGAAGAATATGGTAGTTTGTTTGCTAACACAAGTAGTACACCCCTGAACTTTGTTGGAATCAATGTTTCTCTGCCTTTTGAAACATGGATTTGTTTCTGTGCCTTTAGAAACATGGATTTGTTTCTCTGCCTTCTGAAACACGGAGGTGTTCCTCTGCCTTCTGAAACACGGAGGTGTTCCTCTGCCTTCTGAAACATGAATGTGTTTCTCTGCCTTCTGAAACATGGAGGTGTTTCTCTGCCTTCTGAAACATGGAGGTGTTTCTCTGCCTTCTGAAACATGGAGGTGTTTCTCTGCTTTCTGAAACATGGAGGTGTTTCTCTGCTTTCTGAAACATGGAGGTGTTTCCCTGCCTTTTGAAACATGGAGGTGTTCCTCTGCTTTCTGAAACATGGAGTTTTTTTTCTGTTTTTTGAAATATGGATGTGTTTCTCTGCCTTTTGTATACAGTGAGGAGAATTTGAGCTATTGGTAAAAAAAAAGAGTAGAAAGTTATAATGAGCCATGCCCTTCTGGTGTTAGTGTATACCAGCTGTCTCTCACTATGACCTGTGGACAGAATACTAATGTATGACTAATGGGGTGTCGGTCTCTCCCTCTCCATCCCGCTTCCTCTCTTTCTCAATCTTTCTTCCTCCCTCTTCATTGTTATCCTCTCTCCATCTTTCTTCCTCCCTCTCCATCGTTCTCCTCTCCTCTCTCTCTCCTTCTTTCTCTCTTCCTCTCTCTCTCCTTTCTCTCCTTCTTTCTCTCTCTTCCTCTCCCTCTCTCTCCTTTCTCTCTCTCCCTCTCTCTTCCCCTCCCTCTCCTTCTTTCTCTCTCTCTCTCTCCACAACAAACACAGTATGTGAGAGCCATAATCCACCACATTGAAGACGTAACTTCAAGCACATTGAAAATTGTTTCCTTAGTGAGGGATTTGCAAAGAGATTTCTGAGCCACACAAGTCAGTCTGGGGGAATTTAGTGGGAGGTTTAATGAGGACAGGGATAAAAAGTGTTCTTGAACGTCCCCCTGAGGCGCTGCTGAAGGCAACCCTCCTCATAATTGTTGTGATCCTGAAGCTCTGATCACCTATTGGTGGCTACAAGCACCGCTTTGGTCTTAGCTCCATAGAGTGAGTTTACCTAATCCCCCTAGCCATTCTATGTGGTAAAGTTATCAAATCATTCTCTCACTTCTGAACGCAGCCCTCAAAGAAATAAAAACATCCCAGAATGCTATCAGCTTGTGAACGTCTCCACAGAGTCCGATTAAAACCTGGTGAGATTTAAATGGAGTAGGATTAAGCTCCATCTTTAACGCACAGTCTGATTACATTTGACTTTAACAAGGACTTTGAAATACAGCTTTTTGCATCTCCAATTCAGGCAACTTTAAAAACAGCCCCCATCCATAGCTGATGCAGATGAAAAAGAAAAACAGGTGCAGAACTAAGCAAAGATAGTCGGATATCTGGCATTGATTGCAGGCTTGGTCATGGACATGCAACATATGCTCTTGTTTTTAACAAGAATTGATCAAGTCAGAGACCAATCCAAACAGATTATTGATAAAAAAGGATTGGCTCTAATGTAATTTGTGATGATGGTCTGTTGGCAACATCCTTACATTCATTATAAACATTCATCAATCAGCTAGCTACACAGAAGTGTAGAGTTTCGAAATCATCTACGCATCACAGTATATCAAATATAGGCTGTCTAACTTAATTCCATCAGAACTTTCCATTTGAGCCGTGCAATGCCTTGTCATTAGGCTATTATCCCCATGCCATTGCATCTCTCATTTGCATTAGCCATCCTATTAGCAGTGAGAATGGAATAAGAAAACAAAGTGGTAGACTGCGGCAGGTTACTGCTCGCGCTCAGTTAATCTTTCCATTCACCTTGAGTGGACTGGCCACATCAGCGGAAATGGCTCTCAGTTTTGTCTGTCTGTACAGCCTACCTGTCAAGGGCAGACAAACTGACAGACGCCTAAGGACGGACTATGGTTCATCAAATCAATATGGGGAGTATTCTTGGTGGGCGTCTCGATAATTTTAGTTATTTCCTTTTTAGCCCTACAGTGTTTATGCCTTACGACAGTCTCCTTTCTAATTAACAGTGGCCATAATATTGAATAAAATCCGCTACGGTGGATCGAAGTAACAGCCACAGCGCAACTAAAAGGTCAGGTAAGTAAAATGAGATTAGCATTGATTGCCTTTATAGATTTTAACATTTAGATTTTTGCATTGGAGGTGGCACATACACTGTATGTCATGTTATGGTGCCCCCAAGGAGTGTTCAATGTTATATAGGCAGCTCTATTGCCAGGATAGGTTGCTGAAAGGGATACGGACAGTTTTATTTTCCCAATACGCATAAAAGGACACATTTAATGTTGTATGTAATGGATTCTTGCATTTACATAGTGCATTTAAATGCATCAGTAAGCATGTTTAGTACTTGGAAAGTTACCCTAATACCATATAGAGAAAAGGTTACTACTGGCCCTCCAGCACCACCTCCAACAACAGCAACCACACTTTCCTATGTGGTCTCCCATCCAGGGATTAACCCAGCCCTACCCTGCTTAGCTTATGTAAACCAGTCGATGTAAACCAGTCGATGGATGGATGGATTTTATCATGCCACCCTTTTAAATGCCACCCTTTTAAAAAATGTAACTTTGTAGAATTTGCTTTATGATTGATGAATGGCTCTGAATCTCACTTCTACACACCACACAAGAATCCATACCGCCACATGACACAGATATGAAAGCGTAGATCCCTACATCTCTCCTTCTCGGCCAATTATTCCACTGACTCACCCCCTTTCTTTTTTTTTCTTACTCTCTCCCTCTCTCTCCTCTTTCTCTCTTCCCCTCCTCTCTCTCTCTGTCTCTCTCTCTTCCCCTCCATCTCCTCTCTCGCTCCCTCTCTTTCCTCTCTCTCGCTTGCACTCTCTCTTTCCTCTCTCTCTGTCCTCTCCCTCCCTCTCCATCCTTATATCTCTCTCTCTCCATCTCTCCATCTTCTCCCTTCTGTGTTCTCTGTTCATTAGACAAACACAAACAGGCTGGTCCCCCATGCTGTGGTCTCTCTCTCACTCTCTCTCTTTCCTCTCTCTCTCGCTCACTCTCGCTCTCTCTCTCTCTTTCCTCTCTCTCTCGCTCACTCTCGCTCTCTCTTGCTCTCTCTCCCTCTTGCTCTTTCTCTCTCTTGCTCTCTCTCTCTCTTTGCCTCTCTCTCTCTCTCTCTCTCTCTCTCTCTCTCTTGCTTGCTCTCTCTCTTTTCTCTCTCTCGCTCCTGCTCTCTCTCTTTCCTCTCGCTCTTTCCTCTCTCTCTCGCTGTCTCTCTCTCTTGCTCTCTCTCTCTCTCTTGCTCTCTCTTTTCTCTCTCGCTCCTGCTCTCTCTCTTTCCTCTCTCTCTCTCTCTCTAGCTCTCTCTCTAGCTCTCTCTCTTGCTCTCTCTCTCTTTCCTCTCTCTCTTTCCTCTCTGTCCTGTTCTCTCTTTCCTCTCTCTCTCTCTCTCTCTCTCTCTCTCTCTCTCTCTCTCTCTCTCTCTCTCTCTCTCTCTCTCTCTCTCTCTCTCTCTCTCTTTCCTCCCTTTCTTTCCTCTGGCTGGTCCCCCATGGTGTGGTAACTGCAGCCAGTACACACAAACACAGAAAGGGAGACATGCTCATCCTATACACACTCAGACACTGGACTCCAAACTTCTCTCAGGGCACCAGTCACCCCTTGGGGCAAGGACACTTGGACAGTAGGGCTAAAATTCAACAGGACTGTAGGGAGGCTTTATTTGCATTCTATTCCACAGTCACAAACATCTGATTCAACTGGACTGATTACATACGCACGCATGGGAATGCGCGCATGCGCAGGCACACACACACACACACACACACACACACACACAAAACCCTGTCCGTTCACATATCGAGTTTTCCTTTCTTGTGTAATTGGTATGTACAGTAGACAGACATCAACCTCCTGACCTATGACCTCACCAGCAGTGTGAGCCAATCAGAGGCCATGGGACGGTGCCAGGAGTATGCCGGCCAAGCTGTGACTGTGGGAGACTAATGAACTAATTGATCATGGTGGAAGGCCTCTGGCCATCACTATTCCCCAGAGGATCATACAGCCAATGAGGCCGATACAAGGGCCAAACCACAGGCGCTCCACAGTACGTCACAGTCAGAGTCAGATCTTTATATGACCACAGGCAAACTAGCAATCCACAATACAGGTACCCTCCAGAAAGTTTATATTCATTCAATTCCTAAGAACATATTATTTGGCCATTAGTGGAAAGGTGGTCTGAATCTGAAGTTCGATGTACGTGGTAATGTGATTCGAAGTCTGTCCCATCAAAAACACAATAAGATAAAAACACGGTCAGAGACACGAACAGATGGACACAGACATGGTGCACCCATCAGATTCCCCAGAACAATAGTCATTGCCAGCGCCATCAATGGTGTTCCTCCCTACAAAGAGACTCTGTCAAGCAACGGGCCAATGGCAGATTTCAAAACTCTCTCATAGCTGGATTTAAGGATTTTCAGTAAGCCAGAGATTGTTAGGGATTTGTTGTAATGAAACAGCCATCTAATTGATGTCTCAATTAGAATATGTGCATTTCCTCAATTGACCATTTAACCATTTAAACGACACGGGCCCTCAGCTTAGACTAAATCCCATGCCATGATTACCTATGGACTTTCTGAGAAGATTTGATGAAATAGAGAGCCAGCCATCTCTTAGTATCATAGTATCTTAGTAGCCTCTTCTAGCTCTGTGATAGTGGATACTGTTGAACCTTACCTCTCTTATTAGAGAGCTGATGCCTCTAGTCTAGCAACAGTACCAAACAGCATACAGCCCATGCATTTCCGAGCTCAGCCTGGTCCCAGAACTGTTTGTGCTGTACTGCCAACTTCTGAGGTCGTCGTTGGCATGACAACAGCCAGTGAAGGCTATTCGGTGCAAACAGGGGAAGGGGCTTCTCAGGGCCTAGACTGGGGTCCGTCTCTGGTTTGTGTCTGGCAGCCCTCTCCCTCCCTCCCTACCTCTCCAGACCCCAGCATCTCTATTCAGCCTACATGTGGTGTGAGAGGTCAATGTGTACACCACAAGAGTGAACCAGCCACTCAATGTGGGGATCTTTGTGCATTTTCCTTATCCCTGCCACCCTCTCTCTCTCTCAGCCACTTGCTCCCTATAGACCGGACCTACAGTGAGGGAAAAAAGTATTTGATCCCCTGCTGATTTTGTACGTTTGCCCACTGACAAAGAAATGATCAGTCTATAATTGTAATGGTATGTCTATTTGAACAGTGAGAGACAGAATAACAACAAAAAAATCCAGAAAAACACAAGTGAAAAATGTTATAAATTGATTTGCATTTTAATGAGGGAAATAAGTATTTGACCCCCTCTCAATCAGAAAGATTTCTGTCTCCTAGGTGTCTTTTATACAGGTAACGAGCTGAGATTAGGAGCACACTCTTAAAGGGAGTGCTCCTAATCTCAGTTTGTTACCTGTATAAAAGACACCTGTCCACAGAAGCAATAAATCAATCGGATTCCAAACTCTCCACCATGGCCAAGACCAAAGATCTCTCCAAGGATGTCAGGGACAAGATTGTAGACCTACACAAGGCTGGAATGGGCTACAAGTCCATCGCCAAGCAGCTTGGTGAGAAGGTGACAACAGTTGGTGCGATTATTCGCAAATGGAAGAAACACAAAATAACTGTCAATCTCCCTCTGCCTGGGGCTCCATGCAAGATCTCACCTCGTGGAGTTGCAATGATCATGAGAACGGTGAGGAATCAACCCAGAACTAAACGGGAGGATCTTGTCAATGATCTCAAGGCAGCTGGAACCATAGTCACCACGAAAACAATTGGTAACTTACTACGCCGTGAAGGACTGAAATCCTGCAGCGCCCGCAAGGTCCCCCTGCTCAAAAAAGCACATATACATGCCCGTCTGAAGTTTGCCAATGAACACCTGAATGATTCAGAGGACAACTGGGTGAAAGTGTTGTAGTCAGATGAGACCAAAATGGAGCTCTTTGGCATCAACTCAACTTGCCGTGTTTGGAGGAGGAGGAATGCTGCCTATGACCCCAAGAACCCAATCCCCACTGTCAAACATGGAGGTGGAAACATTATGCTTTGGGGGTGTTTTTCGGCTAAGGGGACAGGACAACTTCACCGCATCAAAGGAACGATGGACGGGGCCATGTACCGTCAAATCTTGGGTGAGAACCTCCTTCCCTCAGCCAGGGCATTGAAAATGGGTCGTGGATGGGTATTCCAGCATGATAATGACCCAAAACACACGGCAAGGCAACAAAGGAGTGGCTCAAGAAGAAGCACATGGAGTGGCCTAGCCAGTCTCCAGACCTTAATCCCATAGAAAATCTGTGGAGGGAGCTGAAGGTTCGAGTTGCCAAACGTCAGCCTCGAAACCTTAATGACTTGGAGAAGATCTGCAAAGAGGAGTGGGACAAAATCCCTCCTGAGATGTGTGCAAACCTGGTGGCCAACTACAAGGAACGCCTGACCTCTGTGATTGCCACCAAGTACTAAGTCATGTTTTGCAGAGGGGTCAAATACTTATTTCCCTCATTAAAATGCAAATCAATTTATAACATTTTTCACATGCGTTTTTCTGGATTTTTTTGTTGTTATTCTGTCTCTCACTGTTCAAACAAACCTACCATTAAAATTATAGACTGATCATTTCTTTGTTAGTGGGCAAACGTACAAAATCAGCAGGGGATCAAATACTTTTTTCCCTCACTGTAGCTCCTTTGAGAGTGCTTCCCTTCCCACTGTGAAGCAGCCTTCTTAGGCATCTCACAGACCATTCTATACCTTATTGCTCCAGGTCTTCCATGGAGAGCGGTCACGTGACACAGCATTTGTATAGATGGGTGAAATGCATTGGCTTTGTGTTCCATGCTGAATAGCGTCTCTCAGTGTCGCACATAGAAAGTGTTTGAAATGTGAGGGACAACTTAACATTGAGGGAAAGCAGGATCCGTAAAATGTGCCTCGCCTTATCTTCCTCAAACGGCAGTCCTTACATAAATGCCAGTGCACATTTGCAAATGAGACTGGTTATGTGAGAATTAGCTCATCCTCCTGGCTTCCATCCAGGCAGCTCAGCTCCACCTCGGGTCTCTCAATGAGCTTGACTTCCCACTGACCAAAGTTCGTTTCTCAAGCTCATCTCTCCACCTATTGCCTCATGTTTAATCTCCCGGGCTCTTTCATTAGGAACACACCATGTGTTACTTCTAAAGCAATGAACTGGCCAAGCTCATTTAAAGCTAGATCGAGACCAGGGCTCTTTTGTACACAGTAGGAACGCCACAGATGTTGGTCGAAGTTGGGGTTCCTATACCAGGGGGTGAACATAACTATGGCAACACAGGCGCAAGGTCTGCTCAACCATAGGAGTGCTACAATACCGATGCCCTCGGTTTCTCATTCCAGTCAGGCCTGACCCAAATTACAATATCCTGGGAAAAACACTGTCCCCAACAACACGCATGCGCACGCACATGCACAGCCACGCACAAATACGCTCTGTCAAACACACTCACATACACTGCAAGCACAGAGCTTTATAAGAGGATACCAAACAGAGCTGATAAAATGACTAGTCTAATGATATGCTTGGAGAATGAAGGGTTATGTTCTGGTGGGCGTGCACCTCTGTAGAATTGCGAAACTTGACTGATTCAAGCAGTTGTGCTACAATATGAAGAAAAAACGGTATATTGTTTTAGACTAGATAAAGCATAGATGTTCTTAGAAGTCTTGAAGTTTACAACGAGTCCTACAGCATACTAAATATTTGGATAAATGCTACTTTTGGAGTTAATCCCTTACTGTAAAGGCAAACACTAAATATTACAGGGAGACGGTAAACACAAAGTCCTGCAGCTCTCTCTACTATTGTTCTCTCATTTCCTCATGAGCTCGTTTTGAGCTTATTGTTCTTTACTGTTTCATTTGTCTCACATACGAAGCCTGAAAGGGAAATATATCCTGTTTAAATTATAAATCCTTTGTTAATGAAAAAACAAGAGCTTTTATGTTCATATACCTCAGCCTCTGAGCCTTCCACCTTCAGAACTGAATAAACCATAGAAAACAGATGGACAATCAAGATGGTTTACAGCAACAGTCGTGCTGAAAGGGATACAAAAACAACACCCATAGCTTGGGGTGATTATTATCTGCAACCATAAATTATAACCGAGATGTCCAGGAAAAGAAACTTCACAAAAAGGCTCTCGAGCTATACTTTGGTTTGTCGCAGTGTTTAGTGTATTATTAGCCTGGGACGTGGCACGACATCCAAAACAAAGCAAGCCAGAAAACAATTACTACACAGAGAGTTACTAATGATGTTGCCAACTCAAAGACACCAGTTCCACTATCCCACAACACAAACATTCCCCCTACGCTCCTTCTGCTATCACTAATTGTCCATAACTGTCTAGGCTACAGTTGGACTCATCTGATTGAGTCTCGGCCCATTCATACTCCACAGACTCCCAGAATTGCTAGTCCCTGTCTGCCTCTCACAGTTCTGAAATCTCCCTCCTCATCTCAGCCCCAATAGCTTCACACGCCACATCTCTCCTGGTCACCCAACTACCACCACACATCCAAGCGTGCACCTTGCTCCGGTTATAAGTACTTACTTTGAACTGGAGGTCTGGTGGTCGTTCCAACGCTTTGCAATAGTTTGTGAACTCTCCTCTCATCTGCTCCTCACCCCTGCTGTCAGTCACTCTCTCTCTAATTCTCTCTCTCTACCTCCTTCTCTTTCTTTCACTTACTCTCTCACTCTTGTCTCTCCACAAGGATGGGCAAACGATAGCTGTTTTCCCCCTCTCTCTCGCTCTCTCTCTCTCTCGCTCTCTCTCTCTCTCTCTCTCTCTCTCTCTCTCTTTCTCTCACCCTCTCATTTCTGTTGCTGAGAGAGGAGGGCGTACTGAAAAGCTTGGTTTCCTGACTCGTGATCAGGATTTCATTGCCACAAGGTCACTCCAGGGACGGCCCGCTTGGCAGGGGAGCAGCACTCAGAGAGAGAGAGAAGAGAGAAAGAGGGGGTGGAGAGGGAGACAGGAGGGAGCACTTAGAGCCAGAACTGGAGCTATGGAGTCACACTGGGGACAGAGAGAGAGTGCAAGAGACAGAGAGAGAGAGAGAGAGAGAGAGAGAGAGAGAGAGAGAGAGAGAGAGAGAGAGAGAGAGAGAGAGAGAGGTTGGGTTGAGTTGGGTTGTGGTGGGGTGGGGTGGGGTTAGCTACAGATGGGCTCTGACAGGATAGCCCCAGTCATCTAATATACAGTAGTTATATAAACAACATGAAGAACAACATGGACAACAGCATGGAGAACAGTACCCATACAGGAAAACATATATTAACATCACATAAAATGTATTTCAAATACACTAACGGTCCAACGATTTAGAACACCTACTCATTCAAGGGTTTTTCTTTATTTTGACTATTTTCTACATTGTAGAATAATGGTGATGACATCAAAGCTATGAAATAACACATATGGAATCATGTAGTAACCAAAAAAGTGTTAAACAAATAAAAAAATATTTTATATTTGAGATTATTCAAATAGCCACCCTTTGCCTTGATGACAGCTTTGCACACAGCTTAGCACAACCAGCTTCCTGAAGCAGTCACCTGGGAAGAATTTCAATTAACAGGTGTGCCTTCTTAAAAGTGAATTTGTGGAATTTCTTTCCTTCTTAATGCATTTGAGCCAATTAGTTGTGTTGTGACAAGGTAGGGGTGGTAACTTTTGACAGGTAGTGTACATTTACATTTATTTATTTTTTATTTTACTTCACCTTTATTTAACCAGGTAGGCTAGTTGAGAACAAGTTTTCATTTACAACTGCGACCTGGCCAAGATAAAGCAAAGCAGTTCGACACAAACAACAACACAGAGTTACACATGGAATAAACAAACACACAGACAATAATACAGTGTGTGCAAATGAGGTACGATAAGGGAAGTAAGGCAATAAATAGGCCATGGTGGCGAAGTAATTACAATATAGCAATTAAACACTGGTATGGTAGATGTGCAGAAGATGAATGTGCAAGTAGAGATACTGGGGTGCAAAGGAGCAAGATAAATAAATAAATACAGTATGGGGATGAGGTAGTTGGATGGGCTATTTATAGATGGGCTATGTACAGGTGCAGTGATCTGTGAGCTGCTCAGACAGCTGGTGCTTAAAGCTAGTGAGGGAGATATGAGTCTCCAGCTTCAGTGATTTTTGCAGTTCGTTCCAGTCATTGGCAGTAGAGAACTGGAAGGAAAGTTGGCCAAAGGAGGAGTTGGCTTTGGAGGTGACCAGTGAGATATACCTGCTGGAGCACGTGCCATGGGTGGATGCTGCTATGGTGACCAGTGAGCTGAGATAAGGCGGGGCTTTACCTAGCAAAGACTTGTAGATGACCTGGAGCCAGTGGTTTTGGCGACAAGTATGAAGTGAGGGCCAGCCAACGAGAGCGTACAGGTCGCAGTGGTGGGTAGTATATGGGGCTTTGGTGACAAAACGGATGGCACTGTGATAGACTGCATCCAATTTGTTGAGTAGAGTGTTGGAGGCTATTAAGTCGAGGATCAGTAGGATGGTCAGTTTTACGAGGGTATGTTTGCCAGCATGAGTGAAGGATGGTTTGTTGCGAAATAGGAAGCCGATTCTAGATTTAATTTTGAATTGGAGATGCTTAATGTGAGTCTGGAAGGAGAGTTTAAAGTCTAACCAGACACCTAGGTATTTGTAGTTGTCCACATATTCTATTTTAGAACCGTCCAGAGTAGTGATGCTGGACGGGCGGGCAGGTGCGGGCAGCGATCAGTTGAAGAACATGCATTTAGTTTTACTTGCATTTAAGAGCAGTTGGAGGCCACGGAAGGAGAGTTGTATGGCATTGAAGCTCGTATGGAGGTTAGTTAACAGTGTCCAAAGAAGGGCCAGAAGTATACAGAATGGTGTCGTCTGTGTAGAGGTGGATCAGAGAATCACCAGCAGCAAGAGCGACATCATTCATGTATACAGAGAAGAGAGTCGGCCCGAGAATTGAACGCTGTGGCACCCCCATAGAGACTGCCAGAGGTCCGGACAACAGGCCCTCCGATTTGACACACTGAACTCTATCAGAGAAGTAGTTGGTGAACCAGGCAAGGCAATCATTTGTGAAATCAAGGCTGTTGAGTCTGCCAATAAGAATGTGGTGATTGACCGAGTCGAAAGCCTTGGCCAGGTCGATGAATACGGCTGCACAGTAATGTCTCTTATCGATGGCGGTTATGATATCCTTTAGGACCTTGAGCGTGGCCGAGGTGCACCCATGACCAGCTCTGAAACCAGATTGCATAGCGGAGAAGGTACGGTGGGATTCAAAATGGTCGGTAATCTGTTAACTTGGCTTTCGAAGACCTTAGAAAGGCAGGGTAGGATAGATATAGGTCTGTAGCAGTTTGGGTCTAGAGTGTCTCCCCCTTTGAAGAGGGGGATGACCGAGGCAACTTTCCAATCTTTGGGAATCTCAGACGATACGAAAGAGAGGTTGAACAGGCTAGTAATAGGGGTTGCAACAATTTCGTCAGATAATTTTAGAAAGAGAGGGTCCAGTCTAGCCCAGCTGATTTGTAGACGTCCAGATTTTGCAGCTCTTTCAGAACATCAGCTATCTGGATTTGGGTGAAGGAGAAATGTGGGAGGCTTGGGCAAGTTGCTGTGGGGGGTGCAGGGCTGTTGACCGGGGTAGGGGTAGCCAGGTGGAAAGCATGGCCAGCCGTAGAAAAATGCTTATTGAAATTCTCAATTATAGTGTATTTATTTGTGTTTCCTAGCCTCTGTGCAGTGGGCAGCTGGGAGGAGGTACTCTTATTCTCCATGGACTTTACAGTGTCCCAGAACCTTTTTGAGTTTGTGCTACAGGATACACATTTCTGCTTGAATAAGCTAGCCTTAGCTTTCCTAACTGCCTGTGTATATTGGTTCCTAACTTCCCTGAAAAGTTGCATATCACGGGGGCTATTCGATGCTACATACATTTGCATCTTTGCTCAAATGCATGTAATGACTGACAATATTCCAGAAATTAATGGCAGTGACATCTAGTCTACAGGGTGGTCCAAGTGGTTCCAATGTCAGCTTCTTCAATTACTGATTACGTATTGATCAATGGCGATCATCATTTTTTTGGTCCACGAAGCCCAAAATTGTTATGGTGAGTAAAAAATTTACTTTTGATTTCACCTAAATTTTACACTCTGTCATAAAGAGAATGTTCAACTTTATAAAATAAAATGTTCCTATCTCAAAATAAAAAATGAATTACTGTAGTAAGAGCCTCTCTTCAGCTTAATTAAATAATGACAAAAAAGCTAAGCTATTTTTATAATTTTTGTATTTGAGTTATCGGTTTAAATAAAAACTGCTCTTCGTACAACACTCCACAATATGTCAAAATGTAGGTGTAAGTATTGTGCTTCCAATGAGTGGTATTATATGAATCTACAGTGGATGGTTAGCTGTGTTATGGTGTGTTCGTATCCGAGTGTGGAGTGGGAATTTACCACATCTGGGGAAAATCCACTTGAACGGCCCTCAAACTGGTAATTACTAGTTCAATCAGCCATGAAGCCCCTTTTTTTTATACATTTCTAGCCTGTCTATCTATGGGTAAAAGGGTTGACGTGTTATGCTCAACTCACTCAGTTTTTTACCATAAAGCACCAGAAAATGGCCGAAAAGAGTAGAACCAGCTCACCTGCTTTTACAATATGATTTGACTATTAGATGTTACATTTTTCTTTTGAAATACATTTTTAAAAAGGAATATTGAACAAGAGTTCAGTTCATGTAACAGTGTTGACCTTACAATGAGGGACATACAGTGGGGGGAAAAAGTATTTAGTCAGCCACCAATTGTGCAAGTTCTCTCACTTAAAAAGATGAGAGAGGCCTGTAATTTTCATCATAGGTACACTTCAACTATGACAGACAAAATGAGGAAAAAAAAATCCAGAAAATCACATTGTAGGATTTTTTATGAATTTATTTGCAAATTATGGTGGAAAATAAGTATTTGGTCAATAACAAAAGTTTATCTCAATACTTTGTTATATACCCTTTGTTGGCAATGACAGAGGTCAAACGTTTTCTGTAAGTCTTCACAAGGTTTTCACACACTGTTGCTGGTATTTTGGCCCATTCCTCCATGCAGATCTCCTCTAGAGCAGTGATGTTTTGGGGCTGTCGCTGGGCAACACGGACTTTCAACTCCCTCCAAAGATTTTCTATGGGGTTGAGATCTGGAGACTGGCTAGGCCACTCCAGGACCTTGAAATGCTTCTTCTGAAGCCACTCCTTCGTTGCCCGGGCGGTGTGTTTGGGATCATTGTCATGCTGAAAGACCCAGCCACGTTTAATCTTCAATGCCCTTGCTGATGGAAGGAGGTTTTCACTCAAAATCTCACGATACATGGCCCCATTCATTCTTTCCTTTACACGGATCAGTCGTCCTGGTCCCTTTGCAGAAAAACAGCCCCAAAGCATGATGTTTCCACCCCCATGCTTCACAGTAGGTATGGTGTTCTTTGGATGCAACTCAGCATTCTTTGTCCTCCAAACACGACGAGTTGAGTTTTTACCAAAAAGTTATATTTTGGTTTCATCTGACATTCTCCCAATCCTCATCTGGATCATCCAAATGCTCTCTAGCAAACTTTAGACTTGCCTGAACATGTACTGGCTTAAGCAGGGGGACACGTCTGGCACTGCAGGATTTGAGTCCCTGGCGGCGTAGTGTGTTACTGATGGTAGGCTTTGTTACTTTGGTCCCAGCTCTCTGCAGGTCATTCACTAGGTCCCCGTGTGGTTCTGGGGTTTTTGCTCACCGTTCTTGTGATCATTTTGACCCCACGGGTGAGATCTTGCGTGGAGCCCCAGATCGAGGAAGATTATCAGTGGTCTTGTATGTCTTCCATTTCCTAATAATTGCTCCCACAGTTGATTTCTTCAAACCAAGCTGCTTACCTATTGCAGATTCAGTCTTCCCAACCTGGTGCAGGTCTACAATTTTGTTTCTGGTGTCCTTTGACAGCTCTTTGGTCTTGGCCATAGTGGCGTTTGGAGTGTGACTGTTTGAGGTTGTGGACAGGTGTCTTTTATACTGATAACAAGTTCAAACAGGTGCCATTAATACAGGTAATGAGTGGAGGACAGAGGAGCCTCTTAAAGAAGAAGTTACAGGTCTGTGAGAGCCAGAAATCTTGCTTGTTTGTATGTGACCAAATACTTATTTTCCACCATAATTTGCAAATAAATTCATTAAAAATCCTACAATGTGATTTTCTGGATTTTTTTTCCTCATTTTGTCTGTCATAGTTGAAGTGTACCTATGATGAAAATTACAGGCCTCTCATCTTTTTAAGTGAGAGAACTTGCACAATTGGTGGCTGACTAAATACTTTTTCCCCACTGTATGTAAATGAATCACTAATCACTTGAAATAAATACAAATCTTCAGAAATAACTTTGTCAAAGCAACAAAATAACTAGGGCTTTACAATGATGGTAAAAACTTTAAGTATTGTGGGGGGTTCATGGGCTAAAATCTTCCTAGAAGTCTCAGAGGGTCCACGGAGAGACATGTAAAAATTCAGAATTTTGTCACTTTAGCCTTTATTGAATTCTCCATGTGGTCTACATTAAAGGGCACTTCATTTCATAAAGTATTCACACTCCTTGACTTTTTCCACATTTTGTAGTGTAACAGCCTGAATTTAAAATGTATTACATTTAGATTTTTGGCACTGGCCTACACACTATACCGAATAATGTCAAAGTGGAATGATGTTTTTCGAATTCTATACAAATTAATAAAAAATGAAAAGCTGAAAAGTCTTGCGTCTATAAGTATTCAACCCCTTTATTATGGCAAGCTTAAATAAGTTCAGGAGTAAAAATTTGCAGTCACATAATAAGCTGCATGAACTAATTATGTGTGCAATAATAGTGTTTAACATGACTTTTGAATGACTCCCTCAACTCTGTACCCAACAAATACAATTATATCTGTAAGGTCCCTCAAACGAGGGCTGTGAATTTCAAACACAGATTCAACCACAAAGACCAACTACAAAGAAAGGCACCTGTTGGTAGATGGGTAATGAAAAAACAGACATTAAATATCCCTTTAAGCATGGTGAAGTTATAAATTACACTTTGGATGGTGTATCAATACATCCAGTCACTACAAAGGAAACAGCTCAGGGATTTCAACATGGCTTTAAATCAGTTACAGAGTTGAATGGCTGTGATAGGAGAAAACTGAGGCTGGACCAACAACATTGTACTTACTCCACAAAACTAACCTAATTGACAGAGTGAAAAGAAGGAAGCCTGTACATAATAAACTATTCCAAAACATGCATCCTGTTTGCAACAAGGCACTAAAGTAACACTGCAAAAAAAGATTGTCAAAGCAATTAACTTTTTGTCTTGAATACAATGTGTTATGTTTGGGGCAAATCCAATACAACACATTACTAAAGTACCACTCTCCATATTTTCAAGCATAGTGGTGGCTGCACCATCTTATGGGTATGCTTGTAATCGTTAAGGACTGGAGAGTTTTTCAGGAAATAAAAAAAATAATTGAGCTAAGCACAGGCAAAATCCTAGAGGAAAACTTGGTTCATTCTGCTTTCCACCAGACACTGGGAGATTAATTCACCTTTCAGAGGCACAATAACCTAAAACACAAGGCCAAATCTACACTGGAGTTGCTTACCAAGAAGACTGAATGATACTGAGTGGCCGAGTTACAGTTTGACTTAAATCTACTTGAAAATCTATGGCAAGACCTGAAAATGTTTGTCTAGCAATGATCAACAACCTTTTTGACAGAGCTTGAAGAAATGTTTTAATAATAATGGGCAAGTGTTGCACAATCTACATATGTTTGGAAAGCTCTTAGAGACTCCCAGCTGTAATCACTGCTAGGTAAGTGTTTCCAATCGTCAACTAATTGGTAGATGTCATTGGAAACATATTCCTCTATATTCTTTACTACAAAACATAGAAACGCGCCATCTTCACATATGTTGCTGTTGGGATGGTGCTGGAGATGATGAATATGAAGTTGAAACATTTAGAAATATCCCTTTAAAGGTTATGCTTGGAAACTGCCAGTTCTGCAGTCTTCATGAGACTGATGTAAGTGCATATGATACCAAAGAGCCTACTATGACAGTTTCATTGTTAAGACGGTCACCATTTTGTTACAATATGATTTGGCAAATGTTTTGTATTTGCCATACATTCGAATCTAAAAATATATTTCTTACATATATATAGATAAATATATATATATATATATATAAATGCATTTTGGAATATATTTTACAAAAAATTTCCAAATACATTTTAAAATATATTTACCAAATATATCAATAAATACATGTGAAAATAGATTCTAAAATAGATTCTTTAATGTATTTCAGAATGTATTTTGAAATATATTAAATACATTTCCCGATGCATTTAACATATATTGTGATATAGACTTTACATACATATATATATACATTTTAAATACATTCCGTAAAATATTTTGGAATGTATTCAACTGTATTAAATAAAATACTAATTATACATTATTTGGCCAATTTTGTATATATATATATATGTATCCTTAAAGGGTATATAAAAAAATATTTCAGATGTATTTTTATTTCGATATGAGTATAGTCAAAAAAAGTTTGGATCAGTTAGACTTTTAACTGGTATCATTCTTAATCGACAGCACTGTACTTCTGTCGACCACAACTGTGTTCGACAAAGAAAGTAACTTTCTGAAAACTCTCCCTTTTCTCAATTAATTTCAGTTCTAATTTTCTGTGGGATCCTCTTAATGGTGGCACTTTAACAAGTGGTAGGAGGATAATCACGTCCGCTATGGAGCAGATGGCTGCAGATGACCAGATGAAGCGTCGCCCCCTGTTGCAGCTGGTTCCGACCGGTTTAGACAGATTACAGCAAACTGAATCAATAACATGTGTCATTAATGCTGGATATTCCACAGCCCATGTATAATACTGACGTCAGTCTAACACTGCCTATACAGATAGGCATGCGGGCACAAACACACATACACGTTGATAAAAGAGCCTTGTGTTTCATAACAGGAGCTTGAGCCTAGACGTACTATTAGACAGACCTTTGTTGCTGGTTTCGAAGTATTTATCAGAATGTTCGTTGAATGTCTGTTTTATCAATCCAGGTTCTCATTTGAAATCAAATATCTTTTTGAAAAGATCTAATCTCTTTATGGGATGTATTTAGATTGCTGGAAAGTGCCTTTCTCTACCGCATTAGACAAAGTGAAAGGACTGAGTATTGTCCAATCTATAGAGGAGGACCTACCGTATGTTGTAGGTAGCAACATACGCATTATATGCTTAAAATGCCAATTTGAACGCCAGCTCACATGCAGCCTCTTCTATCGGTATCACGCTATAGTTAAAGTAACTCATTAATTTGAGACATTCATCAGGAAAACATCATCAATGGTCATTCGCCAGTATGAGTCATGGTCCCAGGTGGGGATATGCCACTCCACCATCCCCTTCCTTCCTTCTCATATTCCTCTCATCAATAATGAACTCACTCCATGTGCTCCCCTCCCCTAAGTGTGTTATATGTCTCAGTATGTCCCTCTTGAGCTCTTTCAATGATGCCATTTTCATCAACTTATTGAATGAGAAATGAGACACGATGAACTCGAGACGCAATGAAAAAGGACTCGGTCAACACCAGCCGTTTTATTCTATTCATCCATCCAGAACAACTGTGGATTCGCCATTATCTCAGGGCACTGCTCTCAAAAACACGATTCACAAGCAGAGGACGTTGAAAATTGCTCTCTCCGGCAGGTCCAGTTCCTACCTCGTTATTTTTCCTCAGTTTAAACTGGTTGTTGGCCCTATGAGCCTGGCAGAGTATAAGGGCTTTTTCTACCATTACGTTAGCCCCATCCCACCCCATCCCTGTTTCTACAATTAGGTTAGCCCTATCCCACCCCATCCCTGTTTCTACCATTTCGGTTAGCCCCATCCCACCCATCCCTGTTTCTACCATTAGGTTAGCCCAATCCCACCCCATCCCTGTTGCTACCATTAGGTTAGCCCCATCCCATCCCTGTTTCTACCATTAGGTTAGCCCCATCCCATCCCTGTTTCTACCATTAGGTTAGCCCGATCCCATCCCTGTTTCTACCATTAGGTTAGCCCCATCCCATCCCTCCCTGTTTCTACCATTAGGTTAGCCCCATCCCATCCCATCCCTGTTTCTACCATTAGGTTAGCCCCATCCCACCCCATCCCTGTTTCTACCATTAGGTTAGCCCCATCCCACTCCATCCCTGTTTCTACCATTAGGTTAGCCCCATCCCACCCCATCCCTGTTTCTACCATTAGGTTAGCCCCATCCCACTCCATCCCTGTTTCTACCATTAGGTTAGCCCCATCCCACTCCATCCCTGTTTCTACCATTAGGTTAGCCCCATCCCATCCCATCCCTGTTTCTACCATTAGGTTAGCCCCATCCCACCCCATCCCTGTTTCTACCATTAGGTTAGCCCCAACCCACCCCATCCCTCGTAGGGCATGTCCCTAAGGACTGTGTGTGTGTGTGTGTGTGTGTGTGTGTGTGTGTGTGTGTGTGTGTGTGTGTGTGTGTGTGTGTGTGTGTGTGTGTGTGTGTGTGTGTGTGTGTGTGTGTGTATAGAACACCTACCTATCCATACTACACAGTGGTCCTTATCCAATTCATCTTATCAACTTTGGGTCCAACAGAGACAGCAAGAGAACAAATGGAGACAATGTCTAGACCAGTCTCTGACCGTCTGCGTGATTGAAAGTTTGGACCTAAAATGTATGGTCCAACGTCAGCATGTGGATGTCATGCCCCCCCACACCCCCATTTAATTTCTCTTACACACACAAGCAGACTGACTTCATACAAACACACTTGGAGCACCTCTGGGGCACTGGAAGAGACTGAGATCGAACAAAACCAAGAAGGGGAGGGGCCTAGGGAATGGAACCCATCAATACAGGTGAAAGTGATGGCAATCTGTTGACCCAATCATTGAGGAGATCTCAGGGGGTAACTCTGTTCTTCACTGCATGTCACCGTGGAGCGTCTCAAATCTATTGGCCTGGTGATGAAATGTCAGTGTCCTTCGGTGCTCTTTGGATCCATTTATTTATTATCTATTAAGACACTCAGAATCCGATGACATCTGCTCTTCACTTCATAATTGCTTCCAGGCCAATGGCCAAATGAGTATCTGGCTGACTACGTTAATCGCCAGCTACGGTGAGCTCCAAAAGTATTGGGACAGTGACACTTTTTGTTGTTTTGGCTCTGTACTCCAGCACTTTGGATTTGAAACGATATAATGACTATGAGGTTAAAGTGCAGCTTTAATTTGATGGTATTTAACACTTTTTGTACATAGTTCCCCCATTTTAGGGGACCAAAAGTATTGGGACAAATTCACTTATATGTAAATAGTATTTGGCCCCATATTCATAGCATGTAATGACTACATCAAGATTGTGACTCATTTGCTGTTTGTTTTGGATGTGTTTCAAATTATTTTGTGCCCAATAGAAATTAATGGTAAATAATGTATTGTGTCATTTTAGAGTCACTTTTATTGTAAATAAGAATAAAATATGTTTGTAAACACTTCTACATTAATATGGATGCAACCATGATTACGGATAATCCTGAATGAAACGTGAATAATGATGAGTGAGAAAGTTAGAGGCATAAATATCATACCCTCCCCAAAATAATCTACACCCTGTTGGTGAGAGGTTGTCTTGGGGTATGCTATTTGTGGGTCTTTAACTTCTTTCTCACTCATCATTATTTTGGAGCACACTGTATGTGATTTAAGGGTCTGTTGGCTAGCAACCAGGCTGGATGTGACACAGGACCCACTCCAATCCTGAAAAACCTCACACAATCTGACAGGTTGGCAAACATGTCAAAGACGAGGCCACTCAGTTCCATGTTGTTGGATGTTTCACTGGCTGGAAAACAAATAGGTGCACAATACAGTCTTTTCTTATCGGGATCAAGTCCTCTCCAACGCAGTTTAATCTCCCACATTTCTTTAAGGCCCTCATTCATTCAAAATGAAGTAATGAAAGAAATTATATTATGCCGATTTAATTTCAAAAGATTCTCAGTTGCATAAAAAAATCATGAGCTCTTGGCTGAGTATTAATATTTATGCGTCTGTGCCACTGCTTATAAAAGTAAAGAGGGTTTTTTCTAACCCACCCAAGACAATCCTTATCAGCATGATGTTTCCCTGTAATGAAAGCCTTCACAATGCACTTTCTGAGCAACATTTCAGTGTTCTATATTATGCAAAAGTATTTCGGGTAGACGTGTACTCTCTCTTGAATATACTACAACTAATCTCACAACTACTACTGCTGCTGCCTCATTGTATCATATGAATAGGATGCACAATTCAAAGTGAATTTCTCCCTGTGTCAAAGGATTTTACTACACAATGCATTACAGTTTGAACTAAATATTTCTAACTGAATGTACCTCTGATACTGATCCAACTGAAGCCTTCTCTCTTGTACCCACTCAGACAGCAGACATCATGAATCCTAGTCTATTGCTCCCAGTGAACTGATTCCTGATGCTTCTGACAGCTCCTGATGTGCTGCCCTTCTCCCCTGTCTCGAGAATCCAGAGCCTCGAAAGCCCTGGCTGTTTCAGGTTGCAATTGGATGGAAGGAAAGTTAATTTAGCCCTGACAATTAATCTGCAGGAGCCAAACACCCTGTCTGGCTGTTGAAGCATGACAGCGCTGGCGTAGCAGCAGCAACAGCCAGCCTGGACGGGTGCGATCTGTCTCTCAGCTCGACACTCTCACCCAGTCCCCATCCGCTTATCCACCTACAGACACTTCACCTCAAAAACTCATGCATTTTTAATGGCTTATTTCAATGTGCAAGGATGCCACGTGTTTGTTCTTATTAATAGGTTTTCAGTCATATGCCGCAGAACTATAATTCTAAATGTTTTATTTGAGGGTCAATTTTGTAAACAAAAATGAATTTTGCAGTCAAACAAAGCAAAACAATCGCTTCCTGCAAGAAAAGAGGTTGTATTAATTAAATCCTCCAGTTCTTTGTTTTTTGGCATACAAGTTCTACTTCAGTCCTCTGGGATCGGGAGGATGATGTACCTACACTAAAATAATGACTAGAGCTGCAAGCACCGCAGGTCTGGGTGTGAGAGGGAGAGGGGAGAGAGGCAGAGAGAGAGAGTGTGAGAGATAGATGAATAGAGAGAGGGGCAGAAAGTGAGAGAGAGAGAGGGGGAGAGCAGGTCTTGCAGTATTGTGTCACTGCTTATAATTTAAATCTATACCCCGAGGTGACGAAAACCTCTGTTAGATATGTGATTTATATTTGTTCTATCTTCCAAACTTTTCTTGATCAACCTCGAAGAGTTCTCAAAAACAATCTCAAAATTAACTGGTGAAATATTGAAAACAACTCATATTTTGTTTGTGTGCTCTGATTATGAATCCTCTATTTAGAATACATTTCAGACATGTTTGTGCATTATTCTCTAGTATCACAATGCCACATCTCACTCTTTCTCTCCTTTCAAAGTACATTGTAAACATGACAAATCTAGTGAAAAATAATAATTTGCCTTTTCACATGTATCTGCCTAATATGCAGTGTTGTGTTCTCGGTCTCAAACTAGCTTAAAATACATACATCCAATTACTGTGGAAGTCTGAACTGGAGCCATGTGGTAGAAATGCATTGAAACTAATGTACAGTATGTACGCTACACATCCCTATATCGTCTAGGAATGTCCTTGATTGGCCCATGTGACTACACCAGTCCCTTCATAGCAACAGAGGAAGTGAGCCATTCATAAAGAATAGGGTTAAAAGTGCTCCCAGTTGTCTGCTGCACGCACGCGGACACAGACAGACAGCAGCATTAAACCGTGGGGGAGGAAAACCTCTGTGTTTCTCTGAGCGACCTGTCAGTGATCTTGGCAGCAGACTGAACACTGAGATCAGTGGGAGTGGGAGTGAACACTGAACGGAGAGTTAAGGTGGATCGAGCCTGACTTGGGCTGCTACAGATGACGGAACCTTGGGCCCTCGGGAGCATTCCACAAGCTCTGTGTTTGGTTTGGTCAGTTTGCTCTTTCTTTGTAATTTTTGTCTGTTGCCACTGGGTTTGGCTGTTTGCTCTCAGGTCTAGCCTTTTATCTTGCTTGTGTAAAGCGCTGGAGAGCGAGACAGAGATGGGGCTGTGACCAGGAAATGAACCCCTCTATTCAGTATCACCTGAGGACATTGAGGACCTGTCTCTCTCCGAAACATTCATGTTGATGGCTGCTACGTGGCAGAAGATGAAGATTAGACATACAATTTACCCTCCTCACCCCACCCTTACCCTCCTCACCCCACTTTCCATGCAGTTTATATAGAGAGCAATACCCCAAAATAAAACACTTCTGTCTCACTCCAGCTGATCACTGGACATCAGTGATAGGAGAGAGGGGCCTGCAGTGGAAATCGATTGGAAAATAAATTACCACAGGCAGCATAGACCTCGCCGGAGGCCTGAGGAGAAAGAGGTTGAATCTCCATTCCTTCTAAACTCCTTTGTGGGACAAATGTAAAAAATATTATTGAGAAAATAATACTAAAAAAGTTGGAAGAAACCAAACCTAGCTAACGTCAATAATCAGATGGGGATGGCGTCAAGCGCTGACGTTATTTATGGCTTTCGTTCACTACTAGGGCATGCTGCTTCTTCAGCAGACACTGAATTGTTTTTGATTGGCACGGGACAGCAGGCCCTCATTTCTCCTCTCCCAGCCTCCTCTCTAAAGTGTATAAACAGTGTATACACCGTGTATAAACAGATCAGTTTAGTGGGCTGCTGCCTCGCAGTTCACCGGTGCTCACTGTCAATCCAGCCAGTACAAAAGTAAAAAAGAAATCCATAGCACTGACACACAGCAAGTGCCTCAGTAATCTGTAATCAGTCTTCCTCAGCCAGCAGTTTGGGTTAGATTCAAGACCGGACTAGAGCAGATTCATGAATACTGTAACATCAAACCATTACAATGGAAATTAACATTATTGGTGGATTGTGTTTGCATACAGATGTCGGATCTTAATTTGACCTACACTACCATTCAAAAGTTTGGGGTCACTTAGAAATGTGTCACGCCCTGATTTGTTTCACCTGTCCTTGTGATTGTCTCCACCTCCTCCAGGTGTCGCTTATTTACCCCAGTGTATTTATCCCCGTGTTTCCTGTCTCTCTGTGCCAGTTCGTCTTGTATGTTTCCAAGTCAACCAGTGTTTTTCCCGTTCTCCTGCTTTTTGCATTCTCCTTTTTCTAGTCCTCCCGGTTTTGACCCTTGCCTGTTTCTGGACTTTGTACCCACCGGCCTGCCTTGACCTCGAGCCTGTCTGCCACTCTGTACCTCCTGGACTCTGATCTGGTTTTGACCTTTTGCCTGTCCACGACCATTCTCTTGCCTACCCCTTTGGATTAATAAACATTGTAAGACTCCAACCATCTGCCTCCTGTGTCTGCATTTGGGTCTCGCTTTGTGCTTTGATAGAAACACCAGTCTCAACGTCAACAGTGAAGAGGCGACTCCGGGATGCTGGCCATCTAGGGAGAGTTTCAAAGAAAAATCCATATCTAAGACTGGCCAATAAAAATATAAGATTAAGATGGGCAGGTGTTTTGTGGGTACTAATTAATGAAGCTGCCAGTTGAGGACTTGTGAGGCGTCTGTTTCTCAAACTAGACACTCTAATGTACTTGTCCTCTTGCTCAGTTGTGCACCGGGGCCTCCCACTCCTCTTTCTATTCTAGTCAGAGACAGTTTGCGCTGTTCTGTGAAGGGAGTAGTACATAGCGTTGTACGAGATCTTCAGTTTCTTGGCAATTTCTCGCATGGAATAGCCTTCATTTCTCAGAACAAGAATAGACTGACGAGTTTCAGAAGAAAGTTATTTGTTTCTGGACATTTTGAGCCTGTAATCAAACCCACAAATGCTGATGCTCCAGATACTCAACTAGTCTAAAGAAGGCCAGTTTTATTGCTTCTTTAATCAGAACAACAGTTTTCAGCTGTGCTAACATATTTCCAAAAGGGTTTTCTAATGATCAATTAGCCTTTTAAAATTATAAACTTGGATTAGCTAACACAACATGCCATTGGAACACAGGAGTGATGGTTGCTGATAATGGGCCTCTGTACGCCTATGTAGATATTCCATAAAAAATCTGCCATTTCCAGCTACAGTAGTCATTTACAACATTAACAATGTCTACACTGTATTTCTGATCAATTTGATGTCATTTTAATGGACAAAAATTGTGATTTTCTTTCAAAAACAAGGACATTTCTAAGTGACCCCAAACCTTTGAACGGTGGTGTATATTGTCACAGCAAAATATTCCAGCAACAGGATTGTAAAGTTTAGTCAATATTGTTGCTTGATCGGTGGTTAGGCTATTAGCTGGACAAAAAAGAAGGATACAGGAAAAGTACAATACTGTTAATATATCTGTGTGTTGGGCGCTGAGATATACTGTAACTACTGTTAATAATATATTTAGTGTTATTACTACAGTTAATATCCGTGCAGGATACTGGAACTTGACGTGTTCCAATCAAATTTCAGTGGGGTCACCCGTGGTCAAAGAGGGCGGCCATTTTGATTTCACTACGCCTTTCCTCATCTGGTTTTCAATCTGCAGGTGTTGTTAGAATGATACACTGTTTGGGTTCAATAACAGCTTTATTAAGTGATTTTTGCATACTGGGGGTCAGACAGGGCAGCGTTCCAGACACATTGACATGTTTATTAGTCTGTTAGCATACAGATGAGGTTGTCTGGTGCTGGCGGTTCTCTGCTCTTCTCTAATGAGGTTGAGAAGAGGTCTGCTCTGGGCAGGGGAGTTCCACACCGCGTTAACCTTTACACCCCACACAAAAATCCATCATAAGGCCCTGTGTCTGACTGCTAACAACCATCCCACCATCCACCCAGCGGACGCCGTACATCAATCACCCTGTACTGGAAAGTGACGAGACTATCAGAGAGGGAGGTGTCAGAGACTAGCCTGGTGCCACATCTGTTTGTGCTGCGTAGCCTACTATGGTGGTTGTTATGCCTGCTATGCCCCCGACGCCTGGCATATCAACAACCATAGGAGTTGGCTATACACCACAAACAGATCTGGGACCAAGGCTAGGCAGAGACGGAGAGAGCGGTTGCAGCAGTCCTCTCTCTACAGGCACTGATAACCCAAAGAGACTGCATCACTGTTGTCATGATGATCACGTCACCTCCCTCTCTGCTCCACTGTCTGAGCAGCAGTCAACTGCATCATCCAGCCTCTGATGTCCATAACTACAAATGGAATGCCACTTACCTGACACCTATAGGGCCTACTACCGTTTCTGTAAACCATTGCATATGTTTATTTTACTCCCCCTCAATGGCATTGCATTAGAAATATAACAGCCTCCAATTCCTCTTGGCTAATGGGCAGCTTTTTATGTCACCTTTTTAATGGAGAAATTCATTTTGCATCTTTATGGGCCGCGTTGAAGGCTCGTATAATATACGTTTCCGGCGATCGCTAGTATCATAGTGCTATTATCCATAGTTTCGTGTTTCAAGTATGGTTATGGATAAAAACGCTGCCAAACACTCAATAAAGCATAACCTTCACTGGGCACCATGAACGAGGGAGCGAACACCAACAAAACAATTATCTCGCTTCGTTTCCCCCGTCTCTCCGCATCGGCTCATACATCATAGTTTATCAAAATGTAAACACTAGCGATAATTTGAGCCGCTGGAAGGCTGCCCCCCCTTGTCCCCCAGATCAATGGTTGATTGCACTGCTACTATTTTAAACAACAACCCGCCTCTCCTATCTCTTCTCCTCTCAGGGCCAGTCCACTCCTCCAGTCCCAGCCCGTCCCAGACCCAGTCGATACAGATGGCAGTCAGATTATGGTCGTCGTTTATCACGTTGCAGAGGGTAAAATAGGAGACTGTCTTTGATAACGGCCCTATTAGAATGATGAAAGGGGACTTTGTTGTTTTATGAACGGTGCAGACACACTAATACACACCTGATGTGTAGGTACTTCGGCATCGTCCATCTGTGACAGTCACAGACTGGAGCCGTCACATGCTGGATGGTCTATGGTCTGTTATGAGCAAGAGAATGAGGGACCACAAACCAGGATTTAAGACTATAGCCCCAATTCTATTTCCTTGTCATCTTCCTCAAATACAATTATTACGAAGCCTTCTAACTTCCTCGAAAACTCAATTTATGTCACTCTGAAGCCACTGGGCGATAAAAAATAGACCTTATCAGTTTCTCTCCACTCTCTGCCATCTACTCTTTAATGGACTGGTTCCTCTCAACTTTTATGGACACATTAAAACATGTCAACGACTAAAAATCATTAGGCCTTTGAGTTGACATTTACTGGCAGCAGTTCTGCAAGTCATTCAGGGACACATCCCCGGCCCCCCTCGGTAGAAATGTCAGATGAATAAGGATCAAAACTAGGGACATCCTCCGCACGGTTGTTAAATGACACAACGAAGTGGCGCATTCCTCTGCCGTAGCCTGGCAACGGGACCATGTCTGTCCAGCGTCCACCCACAGAGGAGGAGTAAAGGGACAGGCTGGTTGCCGGGAGTGACGGCATCCCGTTTCATTCATCGGCTCCACTTTGGCTCCTTGCATGACGAAGAGGATGTAGGCTACTGTACACTGATGACTGAAACTCTAAATGGACTTGAGCTATGAGTAACTGTCGGTTATACGAGGGCACCACAGTGATGCACCTGTTATGTCACCTGCATGCCTAATCCTCGTCATCTATAGGTTAAAACTCCCTGATGACTCACTCAAACCTTCTACTTCCTCATTGTTTATTGAATGGTACTTTCTCTGCCCTCAGCAGTTCAAAGAATCCCAGGATTTCCTACGCTAACACACTAGTATGACGGGTCAGTGCTTAAAGACTGGGCTGATGCACTTTGGGAAGCTAATTTACTGAATGTTACTTTCTCTGCCATCTCCTCTCAGTAGGAGGCCAGCGCACCAACTGATCAAATTTAAAACCTCTAAGAAATGACTAGTAAAAAGCATTAGAACCCCACAATGGCTACGAGCCCAAAGCATTTGACATGGGACAAAGGGTTGCTGGGACCAATGTGAGTTGTGTGAGTTGTAATGTGAAGAGGGATGCAGGAGGGCGGCCGTGAGGCTGTGACCGACTGCTAAGATTAAAGGATTATTTGCATTCTCTGTCCCATGGAAACTGTCGAATTCGAGACGGTAACAATCGCTTCCTGCAAGCATTTTATAAATTAAATCCCCATGATCAGGATGGAAAAACGACATATGCAGAGGCCTCACGTCATCTCTTACTCTCAATGTAATCACATATAACAGTGATGTCTCAGAGAAAGATAAATGTATTGTTACTGTACGGCACCATCTACTATCCATTGTCTCCAAGGACCCCATCATGTCAGGAATCAACCCCATACAAGTCGCGCTATTTCCAGCCAGCGGCAGCGGCAGCGGATGTGTCCCTGAACTCCACCTCCGCTCTGACGGATGCAGGAGGCTGGTAGAGGTCAATGGAGGATTATATAGCACCTTATAACCATTCACATCTTTATATGCCCCACTAGCACACAGTTAATGAGGGCAGCATCCTTTCTCCCAGGACAGCGCTTAATTTCCCCTATCATGGGGACAGAGGCCCTGTTGTGCCATGATGGAGCATCACAACCACCCATCTTGGCTCTAAAGACACTCCCAGTTTCCTCTAGCTACTACCTCCTTATCTGCCTGTGGTGTGAAGCTGGTCCTCTTCTCTTCCCTGTGCGGCCCAGAGTTTAGAGCCTATCCCAGCATACCACAATGGATTAGGCCCCTCACCAGTGACAATTACCGTTTCTGCACTGTAGGCCATGTGACCTACTTGGAGATGGTCAATCTGGGACATTGGTTTGGCACTAACCTTTTAGATCAGCACTTATAAAATGGTCGCTACCCTAAACACTGTAGTCTGGAGATGTTTATGTGATGTGATGTAGTGCCTGCGTCTGTGATCTGAATCACATTGTAACGTTTCTTATCTCTCCAGAGTGGGTGTTTCCATAATTGTCCCCAGTCACCGTTTCAGGACATTGAAGAAAGAAAAAAAATCCATAACATGAAACACAATTTCAGGAAAGTGATTGTGAAAACCTTCCTTACACCAGGAGCGTTTTCGTCGCTCGTACCATCATGAAGCCAGAGAAAAAACTAATAACGATTTGAGTCATTGCAGAGCACAAATTCATCTCCCAGAAACAACCTTGTAATCACTCTCTCCCTCAGCTGGAGTTTAAAGGAAAGCTTGGGAATAAAAAATAAAAATAAGAATTGGACTGGGGAGGGGTGAATGGGTGTGCTGTATTGACCTGTCCTGTCAGGTGTGGGTTATTGAATTGATGTTGCTCCTTTAAACTCTATTTGCAGAGGTGGAGGTTGTGGTATGCAGGGCTGCACACCCAATAACAGCTGGGCTCCCAGTGAATCCTGGAGATCTGGAATGTGAGGCCTGGCGACCTTCCAGAGCCCCAGGGAGGATGGAGTCTGTCCCAGGCTTCTCACCATTCTCTCCAAATAAGATTGACCTCACCTCTCATTCGTCCCCTTGCAAGACGAGTGTGTGTGTGTGTGTGTGTGTGTGTGTGTGTGTGTGTGTGTGTGTGTGTGTGTGTGTGTGTGTGTGTGTGTTTATTCCAGTGATAAACACACATTTGGCCTCTGAGTAAGAATCCATAAATAAAATGGCTTCTGGGGAAACCTTCTAAACTTTCTGTTTGTACCTAGAATATTTTCCCTGTTTTTTTGCCATTGGTTTCATGTCTGTTTCACACTCACACTTGAGATTGTTGTCAAGAGTTCCTCCACCAATACAGAGAAGGGAGAAAAGAATCAATATGACCGGTAACTGGTACTTGGTAAGCAGCCAGCCTGGCCAGTCGGGTGATATTGTGCATTTCATCCAATTTATATGGAGACCTCAATTCATGTGTGAAAAGCCGAAATGAAATTCTCCTCTGATTAAGTGGATGTGCTTGAGGTTTATTTCCTTTGACGCTGGTGGTCCTCTACTACTCAGAACGTGAAGGGAATGGAAATGATTGGTCGACACGTCACACAACATTTTTTTTCTGAATAGGAAATATTGATAAAGCATGACATACAGTCCAAGCACCATGGCCTTCTTCCATCTCTGGGCTGTAACAATTACAGTTGTGTTTCAACTTGAGGATATTCATCTGCTAATGTCTTCCACTATTTACCCAAGGACTACTCTACAGGCCTGTTCCATTGGTAGTTATTCACACTGTGATCATTTGAGGAGCTCTCTCCCTCCCTCTCGCTTCATCTCTCCATCCATCCCTCCCTCTCTCTCTCTCTCTCTCTTTCTCCCTCCCTCCATCTCCGTCCCTCCCTCCCTCCCTCCCTCTCCCTCTTCCTTCGCCTCTACACTTTGCTCTCTTCAGTCCATAAGCACCCTAATAACTAATGGTCCCTCTTCTCACTAGTTACCGTCCACCATTACTGCGTAGCATAGCAGATTAATAGCCTATTGAATCGGTTTACACGAGGCTGCAATAAATGTGACACCGTTATACTATATTGATAACAACATTTAATATGCTCACAGAGCCATCGGCATCAATACCTTCTGTCTCTCCAGAGGACCAGCTACAGGAAGGAGCTCCACAGCAGAGTGGCATTGAGACATTGAACCAAGAGGAGGAGGGCATTTTGGGACAGACACTGGGCCCCACCACCCTGTTCTCTCACAGGACACTTGGGAGCAGTGCCAGTGTTGTAGTACCCGAGTCATGGTTAGGGACTTGACTACAACACTGCGCAGTGCTCAGCACACTGTCATACTGTGTTGTCAGCTTAAGAGGAAGAGGACATTTTGGGACAGGCACAGGAAACCAGCACCCTCTCCTCTCCCCAGGACCCTTGGCGGAAGTGCACCGCACACTCACTCTGTACTGTGGAGAAACACTCTTTATACCACTTCAATCGGAAGAGACTTTTTTGCTGCAGGTTAGGAGAACTAACGCAGCAGGTTAGGATAATTAATGTAGCAGGTTAGGAGACAAAAATGCTGTCCTAACCTGCTACGAAAATCACTTTCTATCCAAGGGGCGTGAAAAGAGTCTGTCCCATGTACTGTCAACTCCGTAACACCCTGATAGAGGTGTGAGACTGGTGGAGGGGTCCTGATACTCTCCAGAAGGCATCCGTCACTGAGACGAGTCCCAGGGAGGATAGTAAGAGAGAACACTGCATGTCAAACTGCCCAAGCTCATTAGAACCTAGAGGGATTGACAGCCATTCTCAGACCCAATGAGGCTCCTAGTTGCCTGGCTGCCTGGGAGAACATTGAACGGTATGAGAGAAACAATGAATCACTACGCCTGTGTCCGTCGCACTGCCTGCCTGCCACTCTCCATCTTAGAGACAGACAGACAGAGACTGGAGACAATATTTAGTTGAGGCTGTTGGAATTGCTTGCTAATAAAATGACAGTAACCCTTGGTGTCTGAGATATTTTAAGCAAATTGGTTTTACTTTAGGACAATTTTTCATCTAGATTTAAAAGTAGGTAACATATAATAGCAGCATATCTCATTGGATGACCATGTTTGTATACTTATACACTATTAAATAATACTCCCATGTCTTCACCAGCAGTAACAGTCTACAATGTTGTTTTGCAATGTGTTTCACAGTAACAACTGTTTCTCTTTGCAATGTCTGGACACTTACTGACATCTAGTGGTAAAGTTGTGTTCTCGCAACACATGTACACCAGGTTAATTAGATGTTTTATTATTATTGTTGTTGTTTTATGTCACTCTAGTCAGTACAATATATTTCCTAATAGATATTACAAAGGTGACAGCTGCATATTCACTGTATATAGAGATACCAGTTGGTTTGACAAGACAAAACTTATAATCTGACTGTTAGATTGTCATAATGTGGGTTGGTAGCACAGGAGGTTGGTGGCACCTTAACTGGGGAGGACGGGCTCGTGGTAATGGCTGGAGCGGAATAGGTGGAATGGTATCAAATACATCAATCAATCAATCAAATGTATTTATAAAGCCCTTCTTACATCAGCTGATGTCACAGAGTGCTGTACAGAAACCCAGCCTAAAACCCCAAACAGCAAGCAATGCAGGTGTAAAAGCACGGTGGTTAGGAAAAACTGCCTAGAAAGGCCAGAACCTAGGAAGAAACCTAGAGAGGAACCAGGCTGTGAGGGGTGGCCAGTCCTCTTCTGGCTGTGCTGGGTGCAGATTATAACATAACATGGACAAGATTTTAAAATGTTCATAGAACAGGCAGAACAGTTGAAACTCGAGAAGCAGCACGGCCAGGTGGACTGGGGACATCAAGGAGTCATCAGGCCAGGTAGGCCTTGAGGAATGGTCCTAATGCTCAGGTCCTCCGAGAGAGAGAGAGAGAGAGAGAGAGAGAGAGAGAGAGAGAGAGAGAGAGAGAGAATTAGAGGGAGCATACTTAAATTCACGTAGGACACCGGATAAGAGAGGAGAAATACTCCAGATATAAGAGATGGACCCTAGCTCCCTGACATACAGTGGGGCAAAAAAGTATTTAGTCAGCCACCAATTGTGCAAGTTCTCTCACTTAAAAAGATGAGAGAGGCCTGTAATTTTCATCATAGGTACACTTCAACTATGACAGACAAAATGAGGAAAAAAAATCCAGAAAATCACATTGTAGGATTTTTAATGAATTTATTTGCAAATTATGGTGGAAAATAAGTATTTGGTCACATACAAACAAGCAAGATTTCTGGCTCTCACAGACCTGTAACTTCTTCTTTAAGAGGCTCCTCTGTCCTCCACTCGTTACCTGTATTACACCTGTCCACAACCTCAAACAGTCACACTCCAAACTCCACTATGGCCAAGACCAAAGAGCTGTCAAAGGACACCAGAAACAAAATTGTAGACCTGCACCAGGTTGGGAAGACTGAATCTGCAATAGGTAAGCAGCTTGGTTTGAAGAAATCAACTGTGGGAGCAATTATTAGGAAATGGAAGACATACAAGACCACTGATAATCTTCCTCGATCTGGGGCTCCATAAGATCTCACCCGTGGGGTCAAAATGATCACAAGAACGGTGAGCAAAAATCCCAGAACCACACGGGGGGACCTAGTGAATGACCTGCAGAGAGCTGGGACCAAAGTAACAAAGCCTACCATCAGTAACACACTACGCTGCCAGGGACTCAAATCCTGCAGTGCCAGACGTGTCCCCCTGCTTAAGCCAGTACATGTTCAGGCCCGTCTGACGTTTGCTAGAGAGCATTTGGATGATCCAGATGATCCAGATGAGGATTGGGAGAATGTCATATGGTCAGACGAAACCAAAATAGAACTTTTTGGTAAAAACTCAACTCGTCGTGTTTGGAGGACAAAGAATGCTGAGTTGCATCCAAAGAACACCATACCTACTGTGAAGCATGGGGGTGGAAACATGCTTTGGGGCTGTTTTTCTGCAAAGGGACCAGGACGACTGATCCGTGTAAAGGAAAGAATGAATGGGGCCATGTATCGTGAGATTTTGAGTGAAAACCTCCTTCCATCAGCAAGGGCATTGAAGATGAAACGTGGCTGGGTCTTTCAGCATGACAATGATCCCAAACACACCGCCCGCAACGAAGGAGTGGCTTCGTAGAAGCATTTCAAGGTCCTGGAGTGGCCTAGCCAGTCTCCAGATCTCAACCCCATAGAAAATCTTTGGAGGGAGTTGAAAGTCCGTGTTGCCCAGCGACAGCCCCAAAACATCACTGCTCTAGAGGAGATCTGCATGGAGGAATGGGCCAAAATACCAGCAACAGTGTGTGAAAACCTTGTGAAGACTTACAGAAAACGTTTGACCTCTGTCATTGCCAACAAAGGGTATATAACAAAGTATTGAGATAAACTTTTGTTATTGACCAAATACTTATTTTCCACCATAATTTGCAAATAAATAAATAAAAAATCCTACAATGTGATTTTCTGGATTTCCTTTTCTCATTTCGTCTGTCATAGTTGAAGTGTACCTATGATGAAAATTACAGGCCTCTCTCATCTTTTTAAGTTGGAGAACTTGCACAATTGGTGGCTGACTAAATACTTTTTTGCCCCTCTGTATAAACTACTGCAGCATAAATACTGGAGGCTGAGACAGGAGGGGTCGGGAGACACTGTGGCCCCGTCCGACGATACCCCCCGGACAGGACCAAACAGGCAGGATATAGCCCCACCCACTCTGCCGAAGCACAGCCCCCACACCACTAGAGGGATATCTCCAACCACCAACTTACCATCCTGAGACAAGGCCGAGTATAGCCCACAAAGATCTCCGCCATGGCACAACCCAAGGGGGGGGGGCAACCCGGACAGGAAGATCACATCAGTGACTCAACCCACTCAAACGACGCACCCCTCCTAGGGACGGCATGGAAGAGCACCAGTAAGCCAGTGACTCAGCCCCTGTAATATGGTTAGAGGCAGAGAAACCCAGTGGAGAGGGGAACCGGCCAGGCAGAGACAGCAAGGGTGGTTCGTTGCTCCAGTGCCTTTCCGTTCACCTTCACACTCCTGGGCCAGACTACACTCAATCATAGGACCTACTGAAGAGATGGGTCTTCAATAAAGACTTAAAGGTTGAGACTGAGTCTACGTCTCTCACATGGACAGGCAGACCATTCCATAAAAATGGAGCTCTATAGCCCTGCCTGGTCATACATCAAACACATGGTTTGATGCCATTACATCCGCTCCATTCCAGCCATTATTAAGAGCCGTTCCTCCCCTCAGCAGCCTCCACTGGTTGGTAGTATTGTGCATACACCCCTGAGCCTGAGCCTTAGTTTCTGTCTGGAGCAGGCAGAGTGAAATGTGACTGTAAGTTTCGGTTTTGTTGCCTGGTAACTCTCCATAAAGGGAATGACACATAGAAACTGCTGATCATTGTGGGTGGAGCCCATTTCAACACTATCAACCTGCACTTTGATCCAGCAAGCCACCACAACTTACATTGCCACGTTGATCGAGTCTAACATCGGACCAAGAGGAGGAGGGCATTTTGGGACAGACACTGGGCCCCACCACCCTGTTCTCTCACAGGACACTTGGGAGCAGTGCCAGTGTTGTAGTACCCGAGTCCAGGTTAGGGACTTGATTACGACGCTGGTCTGTGATCTGCACACTGTCATACTGTGTTTTCAGCTTAAGAGGAAGAGGACATTTTGGACCAGGCACGGGCAACCAGTACCCTCTCCTCTCCCCAGGACCCTTGTGGAAGTGCACCGCACACTCACACTCTGTACTGTGGAGAAACACTCTTTTCACCACTTCGATCAGGAAGTGACTTTTTCGCTATAGGTTAGGAGAACCTACACAGCAGGTTGGGAGAATTAATGTAGCAGGTTAGGAGATTGAGGTTTAAAGTTAGGAAAAGGGTTAAGGTTAGCAAAAATGCTCTCCTAACCTGCTACGAAAATCACCTCATATTGAAATTGCGTGAAAAGAGTCTGTCCCCTGTATTAACAACTTAAGTTGCCTGGCTAACTGGAAGAATGGTGGAAAGTATAGGAGAAATAACCACTAAGCTTGCGTCCGTCGCACTGCCTGCCTGCCACTCTCCATCTTAGAGAGAGAGAGAGACAGAGACTGGAGACAATATTTAGTTGAGGGTGTTGGAATTGCTTGCTAATAAAATGACAGTAACGCTTGGTGTCTGAGATATTTTAAGCAAATTGGATTTACTTTAGGACAATTTTTCATCTAGATTTAAAAGTATGTAACATATAATAGCAGCATATCTCATTGGATGACCATGTCTGTATGCTTATACACTATACTACCATGTCTTCACCAGCAGTAAGTAACAGTCTACAATGTAGATTTGCTCGTTGCAATGTCTGGATACTTACTGATATCTGGGCTCCGGCTGGGCCACTCAAGGACATTCAGAGACATTTCCCGAAGCCAATCCTGCGTTGTCTTGGCTGTGTGCTTAGGGTCGTTGTCCTGTTGGAAGGTGAACCTTCGCCCCAGTCTGAGGTCCGGAGCGCTCTGGAGCAGGTTTTCATCAAGGATCTATCTGTACAGTCGTGGCCAAAAGCTTTGAGAATGACACAAATATTAATTTTCACAAAGTCTTGCTCAGAAATGGCAGCAGGCAGGTGTGAGTGCATCTGCACGCACAGTGATGCGAAGACTTTTGGAGGATGGCCTGGTGTCAAGAAGGGCAGCAAAGAAGCCACTTCTCTCCAGGAAAAACATCAGGGACAGACTGATATTCTGCAAAAGGTACAGGGATTGGACTGCTGAGGACTGGGGTAAAGTCATTTTCTCCGATGAATCCCCTTTCCGATTGTTTGGGGCATCCGGAAAAAAGCTTGTCCGGAGAAGACAAGGTGAGCGCTACCATCAGTCCTGTGTCATGCCAACAGTAAAGCATCCTGAGACCATTCATGTGTGGGGTTGCTTCTCAGCCAAGGGAGTGGGCTCACTCACAATTTTGCTTAAGAACACAGCCATGAATAAAGAATGGTACCAATACATCCTCCGAGAGCAACTTCTCTCAACCATCCAGGAACAGTTTGGTGACGAATAATGCTTTTCCAGCATGATGGAACACCTTGCCATAAGGCAAAAGTGATAACTAAGTGGCTCGGGGAACAAAACATCAATATTTTGGGTCCAGTGCCAGGATACTTCCGAGACCTTAATCCCATTGAGAACTTCTGGTCAATCCTCACGAGGCGGGTGGACAAACAAAAACCCACAAATTCTGACAAACTCCAAGCATTGATTATGCAAAAATGGGCTGCAATCAGTCACTATGCTCTGTTCATCTTTCCCTCGAACCTGACTAGTCTCCCAGTCCCTGCCACTGAAAAACATCTCCACAGCATAATGCTGCCACCACCATAGGGATGGTGCCAGGTTTTCTCCAGACGTGACGCTTGGCATTCAGGCCAAAGAGTTTAATTTTGGTTTACTCAGACCAAGACCAGAGAATTCTGTTTCTCATAGTCTGAGAGTCCTTTTGGTGCCCTTTGGGAAACTCCAAACTGGCTGTCAAGTGCCTTTTACTGAGGAGTGGCTTCCGTCTGGCCACTCTACCATAAAGGTCTGATTGGTGGAGTGCTGCAGAGATGGTTGTCCTTCTGAAAGGTTCGCCCATGTCCACAGAGGAACTCTGGAGCTCTTTCAGAGTGACCATCGGCTTCTTGGTCACCTCCCTGACCAAGGCCCTTCTCCCCTGATTGCTCAGTTTGGTCGGATTTCCTGCTCTAGGAAGAGTGGTAGTGGTTCCAAACGTCTTCCATTTAAGAATGAGGGAGGCCACTGTGTTCTTGGGGACCTTCAATGCTGCAGAAATTTTTTGGTACCCTTCCCCAGATCTGTGCCTCGACACAATCCTGTCTCGGAGCTCTGCGGACAATTCCTTCGACCTCATGGCTTGGTTTTTGCTCTGACATGACCTGTCAACTGTTCGACCGTACATAGACAGGTTTGTGCCTTCACAAATCATGTCCAATCAATTGAATTTACCACAGGTGGCCTCCAGTTAAGTTGTAGAAACATCTCAAGGATGATCAATGGAAACAGGATGCACCTGAGCTCAAGTTCGAGTCTCATAGCAAAGGGTCTGAAAACTTATGTAAATAAGGTATTTCAGTTCCTTTATAAATTTGATAACATTTATACAAACCTGTTTTTGCTTTGTCATTATGGGGTATTGCATGTAGATTGATGAGGAAAAAGCATAATTTAATTAATTTTAGAATAAGGCTGTAAGGTAACAAAGTTGAAAAAAAGTCAAGAGGTCTGAATACTTTCCAAAGCACTGTATGTGTGTATCGGAGGGGTTGTGGAAAAAAGCAGAAGACATATTTTTTATACAGAATCATTGTTATGTGTGGACAACAGATGATGTATAATGCAGTTCATTATGTTAGTGTGTTCAGTATGTGCATTCTCAATAATAAAAATGAATACATACAATTCCAATTAAACTTAATGTTGTGCTGTTCATATCAATTTAATATTGTTTTCCCAATGTCCTTTCTACTTGTTCAAGTGAATTGAACTCCATTAAACGTGGTTGATTGACAGATTATACATTTTATTTGCATCTACTGCCATTTCAAGTTCTCACAACTAGATGAGGATATCAATCTACACAGAGAATATAATACACAGTAGTTTATACAGAAGATCTCTAGAGAGACCGCCATTCAAACCCAAATGAAATGACATAATTTTGATCTGAAACAGAGTCCAGATTGAAGAATTCACTTCAACACATAATGCCTTATCGATCTTTCAAAGAGGCAACATATTGTGAAATCCAACCATTACAATAATTTAAAGGATATACTGATGGATGGGGAAAGTGGTCAAGATACGAATGAAATATACATGTGAACAACACATTCATCACACTGCCTGCCTGCCACTCCATCTTAGAGAGAGAGAGAGAGACAGAGAGAGAGAAATAGCAAGAGAGAGACAGAGAGAGAGACACTGCAATAGCAATTCGTTGAGGAATTGCTTGTTAGTAGGATGACATGTACCTTGGTGTGTTGAAGGACAGGTTCAAAGTAAATTGACTATTTTCAGACTAGATTTGAAAGTACACTACATATAATAACAGCATATCTCATTGGGTGACCATGTCTGTATACTTATACACTTTTAAGCAATACTGCCATGTCTTCAACAGCAGTCTACAATGTCGTTTTGCAATGCTTTTCACAGTAATAACCGTTGCTGTTTGCAATGGCTAGACATCTAGTGTTTAAAAAATATATATATAGATAAAGCACAGCAGTTCGACACATACAACAACACAGAGTTACACATGGAATAAACAAACATACAGTCAATAATAGAGTAGAAAAATATGTCTATATACAGTGTGTGCAAATGAGGTAAGATAAGGGAGGTAAGGCAATAAATAGGCCATGGTGGCGAGGTAATTACAATATAGCAATTAAACACTGGTATGGTAGATGTGCAGAAGATGAATGTGCAAGTAGAGATACTGGGGTGCAAGTAGAAAGATAAATAAATAAATACAGTATGGGGATGAGGTAGTTGGATGGGCTATTTATAGATGGGCTATGTACAGGTGCAGTGATCTGTGAGCAGCTCAGACAGCTGGTGCTTAAAGCTAGTGAGGAAGATATGAGTCTCCAGCTTCATGGATTTTTTGCAGTTCGTTCCAGTCATTGGCAGCAGAGAACTGGAAGGCGAGGCGGCCAAAGGAGGAATTGGCTTTTGGGGTGACCAGTGAGATATACCTGCTGGGGCGTGTGCTACGGGTGGGTGCAGTGAGCTGAGATAAGACGGGGCTTTACCTAGCAAAGACTTGTAGATGACCTGGAGCCAGTGGGTTTGGCGACTTGTATGAAGCGAGGGCCAGCCAACGAGAGCGTACAAGTCGCAGTGGTGGGTAGTATATGGGGCTTTGGTGACAAAACGGATGGCACTGTGATAGACTGCATCCAATTTGTTGAGTAGAGTGTTGGAGGCTATTTTGTAAATGACATCGCCGAAGTCGAGGATCGGTAGGATGGTCAGTTTTACGAGGGTATGTTTGGCAGCATGAGTGAAGGATGCTTTGTTGCGAAATAGGAAGCCGATTCTAGATTTAATTTGGATTGGAGATGCTTAATGTGAGTCTGGAAGGAGAGTTTACAGTCTAAGCTGACACCTAGGTATTTGTAGTTGTCCAGAGTAGTGATGCTGGACGGGCGGGCATGTGCGGGCAGCAATCGGTTGAAGAACATGCATTTAGTTTTACTTGCATTTAAGAGCAGTTGGAGGCCACGGAAGGAGAGTTGTATGGCATTGAAGCTCGTCTGGAGGTTAGTTAACAGTGTCCAAAGAAGGGCCAGAAGTATACAGAATGGTGTCGTCTGCGTAAAGGTGGATCAGAGAATCACCAGCAGCAAGAGCGACATCATTGATGTATACAGAGTCGACCCCGAGAATTGAACCCTGTGGCACCCCCATAGAGACTGCCAGAGGTCCGGACAACAGGCCCTCCGATTTGATGGCAGTTATGATATCGTTTAGGACCTTAAGCGTGGCTGAGGTGCACCCATGACCAGCTCTGAAACCAGATTGCATAGCAGAGAAAGTACGGTGGGATTCGAAATGGTCGGTAATCTGTTTGTTAACTTGGCTTTCGAATACCTTAGAAAGGCAGGGTAGGATAGATATAGGTCTGTAGTCGTTTTGGGTCTAGAGTGTCTCCCCCTTTGAAATGGGGGATGACCGCAGCAGCTTTCCAATCTTTGGGAATCTCAGGCGATACGAAAGAGAGGTTTAACAGGTTAGTAATAGGGGTTGCAACAATTTTGTAGGATAATTTTAGAAAGAGAGGGTCCAGATTGTCTAGCCTAGCTGATTTGTAGGGGTCCAGATTTTGCAGCTCTTTCAGAACATCAGCTATCTGGATTTGGGTCAAGGAGAAATGTGGGAGGGTTGGGCGAGTTGCTGTGGGGGGTGCAGGGCTGTTGACCGGGGTGGGGGTAGCCAGGTGGAAAGCATGGGCAGCCGTAGGAAAATGCTTATTGAAATTTTCAGTTATAGTGGATTCATCAGTGGTGACAGTGTTTCCTAGCCTCAGTGCAGTGGGCAGCTGGGAGGAGGTGCTCTTATTCTCCTGTGGGTGGAGTTTTAGTCTGTGTCATGCCTTTATAACCAGTATAACCTGCCCCTTTAGCCACAACCCAGTCAACCTGCTTTATGTATTCTAGCCTTAACCAAGACAGAATAGCACACTGAGTGATACATTATAATGGAAGACAGCTTGTCTCTCCTGGAGGAACACCTCTCTTGTCCAGTGTGTTGTGACATATTCAGCAACCCAGTGGTGCTCAAATGCAGCCACAGCTTCTGTGAGGAGTGTCTCCAGAAATGCTGTAAGGACATGGAGATTTTCCTGTGTCCTGTATGCAGGAAAGAGTGTTCTACAGAGGATCCGAGCCAAAGTTTGGCCTTGAAGAGTCTCTGTGAATCGTTCCAGAGAGGAAATGAAAAGGAGAAAGGATCTCAGGATATCTGCCAGCTGCATGGAGAGAAACTCAAACTCTTCTGTTTGAATGACAAACAGCCCATCTGTGTTGTCTGTCACACATCAAAGAAACATAAAGGCCATGACTGCTGTCCCATTGAGGAAGCTCTGCCTGATTTGAAGGTGAGACAGATTTATTAACATGTTTGCCTATATTTAACTCATCGTTTTGTTATTTGATTTGTTAACTTTGCCTTTGTTTAAAGAAAAATGTATCCCTCTGTGACTGAATAAAGACATGACTCGCTGAGTCCGGTACAATGAACGCCCAACTGACTCAGGTTTGAGTCATCTACATAAACATTTGGCAAGGTTGACAAGTTTACTTCTTATGTCATTCTAGAGTGAAATCAAGGCTCCTTTGCAGAACAAATTGAAAAAAATGACCGCAGCCAAACTGGACAATGAAAACTGGGCGTTACACTTAATGGTAATTCACAGAAATGCATCCATATTTTTCTAGTATAAATTTAAACCAATATGTAAATTTGTAATTTGGGTGAACAATCCTTTTAAGTTTCCTTCTTGTGTATGGTAGGTCCAGGGCCAACTTGGAGAGGAGCAGATAAGGGGGGTGTTTAAGAAATTTTATCAGTTCCTAGAAGAAGAAGAGACTGCCAGGATAGCTGCTCTGAAAAAGGAACAACAGCTGAAATATGAAGTGATGAGAGAAAGAGTGGAGAAGTTGACCGAGAATATCTCAATGCTTTCTGAGACTATTGGAGTTATCAAAAAGGACATGGAGACTGATGATATCACATTCCTGCAGGTATGTGGGCCAGTATTACTTAATTTATGTAAATTGTTGGTGAATACAATTGTTTCACAACTGTCAATGTACACACCTGTGAGCTATGAGGCATAGAAGCATATTTGCAATGATTGATAAGTTTATGGCCTTCTAACTCACTGCCACCTCATACTGTAACAGTGTCATTTGTCCTTTTTATTTTTGTAGAACTACAAGGCCATACTTATCAGGTAAGTCCCATTTTGTTTTATCACCATACTATTCCATTCCATTGAATGGAGACACTAATGTTTCATTATTACTCTAGAGCCGATTGTACACCTCCAGACACTGCTGTAAATGCTGAGATGGGGCCAGGAGCATTCATTGACATGGCCAAGCATGTTGGATGTCTGACGTTCAAAGTCTGGGACAGTCTGATTAAGATTGTTGACTACAGTAAGTCCAGGGTATTTCACAATTCAATTCACCAACTCTCCATTTGTGAACAGAATATATCTTTCAATAGTTCTGTGAAATGGTTTATCTGCATCTCTTTAGATCCTGTAACCATGGATCCAAACACAGTGTCCACAAAGCTCATCCTAACTGATGACCTCACCACTGTGACATGCTGTGAGGAAAAGCAGAGTCTCCCAGACAATCCTGAGAGGTTTCATGTAGGAGTGTTGGGGTCTGAGGGCTTCAATAAAGGCAAACATTTCTGGGACGTGGAGGTAGGAGACAGCGATAACTGGTCTCTGGGAGTAGCCAAAGAGTCCATTGTGCGGAAGAAGCTAGTAAAACTGGATCCTCAGAGTGGATTGTGGAGCATCAGATATATTAATAGGAAATACAAAGCGGGTGTGAAATCAAGCACAGAGATCAAGGTAGATGAACGCCCACAAGTGATCCGAGTATGTCTGGACTGTGACAAGGGGGTGGTGACATTCTGCGACCCCATTAAAAGCACTACTCTGTACACCTTCAAAGACACATTTACTGAAAAGCTGTTCCCATACTTTAGTACAGGCAGTCTTAAAAGCCCACTGCGCCTTTGTAAGAGACCCCTCACTAAGGTAACTGTGAACTGAGACGTGAGCTGGGGCACGAGGCAAATCTGCTCATTGGGCGCTGCATTGCGCATTCCCTCTTCTCCAGCCTCTCCAACCTAATGTGTGTGTGTGTGTGTGTGTGTGTGTGTGTGTGTGTGTGTGTGTGTGTGTGTGTGTGTGTGTGTGTGTGTGTGTGTGTGTGTGTGTGTGTGTATCGGAGGAGGTTGTTGAAAAAAGCACAAGATACATTTTCATCTCATATGAACTAATAAAGTATACATCATCTTATCAAATCATTACTTAATATAATAGAACATTAGAATGTATCATCACAATCATTGTCATGTGTATTCAACAGATTCCGTATGATGCAGTTGATTATGTTAGTGTCTTCAGTATGTGCATTTCAATTGAACTTCATGTTGTGCCGTCCATATCAATGTAATATTGTTTTCCCTATGTCCTTTCAACTTGTTAATTTTATCAATCTACACAGAGAATATACTGCACAGTGGTTTATACAGAAGATCTATACAGAGAGCTATTCTAACCTAAAGAGACTCTAAACTGAACACTTCCAAACTGGAAATTACATAATTAGATCTGAAACACCAGAGTCCAGATTGCTGTCTTTGTTTTTACACTGCTGCTACTCGCTGTTTATTATCTATGCATAATCACTTTACAAATTACGTTGACTAACCTGCACCCCTGCACATTGACATGGTACCGGTACTGTCACGACTTCCGCCGAAGTCGGTCCCTCTTCTTGTTCGAGCGGTGTTCAGCGGTCGACGTCACCAGTTTTCTAACCATCCCCGCTCCCCTTTTCGTGTGTCCTTTGGTTTTGTCTTTATTGTATACACCTATTGTTCATTATCTCCCAATCACGCTCCTGCATATATTCCTTCCTTCCCCTCGTGCGTGATTGTCAGTGTTACTTGTATTTTTTTCCAGTCTGTGTACTGAGGGCTGGTATTTTGTTTCTCGTTGTTCCGGGTTGTTTGTTCGCATGTTATTTTTGGTCGTGTTGGTATTTTCTTTACCAGCGTGTGTTTGTTCTGTTGACTGGTGACTTTATTAAATGACCTTTCACACGCATGTCAACCTCCTGCGCCTGACTCCTTTCCACTACGGAACCACAGCCTTGACAGGTACCCCCTGTATATAGCCTCGTTATTGTTAGGTAATTTTCCTGTGTTACTTTTATAAAATTATAATAAAATAAAAATGATTTCACTTTATTTAGTAAATACTTGATCTGCATTGTTGGTTAAGGGCTTGTAAGTAAGTATTTCATTGTAAGGTCTACACCTGTTCTATTTGTCGCATGTGACAAATTTGATTTGATTTGATTTTAAGAATTCCCTTCAACACATAAGGCATCACTGATGTTTCAAAGAGGCAACATAATGTGAAATCCAACCATTACAATAATTTAATGGATATACTGATGGATGGGGAAAGTGGTCAAGATAAGAATAAAAAATACATGTAAACAACACTGACTTCATTCATCGTACTGCCTGACACTTCGTCTTAGAGAGAGCGAAAGAGAGAGACACTGCAATAGCATTTAGTTGAGGAATTGTTTGGTAGTAGGATGACATGTACCTTGGTGTGTTGAAACACCAGTTCAAAGTAAATTTGATTATACAGTAGGACTATTTTCAGACTAGATTTAAAAGTATGCATCATATAAAAACAGCATATCTCATTGGGTCTCTCTCTCTCCAGTCCAGTCCATAAGCACCCTAATAACGAATGGTCCCTCTTCTCACTAGTTACCGTTACCGTCCACCATTACTGCGTAGCATAGCAGATTAATAGCCTATTGAATCGGTTAACACAAGGCTGCAATACATGAGACACCTTTATTTTATTTCACCTATATTTAACCAGGTAGGTCAGTTGAGAACAAGTTCTCATTTACAACTGCGACCTGGCCAAGATAAAGCAAAGCAGTTTGACACACAACACAGAGTTACACATTGGAGTAAACACAGTCAATAATACAGTAGAAAAAAAAAACTAATCTGTTTGCAAATGAGGTGAGATAAGGAACATAAGGCAATAAATAGGCCGTGGTGGAGAAGTAATTACAGTATAGCAATTTAACACTGGAATGGTAGATGTGCAGTAGATGAATGTGCAAAGTAAAAATACTGGGGTGCAAAGGAGCAAGATAAATAAATGACTACGGTAGGGGATGAGGTAGTTGTTTGGGCTATGTACAGGTGCAGTGATCTGTGAGCTGCTCTGACAGCTGGTGCTTAAAACTAGTGAGGGAGATAAGTGTCTCCAGTTTCAAAGATTTTTGTAGTTTGTTCCAGTCATTGGCAGCAGAGAACTGGAAGGAAAGGCAGCCAAAAGAGGAATTGGCTTTGGGGGTGACCAGTGAGATATACCTGCTGGAGCGAGTGCTACGGGTGGGTGCTGCTATGGTTACCAGCGAGCTGAGATAAGGCGGGGCTTTACCTAGCAGGGACTTGTAGATGACCTGGAGCCAGTGGGTCTGGCGGCAGTATGTAGCGAGGGCCAGCCGACTAGAGCATACAGGTCACAGTGGTGGGTGGTATAAGGGGCTTTGGTGACAAAGTGGATGGCACTGTGATAGACTGCATCCAGTTTGCTGAGTAGAGTATTGGAAGCTGTTTTGTAGATGACATCGCCGAAGTCGAGGATCGGTAGGATAGTCAGTTTTACTAGTGCAAGTTTGGCAAGTTTTACTATATTGTTAACATTTAATATGCTCTCAGAACCATCGGCATCAATACCTTCTGTCTCTCCAGATGACATGCTACAGGAAGGAGCTCCACAGCAGAGTGGCATTGAGACATCGAACCAAGAGGAGGTGGGCATTTTGGGACAGACACCCTGTTCTCTCACAGGACACTTGGGAGCAGTGCCAGTGTTGTAGTACCCGAGTCCAGGTTAGGGACTTGACTACAACGCTGGGCTGTGATCAGCACACTGTCATACTGTGCTGTCAGCTTAATGGAAAGAGGACATTTTGGGACAGACATGGGGAACCAACAACCTCTCCTCTCCCCAGGACCCTTGGGAAGTGCACCGCACACTCACACTCTGTACTGTGGAGAAACACCACTTCAATCGGAAGATACTTTTTTGATGCAGGTTAGGAGAACTTGTGCAGCAGGTTGTGAGAATGAATGTAGCAGGTTAGGAGACTGAGGTTTAAGGTTAGGGAAAGGGTTAAGGTTAGGGTTAGGACAAATGCTCTCCTAACCTGCTACGAAAATCACTTTGTATCGAAGTTGCGTCTAAAGAGTCTGTCCCCTGTACTATCAACTTAAGTTGCCTGGCTAACTGGAAGAACGGTGGACAGTATGGGAGAAATAATCACTAAGTTTGCGTCTGTTGCACTGCCTGCCTGCCACTCCATCTTAGAGAGAGAGAGCGACAGACACTAGAGACAATAACATTTAGTCGAGGCTGTTGGAATTGCTTGCTAATAAAATGACAGTAACGCTTGGTGTCTGACATATTTTAAGGAAATTGGATTTACTTTAGGACCATTTTTCATCTAGATTTAAAAGTATGTATCATATAATAGCAGCATATCTCATTGGATGACCATGTGTGTATACTTATACTCTATTAAGTAATACTACCATGTCTTCACCAGCAGTAAGTAACAGTCTACAATTATGTTTTGCAATGTGTTTCACAGTAACAACTGTTTCTCTTTGCAATGTCTGGATTCTTACTGACATCTAGTGGTAAAGTACTGTTCTCACAACACAGGTACTAATAGGTACGCCACTAGTTTGAATACATTTTTTGTTATTACTGTGTTGTCATTTTATGTCACTCTAGTCTGTACAATATATTTCCTAAGAGATCTTGGAAAGGTGACAGCTGCATACAGTTCATTCAGAAAGTAGAGAGAGAGACTGGAGACAATAACATTTAGTTGCGGCTGTTGGAATTGCTTGCTAATAAAATGACAGTAACACTTGGTGTCTGACATATTCTAAGCAAATTGGTTTTACTTTAGGACAATTCTTCATCTAGATTTAAAAGTATGTAACATATAATAGCAGCATATCTCATTGGATGACCATGTCTGTATACTTATACTCTATTAAGTAATACTCCCATGTCTTCACCAGCAGTTAGTAAGTCTACAGTGTAGTTTTGCAATGTGTTTCACAGTAACAACTTTTTCTCTTTGCAGCGTCTGGACACTTACTGACATCTAGTGGTAAAGTTGTGTTCTCACAACACATGTACACCAGGTACATCACTAGTTTAATTAGATGTTTAATTATTATTGTTGTTTTATGTCACTAGTCTGTACAATATATTTTCTAATAGATATTACAAAGGTGACAGCTGCATAGTCACTGTATATAGAGATACCAGTTGGTTTGACAAGACAAAACCTATAATCTGACTGTTAGATTGTCATAATGTGGGTTGGTAGCACAGGAGGTTGGTGGCACCTTAACTGGGGAGGACAGGCTTGTGGTAATGGCTGGAGCGGAATAGGTGGAATGATATCAAATACATCAAACACATGGTTTGATGTCATTACATCCGCTCCGTTCCAGCTATTATTAAGAGCCGTTCCTCCCCTCAGCAGCCTCCACTGGCTGGTAGTATTGTGCATACACCCCCTGAGCCTGAACCTGAGTTTGTCTGGAGCAGGCGGAGTGAAATGTGACTAAGTTTTGGTTTTGTTGCCTGGCAACTCTCCATAATGGGAATGACAAATACAGTGAGGGGAAAAAAGTATTTGATCCCCCCTGCTGATTTTGTACGTTTGCCCACTGACAAAGAAGTGATCAGTCTATAATTTGAATGGTTGGTTTATTTGAACAGTGAGAGACAGAATAACAACAAGAAAATCCAGAAAAACACGTGAAAAATGTTATGTTTATTTGCATTTTAATGAGGGGCTCCAGTCCTCTGTACTATCAACTTGGAGCCCCAATGAGGCTCCAAGTTGCCTGGCTAACTGGAAGAATGGTGGAAAGTATAGGAGAAATAATCACTAAGCTTGCGTCCGTCGCACTGCCTGCCTACCACTCTCCATCTTAGAGAGAGAGAGAGACGGAGACTGGAGACAATATTTAGTTGAGGGTGTTGGAATTGCTTGCTAATAAAATGACAGTAACGCTTGGTGTCTGAGATATTTTAAGCAAATTGGATTTACTTTAGGACAATTTTTCATCTAGATTTAAAAGTATGTAACATATAATAGCAGCATATCTCATTGGATGACCATGTCTGTATGCTTATACACTATACTACCATGTCTTCACCAGCAGTAAGTAACAGTCTACAATGTAGTTTTGCTCGTTGCAGTGTCTGGATACTTTCTGATATCTGGGCTCCGGCTGGGCCACTCAAGGACATTCAGAGACATTTCCCGAAGCCACTCCTGCGTTGTCTCTTGGCTGTGTGCTTAGGGTCGTTGTCCCTAAGCCCCAGAGGTCCGGACGTTTTGCAATGCTTTTCACAGTAATAACAGTTGCTGTTTGCAATGGCTAGACATCTAGTGGTAAAGTCCTTACTTGTTTGATTTAACATATTTTTGTTTTGTTATTGTTGTTTTATATCCCTCTGTGTGTTATATCACTCATTTCTGGTTGGTACACTACACACACCTGGGAAATGTGATAGTTCTGGTTTTGGTTTCATTTCCTGGAATATGAAAACTTAACTGTGGGTGGAGTTTTAGTCTGTGTCATGCCTTTATAACCAGTATAACCTGCCCCTTTAGCCACAACCCTGTAAACTTGCTTTATGTATTCTAGCCTTAACCAAGACAGAATAGCACACTGAGTGATACATTATAATGGAAGCCAGCTTGTCTCTCCTGGAGGAACACCTCTCTTGTCCAGTGTGTTGTGACATATTCAGCAACCCAGTGGTGCTCAAATGCAGCCACAGCTTCTGTGAGGAGTGTCTCCAGAAATACTGGAAGGACTTGGTGATTTTCCTGTGTCCTGTATGCAGGAAAGAGTGTTCTTCTGAGGAACCGAGCCAAAGTTTGGCCTTGAAGAGTCTCTGTGAATCGTTCCAGAGAGGAAGTGAAAAGGAGAAAGGATCTCAGGATATCTGCCAGCTGCATGGAGAGAAACTCAAACTCTTCTGTTTGGATGACAAACAGCCCATCTGTGTTGTCTGTCACATATCAAAGAAACATAAAGGCCATGACTGCTATCCCATTGAGGAGGCTCTGCCTGATTTGAAGGTGAGACAGATTTATTAACATGTTTGCCTTTATTTAACTGATAATTGTGTGATTTGATTTGTTAACTTGCCTTTGTTTAAAGAAAAATGTATCCCTCTGTGACTGAATAAAGACATGACTAGCTGAGTGCTGTACAATGAACGCCCAACTGACTCAGTTTTGTGTCATCTACATAAACGTTTAGCAAGGTTGACAAATTTCACTTCTTATGTCATTCTAGAGTGAAATCAAGGCTCCTTTGCAGAGTAAATTGGAAAAAATGACCACTGCCAAACTGGAAGCTGAAAACTGTGTGGAACACTTAATGGTAGTTCAGTAATACATATTTTCTAGTAAATATACAGTGCATTCGGAAAGTATTCAGACCCCTTGACTTTTTACAAATGTTACGTTACAGCCTTATTCTAAAATTGATTCAATAGTTTTTTCCCCTCATCAATCTACACACAATACCCCATAATGACAAAGCAAAAACAGGTTTTTAGAAATGTTGGCAAATGTATTACATTTTTTTTTACTGAAATATCACATTTACATAAGTATTCAGACACTTTACTCTGTACTTTTTTGAAGCACCTTTGGCAGCAAGTACAGCCTCAAGTCTTTTGGGGTATGATGCTACAATCTTGGTGCACCTGCATTTGGGGAGTTTCTGCCATTCTTCTCTGCAGATCCTCTCAAGCTCTGTCAGGTTGGATGGGGAGCGTCACTGCACAGCTATTTTCAGGTCTCCAGAGATGTTGGATCGGGTTCAAGTCCGGGCTCTGGCTGGTTCACTCAAGGACATTCAGAGACATTTCCCGGCTGTGTGCTTAGGGTCGTTGTCCTGTTGGAAGGTGAACCATCGGCCCAGTCTGAGGTCCCACTCTGGAGCAGGTTTTCATCAAGGATCTTTCTGTACTTTGCTTCATTCATCTTTCCCTCAATCCTGACTAGTGTCACAGTCCCTGCCGCTGAAAAACATCCCCACAGCATGATGCTGCCACCACTATGCTTCACCGTAGGGATGTTATTGGCCAGGTGATGAGCAGTGCCAGGTTACCTCCAGACGTGACGCTTGGCATTCAGGCCAAAGAGTTCAATCTTGGTTTACTCAGACCAGAGAATTCTGTTTCATGGTCTGAGAGTCTTTTAGGTCCCTTGTGGCTGTCATGTGCCTTTAACTGGCTTCCGTCTGGCCATTCTACCATAAACGCCTGATTGGTGGATTGCTGCAGAGATGGTTTTCTTTCTGGAAGGTTCTCCCATCTCCACAGAGGAGCTCTTTCAGAGTGACCATCGGGTTCTTGTTCACCTCCCTGACCAAGGCCCTTCTCCCCTGATTGCTCAGTTTGGCCGGGCTGCCAGCTTTAGGAAGATTATTGGCGGTTCCAAACTTCTTCCATTTAAGAATGATGGAGGCCACTGTGTTCTTGGGCACCTTCAATGCTGCAGAAATGTGTTGGTATCCTTCCCCAGATCTGTGCCTCGACACAATCCTGTATCGGCGCTCTACCGACAATTCCTTCAACCTCGTGGTTTGTTTTTTTTCTCTGACATGCACTGTCAACTGTGGGACCTTATATAGACAGGTGTGTGCCTTTCCAAATCATGTCCAATCAATTGAATTGACCACAGGTGGACTCCAATCAAGTTGGAGAAACATCTCAAGGATGGAAACAGGATGCACCTGAGCTTAATTACGAATCTCATAGCAAAGGGTTTGAATACTTATGTAAATAAGGTATTTCTGTTTTTTAATACATTTGCAAACATTTCTAAAAACAATTGTTTAATACATTTTAAAAGAAGGCTGTAACGTAACGTGGAAAAAGTAAAGGGGTCTGTATACTTTCCGAATGCACTGTATAAACACTTGAGCAATGTTTAAAGGAATAGTTTACACAATTTCCAAAATGACACATTGGTTTCCTTACCCTGTAAGCAGTTTATGGAAAAGGTATGACAGCAATCAATGCTTTGATTTTGTTTTCCTGGCACTGTTATAAAATAATTAGCATTTGTGGCACAAATTCAATTCAAATCATGGGACCGATATTAGCATTTTTCCTGTCCAAATCAATCCGAATATATCTCAAATTGATTTTGAAGCTCAACAAAGTCAGTTATAGATGTTTTGAAGATGATGCGCAAAAAAATATAATATCGGTCCCATGATTTGAATGGGATTTATTCTACAAATGATGAAATGTTAGCATGTGGAAACAGTGCCAGGGAAACTAAAACAAACCATTGCTGGATTGCTGTCAGACTTTGTTCATAGACTGCTTACAGGGTAAAGAAACCAATATGTACATTTGTAATTTGGATGAACTATCCTTTTAAGTTTCCTTCTTGTGTTATGGTAGGTCCAGGGCCAACTTGGAGAGGAGCAGATAAGGGGGGTGTTTAAGAAATTTTATCAGTTCCTAGAAGAAGAAGAGGCTGCCAGGATAGCTGCTCTGAAAAAGGAACAACAGCTGAAATATGAAGTGATGAGAGAAAGAGTGGAGAAGTTGACCGAGAATATCTCAATGCTTTCTGAGACTATTGGAGTTATCAAAAAGGACATGGAGACTGATGATATCACATTCCTGCAGGTATGTGGGCCAGTATTACCTAATTTATGTAAATTGTTGGTGAATACAATTGTTTCACAACTGTCAATGTACACACCTGTGAGCTATGAGGCATAGAAGCACATTTGCAATGACTGACAAGTTTATGGCCTTCTAACTCACTGCCACCTCATACTGTAACAGTGTCATTTGTCCTTTTTATTTTTGTAGAACTACAAGGCCATACTTATCAGGTAAGTCCCATTTTTTGTTTTATCACCATACTATTCCATTCCATTGAATGGAGACACTAATGTTTCATTATTACTCTAGAGCCAATTGTACACCTCCAGACACTGCTGCAAATGCTGAGATGGGGCCAGGAGCATTCATTGACATGGCCAAGCATGTTGGATGTCTGACGTTCAAAGTCTGGGACAGTCTGATTAAGAATGTTTACTACAGTAAGTCCAGGGTATTTCACAATTCAATTCACCAACTCTCCAACATTTGTGAACAGAATATATCTTTCAATAGTTCTGTGAAATGGTTTATCTGTATCTCCTTAGATCCTGTAACCATGGATCCAAACACAGTGTCCACAAAGCTCATCCTAACTGATGACCTCACCACTGTGACGTGCTGTGAGGAAAAGCAGAGTCTCCCAGACAATCCTGAGAGGTTTCATGTAGGAGTGTTGGGGTCTGAGGGCTTCAATAAAGGCAAACATTTCTGGGACGTGGAGGTAGGAGACAGCGATAACTGGTCTCTGGGAGTAGCCAAAGAGTCCATTGTGCGGAAGAAGCTAGTAAAACTGGATCCTCAGAGTGGATTGTGGAGCATCAGATATATTAATAGGAAATACAAAGCGGGTGTGAAATCAAGCACAGAGATCAAGGTAGATGAACGCCCACAAGTGATCCGAGTATGTCTGGACTGTGACAAGGGGGTGGTGACATTCTGCGACCCCATTAAAAGCACTACTCTGTACACCTTCAAAGACACATTTACTGAAAAGCTGTTCCCATACTTTAGTACAGGCAGTCTTAAAAGCCCACTGCGCCTTTGTAAGAGACCCCTCACTAAGGTAACTGTGAACTGAGACGTGAGCTGGGGCACGAGGCAAATCTGCTCATTGGGCGCTGCATTGCGCATTCCCTCTTCTCCAGCCTCTCCAACCTAGTGTGTGTGTGTGTGTGTGTGTGTGTGTGTGTGTGTGTGTGTGTGTGTGTGTGTGTGTGTGTGTGTGTGTGTGTGTGTGTGTGTGTGTGTGTGTGTGTGTGTATTGGAGGAGGTTGTTGAAAAAAGCAGAAGATACATTTTCATCTCATATGAACTAATAAAGTATACATCATCTTATCAAATCATTACTTAATATAATAGAGCATTAGAATGTATAATCACAATCATTGTCATGTGTATTCAACAGATTCCGTATGATGCAGTTGATTATGTTAGTGTGTTCAGTATGTGCATTTCAATTGAACTTCATGTTGTGCCGTCCATATCAATGTAATTTTGTTTTCCTAATGTCCTTTCAACTTGTTTAAGTGAATTGAACTCCCATGAACGTGGCTGATTGACAGATGATACATTTTTTGCATCTACTGCCATTTCAAGTTCTTACCACTAGAAGGGGATATCAATCTACACAGAGAATATACTACACAGTAGTTTATACAGAAGATCTATACAGAGAGCTATTCTAACCCAAAGAGACTAATCTGAACACTTCCAAACTGGAAATTACATCACTAGATCTGAAACACCAGAGTCCAGATTGCTGTCTTTGTTTTTACACTGCTGCTACTCGCTGTTTATTATCTATGCATAGTCACTTTACAAATGACCTTGACTAACCTGTACCCCTGCACATTGGTACCCCCTGTATATAGCCTCGTTATTGTTAGGTATGTTTCTTGTTACTTTTTCATTATTTTTATGTTATTATTTTTTCACTTTGATTAGTAAATACTTGAACTGCATTGTTGGTTAAGGGCTTGTAAGTAAGTATTTCATGGTAAGGTCTACCTACACCTGTTCTATTTGTCGCATGTGACAAATTTGATTTGATTTTAAGAATTCCCTTCAACACATAAGGCATCACTGATGTTTCAAAGAGGCAACATAATGTGAAATCCAACCATTACAATAATTTAATGGATATACTGATGGATGGGGAAAGTGGTCAAGATAAGAATAAAAAATACATGTAAACAACACTAAGACTTCATTCATCATACTGCCTGCCACTTCATCTTAAGAGAGCGAAAGAGAGCGAGACACTGCAATAGCATTTAGTTGAGGAATTGTTTGGTAGTAGGATGACATGAACCTTGGTGTGTTGAAAGACAGGCTCAAAGTTAATGGGATTTACAGTAGGACTATTTTCAGACTAGATTTATGAGTATTCAACATATAAAAACAGCATATCTCATTGGGTGACCATGTCTGTATACTTATACACTATTAAGTAATACTACGATATCTTCACCAGCAGTAAGTAACAGTCTACAATGTAGTTTTACAATTAGTTTCACAGTAATAACTGTTTATCTCTTCAATGTCTGGACACTTACTGACATCTAGTGGTAAAGTAGTGTTCTCCCAACATGGGTACTAGTAGGCACGTCACTAGTTTGATAAATAAAAAGGGCACTAGTCTGTACAGTGTATTTCCTAATAGGTATTGGAAAGGTGACAGCTGCATATTTACTATATACATGTATTATTTGATATAGGCAAAAGCTGCTATGACAAGATAAGACTTATTAATACATGGCTGTGTTATATCACTCGTTATTGTTGGTTGGTACACTACACACATCTGGGTTCCTTGCCAGGACACAGAGGGAAATGTGATAGTTCTGGTTTAGTTTCCTGGAATATGAAAACTTAACTGTGGGTGGAGTTTTAGTCTGTGTCATGCCTTTATAACCAGTATAACCTACCCCTTCAGCCACAACCCAGTCAACCTGCTTTATGTATTCTAGCCTTAACCAAGACAGAATAGCACACTAAGTGATTCATTATATTGGCAGCCAGCTTGTCTCTTCTGAAGGAACACCTCTCTTGTCCTGTGTGTTGTGACATAAATAAAGCGCTTACTGACAGTTGTGGCTGCTTTTCGTGATGTATTGTTGTCTCTATCTTCTTGCCCTTTGGGTTGTTGTCTGTTCCCAATAATGTTTGTATCATGTTTTGTGCTGCTTCCATGTTGTGTTGCTACCATGTTGTTGTCATGTTGTGTTGCTGCCTTGCTATGTTGTTGTCTTAGGTCTCTCTTTATGTACTGTTGTGTTGTCTCTCTTGTTGTGATGTGTGTTTTGTCATATATATATATATATATATATATATATATGTTTATCCCAGCCCCCGTCCCCGCAGGAGGCCTTTTCCCTTTTGGTAGGCCGTCATTGTAAATAAGAATTTGTTCTTAACTGACTTGTCTAGTTAAAAAAAGGTTAAATAAAAAATTAAGTTGGATGAGAGCCCACGAGTGATCAGAGTACGTCTGGACTGTGACAAGGGGGAGCTGACATTCTGCGATCCCACTAAGAGCACTACTCTGTGCACCTTCAATGATACATTCACTGAAAAAGTGTTCCCATACTTTTACAGTACCAATCAATTGGTCCCACTGCGCCTTGTGTCAGATAGCCCCAACTTTGGGCAGAATATAAACATTAGCGGAGACAGGTTGCCAAGTTTATAATATGTGGGGACAAATTTCTACCAACATGTCAATTAGTTGATGTGTCAACTGGAGGGACCCCATTGTGTGAACTTTAGTTGAATCCAGTTCCATGTAAATAGCTGTAAGACTTGCCTCAACACAAAGCATACTATGGGTATAAGTAGTGTCATTTAACTGATGCCAATAGAATGCATATATACCTTCTATATGGTAACAACTGTCTATCTCATAATGCTTGTACAAGTGTTTAAAACAGTTATTACAGTATGTAAAATATGTAAAGTACAGTCAATTATCTAAAGAAATATTTAAAGTTTCTATTGCATTTCATGTTGTGCTTTTTTATTTAACTGAATGTACCTTCCTAATTATTTAAGTGGGTTTAGCTCATTTAATTCATCTACACGTTATAAAATCATGTTTCAATTTGCTTCCATTGCAAATATGCACCACTAGATGGGGATCTCCAACTACCGGTATACAGTAGAGACCACTGTTGTTCAATGCCACGCTGTAAAATGGGGCTATAGTCAAAGAGTGGGCCTACAACAAAAAATTTAAATATCTATGGAGTAAATACATCCCACGGCTATGACATTAACATTCAAATAGTAGTTGATATATATGATGTATTTGTAGTGCTCATGGCTTGACAACTCACTAGTGAAACATTACTTTTAATATGAATAAATAATTTGTTTACAAAGTCAACATTGACAACAAACACAAACAATGGAGTAACAGTCTAGTGCCACCAAATAATGAAACCAATGTGAACACCAAGTGGAACTGGTGGTAAAGTGTTAAAGAATGCCTGGCTCCACCCGGATAAGGATGTGTCACACCATAACAGGAAGACGGAAGTCAAAACAGCTCTTGGCGTCGCAGATAAAACAAGGAGCTAGTTACGTGTGTTTGGTTGCTTTCTCCTGTAGACGTGCCTTGGATATCTGGCGAGTGTCAATGTAACTTGTTCTGTTAATAAAGCACTCCCAAACTAAACATCAACTGGTCTTAGGACCTAGGCAGTACGTATGGCCATTTTGAAGTTCAGACAGTATGTTGTTGAGCCCAAATATTTAGCTGGGTAAAGTAAATACTGTACTTTACAGAGGCCATTAGCTAACTAGAACACAACCAGGGCTGGCTGTGTGTTTGTCTAATGCATGCAGCTCTGTGCGTTCCTTTGCCCTACATTCCCCTCCAGAGGAAGAGTCACTTTCGTGTGAAGAAGGCATGGCTGCCCGATTCTCTCTCCCAGAGGAGGACCTCTGTTGCCCTGTGTGCTGTGACATCTTCAGGGACCCTGTGGTCCTCAAGTGCAGCCACAGTTTCTGTGTAGCCTGCCCTCTCTGTAGAAGGGAGTTTGTGGATGAGCCGGTGGCCAGCCTCACCCTGAAGAACCTGTGTGACTCCTACACCCCTGCATCCAGGAGAGAGGAGCGCTTGGGCCTACAGGAGAGCTGTGTGAACCGGGTGAGCTGTGCTCCCTAAACAGCCCTATAAATATAATTTGAGTTCTCTAGCTAGCCTTTTATGAGTTCAGAGATGAAGGTAAAGGGGAAAATGCTGAGAGTTTGAGCTAATCTGTTTTATGCCTTCTGCAACTGTTTGCCTTTGAAGAACTGATATGTTTTGTTTACTCTATTCTTAGTCCAATTGTCTTTTTAATGTTCTTTGTAGGAGGAGATGAGGTCTGTGCTTACTTGTTTGCAAGAGAAGACAGAGGCTTTTGACAAAATGAAGCAAAACTATGAAAATACAGTGACACACATTCCGGTAGTGTTGGTGGTTGGCCATATTATGGAATAAATCAATCTCTCATATGTTAACACACAATCCTAACAAAGGTCTCATTTCAGGTCCAGGCCTGGTTTGTGGCCAAGAGGATTCATGAGGAGTTTGAGATATTCCACCATTTCCTCCAAGCTGAAGAGGCTGCTAGGCTTGCAGCTCTGAAAGAGGAGGAGGAGAGTAAGAGTGAGGTGTTGAGGCAGAGTATGAGGGAGATGGACAGAACCCTGGCCTCCCTCTCTGACACAATCAGAGCCGTGGAGGAGATGGCTTTGGAGGATACTTTTTTTCTCCAGAAATGCAAGCAGACAGTGTGAAGGTGAGTACATTACAACCCCTGGTGGTTTCACTATCTACAGACCATAACATGATGAGTACTAACTCCTACTTGTTCTGGCTGTATAGTTCTCAGTGCAGCACACTGCAGGACCCAGATATGGTCTCTGGAGCACTCATTGATGTGGCTAAGTACCTGGGCTCACTTCAATACAAAGTGTGGGAGAAGATGCAAGGGATTGTTAAATACAGTGAGTACTGAGTACTCACTGCAGAGTGTGTTGAACATCACTCGGTGTCAAGACTAGTCTATTTCATTACATGATAGACTGAAACGTTAACTTTTTAAGCACATAAAGTGCTTCTTAATGTGTATTGACACAGCAATTAGTGGTGAGAACCACTACATCATGGTAACTGGCTATACTTTCTCCTCAGCGGCAGTGACTCTGGACCCCAACACGGCTGCCCCCTGGCTCCTGCTGTCTGAAGACCTCACCAGTGTGAGGGACAGCGACGACAAACAGAAGCTTTCAGACAACCCCGAGAGGTTTGACCCCGACACAGGCGTACTGGGCTCTGAGGGATTCAGCTCAGGAAAGCATGTCTGGGACGTGGAGGTTGGAGAGAACAGCGCCTGGGTCCTCGGCGTAGCCAAAGAGTCCATCCAGAGGAAAGACAAGGTCTCCTCCGTGCTGAAGAATGGATACCTGTCCGTGTACTTTTACCACAATATGTACTTTGCAGGGACCTCACCCCTGACGTGACTCAATCTGAAGAAGAGCCCTCATTCTGGGTTGGCTGTAAGCAGTGTCCTCTAAGGATTGAGCCATTAGAGGTCTCAGTGAAAGCTGTAGATCACACCTGAGAATGTGTTATGGAATTGTCTGTCTCTAAAGTGTCTTTCTTGATGTTGATTTTATGTAATCAGAAACATCTAATGGATAAATAATATTTAAATATCTGCCACTCGTTGCCTTTAAATAAACACTAACATTTGATTTAATGGACAAGTGTTGACATTTATTTTATTGTGTAGTATGGAATAAAAGTTTAGTTTTCTGTGTGGAATAAAACTAAATAAAAATGGAACATCAGACTTGCTGTGGTGATATTTTATTAGAAAATACTAAGATAAACTAGTACTTGTGTGCAGTCGTCATCAATTTCAAATAGTTGGGCTAAACCATTTCTGTAATAACACCTCCAAATGGTATCCCCTGAAATCTACAAACGATCCTGTAAGAATATTGTTTGAAGACGACTTCCAGATCTGTTTTAGGCTTAAATATAAATGCATTATTTAGTTACTCGCCAATCAATACATTTTTTCGAGTAAAACAACGTGTCCAGATTCATTAAGCCTGAAACACTGCAAGTTAACAGGTAAAAAGCAAGTTTATGTTCTGTTTATACATCATGCGATGCAAGTAATTTAGCTAGTAAGAAACACGACGAAAAGCATATGCAAAGTCTCAAGCATTCGTATTAATTAGTACCGTCTCATTAAATGTCTACAGGATATCTCTATAAGCGTTTTTAGGATTCCAGCTAATTGGATTTTGGTTATGTGATGTGTTGCTTTTGTCAAAATTATTAGGCTTTTGTTTTGTCAGAGACTCGGGATAGGATTGGGACATTTATTTAGTCCTTCAGGTACCATGCCATGCCAACATAAACTGACTATTTACCCTCAAAAGATATTGAAGATGACTGACCTTTCATCAATCAAAGGGAAGAAGAGGGGACCTACAACCGTGATCACAGAGGCCTGTCCAAAGTCTCCCAAGGTCAGCTTCCTCACTCCTTCTCTACTGCTCATGGAGGTCCCTTCTGACACCAACACCAGTCTGCCAGTGTGGGACGCCATGCACTCCCAACAGGTGGACGTCGTCTGGACTGTGACACCATACAGTATCAATGTCCGCTTCACACCTCTCCCCTCCAAGTCAGGGCAGACTACTAGTGCCAGCAATACTCCTATCTGCTCTACTGGCAAAAGCAGCACCACCAGGATCATCCAGACGTCGTCAGGCCCATCCTCAGTCCTAAGCCAGACCCAAATGATCATCCAACCTCTACCACAGCAAATGACCCCAACCAAAATCACCCCCAGTGTGCTCCTCACCTTTCCTCAAAGCACCCTCTTTCCTCCACCTGGAGCGGTCACCATCTCACCTCACAAGCCCAAAAACATGACACCGGGCCCAGTCAAAACCACCTCTCTCATCCTGCCCCTGCCTATCATCACCCAGCCACAGCCTGTCCATCAGCCTACCACCCCAGCCCAAACCCACGCCGCTAGCACTAATCAGCCCCCTGGTCCATCCAAGACAGCAGTCAGTCTGCCCTTCCACACAAACACCTCCGGCGACATCCAGATCTGCGACCACTTTCTCACTTACTTCTGCAGGACGGGGAGCAAGTGCAAGCAGCACCACACGCCATACCCCTTCCACTGGCAGCTGTGGTGCGTCAACAGTCACCAGTGGGTAGACTTCACCCCGCGTGCCCAGGTTAATCTAGAGAGGGCCTACTGCAATGCCAACCGGGAGGAGATCGGAGTCAAGGAAGGGTGAGTAGTACAGGTAGTAGATATTAGTGATAAACCACTGTCCATCAGTCCTCAAAATCTGGGATTTCTATGCTTGTTGTCCCTCATAGCTCCATAAGTACTGCTGAATTTTAATTACACAATAGTTTATCAATGTATAAATTATTGCGCATTTACAGAGTATATGAAGAAGAAAAATACAGGAACTGAGACTCACCCACACACACACGGGAAGTTCCAGAGATGACATCAAGGATTTGATACCTGTCTTTTTAACGTAGCGCTACTTGCTACCACACCATAACACTTAATGGGTTTTTTTCTATGTTTGTGTCAGTAGTGATTTGAGCTGGGAATTGTCAAGTACCTCACGATACGATACTTAGGTTCCAATATGATATGTACTGCGTTTCGACACTGTGATTCCAAACATATTGCTCAGGATGTCTGCTGTAGAGGGACAAGAGAAAGCCATGAGAGAACAAGTTCTGACCAGTCTTGAAAATAAAAGTGCTAAAAATAAAAATGGTGTCCCTATTTAAAAAGACGATGGAGAACTGTGAAGGAAAAATATTGAAATGTTGGTGCAGATACAGTGCCTTCGGGAAGTATTCATTGACTTATTCCACATGTTGTTGTGTTACAGCCTGAATTCAAAATGGATTCAATTGATATTTTTTCTCAGCCATCTACACACAATACTCCATAATGACAAAAAGTGAAAACATGTTTTGAGACATTTTTGCACATGAAAAACAGAGATATCTCATTTACATAAGAGTCAATACATGTTAGAGTAATCTTTGGCAGCAAATTACAGCTGTGAGTCTTTCTGGATAAGTCTTTTAAGAGCTTTGCACACCTGGATTGTACAATATTTATTTTAAAAAATTCTTCAAGCTCTGTCAAGTTGGTTGTTGATCATTGCTAGACAGCCATTTTCAAGTCTTGCCATAGATTTTCAAGACGATTTAAGTCAAAACTGTAACTATGTCACTCAGGAACATTCAATGTCGTCTTGGTCAGCAACTCCAGTTTATATTTGGCCTTGTATTTTAGGTTATCGTTCTGCTGAATGTTGAATTTGTCTCCCATTGTCTGTTGGAAAGTAGACTGAACCAGGTTTTCCTCTAGGATTTTGCCTGTGCTTAGTTCTATTCCATTTATTTTTATCCCCAAAAACTTCCTAGACATTGCTGATGACAAGCATACCCATAACATGATGCAACCACCACCATGCTTGAAAATATGAAGAGTAATGTGTTGTGTTGGATTTGCCTGAAACATAACCCTTTGTATTCAGGACATAAAGTTAATTTCTTCGCCACATTTTATGCAGTTTTACTTTAGTGCCTTATTGCAAACAGGATGCATGTTTTGGAATATTTTTTATTCTGTACAGGTTTCCTTCTTTTCAGTCTGTCATTTAGGTTAGTATTGTGGAGTAACTACAATGTTGTTGATCCATCCTCAGTTTTCGATCACAGCCATTATACTCTGTTTTAAAGTCACCTTTGGCCTCATGGTTTCTTTCCTCTCCAGCAACTGAGTTAGGAAGGACATCTGTATCTTTGTAGTGACTGGGTGTATTGATACACCAAGTTTAATTAATAACTTCACCATGCTCAAAGGGATATTCAATGTCTGCTTTTTTTATTTGAACGCATCTACCAATTGGTGCTCTTCTTTGTGAAGCATTGGAAAACCTCCCTGGTCTTTGTGGTTGAATCTGTGTTGGAAATTCACTGCTCGACAGAGGGACCTTACAGATAATTGGATGTGTAGGGTACAGAGATGAGGTAGTCATTCAAAAATAATGTAAAACACTATTATTGCACAGTGATTCCATGCAACTTATGATGTGACTTGTTAAGCAAATGTTTACTACTGAACTTATTTAGGGTTGCCATAACAAAGGGTTTGAATACTTATTGACTCAAGACATTTCAGCTTTTCATTTTTGTTTAATTTATAAAACAAAGTTCCACTTTGACATTATGGGGTATTGTGTGTAGACCAGTGATACAAAATATCAATTTAATACATTTTGAATTCAGGCTGTAACGCAACAAAATGTGGAAGAAGTCAAGGGGTGTGAATACTTTCTGAAGGCACTGTATATCGTCCAAAAGTTGTATCCCAATTTGTAACTGTATCTAATCCCCCCCCCCCCCATCACTAGTACGGATGTGTTCACCCTGCACTTTGACACCATGACGTTGAGGGACGGGGAGAAATACGACCGGGTCAGAAGACTCCAGAACACCACAGACCCAACCAAGAACCCTCACCTCTACACCAGGTGGTGCTTCTTCTGGTGGAATAATCTCAGCTGGACAAAGTACAAAGACGTGAGTGCTTCAAACCTCTCTCTCATACCCTCAGATTTTCAATGAACTTTCGCTATGGCGGACTGCGTTTTGTTCATTACAAATGGTTACCTCTGTTTCATGTTCTGCTATGTAGGCTTTGACTTACCGGGTTGTCTTGTTAAGGATGTGTCCAAGATCCTTCTGGACAAGATGGATGCTGGGGAGCTGGAGTGTCGTTTCCACATCTTAGCGGCGGAATACAAAGTGGACTTCATCAGTATGATCCAGACCAACGTCACCACAGGGTTTCAGCGGGCCCTCCGACTCAGACCCTACTACCGCTCCCTTAAGTCTCTGAGAGCACATTTGAAGTACGTATCCATGTTTTGTTTTAACCTTGAGCTGGTTGATTGGTTCAGTTACCTTACTTTATAGGCTCTTTTGAACTGTGTTCAATTATCTTAAATCAAATTTACATGCACTTGTTTATGTTATACACTACATGGCCAAAAGTACATGGACACGTGCTCGTCGAATCTTTCATTCCAAAATCATAGGTATTAAAATGGAGTTGGTCCCCCCTTTGCTTCTATAACAGCCTCCACTCTTCTGGGAAGGCTTTCCAATAGATGTTGGAACATTGCTGCGGGGACTTGCTTCCATTCAGCCACAACAGCTTTACTGAGGTCAGGCTCTAATGTTGGGCGATTAGGCCTGACTCACAGGCAGCATTCCAATTCATCCCAAAGGTGTTCAGTTGGGTTGAGGTCAAGGCTCTGTGCAGGCCAGTCAAGTTCTTCCACACCGATCTCGACAAACCCTTTCTGTATGGACCTCGCTTTGTGCACGGAGGCATTGTTATGCTGAAACAGGAAAGGGCCTTCCCCAAACTGTTGCCACAAAGTTGGAAGCACAGAATCGTCCAGAATGTCATTGTATGCTGTAGCGTTAAGATTTCCCTTCACTGTAACTAAGGGGCCTAGCCCAAACCTTAAAAAACAGCTCCAGACCATTATTCCTCCTCCACCAAGCTAGTTGGCACTATGCATTCTCTCTTGGCATTCAACAAACCCAGATTTGTCCATCAGACTGTCAGATGGTGAAGCGTGATTCATCACTCCAGAAAACGTGTTTTTCCACTGCTCCAGAGTCCAATGCCGGCGAGCTTTACACCACTCCAGTCAACGCTTGGCATTGCGCATGGTGGTCTTGTGTGCGGCTGCTCGGCCATGGAAAGCCATTTTGTGAAGCTCCAGACAAACAGTTATTGTGCCGACGTTGCTTCCAGAGGCAGTTTGGAACTTGGTAGTAAGTGTTGCAACCGAGGACACCATTTTTACGCGCTTCAGCACCCGGTGGTCCCGTTCTGTGATCTTGTGTGTCCTACCACTTCGCTGAGCCGTTGTTGCTCCTAGAATTTTCCACTTCACAATAACAGCAGTTACAGTTCACCGGGGCAGCTCTAGCAGGGCAGAAATTTGACAAACTGACTCTTATGACAGTGCAACGTTGAAAGTCACTGAGTTCTTCAGTACGGGCCATTCTACTGCTTATGTTTGTCAATGGGGTTTGCTACATTTTATACACCTGTCAGCTGAAGTAGCAGAGTCCACTAATTTGAAGGGGTGTCCACATACTTTTGGTCATGTAGTGTAACTCATAATTGGGGCCAGGAGAAATGTGTTCATTATGTTGAAATGTGTTTGAAAGAGGCTGTAGTATCATCAGCAACATTATTGATTGAACTGCAGGATAATGTCAGGTCAGGTGGAAGAGAATTTCTCAGGGTCCTACACCAGTCTGCCAGTGTGGGACGCCATGCACTCCCAACAGGTGGACGTCGTCTGGACTGTGACACCATACAGTATCAATGTCCCCTTCACTCGTCGTAATTCTGGAATCACACCATATTAGTTGTAGTTCATCAATAATATCAACTACATTCACTAAAACAATCATCTACTTGTCTTGTATAGGACAGGTATCCTGCTGAATGGTCTGGGCGGCACATCCACCGAGCCTTCCCCGGCCAACTTCAGTGTAGACCCCCTGGAGGAGTTCAGCACCTGGTACCCCCCAGTGTGGACCCCTAGCTCCTCCCCAGACCAGGACTACAGCATGGTGGATGTGCCGGCCAGCACCCAGGCCTTCCAGAAGGTACACAGCCTGTTCCACAAGACCCTGTCAGAGACCCGGGTGGAGATAGTCAGCCTCCACCAGATCCAGAATGTTCTCCACTGGGACAAGTTCCAAAGGTGTGGATGGGGACTCCCTCTGGCCCTCTTTGATATGTTTTCTATCGTTGTGAGAATAGCCATTCATTTTCCTCATGCACTGTGTATGTGACCGTCATGTGGGAATGGGATAAAGGACAGGGAAAAGGTAGATAACATGTTGCGACATTACATCACACAACAGATCAATATAAATGTATTGATAAGGGTTATCCAAAGGAGATGGAGGCTTTTTATTCCCCTGCTCCATTTGACCATGAATAAATGTAATACTGATAAAAACCTATTGAATTGAATTGAAGATGAATTCATACATTAGGTGGCATTGTTTGTGTTGTAGGTACAAGGAGCACATGCGGAAGCGCGGTGACACCAAGGAAGACGGGGCTCTGGAGAGGCACCTGTTCCACGGGACCGTCGGGGACTTCATCGAGGACATCTGCCACAACAACTTTGACCCGCGCGTCTCGGGAGTCAACGGGTTCGTGTACGGCTACGGCTCCTACTTCGCCCGCGACGCCTCCTACTCCAACACATTCGCTGCGGTGTCCACTGACGCTGGGGTGCGTCACATGTTCCTGGCCAAGGTGCTGGTGGGAAAGGTGAGCGTGGGCAAGTGCAAATACCGCCGGCCGCCACCCGTCAGATCCACGAAGGAGGACTACAACCTGTACGACACCTGTGTGGACCAGCTGGTCAACCCCACCATCTTTGTAGTTTTTGACCGGTGCCAGTGCTACCCCTACTACCTGATCAAATACAAAGAACTGCTAGTGGTGGACGTCAATGAGTAGGTTTGCCCTGGGAGAGCTAGTGTTGCTGCCTGTGATGGTAACTGTTGTTGTTCACTGGATGTTCATTCCACACCAGACCGTACTGCAGCACCTTGCATTAGGTGAAAGACCGCATTAAGAATAGATCAGTCAAAACTGCATCAAACAAAAATTGTATGTATCCAGTCCAAAGAATAATGTTCAAAGCCTTCCAAAGACGTGGAATGTTTCTAGAATAGATTTGTGTTTTATGAAGTTTTACAATTACAGTTTCTACAGTACGTTTCTACAACGTCCCATTTTAAAATGGAATTCTAAATGTAACACTAAAACAAGTTTGATATATTTTCTAAATGTTTTAATAATCGAAGCAATTGTAACACTTGATAATGTAGAAAGAAGAAATAAGTTCTAGATGTTGCTTTCAAAAAGGTTCTTAATCAACTGTAAAGTCGTTATGTTATTGAAAATAAATGGGTTTACTGAATACATGAGGGGCAGTCGGTTCCGTTTATGATTAGGGAGGAATCTTTATTTTTTTTTTAATGAGCATGACCTTATTTCTATTACAGCATTTTGGATGACTGTCAGTCATATTCCATTCACCCAGTTTAATGTAACATCGATGGGTTTAGGCTACTACATGATACTAACGTTTTCCCTGTACCCATCATGAGGTTGCTACAACCTGGCCTACAAATGAATGAATGCATATTTTTATACTGAATGTTATCAGATCTTCAACCAAAACCTAATATTAGATAAAAGGAAATTGCTAAAAGGCAACAAATGTGAAGTTTTGGAACGGCCTAGTCAAAGTCCAGACCTAATCCCAACTGAGATGTGGCAGGACATGAAACGAGCAGTTCATGCTTGAAAACCCACAAATGTCACGGAGTTAAAGCAGTTCTGCATGGAAGAGTGGGCCAAAATTCCTCCACAGTGATGTGAGAGACTGATCAACAACTACAGGAAGCGTTTGGTTGGAGTCATTGCAGCGAACTGGCACAACCAGTAATTGAGCTTAAGGGTGTTGCATATCTAATTTATTTCATAAACAAAGTTAAGTATGTATGTGTTATTTGTTCACTCAGGTTCCCTTTATCTAATATTAGGTTTTGGTTGAAGATCTGATAACATTTAGTATCAAAAATATGCAAAAGTAGAGAAAATTAGAAAGGGGTCAAATCATTTTTCACAGCACTGTAGGTACAAATAAAAAATTTTTTTACTGAATACATTCATTACTTAAACTTACAAGGGGAGTCTTGTTCACTTTACAATATCTTAATTTATTCTATTTAGTCATATTTCTGAAATTCAATCCCCCCAAAATTGTCAGAAAGTTAAGTCATGAATGGAATGCAATTCCCCATAAGTATCTTGTAGTAAAATTTTATATTTCTCTTTTATATATTTTGAACAAACAAACCCTTTCCCTCTTTCAAACAGTACATCTTGTGAATTAACTTTGTTTCCTGACACTGTCACACATAATCAGTGTTTGTCTTGTTTGGACAGGAATCAAATGCATTCTGCAGGTTACCCAGCAATGTTCCTAATCCTCCAAGAACAAGAATCACAGTACTGGACAGAAGCATCTCTATAGCACATCCATCCAGCTGAGACTTTAATTAAGGGTGACTTTTTCATGGTGCAAAATAGTTCAAACCTGTGCAAAAAAAATACTGTAAAAGTAATAATCTGGCATTGTAAAAAAAGGCCACTATTTATGCATTTTTCAGTGTACTAAAAACTCAACTTAAATAACTTATAGTCACCTTTTTATTTATTTTTGAACTATTTTGCACCTTAAATGTCGCCCCAAAAGTAATTTCCTACTGGGCACAGACGTCAGTTCAATGTCTAGTTTTGATTTACATTTGGTTGAGTTGTCAACTAACGTGAATTCAACGTGAAATCAACCAAACATTTGACCCAGTCATTGGATTTAAAAGTTGAGTTAAAAAAACGATGCAATTCCTTTTTGCAAATCCAATCAGTGTTCCACATTGATTCAAAGTCATCACCTCAAATTTTGGGGATGAAATGACGTGGAAACATTTTTGCCCAGTGGGTTCTCAATGCCTTCATGGTACGGTACAAGTGTAGTCTGCTGAACAGAGTAACACTTCCAGTTACAGTACATATAAAATGTAGTGTTATTATTCAATCTGGTGTCATTTTAAATGCCTAGATAAGTTTGGCATATAATGTAGACTGAGTACAGGGCGAACCGTGGTCACTTAGAATCCAAACGGAATATTCCTCTATTGTTTGGATTCCAGGCTAACTCTTTCGTATTCCACACATTGAAATGACATTTAGGCTGACATTTCATGATATCTGAAAATGAGCAGTATGTACAAACATTAAGACATATTTTATATAAAACTATAATAAAATCCTTTAATCGTGTTTGCTGGGCAACTCTATTGACTTTCCCGTGAGGTTTTAACTTGACATGGGGCTAAGATATCACAAAATGACATGTACAAAGGAATTGCAGTAAGAAATGTTCTGTTCCAAACTCCTCAGAATGCTACTGAGATACATTAGTAAAAGTGTCTTTTTAAAACAAGAAAACAGATGAGGACATATTGGATGGATTTGCAGGCAAATAAATGTGATTACAAGAAATGAATCTTCAAAAGGAAGAAAATAAAGGGTTGAAATAGTTTAACGTTATAATTATTGAACATCTTGATGCTGCAAAAAAAGAATCGCACAACAGTGATTGTGGAAGGCAACAGAATGTAAAATGACACTTGGAATCAACATTAAAAACATCTGCTAAAAACTAACTCATAAGTTCATCAGACATGTGTTGAGGCCTATAAAACATTCAAATCTGATATAAATCAAAGACACCATCTCCTGTGACCTGGTCTAGTCTGTGTTAGAAGTCCTGTCCCTAACAAGGAGTGCCCACCACAGTTCGGTCTATGATGCTTGGTGTCCTTTTTCCCTTTCAATCAATTTCAATACACATAAAATCACCAATATACAACAGCTAAAGCAACAAACTCATTGAAACAGAACTACAGATAAATACAAATAAAAACAAAGGCGCCTTGATGATTTGTGATAAGTTTCCCTTTGCGGACGGTAATTTCATTTTTCTGCCGATAAGGCAAAATCCTATATCCTCCGCCCAAATCTACTTGCTTTTGTCCTCTCTCTCACACACCCACTCTCTTCAATCGCTCTCCAAGTCAGCATGATTCAGATTGGATGTACCACGTAGGGGTGAGAGGTCATAGTTCATGATTATTTCCATAGTGGCAGACTGCTGGTGAGCTGACTGCTGACTACAAGGAAGGCGCTGAATCCTGTGAGGGGGAGGGGCGGTGTTGTGGAGTTGGCGTTGTCCTGGAGGGGGAGGGAGTGGGTTGAAAAGGCCGTGGAGGGAATGGCGAGTTAGGAGTCGTGATGGGGACGGTCACTCGCAGGCCAGTTTGCTGTCGAAACTGGACAGGCCAATGGCGAAGGCTTGCAGGGCACACATGGGGTAGTTGTAGTCTAAGGTGAATACGTCCTCGGCCACTCTGCCAAACTGCATTACGATGTAGTCCGCTGAGGGAAAAGAGAAGAGATGACTCAATAATGTGAAATCATTATTCCATTCTACCCAAGGAGAGGGAGTGAGAAATAGAGAGAGTGAAAAAGAGCGAGAGAGAAAGAGTCGAGAGAAGCACTGACGGATCGACTCACGATCGTTGTCGTGGACGATCTGAAAGTTCTTGACGGAGGCCTGTGTGACGCGGCCGTGGAAATTGAGCACGTAGGACTGGGTGTCGTCGTTCCACACGGGGGCCTTGTTGTGCAGCTCGATCAGGTTCTCCACTGAGTGGTTCTGCCACTTACTTAGAAGGCTGTCCTGCTCCTGGAAACACAGACAACAGTGTTGTATTCATTAGGCAATAAACATAAGAAATAGGACCGAAACAGGGAGTGACAACCTTGACTTATCCAATAAGAACGCTCAATCTAGTTTTCCGTTGCGTGCCCTAATGAATACGACCCAGACATCCAAACCATCTGATCTGACGTCACTCCCCAGTGACCACATCTCACAGCCCTTAGTGGGTTAGCCTCAGTTTCCATTACATGATGTTGACTTCAATACTCACTCCATTATTCAGATTGTGCTAAATTATTTTCTATTTCAAGATGTAAGAATGCCAGAGTCTTAAATCAATCATGCCCTCTGACACTCCCCTCTCCCTTACTGTGCATAACAAGTACAGTGACTACAAATGTTAGGAGAAGTGATTAGAGTTGTACAGTCCCATGGGGCTGATACATACACTGTTTGGACGGACGGGGACCCTCTCAAAGTTCATGTTCATGCCTGGGATGATAACGGTCATCTTGCGGGGACCTTTGAACCCCAGAACGTTGGTCTCCTGCAGAGAGAACACAGGAGATCAGAATGTCACACAACCTTACCAGGTCCAATTATATTAGTGTGTGTGTGTGTGTACACTCACATAGCAGATGGCTGCGAGTTCCTGTCGTGTGTTGCTCTCCTCCAGCAGAGCTCCAGGGTTCTTACAGGGGTTGGTGCCTTGGTCATACACTGTGAACTTGGTCCCCATCAGGTTAGACCTGCAGGATGACCAGACCAATCACATTAGAGTCTACAATGTCCCTCCAGCACTCACAATCCCACTTCACACCCAAAAGGGTTATCAGATGCAGCCGAGGGCTCAAAACAATATGGAAATTGTTCATCAGCAAGGATTTAGAATTATATTTAGCAGAGTTGTGAGACGAGTGAGATATGGTCCTACCTCAGTTTCCCCATGAAGCTCTCTCCCTCGCGTGACAGGTCCGTGGCATCCACTGAGATCAGGTAGTTGGACGTCTTGCTCTTTTTCCTCTTCCTCCCAGCCAGAAGAAACAGCTGGGTGAAACAAAGAGAGTAAATTCAGGGTGAGAGGGAAACTCACAAACCATCATTTTAATCACTGCACTCAAAACAGGTGTTACTTTTACTTTATATTTCAAATGTAGCTATTGAGGAAAAGAAAATTAAAACAGGCCCGTGAAATAAGATGGTAAAAGAAACCTATCTTGACTGTAAATCTATCTAGGTCTTGTCTCCATGTTAATCCACCATGACAGGATGTGAGGTCAAATGTACCTTCCTGCCGTCCTCTCTCTCCATGTGCATAAAGTAGGTGGGGTACAGGCCGCGGTCCATTCCCTTCTTGTCCCGGGATATGCGGCACTTGACGGTGACGCCGCGGGGGGCGGGGCGCACCACAAACTCCTCCAGGTTGTCCACTTCGATCAGGGCGCTCTCCGCCGTGGGCGACCCCGGTGTCACGTACTCCTGTGAGGGGAGAAAAAAAAAACACACACCGCTACATCACAAAACATATCGGCCAATCACTGTTATAAAGGAGATACGGTCCAGGAGTAGGGGGGGACAACATTCATCTGCCATCTTGTTGTTTCAGTGTCTTCATGCATTTCTATGTGTCTTCAAGTGACAAGTTGATTTGCCATGTGTAATGAATACATTCGAAATCTTACTCACAAGCCATAGCCACATAGCTATGCATGTGCTCCTAATGATATGACAGGACAGAGACAACTATATGGTTGGACTCACTGTGTTGGACTTTGTGCTGGAGGCAGACGCAGGCCGGGTTGACTCTGGGTTGGGGGACAGCGAGCGTGTCCGGTCTTCATCACCGTGTTCCTCATCCTCACTGGCTTCTTCGTAGTTCATACTGCCTGACAGACCTGGTCATGGGAGAAAGAGTGCACTATGGGAGATGTGGCCTACAGCTTACATTCCATTGGTTGGGATCAGGAGGACCCAGGGTTCTATGCAGACAGGAGAGATCATCTCAGATGCCCCGCCAAGCTGAAAACTCCTCCAGATCTCCTCAGTAATCCCATAGGTTCTTATTGCCATGACTCAAGAAGGAGAGATTGTTTTCTCCTGGGACCCAAAGTGAGTAGCCTGCATGTAATGGAGATGGGCAATGTATTTCTTCAAATGTATGCTAATTTAGTTTTTGATCACATAGCCTTTGATTTGTTCCAACTAAGTCATCATACTACCCCAGTTGAAAATATGAACTGATGCAATATTTCTGCAATCGGAAAAGGCCACATATTACAATATGCAGCTAAAACTGTTCTTTAAAATATTTTGTAGTCCCCAAAAACTTTGAGGAGACAACCTAACCTCAAAACAGCTGGCAGAGGATAGAAAGGAAAGCGGAAGCGAAATAGTGCTGAGTAACTGTTGAGACCCATTGAGGAAGAACTTTTCTGTATAGAACAGAAAAGACTACCCAGTAACCAGGTTACGATAGAAGAGACCTGTTATGAACCTCTATCCATCCCAGCAGCCTTCATTATCCCCAGACACCACTGTTAGTCCACTTCAGAGCCCTATACATTTCCACATTGGAAAGAATACTGTGAAATTCAAGACAATTCTCCATCTTCAGTGTGTTTTATCCATCACTGAGAGCTGGTTTCCTGGACCCAGATTAAGCCTAGTCTTGTACTAAATGCACGTTAAGCATGCTTTTCAGTCCAGGAGTAATCTGTGTCCACGAAACCGGCCCTGATAGTCCAATGTAAAGGGGTTAGCTAGGCACGAGGGAAAGCAGAAATCCTATTGAGAGATGCCAGCCAGACAGACAGACACAGCACGCTGTGGTCAGACAGGCCTCTGTGGGAGCTGCTCTGGACAGGTGTCAGTAATGCTGCTAATTGGATTTACCAGCCGTGACTCTGGCTGGTGCTGTGGAATAATTTTTAGGTGGCGAAAGCAGAATTCAAAGTGAGCAGGGGAAAAATGTCCTCTCTCAATGTGTTCCATTGTTGATGATACAAGAAATATGAACTGTTTTTCGTCGGTGTGTCTTGAAGCCAGAGTATGATATCTAGAACTTTACATCCAATGACTAGGTTATTATCAGTAACTATATAATTCACTGTTGTTGTATCCTCCCTCTGATTCACCTCTGCTCCATAGAGTTAGTGCTGCAGAGAGAGAGGAAAGGAAGGAGGGAGAGAGACAGAAACCCAGCAACCTTCACTCCAGCCCTGTCACCATGGGAACGGCAGGCTGCTCTCTACTACCTGACTGGAGTAGTTTCTCCCTGGCAGACAGTGGGCGCTCTGGCCCCTCCTCCAGCCCCTCCTCTGGGCCCTCCTCCACTGCACCAACCAACTGGACCACCCTGTCGTTGGCGGGGTCAGCCAGAGAGGGGGAGGGTCTGAGAGAGATGTCCCACGCCTCTGCTGCGGACAAGACACATATGTATTGGCCAACGTGGCTAGAAACAATATGTACTCAGTGGTGTTCACTCCATCTAGCCCCAGAGACGTGTCTAAATGTCAGGGTACTGCCAAACATGAAATACAGACCGCAAATGTCAGCTACCTTCTAATAGTGACTCAAAGGCATCAATTAAAACAACAACGTTTTGTAGACTCACTGCTTTTACTAAATCAGCCAAATGGAAATGTCAAAGCGTGCTGATAATACAACTTTTATAAAAAGAAAGGGCTTGATGCTCAAACCAAAAACTTGCGACATGATCATTTCAACCACTTTCTGTCTCACAGCACATGAAGAACTGTACCCTGGGAACTCGCTGACCAGTTTTGATTGAATAGCGTCCCCAAGTCAAATCCAAATGGAGGCAGTAGGCTATTACTAATCCTTTGCCGTTTCCATTTCAATTCGTTTCCACTGGGAAATAAAAATGCATGGGCAGACAGATACTATCTAAAGGCACATGAGGACAGGCTGGATCTCAGTAGCACTAAGCAGACCAGACATTCACTCATGATGAAGGTTTGCATTATTGAGAGGGGTGTGTCACCTGCCCTCTTGTTGCTGTCCAGGAGAAGATCCCTAAAAACGGAGGCTAATGCAGTAATATACTGCCCTTAATCTGGGTCTCAGGTTTAACTAGGTAATACATCTCCCTCCCGGATATAGACCTGGCTATCTTAATTTAGCTTGTCATTTAGCACAGCAACAGTACAGAATGATATTGAATTAGTCTCAGGAAATGAAAGCGACTAACACTCTTCGTGGACCTGCCAGAAGGAGGGGAGGTGAGGTGGCATAAATAGGTACTGTGGTAGGTGGATGCTACTCTTGCCCCTTACGCTCTCCGCCGGCTCTCTAACTGCAGACTGCAGCACCACAGCCCTGGGAGGAGGTAGTATCCCAGAGCAGGGGAAAGGCTTTAGCACTGAGCAATGGCTTTTAATGAAGGCAACTGAAAGGACAGCAGCAACAATAAACCGCAACCTTCAAAGTTCTTGAGACTGTCCCTGAACAACGATGTTGACCAGACATGCTCCCATTTCTCATCTGTCCTCCTTTGCTTTCTTTACTCATCTCACACTGTCCTGCATTTCTCTCTCTCAGCTCAGCCTGTCCTCTCACTAGACTACAAAGTGCCTCTACCAGCCCAGAGGTGTGAAAGAGACACTTATACTGAGTGGCCTGTCGGTGTAGCCGTGAGGCCCGCCAGAGCAGCAGACGGGATGTGATCTCTGAAGCTGCTTGGTATTCGTGTGCTGAGGCGACCCAGAGGATTTATCAGGGTAGATGATTATGAGGATATAAATGACTGACTCGCGTGTGCACACTCTCCTAGGTCTTCTGTCTATAGCACTACTGCGTATGAGACATTGTCTGTGCTGTGTAGGCCAGAGGGCTAGGACTATTTCCTGGTCACATGGTCTGACCATAACTAGGCCCCGGAGTGTTTCCTGGTCACATGGTCTGACCCTTACTAGGTCCCGGAGTATTTCTTGGTCAAGTAAGGTGTTCAGGAAACCCCCCCAGCCTTATCCACTGACAGAACTCTTTATAACACTCCACTTTAACACTCCTACCTTCTTTTATTTATTTCACCTTTATTTAACCAGGTAGGCCAGTTGAGAACAACTTCTCATTTACAACTGCGACCTAAAGATAAATCAAAGCAGTGTGACACAAACAACAACACAGAGTTACACATGGAATAAACAAGCGTACAGTCAATAACACAATAGAAAAAAGGAAGTCTATATACAGTGTGTGCAAATGGCGTGAGGAGATAAGGCAATAAATAGGCCATAGTAGCGAGGTAATTACAATTTAGCAAATTAACACCGGAGTGATAGATGTGTAGATGATGATGTGCAAGTAGAAGTACTGGTGTGCAAAAGAGCAGAAAAGTAAATAAAAACAATATGGGGAGGTAGATTGGATGGGCTATTTACAGCTGCTCAAACAGCTGATGTTTCAGCGATTTTTGCAATTCATTCCAGTCACTGGCAGCAGAGAACTGGAAGGAAAGGCGGCCAAAGTAGGTGTTGGCTGTGGGGGTGACCAGTGAGATATACCTGCTGGAGCGTGTGCTACGGGTGGGTGTTGTTATCGTGACCAGTGAGCTGAGATAAGGCGGAGCTTTACCTAGCAAAGACTTATAAATGACCTGGAGCCATTGGGTCTGGCGACGAATATGTAGCGAGGGCCAGCCCACTAGAGCATACAGGTCGCAGTGGTGGGTGGTATATGGGGATTTTGTGACAAAACGGATGGCACTGTGATAGACTGCATCCAATTTGCTGAGTAGAGTGTTGGAGGCTATTTTGTAAATGACATCGCCGAAGTCGAGTAGGATAGTCAGTTTTACGAGGGTATGTTTGGTGGCGTGAGTGAAGGAGGCTTTGTTGCGAAATAGGAAACCGATTTTAGATTTAATTTTGGATTGGAGATGTTTAATATGAGTCTGGAAGGAGAGTTTACAGTCTAGCCAGACACCTAGGTATTTGTAGTTTCCACATATTCTAAGTCAGAACCGTCCAGAGTAGTGATGCTAGTCGGGCGGGCGGGTGCGGGCAGCGAACGGTTGAAAAGCATGCATTTAGTTTTACTAGCGTTTAAGAGCTGTTGGAGGCCACGGAAGGAGTGTTGTATGGCATTGAAGCTCGTTTGGAGGTTTGTTAACAGTGTCCAAAGAAGGGCCAGAATGGTGACGTCTGCGTATCAGGGAATCAGGGAATCACCCGCAGCAAGAGCGACATCATTGACTTATACAGAGAAAAGAGTCGGCCCGAGAATTGAACCCTGTGGTACCCCCCATAGAGACTGCCAGAGGTCCAGACAACAGGCCCTCTGATTTGACACACTGAACTCTGTCTGAGAAGTAGTTGAAAACCAGGCCATGCAGTCATTTGAGAAACCAAGGCTGTTGAGTCTGCCGATAAGAATACGGTGATTGACAGAGTCGAAAGCCTTGGCCAGGTCGATGAAGACGGCTGCACAGTACTGTCTTTTATCGATGGCGGTTATGATATTGTTTAGTACCTTGAGCGTGGCTGAGGTGCACCCGTGACCAGCTCGAAAATCAGATTGCACGGCGGAGAAGGTACGGTGGGATTCGAAATGGTCAGTGATCTGAAGACTTTAGAAAGGCAGGGCAGGATGGATATAGGTCTATAACAGTTTGGGTCTAGTGTCACCCCCTTTGAAGAGGGGGATGACCGCAGCAGCTTTCCAATCTTTAGGGATCTCGGACGATACGAAAGAGAGGTTGAACAGACTGGTAATAGGGGTTGCAACAATGGCAGCGGATAATTTTAGAAAGAGAGGGTCCAAATTGTCTAGCCCAGCTGATTTGTACGGGTCCAGGTTTTGCAGTTCTTTCAGGACATCTGCTATCTAGATTTGGGTGAAGGAGAAGCTGGGGAGGCTTGGGCAAGTAGCTGCGGGGGGTGCGGAGCTGTTGGCCAGGGTTGGGGAAGCCAGGAGGAAAGCATGGCCAGCCGTAGAGAAATGCTTATTGAAATTCACGATTATCGTGGCTTTATCGGTGGTGACAGTGTTACCTAGCCTCAGTGCAGTGGGCAGCTGGGAGGAGGTGCTCTTATTCTCCATGGACTTTACTGTGTCCCAGAACTTTTGGGAATTAGAGCTACAGGATGCAAATTTCTGTTTGAAAAAGCTAGCCTTTGCTTTCCTGACTGACTGCGTGTATTGGTTCCTGACTTCCCTGAAAAGTTGCATATCACGGGGACTGCTAGTGCAGTCCGCCACATGATGTTTTTGTGCTGGTCGAGGGCAGTCAAGTCTGGAGTGAACCAAGGGCTATATCTGTTCTTAGTTCTAAATTTTTTGAAAGGGGCATGCTTATTTAAGATGGTGAGGAAATTACTTTTAAAGAACGACCAGGCGTCCTCGACTGTCGGGATGAGGTCAATATCCTTCCAGGATACCCGGGCCAGGTCGTTTAGAGAAGCCTGCTCGCAGAAGTGTTTTAGGGAGCGTTTGACAGTGATGAGGGGTGGTCGTTTGACCGCGGACCCATAGCGGATGCAGGCAATGAGGCAGTGATCGCTGAGATCCTGATTGAAAACAGCCGAGGTGTACCCAAACTGGCTGTCCTGACTCCCTATCTGACCCCCTTCTCAAGCCCCCCCCCGGCTCACCTCGTTTCTGCAGCAGCTCGTGGATGTCCGTCTTGGGCTCCAGCAGAGTCTCCGTGTCCCCGTCCCGGTCTGGCTCCTCTGCGGGGGGAGACTGGGGCAGCGGCTGGGACTTGCTCACCGACAGAATCTGGATCTTAGCACCCAGGTCTGGGGCCTCAGAGCCCATGAAGGCAGCAGGGCCGTCGATACCTGCAGGGTGGGGCGCATTCATAGACCTTTTATGAATTATGTTAATGACTTTGTCCTGCTTGTCTGTGTGTTTGAGCACCCAGCTGTTTACTTCTCCAAGAGCTGTTCTGTATTCCTGTGCTTCCCTGAGGTGATTTGATATGTACCTACTCCTTGCTTGCCGTCTGCTTGCAGCTGCATTTCTCTGTAGTACCTCTCCTCTATGTTCATGTCAGAGCTTAGCCTTGTGCTATGGAGTGAGATGCTGCAATGAGCAGGTGGCCCTTTTCTTGCCTGAGAGTCTGAATGCGTCTCTGCCTCTCTGAATGTGACTCTCTCCTCCCCATCAGAGAGAACAGCTTCCTGGTTGTCTCCTCCACTACCTTGAACAGTCGCTTCTCCACATGTCCCAAGACTGAAGGAGGTGTTATTAGACACACGCGCGAGCACGCACGCACGCATGCACGCACCACACACACACACACCTCAACATATTAGTTTCCTGATTGTTTGTAGGAACATTGTATTGTATCCCAGTATGTGAGAGACTAACATAACGTTGCATGCCAATGTACCGGTGATTGGTATCAGAAGTGGGACGCACCAATGTTTATGATCCTATTCTATATAAGCACTTTTTCTCTAGTCTTGTATTTCTTGACTGGTCTCCTCTACCTCGATCTGGAAAGCCACTCTGCTCCTCCAGAGTGAGCTCCATGACTGGCCCCTCTCCCTGCTTTCCTGGGCAACATGGGGCCTGGCCCCACCTTCTCCCACCACTCCCTCGGACTGTGCTCACCTGACGTACTGCCCTCACTCTGGACTGGAAAGCAAATTGATCATTAAAGTATTCTTCTTCACAGCCAACACCAACAACTGTCTATCTCTTGACTGTGGACTGGGGTTCAATCACTCAGCACTGATCCTGCTTCCTCAGACCCATTACTTTATCCCGATCGTGCGATCTGACCCCGGAAAAACTAGCTAGTACAGTAGCTAACCCCAAGAACCAAGGCTCACCGTCCATGATGACATCGCTGGTGATGCTGAGGCGTGACTCCACCAGCGGGGCCTGCTCCTCACTGCGCCGAGGCCTGGAGCACCTGGGCCGGGCCTCTGGATTGGGCTGCACCATCAGAGGCTCCTGCCGCTTCCGCCGCTGCTTCTGCTCCAACAGCGCCCTCTGTGGACGGGAGGGGAATTACGACAGTGAGAGTATACCATGCAAATATTGTCTGTCCGTCCCTCCCTCCCTCCCTGCCCCAGACTGACAGCTGGTGATAAGGCTCTAGTGATCCTCTCTCTCTGGTCCCTACCTGTATCTGTCCAGTTATACCTGGCCTCTCTTCCCCACAGTCTATGTAATGCATACCTGTAGACTGTGTACTTCCAGTCATTGCTCAAACACTAGTTAGCATTGGCTGGCGAAACTACCGCTAACTTCCTTCCTACTGGATGCAGAGACATACAACTGGTATCCACGAGTTCATCTGACTGGGGAAGTATTACTTTAAATCCCCCCCGACTTCCTCATCATCAAGCCAGACACTAATCTATATTCAACCTTATACAGGCAGCCTTAAACCTTTTCCAGATCACTCAAAATGCTGAGAACCAGGCAATCAGTAAGGACTCTGTCCTTATCTGACACTTGGTGGTGGTGTTGTTGTTTTGAAAAACAGTGCTCTCTCAGAGTTATCTTAAGCAACACGACAAAACAAATGAGCAAAAAACTCATTATCGTGGCTTGCCCGCTTCGTTTCAGGGGTGTCAAACAAGATGCATGTTCCTATGGTAACCGTGTCAGAATGTCCTTGATAGACTGCACATTCTTTGTTGTTGTCTTTTCACCACTCCCACTGTTGTTGGGGGAGAGGACAGAACATGATGGCCATTCAACGCGAATCTCAAAATGGAACCCCAGATGGCTGTGTAAACAACACACACAAGCGTCATGACCTGACCTAGAAAATCATTCAGCCACAGTAAAATGTCATGTTTTCTTCCTTCGGTATCTTTAAGACTAAATTGGAAGGCAGAATAAGCAACTCGCATAGAAACAGGACAGGTGAGTTAAGGTTGGCTAGGCTATATTTATCTCATAATAAAGGTCACAGAATAATGGACCTTTGTATCCTAGCAATACCACTAGAGGAAATGGGACAATAAGAGAGTTATCTACTCAGTGAAGGAACCTTCAGCAACAAATCCATTGAAATCAATTTAGAAAAACCTTTTACACAGGACAAGTAAGCCTAGACTGTCTTAAAAGGTAATATGAGACAAAGTAACAAAGTGCTTCACATACAGTGCAAACAATTCAAACTACTTAGTAAACCTAGAGTTGGAAATGCTGCTTCCTGTGGAACCCTATAACTCTGTGCTGTGCTGGCTGAGGCTCTGTTCAGTACGGGGATAGAGAGACTGGGGACAGGGGACAGTGACAAGGCAGTGGGATCATTAGAGCTGACATTGTCACAGCCATCACTGCTCTGGGAACCTAGGGACAACAGCGACGAGGGTTGGCCCCCTTTAGATTTCTGGCTAAACAATACACAACACAATGTCTCTATGAAAATAAAAAAGCTTCACACTAGAGAAATTGTCCATTTCCATGAATTATGGTGACATTCATCAGTTGGCCCTGCAGTCCTGGTCTCTGGTCAAAACAGGCGATGGGTTACGTAACTGCATCAATTAGTGGGGAGCATCAAAACAACAAGTGGTGTTTAGTGACGAACTGGGCTGGAAAGAGACGAGAGGTCCTTGTCTCTCTGAAGCCTCATTGGACTGATTAACCACCACTACAGAAAGGTTTTATTACTCAGGGCCAATGCAACACAGGCGCACACACAAAAGCACAGACACGCATAGCTCGTACCCCCCACACACACACACACACACACACACACACGTGCGCACACAGTACCATGGCCTGCTTCTATTTGACACCTGAATCTCATGGTGCACCTGAAAAATTATATTCATTAAATACCCAGACTTTGTCTTTGATTAAAATGAAAATAAGACCAGATGAAAGGCCTCTGGGGGCTTAATGGTTTCAGCTTGGAGTCTGATGGTTTACATTTCAAACAGGCTTTGTTTTAAAGGGACACTTCGGGCTTTTGGCAATGAAGCCCTTTATTTACTTCCCCAGAGTCAGATGAACTCATAAATAGCATTTTTATGCCTCTGCATCCAGTATGAAGGAAGTCAGAGGTAGTTTCGCGAGCCAATGCTAACTAGCATTAGCCCAATGACTGGACGTCTATGGCATCTACTAGCATGCTAGCAATTACCATAGACTTCCAGTCATTGCGTTAACACTAGTTATCAATTGTGATAACGCTAGTTAGCAACTTCCTTCAAACTGCACACAGAAACATACAAATTGTATCCACGGGAAGTAGATAAAATCCCGAAGTATCCCTTTAAGAGGGGAACAGGGCTAAAAATAGCAGACAAATGAATAAAACATCTGAATGGATTATCATAATGAAACATTTTGGACACAGGATACAGATTCCATGTAAACAAGAAACAAAAGCCCCACAATGCTTCACGATGAGATCCTATATAAAAATGTTATCAAGAGCCACACATCTGACCCAGGACCTGATTAAACGTTGAAACTCTTTTGTCTAGTTTTTTCTTCGTCTTCCCTATTTGCTGTGGGCAGCAGTAGTCTTCCCGTGTAAACTGGCTAGCAGTCGTCTTCCTGTGTAAACTGGCTAGCAGTCGTCTTCCTGTGTAAACTGGCTAGCAGTCGTCTTCCTGTGTAAACTGGCTAGCAGTCGTCTTCCTGTGTAAACTGGCTAGCAGTCGTCTTCCTGTGTAAACTGGCTAGCAGTCGTATTCCTGTGTAAACTGGCTAGCAGTCGTCTTCCTGTGTAAACTGGCTAGCAGTCGTCTTCCTGTGTAAACTGGCTAGCAGTCGTCTTCCCGTGTAAACTGGCTAGCAGTCGTCTTCCCGTGTAAACTGGCTAGCAGTCGTCTTCCCGTGTAAACTGGCTAGCAGTCGTCTTCCCGTGTAAACTGGCTAGCAGTCGTCTTCCTGTGTAAACTGGCTAGCAGTCGTCTTCCTGTGTAAACTGGCTAGCAGTCGTCTTCCTGTGTAAACTGGCTAGCAGTAGTCTGGTGTGATATTGATCTGTAACTAAGATGCTATTGCTGCTGGAATCTTAGCAATGGCCACTCCTGGATTTTACTCATAATAACGTTTTTACAGAACGGTTACCTCACAAGAACTGACAGCAGTAGAGCAGACACTGAACTGTCTCACTCGCTGACAGAACTCATCAGCAGCAATGACACTTCACTGAATTAACCTATCCAAACTGAACAGAACTCTAACCTAGTTCCTAGGTACTCTTAGCACCTTTTTTTCTATCCAGAACGTTGAACAGTTATACGGCTGTCCCCATAGGAGAACCCTTTAAATAACCATTTTTGGTTCCAGGTAGAACCCATTGGGTTCCAGGTATAGAAGGAACCCTTTTGGGTTCTTTGTAGAACCCTTTCTACAGAGGGTTCTACCTGGAACCCAAAAGGGTTCTACCTGTAACCAAAAAAGGATTATCCTATGGAGACAGCCGAAGAACCCTTTTGGAACCCTTTTTTCTAAGAGTGTATAATCAGAACAGTATGGCCGGAAAATGAGGAATATTTATGCTTTAGGCTACTCATTGTTCAACTATTTGCATATTCAAACAGCAACATAAAGAGTTGATAGCCTATTCAACAGATTCTATTAGTTCCCAGTACACCACCATTACACAGATCATACCTCTAAATTATCAAATATCAGAATATTTTTTTAAAAACTGGAGAAAAAGAACGTTGGTTACTAGAAACAAAACTGCCCTACAATTAAAACAATTAATTGTATTATTGTCCATTTAAACAAAAAGAGGATAGGATATGAGAAAAGGATATGACTCAATACACTGTTCCATTCACCGTCCTGAGGCTGTGGGAGCAAGACATTGTACAGACCTAAAACAAGACACAGGAGGCTAATGAAAATAGCAGACTAGGAGATATCCCACATCCACGGAAGTGAGTCCCACCAGAGACAGGCTATAACAATGATATCACCAGGATGAGCTGAAATCAAATGCTCGCACACATGCACAGTACACACACAAGCACGTACATATGCAAACACACACACAGAAATGTACACACAGAAATACACACACAGAAATACACACACGCAAGCATGTACCTGTGCACACACACAACTTCCCATGTTACTTTCAGATAAAAATAGTCAACCATAAATTACATAAACAGAACAGAGAATAAGAGGCGCTGACCCACCCTGTCCATTGGTGTCCAGAGTGAGACAGAGAGTAAAAGTGAAGTGCAGAAGTTTCTCTGTGGAGCTCAGGGTTCCATGCTCTGTGAGACCCGTCACGTCTAAACTCTCCCCCACCGAGCAGCACTCGTGCCGGGCATGCCTCGGTCCCCCTGCCCCCCTCTTCGCCTGGATCAGGCTTTCAGATCAGACAACTAACACCAGGATAACCACGCAACACCAGCTTCCCTCTCACTCTGAGTCTGTGTCTCCTCCTCAGCCTGTGAGAGAGTGTGTGTGAGAGAGAACTAGAGTGTATGTGCGTGTGTCTGGGTGGTCCCTGTCACTAACTGAATCAGCGGTCTTAAGCACCCCGGGGCAGAGTGAGGAAGAGAGAGAGAATGAGTGAGATGGAGAAAGGGAGGGAGGGGGATAGAGGTGCTGCGAGTGTCAGTCAGCGATAGAGTAGGAGCTATGGGGGTTGGTTGGTTGTTTTCTATCCTTGTGGGGACCTAAAATCCCCAAAAGTTCCCACAAGGATAGTAAAACAAGGAATATTCTCCCTTGTGGGGACATTTCCCACATTCTCATGAGGTTTAGAGTTAGGGTTAGGTTTAGAGTTAGAATTAAGGTTAGTGTAAGGGGTTAGTGGTTAGGGTTAGCGTTACAAACTTTAGAAGCCTTTTTAAAACTCAAATACACTACAAGTGTGCATTTCCTGCTGTGCAGGAAAATTCTCAGCAACAAAAGCAACAAATTAAGATCCTACATCTGTAGGCATACAGCGCACTACACCGACTGTCTACTGAAACCTTTACACGGTTATTCCCTACATGTTTGTTCCCTACATAGTCACTTTAAAGCAGCGTGGGTGGTGATCAGGGTACTGCAGGCAGGAGGGACTGTAAGGGACAAACATCAGACAGACACGCAGACCAGGAAGAGCTGTTCGCTGAGAAAGGAGCAGATTGGTGCTAAAACTATTCGCTTCGGGAGAAATACCTTTCTTTCTGCTAATTGGACAAATTGTACTTCCTTTGAAAATAAGAGAGTTCAAAGACACCCTGTTTTCCCTCGGTTTCATGACAATCAGCCTTACTGTGCTGATGGTCGGAAATACAAATGCTATTACAAAGCCAACTAAATTCATAGCCTGAGTGACACCGGAGGCAGAAAACCAGGTCATTTGTACACTCGCTGCCAGTCAAAATGTTCAAGCTTGGCAGGCTCACAGCTATAAGAATGGACTGAGACCTCAAAAACTATTCTGACAAAAACATGAAAAGACACCAAAAACAACCAAAACATCAAACACAAAATGCCTCTAGATATATATGATATGGACTAGTCTGGTCATTTCTGCATCAGAAATAGAATACTCATGACATATACCCTGAACAAGACTATGGGAGCTGTAATGTCTATAGAGTGGCTATGATGTTGAACAGGCGCTGTATGTGGCATTTAATGTGTTTAATAAAGTTAGTCATTACCTGCTTTTGCAGCTTCTGCTGCCTGAGGCTGGTGCTGTCATCATCAAGGGTACTGAGAAGAGACGAAAGACAAAATGGTTACTATCCACTCATATCTGACTGAGACATAATACAAGTGGTTCTGTGGTTAATACCAATCTGTTATCTTTCCAATAAGAAACAATTTGTTACAATGGTCACTAATGAATGCACCCCCGATCGAGGTTGGATGGTATGCAGGTTTTCATACCGTTTCTGTACCATACCGGGGTATTTGGTATTACTGGAAGGGGCCTTATTTCTTTTTTAAAAGGTATTGAAAATCATACCATCGGTATATCTAAATACCCCGGTATATGGTATATCGCCCAAGCCTACCCTGTTGTCACTTACATCAATGACACTAATGATTTTCAATGGAATTCCACCAGGGGGCATCGCTGCTGTCAATAATAACTGCGGACAATGCACTGAAATCTCCTGGCAGAGCTAGAATTGAACGTTACCAAGGTGTTTGCTTGAAAAAACAGTTACACTGCTGCGCATAACTAAGACTGTCCTACAGGATTACTGACATACCTTAGGCTATAACTGTTTGAGCTTAGCCTGACTGCATGATCTGCACACTGTAAAAAAAACATGTAGTTGATAATAGATAGCATTTTGTCCAGGAGTTGTTCATGACCACGGAGGCTAACTTGACCCGAGAGAAGCTTAGGGCTCAAGCTACAAAACTCCTCACTTTCCTGGTGAGGTCAAACACGACACTGTGTCAGGACTGTATAATGCAATAGAACAACGCATCAGACAGCAGCACTACTGTGCTACAAAGCAACAGCAAGTCTACATCTAAAACACAATTCTACATAGAGTCCTGCCTCTGGCCGTCAGAGTGGTGGCTGTTGTTTGGGACTACTTTCCCTGGACTCCTGTGAAAAGGCCTGCTGGGTACATGTTGCTAAGCTACAGTGGAGAAGGAGAAGAAGGTGGGAGTAGCAGTGGGAGTCTATTCAGAGGCACAGAGCGAGTTAGCGGGGGGATGATGGAGGGATGGGGGAGTGTGTGATGGGTCTCTCTCTCTCTCTCTCTCTCTCTCTCTCTCTCTCTCTCTCTCTCTCTCTCTCTCTCTCTCTCTCTCTCTCTCTCTCTCTCTCTCTCTCTCTCTCTCTCTCTCTCTCTCTCTCTCTCTCTCTCTCTCTCTCTCTCTCTCTCTCTCTCTCTCTCTCTCTCTCTCTCTCTCTCTCTCTCTCTCTCTCTCAGAAAGCAGGATGAGAGTCATACATCATCCGTCTATTACGTGAAGTCAGATTATTACAGACAACAACACCGATGACTTGGCCACGTCCTCAGAATGATAGATGAAAATCATTAGGCGAAGTAAGTCTGTCAATTATTACAGATTGAAATTCCACATTCTGTGGCAATAAGAAATGTTACCAATGTCATCGAACCAATGAGTTCGAACCAATCAACAACAACCCCTGTTTGGTCAGCTTAACATGAATGATCAGTCATCTCAGAGGCTGCAGAGCACTCTGTTTTAGTGATTGTTACAGCCCTCTTCGAGTCTAATCAGCCCAGTGCAGCGCTATCCATACAGACGTGCAGATCTGTCCACAGGGAAGACTTTACATGGCCCTGAGCAGGTGTTGGTGACAGTAGTGACGACTGAAGGATGATGGGAGGTGTTAATTACACATCCGGGATGAACATTACACTCTTAGAAAAAATAAAGGTGCTATCTAGAACCTCAAAGGGTTCGTCGGCTGTCCCCACAGGAGAAGCCTTTGAAGAACCATTTTTGGGTTCCATGTAGAACCTTTTGGGTTCCATGTAGAACCCTTGCTACAGACGGTTCTACATGGAACCAAAAGGCGTGCTACCTGGAACCAAAATGGGTGCTAGCGAATAACTCTTTTTTTCTAAGAGTGTGGGGTGCAGTGGAGGTTCTAGACCCTTTCAACTGGGGGGGCCAAGCTGGGGCCAGTTGTACTGTTAGAGGGGCCAGTTACATTAGACGTTATTGTTGTCATATCGTTTTCTTCACTACTTTGCAGGCATTAGTAGGCAAAAGACCATGTCCCTCTAGTAAATGTGTGGGTTTAATTAGTGTTCCACGTTGCCACTGTCTAATAACAGATGTAAAAAAAGAACGATAGCAAAAATTAGTTATCCAAAAATTATTTCATACTCCACATTTAGGGGGGCCACAAGGGGGTCCAAAATTGTTGTCACAGGGGCACTGGCCCCCCCTGGCCCCCCCCCCAGAACCGCCAGTGGTGGGGTGTCCAGAGGAGGGCCACGCCAGGGGGAGGAGTGGAGGAAGAGCAGGGGACTCTTTCTTTTCAACAGCTGTCCAGCTAGGGACCTGGGTGGAGACGCAATGGGACAACTCTCCACTGGGGAAAGGCTGGAGGCTTGTTGGGTATGGTTACTACCAAAGGGTGTTTGACCTCTTTTGGACTGGGGGGAAAAAACATAGTTGGGATACTGTCATTAAATGTACCGGCCTGTAAAACTGACCCTTTTTAGGTGGCTCTACCACCCGAAAAGTGTCCCCATTCAACCCTAGAGGTAGAAGAGTGAATGTGTGTGGCCACAGTTTTAAATCTCCTGCATTGGGTGATCAAGTTAAGATCCAACATCTGTGCTGCTTACCTTGCTGTTGAGGTAGAGGAGAAGCTGGCTGAGCTGGTGGGTCTTCAGGGCCATGGGGTTTTCGAACAGGAAACACAGGACACAGAGAAGAATAGAGAGTTAGAAAGAGATTAGTGACACTAAAAAGAACAATGCTAAAACGGGATGCTTTGTTACTGTTCTGATACTCAACGTGTCAACGCTTGTGTACGCTTGTGTAGTCCTTCTGTTTGAGAAGCACATGATCTTTCTAGCTTACGGGGAAATGTAAAATAGATCCCCAGTCGATAACACATATCAAGCAATCTATTTTCATTGATCTAAAATAGGCCTATCTGAGCTAACAGACATAGAACAGACAGTGGCCTGTACAGTAGTACTACAAATGAACACCTATATGACCGTGGCGTGGTCACTGTCCCCCAGACAGTGAATGAACACCTATATGACCGTGGCGTGGTCACTGTCCCCAAGACAGTGAAATAACATTGATCAAGTGCTGTGTATTTGCTTAATCCGCCACAGGGTATCATTCTATACTTTAATCTGAGAATACATTTAGTGTCCTCCACCTCTATCAAACTTGGAGGACACCGTCTTTCTGTCCACTTCACAGGTATCTACGCGTTAATCAATGTTTCACAACACTGACCCTGTAAAAGACTTAATGACTGACAAGCAAACAAAAACGCAGGCCAGTAAGCCTATTACGTTGTCACGAACAGGCTTTAGGATACCCTCCATGTCATGGCATTGTCCTCGGTCTGTTGGTGAAACGGCTTGAGAATAGGACGAGACTACTGCGTTCAGATGACAATATGATGCAGTTCCAAACGTGTCTCTGGCATTTAGCATAAAATTAGAGACTTTATTATCAGACGAGAGACAACGGAGAAGCGTATTATCAAACTGCAATAAAAGGATTCTCATTAATATACTTCACAGCTTTGGACTAATTTAAATAATGTTTTAAAGTTCATCGAATAAAGTACATTTAATTTCCCCTTCGGCAAATGACTTTCCCGGGGTTACAAAGAAAAACTGAACGAGAGGTAGTCTAATGATTTCAGTTCCAGTTCAGCGAGTGAAATCACAAGAGAGATGGATTATTCAAAACATGGGTGAGATTAGGCTTTTTTTGATTCCCTGGCAGTCAGATCAGCTCTGCGTCAAGTTAAAGCTAGAATTTGGGATTTGTTTTTTGTGTGAAAAGACAGCCCTGCTATATACCAAGAATTGAAATGACCATTAAAACAGATTTCCAGATAATGCCTTTAAGGAAGCCAGATGAAAAGACACCAGCTGAATAAATGATCAATGCATGGTGAGGTGTAGAGCATGAACAACACTAACGAGGCCTAAGATATTATAGGACTCACACAAGCAAAAGCGACTTTTCAACACAAGCGACTTCAATCAAATTCTTTCAGGTCAGCTACTTGGTCAAATATTCTTAGCACGTCCTTAGTTAGAGCAAACAGCTGTAAAAGAAAACCTCACAATATAACATGTTAGAAAGAAACTAGTTACGGTACAAGAGGTGGAGCTCTGAATAAGTAAGGACAATGCACCAGACGAAACATGAGCGTGGGAGAGATCCTTAAAGGTAAACCTTTTTTTGTTGTATTCTTTATTAACCCCCTGTTGACACTGCATTCGGCCGGTGACACTTTGCTTCTTGAAATTCCAATATCTTTAGAACTTGACTGCTGACATACAGAACATTTCGGGGCTGTATCAACAGTGGACTAATGAAAAACAAACACCAAAAAGGTTGTTTTTATGTGGTTTCCCTTTAACAGCAGGTAAGCCCTTCAGCCCAAGGAGAACAGAGAACAGGGGTGTGGGTAGGAGGTAGGAGCAGTGGGAACAGGAGGAAGAGATGCTCAAAGCCTATCTGTCTGTCACAGGCACAACAAACACCTGACTCACAGGACACAGACCCCTCTCAGTTCCTCTATCACCCTACAGTACACATTTATGAGAAATCAAGCACACTGCGTGTGTGTGTGTACAATGTGATCATGTCTATGAGCGAGTGTGCCTACGTAGGCCTGCTGTATACCTGTAGGACCAGCGGCTGTAGACAGCCTGGGAGACACCACTCTTTACACTGTCCATGATGCTGTATCAGCCAGTCTAGGTGTGTGATTGATAGTCAGTCCAGCAGCAGCTCCGGTAATGTATGGTACTCCCAACCTGGTCCAGAGTCAGTCTGAAGGTCTACCTGAAGCTCCAACTACAACCCTGCAGCCTGGAGGGAGTCCCACCCCGGGGAGTGACAGCGCCACACAGCTGAGGGTGAGGTCTCGGAGTAGGAGCCGTTGCCTTGACACCACACTTGAGGCTAGCCTCTGAACACAACACAGTGAATGCACAGGGATTTGTTTGGGGAGTCTAAAAGTGGCGTGAGTTCATGCCAAGACAAAATACTGGGCATAAAATCCCTAAACTTGGTCCTCTGACTTAGGTAACGTTATATATCTGTCTTTCTTCAGTTTCAAAGATGTATCAGATATATAGACTGATAGGCTACGTGCTAAAGCTGGACATGACTGAATCGGAATAGCTAAAAATGCTTTCAGCAGAACTCCATTTCCTCTGACTCAGAGGAAGATATTGCACATATCAAAACCGCAGACCATTGACACAAACTGAATTTAAAACCAATTGGGAAGGTTTACATTTTGTGGGCGTTAGCCTAGGCCCAGTATCTTAAGTAAAATATTCCATCACTTTTATTTTGACAGAAAATGCCAGAACATGGTATTTGCTTAGTCATAGCATATCAATGTGAATGTCAATGTGAAACAACATTATTCTGGTTTTCTGCCTTTCTACATAGGCTTTCCTTACATGCTCCTTGAATCCGTGTAAGTAGAGCTGTTTCTGGATGACAACCACAGTTACTCCCAATTACCGGAAGTATAAACAAACAACCCTCTCATTCCTAAAACTAGCAAGAAGTGGGGGACCTTGATCCTGTTGCCAGGAGACCACAGGACCTTTAAGTCATATCGTCTTCTGTTTGTGTACGTGTGCGAAGTTAAAGTGTCATTCTCCTCAGCTGAGGGCAATCTGGGAAATGATTCACCTGAGAGTAATTAAACACTGTCAAAACAAATGATGGAAACAAGAGCCAAGTGTCGACTGGTAAGCACTCGAAGCACCGCCTTACATCCATATAACAATGATGAAAACCCAAAGACCGGAACTACAGAAGCTTGTTATCTCATGCATCCCATTGTGTCACGGCAGATTTTTCGGTCTACACGCAGAATCTGCCCACGGGAGATTAGGTAGGCTAAAATGGAGTAGCCTACATGATACAGTTGAGAACCAGCCTACCTATTGCAAATACCAGATTTTTTTCTCTGTCAGTTCCTGACTCAACTGGGTGGATTGTCCAAGCCACTGCGGAGGCATGTGTTCGGAATGTGCTGGAAAACAGGAAGTAAATTGCACCTCATTTTCTACCCTGTTGAAACGGCTTTCTCACCCACAGGTCTTGTACAGTTAGATACTTGAGGTCCAGGTGGTTTGTTATAGGTCTGCCGAGCCATTGTGAAATAACAAAACGAGCACCACAGCAGTGGAAAGAGGCCACTCTAGGCAGCCACAAAATGAAGAAATTATCAAACTGGTGTTGGACAATCAAATTCCATATGTAAATAAAAAACATTTGTTAGAGCTGGTTCATTAACAGAAAGCTTATTATACAATGCTCCTGGGAAACGAGGCCCGCGCCATGCATTTATAAAATAACTTGTTTCCAAGTTTAATGTTTAGTTTCTAAGTGCTACTGAATAAACTTAAATGAAATGCACCAGCCTTGTTTTGTTATTTATTAGGCCTAATTAAAATCTTCATGCCTAGGCTAAATTAAAGGAGAGGCCTAGATTGTATTTGAAACCAGCTGTGGTGTGTTATTTATTAATTAAAATGTTCATACAAATAGGCTATAGGACAGGTCGTTTGCAAATTATATTATACAAATATTACATTTTGAAGTTGTGTTTTATTACTGTGTAGGCGACTTGTTCATCTAGGCTAAAATATATATATATTTTTTTTATGATATTCATTTACGATTTATAGCATTTATTTATTTGTACTTTATTTTATTAAAACTTTAAAGGCTAATTTCTATTCTGTTAAAATGAATTACAATAATCTAAAATGTGCTTTTGAGCACCATGGGAGGACACCCTATGTTACGCACCCAATGCATATGGATGTCTGGTAAATTTCTCAAACATCCGGTAAATTAAAATCTTGCCGGTCACTGTGTCCGGCGCCAAATTTTCCTAACGGAAACCCTGCCCAGGCTACATGTCTGTTCCTTACACTAATCCTCTACACACATCCTCTGAAAGACTACACAAGCAGATGACATCAAATAATCACAGTCCACATTGCCGCATTTGAATAGGAAAGGGTTGGATTTTATCTGATTTTATTCTCCTCTCAGGGTAAAAATGGACCTATGGATTTCACACTTTTTCTGCAGAGTTAACAGTAACCTCCTACGCACACAGCACCATGCTCTGCTCTCAGGGCACCTCTGGTCAGCACAGTCCTAATGCACTGACATCAAACAGACATCAATAGGAGTGCTGGGGGACCATAGGGAGAGTTGATTTCCCTCAGACAAGCTATTGCATTAAGCACAGTGCTCTCAGTTCTGAAACTGATTGAGAAGCTAGTGTAAGAGGAGGCAGGGAGAGGCATGCTCCAACATGTCATGTCAGTGTTTCCCCTGTACTTATAAAATGTTTTCAGTGTAAACTTAATGACTAAAACCAGATATAAAGTATGCAGAAAAGATAATGAGGGTATATATTTTTAAATAAGATCATCTTTGAGAACTAGCTAACAACCACCACAATAAAAAAAAACTGGCATGGGGCCCCTATTGATTTTGTTATAATGTTTGAGTCACTCAGATAGCATAAGAACATGGCATAAGCCATGGCAAAACGTGTAGAATTGCATGAAATTTGCTTAAAAGTAGCTGTCCGGTGTTTCCAGATTAGTATGAAATATGACCCATAATGAATTACAATATGAGTAAAATAGTTTTCCTTCCAATTTTTTTTAAATTAACTCTGCACAGCAGCTTTTCTGTGTTGGAATGGTTTAGGCGTACCCCAACAACAGAATGATGTGGGCGTATACTGGTCATTAAAAATATTAATACGAGTAGACCGCTGACTGGCCAGCCCATCCTCCTTAGGAGTATTACATCATACTCCATGAGGAAATAGCAAGCTTTTTGTTTTAACGGTCTGTTTGAAATGCAAATTTGAAGTGTTTTTTCTCCAATTTATGCTTTGGCCACAAATACGAGTATAGGACGAGTCAACAACATTATTTGAATATGAGTTAACAGAATATTACCTTATAAAAGTGAGATTTTCACTGGACAGTTACTTTAAAACTGCACATTTTCTCTCAGTCCCATGGCAAAATGTGTAGAATTGTAGGAAAGGATTAGCAAGTTACTAGAGTAAAGTCAGCACAAATATGGAAAACATCAGCTCATGATAGAAATGTAATTTGGTGTTAACAGGTTAAGCTAGCTTGCTAACGCTACTTTAATTTGCTCATCAAAAGAACCTTGGATAATTTTATAACTAACTGCTGTTGCATCGAAAGTCCTGCTTGCTTAGTTTCAGCCCATCAACTCGGGTAGAAAGATGTCAGCACCTGATTCGTCATCAGCTCAACAGTATAGCTATCATTTAGCCATTATAGCTAACCATCTTTTTCTGCCCCAGTTGGGAAAATGTCTATGTGGCTGTAATTTATGCTTTGGCCACAAATACAAGTATAGGACGAGTCAACAAAATTATTTTGGAGTTAACAGAATATAAACTTTTTAAAGTGAGATTTTCTCTGGCCAGTTACTTTAAAACTGCTAATGTTATCTCATCCCCATGGCAAAATGTTTAGAATAGCATGAAACTAGTTATAAAACTGTAAAATGTTTTCTCCGCCCCATGGCAAAATGTGTAGAATTGCAGGAAATTAGTTTTACAACATTTTGTCTCAACGTCCAAGAGGGCCTCTAAAATATTTGGTGGAAATCCTAGAGAAAACACTGCATTTCTTTTTTTAAATTTATTTTTTCACCTTTATTTAACCAGGTAGGCCAGTTGAGAACAAGTTCTCATTTACAACAGCGACCTGGCCAAGATAAAGCAAAGCAGTGCAACAAAAACAACACAGAGTTACACATAAACAAACGTACAGTCAATAACACAAACAAAAGAAAAATCTATGTACAGTGTGTGCAAATGTAGAAGAGTAGGGAGATAGGCAATCAATAGGCCCTAGAGGCAAAAATAACTACAATTTAGCATTAATACTGGTGTGATAGATGTGCAGATGATGATGTGCAAGTAGAGATACTGGGGTGCAAAAAAAAAGGGTAAGTAATAATATTGTAACAGACGAGACTCCCGCGGTTCCTCCTGCTCACCACCAGAGGGAACCCTCTCCCGAATATTAAGCCCTGATCCTCAACTCCCACATACCTGGCTCCAATCACCGTTGCACCTGTCTCCCATTAATAGACTATTTAGGCTCTCTCTCCCTTTCTCTCTTTGCGAAAAGTCTTGTTTCCCTGGTGATCATTTCTGAGCGTTTTCCCGTGTCTGTCATTTCGTGGTATTACTCTGGACTGTTTTTCCCTTTTTGATTCTTGCTGCCTGCCCTGGACTATATTCTTTATTGGACTGATTTTTGTAAGCTTGCTGCCTGCCCTGACCTCATGCCTGTACCTGGATTACGATTAGCCTTATCCCTGCTGTTGTGTTTGCTGGCGATTGACCCTGTTTGTACGACCAAGATTGTAATAAAGCTGCAAATGGATCCTCACTCTCAGGGTGCTTCATTACAGAAGACTTCGCCACTTCGCGATCCAGCAGCTCTGGTCCAAATGTCCACGGAGATCTCCACTCAAGCAAACCAGCTCGCCGTTCATCAACAGCAGCTAACCCATCTAACTACGGTAACGGAGGTACTCGTCCGGACGCTACAGAGGTTGCAGATGTCGCTCCCGAACTCAGCCCCTCCTCAGCCGAGCATAAGTATGGGCACCTCTCCACCACCGGCACCCACAGTTAACCCACGTCTGGCTCTCCTGAGAAGTTTGACGGTAACCCCACTAAGAGTAAGGGATTTCTACTGCAATGTTCATTATTTATTGATCAACAACCAGCGATGTATGTCACTGACGCCAGCAAGATTTCCCTGGTATGTTCTCTCCTCACTGGCAGAGCGTTAGAGTGGGTAACGGCGGTTTGGAGAGAGGATGGCACGGCTTTTCCATCGTTCGGTGCCTTTCTTCAACGCTTCCGGGAAGTATTTGAACACCCGGAGGGAGGCATGAGAGCCGGTGACCGACTACTCGCGTTGAACCAGGGCAGGAATACTGCAGCAGAATATGCCTTGACATTTCGCACTCTGGCAGCTCAAACCGACTGGGTTGAGAGCACGCTTAAACTGCTCTTTACGCAAGGGACTCAGTTTGGAATTACAGTCTGAACTGGCCTGCCGAGATGAAGGGAGATCGCTGAATCAGTTCATCGAACTCACCATACAGATTGACAATCTGATTCGATCACGGCGCCCACTCAGAACGGGACCCACCAGCACACAATGTCCCGTGACTCTTCCTCCAACCGAACCCATGCAGCTCGGATATACTCACCTGACTCCGGAGGAACGTGAACGCCGCATACGTCAACATCTCTGCCTCTATTGTGGTCAACCGGGCCATCTAAGGGCGTTTTGCCCCACAAGACCACCTCCTCGTAATCCCTCTTCGGTGAGTCCTTGTGTTCAAGCACACCACTCCAGTACTTGCATCAAAGTGCCGATAGTATTATCTCTAGAGGACAATCATATAACCACATCAGCACTATTAGACTCCGGAGCAGCCGGCAACTTTATGTCTCATGAGTTTGCCCAACAACAACAATTTCCATTAATCACCTGTGACTCTCAATTGGCAGTGGAGGCGCTAGATGGACGACCTCTCGGCGATGGGAGGGTCCTGCACACTACCGTGGACCTTCGACTACAGACCGGTACCCGCCACACGGAGGTAATTCGCTTCTACGTCATCACATCACCCCATAACCCGGTAATCCTTGGGCTTCCTGGCTACGGCAACATAACCCGCTCATCTCATGGAGGGAGGGTCGTATCATCAAATGGGACCCGTCATGCCACTCCAACTGCTTGACTGGCAGCCCTTCACTCTCCATTCAGGCCGTTACGGTAAAGGACGAACCAGCTCTTTTCCCCACTCTACCCATTGAATACTCTGACCTCATCGAAGCTTTCAGCAAGACCAAGGCGATGGAACTACCCCTCACCGATCAAGCGACTGTGCCATCGAGCTACTACCAGGTACAAAGCCACCCAAGGGCCGAATCTTTCCCTATCTCAACCCGAATCAGAAGCCATGAAAAACTACATCGAGGAAGAACTATCGAAGGGGTTCATTAGAGCATCGACATCACCTGCAGCCGCGGGCTTCTTCTTTGTTAAAAAGAAAGACGGTGGTTTACGCCCCTGTATTGACTACCGGGGTCTCAAGCGACATCACTGTCAAGTTTCGATATCCTTTACCGCTGGTTCCAGCTGCCCTAGAACAACTCCGCCAAGCCAAGTACTTCTCCAAACTGGACCTCCATAGCGCCTACAACCTCATTCGCATCCGGGACGGTGATGAATGGATGACAGCCTTTTCTACCAGCACTGGGCACTATGAGTATCTGGTTATGCCTTTCGGCTGTCTAATAGTCCCTCCGTGTTTCAATCATTTATCAATGACGTCTTTCGGGACATGCTGAATCGCTGGGTAATTGTATACATTGATGACATTCTCATCTATTCCAACACCTATGAAGAACATGTGCAACATGTGAGAACAGTATTGCAACGACTCATAGATCACCAGCTATACGCCAAAGCAGAGAAGTGCGAATTTCACCAGACTTCCACATCTTTTTGGGCTACATCATCAGCCAGGAGGAGTCGCCATGGGCGAGAAGAAGGTCAAGGCCGTTCTAGACTGGCCCCTGCCAGTAACCTTAAAGGAGTTACAACGCTTCTTGGGATTTGCTAACTTCTACCGACGCTTCATCAGGAATTTCAGCTCGGTAGCCGCTCCTTAACCTCTATGACTAAAAGAAACTCATCACACCTCACCTGGTCAACTACAGCACAGGAGGCTTTCGCAGAACTCAAGGCACGTTTCACATCGGCCCCATCCTCCACCACCCTAATCCTGAACTCCCATTTACAGTTGAGGTGGACGCATCTAATACGGGCATTGGAGCTATTCTTTCACAGCGACACGGATCCCCACTCAAGCTCTATCCGTGCGCCTATTATTCCCGCAAACTTAGTCCAGCCGAGCAGAACTACGGCGTCGGAAACCGGAACTGTTGGCCATGAAAGCAGCTATGGAGGAGTGGCGTCATTGGCTGGAGGAGCTAAACATCCCTTCGTGATTCTAACGGACCACAAGAACCTGGAATACTTGAGGTCTGCCAAGAGACTGAACCCCAGACAAGCGAGGTGGGCACTCTTCTTCACACGATTTGACTTCACTGTTACCTATCGTCCCGGTTCTAAGAACACCAAGGCAGACGCATTATCACGCCAACACGACGGTGCAGCGCCCACTGAACCCAAGGAAACCCTGCTTCCTGAGTCGTTAATCGTGGCCCGATTCAGTGGGACATCATGACAGAGCTCACCCAAGCCAACTCACAGAGGACTCCTCCGCCCGAATGCCCCCCTAACAAAACGTTTGTACCTCAGGACCTCTGTCAGAAGGTGCTAAAGCAAGTCCACTCCGTACTCAGCTCCGGTCATCCGGGAATCGCGGCCACGGTGCACCTGCTTCAGAACAGCTTCTGGTGGCCAACCTTGCGGGCAGACACAATAAAGTTCATTAACGACTGCACTACCTGTAACACAAATAAACATCTCAGACAACTACCATCGGGCCTACTGCAACCACTACCAGTTCCCCACCGACCATGGTCCCATCTCGCCATAGACTTCATTACCGATCTCCCCAAGTCCAATGGGAATACCACAATACTCACTGTCATAGATCGCTTCTCCAAGGCTTGCCGGTTGATTCCACTTCCCAAACTGCCTACAGCATTGGAAACTGCCGAACTCATGTGCAACCTGGTGTTCCGCTTCTATGGCCTGCCAGAGGACATCGTGGTCGGACCGAGGGCCCCAATTCACATCCAGAGTATGGTCAGCATTCTTCCAACAACTCAACATCAACATCAGCCTTACTTCAGGGTATCACCCGCAATCTAACGGTCAAACAGAACGCCTCAATCAAGAGATCACCCGGTTTCTCAGATCCTACTGTCATCAGAACCAAGCAGACTGGAGTCGATTCCTCATGTGGGCGGAGTATGCACAGAACTCACTCCAGAAACCCTCCACCGGTTTAACCCCATTCCAGTGTGTAATGGGCTTCCAACCTCCCTGTTTCCATGGTCAGGGGAACCCACCGAGGTACCCTCTGTCAATGACTGGCTCCAGAGAAGCGAGGACATCTGGAGTCAGGCCCATACCCACTTACTACATGCAGTCAGGAGACAGAGGTTGCAGGCCAATCGCCACCGCCGCCCCAACCCCGAATATACTCCAGGTCAATGGGTCTGGCTATCCACTCGAGACCCTCGCCTCAAACTCCCCTGCAAGAAACTCAGTCCCAGGTATGTGGGTCCCTTCCAAATAATCAAACAAATCACACCAGTTTCCTTCCGTTTGGCATTACCCGCTAATTACCGATCTCTCCTACTTTCCATGTATCTCTTCTCAAACCCGCTGGTGGTCCGAGAGGAGGAGGAGGAGCAGACCAGGGAGCAGGGCCCCCACCCATCTTGGTGGACGGCGAGGAGGTATATCGGCCGAGATCTACTCGATTCCAGACGCCGGGCAGGCTCCTCCAATATCTGGTAGACTGGGAGGGTACGGACCGGAGGAGCGATCCTGGGTTAATGCAGAAGACATACTCGACCCGCACTCATGACTGAGTTCCATAGGGCGCACCGGAGAAACCGGCCCCCGACCTCGAGGAAGACCCGGCGTCGTTCGCCTCTTCGCGTCAGGAGCCGCTCACAGGGGGGGCTCTGTAACAGACGAGACTCGCGGTTCCTCCTGCTCACCACCAGAGGGAACCCTCTCCCGAATATTAAGCCCTGATCCTCAACTCCCACATACCTGGCTCCAATCACCGTTGCACCTGTCTCCCATTAATAGACTATTTAGGCTCTCTCTCCCTTTCTCTCTTTGCAGTCTTGTTTCCCTGGTGATCATTTCTGAGCGTTTTCCGTGTCTGTCATTTCGTGGTATTACTCTGGACTGTTTTTCCCTTTTTGATTCTTGCTGCCTGCCCTGGACTATATTCTTTATTGGACTGATTTTTGTAAGCTTGCTGCCTGCCCTGACCTCATGCCTGTACCTGGATTACGATTAGCCTTATCCCTGCTGTTGTGTTTGCTGGCGATTGACCCTGTTTGTACGACCAAGATTGTAATAAAGCTGCAAATGGATCCTCACTCTCAGGGTGCTTCATTACAAATATGGGGATGAGGTAGTCGGGTGTGCTATTTAGAGCAGAGAACTGGAAGGAAAGGCAGCCAAAGGAAGTGTTGGCTTTGGGGATGACCAGTGCAATATACCTGCTGGAGCGCGTGCTACGGTCGGGTGTTGCTATGGTGACCAGTGAGCTGAGATAAGGCGGGGCTTTACCTAGCAAAGACTTATAGATGACCTGGAGCCAACGGGTTTGGCGACGAATAGTGAGTGAGTGCCAGCCAACGAGAGCATACAGGTCACAGTGGTGGGTAGTATACATGGCTTTGGTGATCAAATGGATGGAACTGTGATAGACTACATCCAGTTTGCTGAGTAGAGTGTTGGGGGCTATTTTGTAAATGGCATCGCCGAAGTCAAGGACCGGTAGGATAGTCAATATTACGAGGGTATGTTTGGCGGCATGAGTGCCGGAGGCTTTGTTGCAAAATAGGAAGACGATTCTACATTTAATTTTGGATTGGAGATGCTTAATGTGAGTCTGGAAGGAGTTTACAGTCTAACCAGACACCTAGGTATTTGTAGTTGTCCACATATTCTAGGTCAGAACCGTCCAGAGTAGTGATGCTAGTCGGGCAGGAGGGTGCGGGCAGCAATCGGTTGAAGAGCATGTACTTAGTTTTACTAGCATTTAGAAGCAGTTGGAGGCCACGGAAGGAGTGTAGTATGGCGTTGAAGCTCGTTTGGAGGTTTGTTAGCACAGTGTCCAAAGAAGGGCCAGATGTATACAGAAAGGTGTTGTCTGCGTAGAGGTGGATCAGAGAATCACCAGCAGCAAGAGCGACATCATTGATATATACAAAGAAAAGAGTCGGCCGAAGAATTGAACCCTGTGGCACCCCCATAGAGACTGCCAGAGGTCCGGACAACAGGCCCTCCAATTTGACACACTGAACTCTAGTAGGTGACACACTGACACACTGAGAAGTAGTTGGTGAACCAGGCGGGGAGAAACAGTCATTTGAGAAACCAAGGCTGTTGAGTCTGCTGATAAGAATGCGGTGAGGTCGATGAAGGTTGATGAAGACGGCTGCACAGTACTGTCTTTTATCGATGTCGGTTATGATATCGTTTAGGACGTTGAGTGTGGCTGAGGTGCACCCATGACCAGCTTGGAAACCAGATTGCAATCTTAGAAGCAATGCATTTACATGATCTTTCATTTACCTAGACTGTAATCAATCAGACAGTTTTAAGTGTATGTTTGGGTTACTTAGTTATGCTTAAGAGTTAGTTGGTGAACCAGGCGAGGCAGTCATTTGAGAAGCCAAGGCTATTGAGTCTGCCGATAAGAATGCGGTGATTGACAGAGTCGAAAGCCTTGGCCAGGACGATGAAGACGACTGCACGGTAAGGTCTTTTATCGATGGCGGTTATGATATCGTTTAGGACCTTGAGCGTGGCTGAGGTGCACCCATGACCAGCTTGGAAACAAGATTGCATAGTTCTTGTGTCAACATGTTTGCCTATTAATTGTCCTGAGCCCTTTTCCACAGTGTGCATTGATGTCACAAAGGGAATAGCCAATAATATTGCTTGTTGTGGGTGCAATGGTATTGCAACATTCGTTGGCACGCTTTAAAAACCAAAGACTGTGGAATTCTCTATTGCCTCCAGATGGTCACATAACATTCAGCCATCCTACATTCCAATCCACAATAATATGGGGGTGGAGTGTCATTATTTTGACCAGGAATGCACAGCATAAGGAAAACGTTTGCTAGTGAAATAAACATTAAGAATCCCTAAATGAAACTCAACTTCACAGGGTGAAATGAGGTTGCAAAAGGTGCTAGCTAGTATAACACCTTAAGCTGAGCAAAAGAACAGTGTGTGTCATAATAGCAGGGTCATAAACAGTATAAAGTGAGTTGTCCTTTTAATGACAAGCTGTCATGACTGTGTTTATGACAGCTGATTCTGTTATGGCGAAGGGTTGCATAGTTCTTGTGTGAAACAATCTGGTGTTGAATAATAATCATACTCTGACTGACACATTGTCATTTGTCTATTGCCTCCATGTAGCATATCACATAACTATTACATCATTAACCACGACCTGAACCATCTAACACCCTATTCAACATCGGATTGTCCCCATGTTGGCCACAGTTCCATACAACCATCATGCTATAACATTAGCTTGATTCACCTGCTTTTGTTGATGTTGCTCATCCTGTCACTTCTTCCGTTTCGGGAGACTTCTTAGGTAGTGACCGAGCCGAGTGATGTTGCCAAGATTGCCCCCTCATAGGCCTTAATACTGTATTTTTTAGCAAGCTGCTACAGTACCCACATTTCTGCGGTGCCGTCTCCAAGGACAATGGCGCAAGCTCCTATGACAAAGCCACAGTAACTCGAGAAATCGTGTGTAATATATTCCCCATCTGATGGCTTTCGTGACTCAATAAATGTAACGTTAGCTTCCCAAAATATTCAAGTCTCGAACCTTGACAGATGTTTATAACGTTGTTATAGCTCCGTTGTCAACATGCATGTTCATGCAATTTTGACATTTTTCAGATGGAACGTTATAGCTAGCTAGCAAGTTAAAACAAATAAAAAATACTCTCTCATTTTCAAACACATTCCTGTTACGAAACATTCATCCAAAAGTTTACGAGCAATCCATGACGAATTGTGTGCTTTCTGCTTTACCGTTAACAAGCACGCTAGCTAGCTAACAATCGATTTGAGTTTTCCTGGCTACAATTCACTGACCAGCTCACGCTTCCTTTTCGTGATAAAACGACGCCCACATGGTCAATGATAAGCGTTTAACTCTGCTTGATTCCTGACAAGAAAAAATAGAATAGTTAGCTACGTTTGAAGTTGTGGAAAAATATGTATTTTAGTTTGTGCGTGGTATTATCTCCCATGATTGATTCACCACTCTGCTCTAGTCTTCACGGGGCACGCTATCTTCAGGCAAGCAATACATGTTAGTTAGCTAGCTGGGCTAACATTAGCCAAACTAGCATCATAGTCTTCTTGAGCAACAGTGCCTTCTGAAAAAGTTAAGTGACACACTTCGCCCATTCAATTTGGACACCGCGTGTCTACATAATATCATGGGCAAACAACTATATAGATATATATATATATATATTACTTACCTTATGCTGTAGTAACTCATGTTTATACACGGTTGCTATGGATCCCAGCTGGTGGTGGCCTCCCCGTGCAGCAGACAACTTTCCTTGACACGCTTGGAGAATTGTCCCCCACAGCCCTAGTTACCGCATATGACTACAACGGACTATGCTATTGGATGGCAAGTTATATAGACTTGAGTGATTGGCCAGGTTTCTTTGCTTCTGCATTCCATGTTGCCACAAACGTAGCTAGTCAATAGACCCCTCTATTTATACCAAAGTTGCTAGCTCGTGTTGTAACACTCACACCACGGAAATTCATTATGCATTTATGTTAAATTGAAAAAACAACCATTTAAAAAAATATTTAATGTGGAACCAGGGTACAAAGAAAACAAGAACCTAGACAGAGCCACATCCATAATGGGCTGAACTACCAACTGCACGTGGACAACATGCCAAGTTATCCCGAGCAGCAAAACAATTGAGTGGCCACGAAAATATGAGTCATTGCAACATATCACTTTCATTCAGTGGACTAATTTATTAATGTGGTGTTAACTACAATTCAAGGTTAATTGCAGAACATGATAATAAAATGTCAACATGTACAGTTATGTTGATTAGATGCTAATCAGTGTCTCTGCACTTGAAAGATAACCTCGGTCCCTCAGCAACATCATCAGCCCTTTCCTCCTCCTCCATGTAACCTTGACTCCATAGTCCCTCTCTGGGGTGTCTGTTGCTAAAATCTCTGAAGTCACGGTGTGTGGCGGGGTCATCGGCTGTGACGCAGGCAACAGGAGGCGAAGAAAGGAGGAACTACCATCATGGTGTAATTCTGGAGTCTCTACATCAGGTGGGGAGAAGACATTGTCCGTGCCAGGGGTGTGGTGTGTTGCTGAGGCAAGAGTCTGAGCAGAGCATGACGCTGGGCTCTTGCCATATCTGGCAACATTGGCAGCTGACGTTCTAAGGACCCCCACACATCTGCTGGAGGTAGATGCTGCATCTTCCGGTGTTACATCTGACAACCATCTCCTCTCAGCTGTCCCTTTCCTGAGAGAAGTTCTCTGTGTTGTTGTCTCCGTTTCATCTTGGTTACTTAGGTACTTTGTACTTAGAGAACCGACTTTATGCGCTTGCAAGCCCTGCTGCTCCTCATGGGCCCCAGGAGTAGATTCTACAGCTTTCTTTCCACGTGCATGCTTTTGATGGAGAGGTTGGACTGTTGACCTCTGAAAGGATAAGGCTTGGAACTTGCAAACACTACTTTTTCTGGATAAGTGAGAACTCCTGTCAAGAATGCTTGTTGCAGAGAGGCACTTCTTCCTCCCTCGCCTTCCTCTGGGTGCAGGGGGCGGTAGTTGATCAAACTGTGGACTCACCTGAAATTGAGTGAGAGACCAGACATCTTTGAACATGTTTGTTATACATTATTTATAGTCTATAGTTTGAACGGAAAACATTCAGAAGATAGTAAATAATTACATTAAAAACATGATTGATTATCATCATACACTTGATCAGTTATCATAAACTGTGATTACCCAAGAACTACAGGCTGTGCAGCTGTTCTGTCGCTGCTCCTCAACCAGAAATGACTTGGGATTGAGTGCGCCTCTCACTTGAGGCACGTTGTGGTATCTGGCGTCATCAAGTGGTGGCTCAAAAAACAACAGCGACGGCTTCTGTGAGTTTGGCAGAGATGTCTTTCTTGTTTTACGGGGCATCAGAGATCATGGCTGAGGAACTGCTGGGATCAAGAGACGGTGAAATATAAGGTGACGTATCAAAGGAATGCAGTATGAAACAGATGTGGTACATAAGAAACGTTATAACGCTATAGCTTGCTTTGGGTTAAGTAGCTAGTTAGCTACAACAAAAAATAACAGAGTGAAGTACCGTTCCATGAACACAGTACGCTTTCGTATATCACACGACGTACCTGGGTGTATACTGCATGTCAGAAGTAGCTAGCTATCAATGTTTTGAAGAAATAATGTCAGAATCAGAAAGTGCAAACATTTGGCATTTGCTTCGCTATCCTCCTCAAGTCTTGCCGTTAACGCTGATTGATTTCCACTGGCTTCAGCCCATTGGCTGTGCAAAGACCACATGACCGGAATCGCAAATACTGCGCCAAAATTCAAAATCCCATTCCCTTTCACACTGAATGAAAGGAGGTGGAGATCTACAAACTACCTGTCAACTTTCATTTAAGATTATTGTCATTGTTTAATTAAGGAGTCAAGTAACCCAGAACAAAAGCGCATTGCATCACCATAATATGAAGGTTTGTTATTTTCAACTTGGTTAAAGTTGCTGGCTAGTTTGGGGAATATTTGTCTACCTTCTTTGTATGTTAGCTAGCTAACGATACACCCGTGGATTAGCAGCTAGCTAATTTATCTAACACCGTCATGTTCTAGAAGACTGCGTCATAACCATAGCTGATATTTGAAAGACTGGTATTTATATTCTAAAATCGTTAGCTAGCTAGCTATAGTAACAATTAGCTGGCTGTTTTATTTTTAATGGAAACAATCAAAATAGATTTTAGTATAGTTAGGTTAGCGAGTTACTAGAGCAACGTCAGCGCAAATGTGGAAAACATCAGTTCATGATGTGATCCATATCCGAAAAACATTTAATTCGGCCGTTGTTACCAGGTTACGCTAGCTAGCTAACGCTACTTTAATTTGCCCATCAAAAGAACCTTAGATAATTTTTGAACTAACAGCTTTTGCATCGACAGTCTTGCTTGCTTAGTTGCAGCATATCAACTCAGGTATAAAGTTGTCAGCGCCTGATTCGTCATCAGATCAGTTTAGCTATCATTTTGCCATTATAGCTAACTAGCTCTAACCTAACCAGCTTTTTTTGCCACAGGGAAAATGTAGTTGTGGCTGTAAAGTTACATTCTAACTTTAACGTTACCTGTTATCTCTTCAGACATCAAGTGAAGTCAAAGGGCCAGCCTCTGTAATCTGAGCAAAATGAGACAGAGCCCAAGAAGGCCCCTGATCCTTAGGAGGAGGAAGCTTCCTTTCCTGCCAAATGGACCAGCACTTGATGGCTCAGTTGATGAGCCGGATGGACTACGACACAAGGAAGCATCCACATCCAAACCCTCAGGTGGCCAGTGCTTTCCTGATGGCATCCGCATCATGGACCATCCCACTATGCCTGGCACACAAGTGGTTGTCATCCCCAAAACTGCAGACCTTCAGAGTGTAATTGGGGCCCTCACTGCCAAGGGGAAGGAGTGTGGCTCTCAAGGACCAAACAAATTCATCCTTCTAAGTGGTGGCGGCTGTATCGAGGATGGTGCAGATTCTTTCTGTCAACCTAGCTATATGAGAGATCGCAGCTCTGGTAGGAGTAGCATGGCTCTTGTCACACAGCCAGAGAAGGCAACAACAATGGACTGCCTAAAGGATACTAAGTCTTTGACTACAATTAAACCATGTATGTTTATTTGCTTTCATGATTTTGGGTTAAATGACCCTCCACTTTTCAGGTGTTGTTTAACTGTTTGATGATGAATGTTGTTGATGCGCACAGTTTTCATTATTTCACAGTGAATAGGGACCTTGATTGCAGTCCTCTAGATGACAGCCTTACTAACATCCAGTGGCTTGGAAGGATGAATACAGACGGTCTTGAACCAGATCCTGCTAAGAAAGCTGCCAACAAAGAGAATCATGACGCTTGCCAACAGATTCTCCAGGTTTGGCTCCTCTTCTAGCATCTCGGTGTGATTGTCAACGGACGTATGTAAACAGTGATGCTCAAGGAGGGTGTCACCGGCAACGTGTTATACGTTTATCTAGAATGTTTCAAGTGTTGCACTCAAGTGTGATATTAGTTCTGCATGCTTGCTGCATTTGTTGAGTCTTAAAAGAGTAGTATCTAAATAGGCCAAACAAAACCAACCTATCTTTTGTTCTGTTTTGCACAGTTACAAAGTGAGCGAATGGAAGCACAAAGGGTTGTCAAAGACCCCTTGTCAGAGAGACCACCCTACTCGTACATGGCAATGATTCAGTTTGCCATCAACAGTAAGAAGAGCAGGAGGATGACATTGAAAGAGATCTACACTTGGATTGAGGATCACTTTCCATATTTCAGAAAGGTGGCCAAGCCAGGCTGGAAGGTAAACATCCACAATAAGCCCTTGGTCACAGATAAAGATTCTATTGGTGCCACTGTAGTACTTGAGGACAAGATCGTGTTACAATAGAAGCAGAAAAATACCCCTTAAGCACCCAACAAAAACTTGTATAATTGCCAATGGCATAAACCACATCCTCTTAGTTTGATATTGTCTATGCTCCTCTGCCAGAATTCCATCCGCCACAATCTCTCCCTGCATGACATGTTCATCCGTGAGACAACACAAGATGGCAAGGTCTCCTACTGGACCATCCGCCCAGAGGCCAATCGCTGCCTTACTCTTGACCAGGTTTACAAGGTTGGCATGTTACCCACTTTTCTGTTCTAAGTCATATTTTGTTGCTGGCCAATTACAACTATGGGACTCCACAAAAGGACAAATCCCTGCATATAACTGTCTTAACTCTGAAATCTACTTTTTGATTCTTATCTCCATGATAACTGTCCCTTTTGACCAATTTTCCACCCCACCCCCACAGACTGAGTCTGATCCAACTTCCATCTCGTCTTGGACCATGCAGGTCTGTGACCAACATGTAAGATTGTTTTACCCTTTTAATCTGTGGCAGTCAGTCAGGGAGGACAGGACAGTCGGAGAGTGGACAGGACATGCTTTCCATCTGCTCTTGTTTAGCTCATTAAGCTGACAATTCATTTCAGGGGAGATGCGAGGTGTAGGCAGAGAGAGGCAGACATCACAGGACCACCGTACATAGTAACTTCTCTTACACAGGTCTAACTCATGCCGTCTTCATATGTTGTCTTTGAGAAGAGAAGGGGACCATTTCAATTAGAAGAGTTGTTGGGAATAAGAAGTTAACATCTCAATTGTCTCCCGCAGCAACAAAAGAGAATTGCTCCTGAAATAAAGAAAACATCTGCCAGTGCCGCTGGTGAGTGAGGGAAAGACGTGGGGGGGAAACAAGCAGCTGGACGATGACCAAACCTTTGAGAGTTGGAAATGATTGATGTGTAGCCGTTGCCTCTGACTTTTTCTGCCATCCTTATGTTCAGAGAGGAAGATGAAGCCCCTCCTTCCTCGTGCAGACTCCTACCTGGTCCCCATCCAGCTGCCTTTCACCCAGTCACTCTTCCTGTCCTCTTCCACACAGCTCCCCCTCTCTGCCCCCCAGCAGAAATCTAGCTCCTCGGGAGGGAGCAAGAGGGTCCGTATAGCCCCCAAGGTAAAGTCTCACCATCCCCATACCTTTTTTTTTTTATTGTGAAGTGCCGGGAGGTTACTTGATTCCCTTGTGACTGTGTGTTTGGCAGGTTACGTACAGTGATGCCTCCACGGTGACGCTGTATGCTCCTCCAATTGAGGAGATGAAGGAGGAGCAGGTCTGTGTGCCCCTGACCTCCGTTAGCCCTAGGGCTGTTCTGACCAACACCAGGAAGGAAGTCCGCAGCTCCCGTCGCAAGCAGCGCCTCGTCCTGCCTTCCAACGAGGAGCCCGTGCTCCTCTTCCCCGACAGCACCTTCTTCGACTCGGGCCTGGCCTCTGACGGCTCCGCCTTCCAGGACGCCGAGCTCGACCCCCGGCCGGAGCCTGACAGCCCCTGCAGGGAGTTCTCTTTCAAGACCCCCATCAAGAGCAGCCACCCAGCCTCCTCCACCCCCAGCAAGCCACCCACTGTGCTGTTAGAGCCTTGGAGGGTGACCCCGCTGGGCAAGGAGAGAGGCGGCATGCTGGACTTCAGCCCCATCCGCACCCCCGGCCCCAACTTCACCCCTCACCGCCATGACCACACCCCCTTCAGCTTCAGTAGCACTCCCTTTAAGGACCTGCCCTTGTTCAACTCCCCTCGCGAGCTGCTCACCTCTGCACACTCCTCATCTGCGCCTGGCCCCACCAGCACCTGCTCCCCGGGGCCAGAACGTCTGCAGGGCTGCTCCAGAGAGCTCCAGATCGGGGGTCCCTCTACAGCCAACCGCTCCCTTACGGAGGGCTTGGTCCTGGACACCATGAACGACAGCCTGAGCAAGATCTTGGTGGATATCAGCTTCTCTGGCCTGGAGGATGATGATCTGGGTATGGGGAACATCAGCTGGTCTCAGCTCATCCCTGAACTCAAGTAGGCACTGCCAAGCAGAGAGCGCAAACCTTTCAAAGTTCTTTGCTAGATGAGGATGCCATAGTCTCATCATTTCCCAAGCTGCTCACATATTGTCTTCCAATCTGTAAATGTGGGAGTTTTCTTTCTAACTTAGATTTTTCCTTTGTCGTTGGTTGCTTTTGTCACTACTAACCAGTCTTTTCCCTTCCTTTTTTCTCTCGCTTGGTTGTTTCATGCCACAAGATTAAGCTACCAAATTTAGATTACAATTCACTGCCTCCCACAATAGTCTTGAAGGAACTACTAGAGAATGGAAAAGTATGTCTGAGTTGTATGTTGATGTGTGTAGCCTACATAGAATATGTATGTTAATTTGCACATTTTGTAATATGTTTTGCTCTTTAAAATGTAAATTTTTATACATAGATAAATCATCAAACTATCCAGTGAGACCGACACTACCATGCTAGAATATAAGATGTGGTGCCTCCTCTGAAAGTGAGCGAGTCTCCATTTGATTGGACCTCTGAAAGGACGTAACATGATGTACAGATGATCAACCACCAATGAGAGAAAGTAATAAACAAGGACTGTCTTCACCCAAAGGAGATGCCATTTTTGATTGACCGAGTCAACACTTAATCTAGTGCACTTTTGTAACTTATTCTAGGTATGACACAATGTCCAATCTGCTTTGTGAACTTTTAAAGAGTGGTAGTAGTGAGTGACTAACTATGTAAAAGCATAAAGTAGTATGGTGATGTCTTCTATTCCTGTGTACTCCTTCTGTGTAGAAGGGAAATATTTGAATTAAAGAAAATGTATGCTTGAATTGTCATTGGAAGTTTTTTGGCTAGAAGATTAAACATTTAATGCATGAGTTTATTATGGTTTTATCTTGATCAAAGGGTCATAGTTGTTACTTTATGGGAAAGGAAGACTGCACCATTTGTATATGACCAATTTTGAACGATGTATGGCTTTTTATAGTTATTCTCAGTTCCTTTGTTAGCTGTGCTTGTGGTGGACACATTCAGGTTAAAGTTTGAGGAGCATCCTGTGCTAGTGTTTACTGTCATGGCATGGGGTTGCTGGTGATTGACTTGGCTTCGTATTTTTACAGTATTGGTGTCTTGGAAACTGTAGTCAATGTAAACGTTTAAAGTGCCTTTTCTTTTTGAGTGGGTGTTCTGACTACATAGAAACCCGGTGACTTTGCTGCTTCTTTTCACGTTGGTTGGGTTTAACTTTGACTAGATTAACACAGTCCTGGGTTTCTTGTCCCATATAATAATTGAAAGTATGATAAACTGTAAGAGGCATGAACACCACATAATATGCAAGAACCTTTACATTCTGGTTCAATATTTATTACATGACCAGTACAACAGACCCCAGAGCAAGGTTTGGGGAAAAACTGACATGGCTACATTTTGGGATGTTTAAGAAAAGCATGTCTGTTATAAATCCTATGTAAAGGGAATAAATTCATACGTCACAGTTTCTCTTTTTGTTTTATTTGAGTACCAAATACCAGTACGTCAACATTTGCTGATGATCGTCATTTTAAATGTAAATAATCCACACAAAACATCTATCTTGTATTCAAAGTGTAAAAAGTAAACCTCATTAATTCAAGTAAACAAAAACTATAGCCAGTGGGGGTTTTCAGCAGAACTAACTTTCCCAGCAGTGAATGTTGTAGAGTTAACGGCTCATTATTTTCCAAATCTAACTAACATGCCTTGGTATTTACATCCATATACAATATCAAGGGCACAGCAATAGGTGTCCGTCCGTGTGGTCAGTGCGTGTGAGTAAAGAGGCGTCTTTAGTAGGTCTGGACTTCCTGCTGAGCCACCTCCAGCAGTATCTGGAGCTGCTTACTGCAGTAGTCTGGAGAATAGAGAGACAGTCCTGTCGGTGACTCGCAACAGCCGTAACTATCCCAAACAACACCACCCTCACCTGACATTTCTGCTATCAGTAATTCAGTATGATGACAACGACATTATAGTGGCGTGATAAGGGTGTGACTCACTGAAGATCTTTCTCCATCGGGTGGGCAGGAGTGAGCGGTGCACGGTCAGGTAGTAGACAGGGACTCCAGACAGGGTGAGAGCACAGCTGCCCCCTGTGTTCCAGGGGTCTGAGTACAGAGACAGCCCAACGATGAAGAAGCACACCACTGTGAAGGTGACTGCAATGGCCAGCGGCACCTAGTAGACAATAGAATTATGAGCTGAACATAGGAATAAAACTGTAGGTAAACAGTCAAGAAACAGACAACTAGTAACTACCAAACAAGTGTCGTTAGTTAATTATAGTAGTCATAGCAACCTTGAAGGGTCTTGGGTGGAGGGGGAAGCGGTAGCGATGGATGAGCATCCCCATGGTCGCCATGGCAATGAAGAGCCACCGAGAGAAGGAGGCAAAGTTGATCAGCTGGAAGATCTCTCCTCTGGCCACCATCACTACCACCAACGGATACTGCAGGAAGGACAACACAAACATCTCAACTGGACCATGAAAGCAAAGCATAGACCTACCTCATCAACCCAATAAGGACATCCCCACAATACAGATGTCTGTAAAGAGACTAATAGGGTTGGCAAGGTAGACTATGGGCAGTAGTAGTAGACTATACCAGCAGCAGAACAGCAGGCAGAGGCGTGTTTCTACGGATGTGGATCATTGAGAAGAGGACTGGCCAGTGTCCCTCCCTGGCCCCCACGAACAGCATCCTGCACCACGGACAGACAGACAGACAGACGTCTCGTGACTAGAACCAGCCAAGCGTACATCAAGGTGCACGTTTCTGAGTTACGAGTGTGCAGCATTATTACCTGGGTGCTCCAAAGAAGCCACCGTTCAGCGCCCCAAGACAGGATACAGCTACCAGTATAGGAATCACAGAGGCCAAGCCGTGAAGCGCACGATTGGCAAACGTCTGCGATAAACAGACAGCATAAATGAGGCTGACATGCAGTTCATTTCACATGCAGTTATTTTCCTTCTCTTGGCTTTGACCATCTGATGCCACAGTACTGACCACAGCCACAGCGTCAGACACAAGAAGCTCCTCTGCTGTCATCATGGTGTAATAGGCCACGTTGACAAGAACGTAGCACACAGTCACCGTCACCATGGAGAAGATGATTGCCAGTGGGATGTTTCTGACAAAATAGAGCAGACAAACAGACATGAGGTTACTTGATTTTTTGGTGTGTAAATAATTGGTCAATCACCATTGTTTTTTTTAAAATGTAAAATACCTATTTGGGTTAATGACCTCCTCTGTGACAAAATTCAGATAAAACCTGCAAAGAAAGTAAAAGATGTCCATTTATCAGTTAACAGTTCTTTATGGATAACACAACAATGGTATGATATGGGATTTTCTTGAGCACTGCTTACCATCCACCATAGGCATATAGACCAGAATAAAAGGCCAATGGTAGCTTATCCAGTGTTAATGTATCAATCTCAAAGCCATTCTGAAAGTTATCTGTCTGTCCTGGGGAGGGGAGAGAGAAGAACAAGTTAGCAGGGTTTGATTGAATAGGGTCCTGTGTATATTGTGTAGTGTACATCGTGTATCATGTTACTCTACCAAAACCACTACCCCACCTCTGGCTAATGCCATGATGCCAGGAACGATGATTAAGACCAGGGCAAACATCTTGATGAATGTCAGCGTGACCTGGGTGCGAGAGGCCAGGGTCACACTCCAGCAGTTTATCGCCACCACAAATGCTACAGGGAGAGGGGGAAGATAAACCTAGTTGAAATAGTATTCCATAGTAATCAAACAATTCACAAAGTCTTATCGATTGTATTTTATCACTCACTCACTCCAAGGATGCTGACCAGTTTAATCAGTGCTGTGGGAGGAGCACAAGGGCTGAAAAAGGGATCCACCACATAGCGTCCGAACGCCAGGGACACGTAGGATGCTACAGCTGGCCTTTACAGTCCATATGGAGTACAGTAAAAGCATTAGGAAAACGTGCACTAAACTATACTGTCTCCTAAACTATTCTAAGTGTGTATGCAAAGAGATACAGAGATACAGGCTGCTGACCTGATGAATAAAAACTCTGCCCAGAGACGCAGGAACGCAGGCAAGGGTCCTAATGTCTCCAGCAGATAGGTGTAGTGGCCCCCTGACTTTGTAAAAGTGGTTCCCAGCTCAGCATAGCACAAGGCCCCTGGACAAAGGACAGAGACAGATGACACATCTCCCACAGGGCACAGACGTCAGTTCAACGTAAAGTTTTGTTTTACATCTGATTGAGTTGTCAACTAACGTGAATTCAACGTGAAATCACAAAATGTCATTAGATCCAGGTGAAAAGTTGAGTGAAAAAAATACTACATTTCCTTACGTTGATTACTTTTTTCAAATACAGTCAGTTTTCCACATTGACTTAACGTCATCACATTGAATTTGTTGGTTGAAATGATGTGGAAACAATGTGGACTCAACAAGTTTTTGCTCAGTGGGCTGGGATATTTTCTATTGTTTAACTATCTCTATACATTCAGGAAACAGATTTTTTTTTAATATTCATTATTCAGTGCATATCATTAGTTATAGCTCTGCTTATAACTGTGGCATAATAAAGTTAAAAAACTGGGGGAATAGCTGGGAAAGGTCAGCCATACATCCACCCCATGCTTTCAGCCCATGCTACCCCTTTGATTTGTTTATTTGGTCAGCCATAGGCTATTACCCGATAAACAGCCTTAATGAATAGTACAGATCCTAATTTGATCACTTTTGTTGCTGAGAAATTCAAACTTGTAGTGTATTTGAAGTTTAAAAAGGCTTCTGAAGTTTGTAATTTCCACTGAAATGTCCATTTCAGACCTGATTTGCCCTAATGAAAAATGCATCAACCCCTACAAAAATGCCCATTAATATTAAATATTAAATGCCCAGTATATTAAACCATCAGTTTAATAGTAAACATTTGGACATCTGTGCAAGGACTCATATACTTGGATGATAATACATGTTTTAAATTATGTTAATGGTACAAATAATAGTAGAGGCATGTATGACAATAACCTGTACAGTGAACTGTTATTACCTTAATTAAATAAGATAAGTCAAAATTACTTTATAGGTGCAAAGGTTGATCGCATGTGCAAATACCAGAGGATTGTGGACCTTGGCCAGATCATTCAGCTAAGTGAATACATCCAACACAGTTTACTGCCAAAGAAAATACAGTGAGTACTAGATTACACCTCTGAGGTAGCCTAAACTTCCATTGGGGGAGTGAATGTTGTGTGCTGTCTGTGAATTAAAGGGGCAGTGCAGTCAAATGCATGATTTACCTGTGTTTTATATATATTTCCACACTATGAGGTTGGAATAATACTGTGAAAATTATGACAGTAACGTTTTAATGTAAGAGCTGTTTGAAAAGACTGCCTGAAATTTCAGCTTGTTTTGCCCTGCCTGGCTACATCACAGTAAGGTGCTTAATTGTTACCCAGAAATGTTCTAATATTGAGATAAAAACGGCTGCATTGGACCTTTAACAATACTGAATCAGCCTGATGTGTGAAAATCGAATTAAAAAAATTCAAGACGGATATTGTGTTAGCAACTGCCTCTCTCAAACATCACAATTATGCTCCTCTCATAGGTACCCACTACCTCTTTTAAAATGATAGTTATGCTTACCGAAGGTCGAGAGGACCCCACACAGTGCCCAAACCACCAGTGACAGCCCCACACTACCACTGTTCATCAGAACCCCTTTTGGTGCAATGAAGATGCCGCTGCCCACCACGGTACCGATGATGAAGGAGATAGCCGGAAGCAGACCTATTGTCCTCCTCAGGTGGATCACTTCATCTTCTTTCTTCTCCTTCACCTCATCCCCCTCTTCCTTCAACAGAATTCCATCTATGCCCATGCCTCAGCAGCCTTGAAGGTGTGAACACACACCTTGTTTAGATAGCCAGCCTTACACCAACACGTTCCAGTGAATAAATCAAATACCAAAAATTACTTTTTAGCAGCAAAAATCCTTTCACATTCCAGTTTAAAGAAAACACAGAAGTAGTTCATTTAAGTGAACAAAAAAGTATTCTCTCTTTATGAACACAAAAGTATAGTCATTCCCTTCACGGATAAACTATAAAATTAATATATCCCTTTTCTTATACTGAAACTGCTTGTATTTATCCAATGAAGATTGCTTGATGTAGAGGACGAGTGTGAAAGACGAGACAAGCTAGGGGAGGGTGACAAGCCGAGTGGAGCTGTATGAGCTGAACGTGTAGACTAGTATACCCCTCACACTTGCACAAGGCCCTCTCCCCTGAACTTGTTTTTTATCCCCTCATTGGCTCTTGCAAATCAGCACAGTCAGTAACCATAGGAACTCACCAATCCTGCACAAGCGGAAAACAAAGCCAGCAGTCTTCCCAAGCTTCAACAACATGAGTAATTAAGGCAGTTTAGACGGGTCAAAGCCATGGTGCATTCATTGTACTGAGTATGAATGTGTATGTGTTTGTGTTTGTGTATGTGTGCGTGTATGCGTGTGTGTGCGTGCATGCGTGTGTGTGCGCATGCACTAATGTTTTTGTGGGTCTTTGCGTGTGTGTGCCGGTGTGTGTAAAGTTTTGCTTGTGTGCACAGCTTTAAACACGGAATACCATGAGGAGAGAACCCAAACACCCCTTGTTGTGGCAGCTGTACAGATGACAGGGGGGTCGCTTTCAACAGCAACTTCACAACAGAGAAACTATACGTGCTATAGGAGCAGATGGCCTTATTGATGTTCTCACTAATATCCAATAAATATCAGCATAATTAATTCATAACCAAATCATAACCAAATAACATACAATTTGACACAAATGTCAACACTAAAATGGGGTTGAATGCAACGTCAAACAATTGGCATATAATTTTTGTCTCTCTGCACACACGGTCATGTAGTTTGTTCCTGTGTATGAACTGTGAAGTATTTCTGTCATGAGCAAAGAAACTTCAGCGTGAGATCACATGTGAGGGATCCAACAGCAAACTGTGAAAAAATGTATCTGGCCTCTCTTTTCTTAACTTGGACTGTGGCTGTCCATTTCACTTAATCCGTTGCTTGTTAACAGCAGTCAACAAAGGCATTATAGCTGCTTTATTTTCATTTGACATGTTTAGTTGTAATTGCATGTCTTGACAATGGGTGTCGGAATTTCCGGGAAACTAAGTATCATATTCAATGGGTGTCGGCATTTCCGGGAAACTAAGTATCATATTCACAATAACTTATCTGACGTCACCACTCTACACCATCACAATATGTGGCTTGAATAATACAGAAAGGGAAAGCATGCCATTTATTTTTCTTATTTTCATGTTTATTCAGCTGAAAATTGTGAGGATATTTTGGAGAGATCCCTACTGCTATGAAAAATAGGTATTTCAAATTGCTGCAGGTCCAACATCAAATCTAATATTTAGAACCTTCTAAATCGGTCTCTCAACAGAAAATGGGGTAAATGAAAGCCCCTTAACACCCAAACCTTACTTCGCACAGTATAATCAGCTCAAGTCATAGAGTTATTTTGAGTTCTACAACTTCATCACTTTCTGTCCTTGTCTTACAAAAACAGTGATGCAAATGTATGTGCAAAAGCTCCATTGTTCCAGATATCCCACAAATCAATTATCATATTTTTTGGTTAAATTTCTGAATTAATTAATAATTTAATGTTGCGTAGGGAAATCTGCTTGGCAACATACATTTTTATTTTGGGGGGATGTCAGAAGAGATCCCAAACGATAAACTGGAACCCCACTCAATACGCCACGCCGGGCGAGCTAAATCGAGCGCACCTGGTAGTTCACGTATGAATAAGAACGCAAGTGATTGGCTGCCTTGTGTTCATGAGTAATCTCCGAATATGATTGGTGGCGAGTGCAGGGTGTCAAATAAGAGCATGTAGATCGTCTCAGAATGTCAACAAATTTGTACAAGGCATGTACCACAGTTTTTTGCAATTAAACTTAACACCACCACATAATTGACGGCACGTTTAACATATTGGTAAATACATTACTAATGTTTCGTTGACAGTCGGTGATTCGTCTTATAATTTGTCGGCACAAACAACTAAAAGAGACATAACATTAGCTACCTAGAGTACAATGAGGAGCGAGTTGCTCCTCATTGTACTCTAGGTAGCTAATGTTATGTCTCTTTTAGTTGTTTGTGCCGACAAATTATAAGACTAAACCGTCCACCTCAATGTTTCAGACTCTCAGCTTCAGGTTTGTATGTCAAAGCCCCCCACTGTGTTCAAAGTTTGCACTGACACATGGCCTTTTGGACTCAGCTGCCGAGCAGCTAATGGTTCGGAGGGATTTCCAAGCTGCTTTCGACACATGTGAGAGAGGTCTGGATGGTCTTTTAAACGCGGAGAAAGACAGGTGGGTACTAATTCTTAGAAATGTCTCTGCTTTTATGACATGGTCCTTGTTGCATTGCATTATTGGACTAAACCGTTGTCCATCTGACTTTCAGGCACGGGAGTTGGTTTTTGGTGAGGTCGGTGGTATTGCATTCACAGAGGACCAGAAATAAACAGCACTGGATATCGTGGAGAATAAAGAGAACCTCACCCAAGAACAATCCCCAAGCCCTAGTCCCAACCGCAGTCCTGTGGTGGTGTCTGCTGGACTTAACACACCTCAAGGTGCATCTCACTTACAGTTGCATTAACCCTTTGTATTGACGTTAATGCTGCCAGACAGTGTGACTGACTGTGTGTTTGTACTTTATAGGTGCTGTGATTCAGAAACTTGAGGCCTTGCTTAGACTTTTGAACAGAGGACTATCAGTAGCCAGTGCAGGGTCATTCCCTCTTCGGAGTGTCTTTCTGGCTGTGGTCCTTCTCTACATGCTTTTTGTCCAGATGGATACAGGTAAAAAAATAAAATAATAATTGAACATCAAACTAATGTGGTTGCTTTAGTTAATACTAGTCTAGCACTTAGCATACAGCGTTTGTTTAGCTTTTGATTGCAGCCAACCTACCTACAGTATTTAAGCACCTAAGCACTGAACAGTGACTAGATATCAGAACAAAAAGCAGAAATGTTATGCTTCTTGGATATGGTTTCTCCACAACTCATCCCTCATCTTTCCCCTGGATCTCACAGCTGCTGCAGATGCTGAAGCAGATTTGGGACACCATGTTTGCTCCTTACTATCGAGCCAGAGCTCAGAGCTAAGAACTGTAAAACCATACAGTCTGGTGCTGGGACATCATGGTTTAAATTTGACTGAGACCAAAGTGCTCACCATTGACCCTCTGAACATGTAAATATTAATAAGTGACTGAGATAAATAGAGAAATTAAGTTGGGCTTTTGTTGTCAACAACATGAATACCCGTGAAGGCAGAATGTGAACAACATGGATACCTGTGAAGGCAGAATGTGAAAGTAATAGGCAGAATTAATTTCCCTGGTGTTGCAGATTCAGTTGCTCCCATATAGGTGTGCGTGTGAGCAAGCGAGAAAGCGATGGTGACACACATTTTGTGTTGATATGAATGGCCCAGTCCAAAACAACTGTTAAATATAGGCAATATAATTTTAATCAGATGCATGTCAGACAAATAACTTTTACATGACAGTAAAATATTTAATTGGTAAAATTAGAATTCTCATAGATTAGTCCAGTATCTTTCAATAGGGTCTGGCTCCAGCAGATACCGTCTCAGTAGTGTATACTAGGTAGCAGTGGTGTAACCGCGTGCAAATGGTTGTCGCAGGGAGGAGCTCACAGAATTGAACGACATCGGTAGCTGGTATTGTAGGAAAGACGTTTTAACTTATCTACCAGTGAATGCTAAGGAAACAATGGATATGCAAACCAGGTATTGAAAACGTTTGTTCCGAAGTCTCGGTGGAATCTTTGTAATGCGCAATTTAGTCATCATGCGCTGTTTGAATGAACATTCCTGTAGGCTTTCCCAAAAACCTTCCCAATTAAATCTCTAGACTGCAAAATGATATCATGATGATTTGTATCAATCGGTAGGGCATTCGTTTCACAAACTGCCATGTAGGCCTACATTGTACATTACAGAAAACTACACCCTCCAAATATTTAAATGTTTCCCAGACCACAATTTTCTCCTGATGTGGTTTAAGTATTGTTGTGGACTTACAACATCCAATTGTTGTTTTTCTATTAAAAAGTGTGAATGAGTGAAAACCTGAAAAAAATATAGTAAACATTTTTTTTATTCACACCTTGACTTTTCCCACATTTTGTTACATTCAGGGATGCAAACTAGTCACCTTTTGGCGAAATTTGCCGTTTTGAATCCAAAATAGGTTACCTACGTGATTCGAATAGATCCTATGAGAAAAGATTGGGGGTTGTTACAATTTGTTATAGAAGTAGATCATCAGTTGGCTCCCTTTTCTGATCATTACTTGATTTCCTTGAATTTACAAGCTACTAAAAAATCAAAAGATACTCGAGGATATTGGAAATTAAACAACACTCTTCTGAAAGATACTACTCTCATTGAAAACATCAAATCGTTAGCCAAAGATATTTTTGCAAGAAAAGACTTGGGTCATGGAAGTAGATGGGAATTTTTCAAATATAAAATCAGAGCGGTAGCCATTAAGCGTGCCAAAGAGCTGATGCACTTAAAGAACCTTCGAGAAAAAGAGCTGATGAGCAAGCTTGACAGTTTTCTAAAGAAAGATAGTCTATCTGAAGAAGAGGAGTCTGTATTCAAGTCTTTACAACTAGAATTAGAACAGCTTTACACAGATCTGGCAAAGGGTGCCTTTGTAAGATCAAGAGCAAAGTGGATTGAAAAGGGGGAAAGAAACACTAGTTACTTTTTTGCATTGGAAAAGAGAAACTACAAAAGAAAATCTATAACTGCACTAAATATGAACGATGTTTTATGCAAAGATCCCATTACAGTATCATCATTTGTCAATTCTTTTTATGAAAACCTTTACAGCTCTAAATTTCAGGAAGAGGGTTGTGAAAGCTACATTGGCCATATTAGGAATTATGTCCCTGTAATTTAGGATGATTTCCACTCAGTTTGCGATTCACCTGTATCAATTGAAGAAATTAGAGAGGCTATGAATTCAATGAAAAAAAGGGAAATCACCTGGCCCTGATGGCCTGTCAGTTGAATTCTATAGACAGTTTTGGGACTTACTAGAAGACCCAATTTTTAATATGTTTCAAGATTGCATTAAAAGTGGGGAAATGGTATCCACTATGAAACAGGGCCTTATTTCATTGATTCCGAAGCCTGATAAAGACCCCTCTCTCATTGACAATTGGAGACCAATTACTTTATTAAATATTGATTACAAATTGATTGCGCTGGTTTATGCCAAAAGATTAAAGAAAGGAATAGATACCATTTATAAATGAGACTCAAACAGGTTTTATGAAGGGTCGACACATAAGCTCTAACATTCGTTTAGTCCTGGACCTTATAGATTATTCAGATGCAATTGACTCCGATGCGGTTGTATTATTTTTGGACTTCTGTAAAGCCTTTGACACAATTGAACATGAATTTCTCTTTAGGTCTCTTAATCTTTTTGTTCTGTGAAAATTTTATCAAAGTAATTCGCATGTTTTACAAAGATATAAATAGTTCTGTATTATTGAATATTAATACTTCCAAAAGATGCAATATCAACAGAAGTGTACGACAGGAATGCCCAATTTCGCCATTTTTATTCATTCTGGTTGTGGAACTTCTTTCTCTAGATATACGAAATAATGCAAATTTGTATGGCTTAACCATTTTTAACAAAGAAATCAAAATTTCCCAACTGGCTGATGATACTACTCTTTTTTTAAGAGAAAAAGACCAGGTTGCCCATGCCCTTAATGCTATCACTGCATTTTCTACTGCATCAGGATTAAAACTGAATGTTTCTAAATGTGAAATATTACGTCTATTTGACTCTGATGATAAAGAAATAGAAAATATTCCTGTTAAGGACTGTATTAAATATTTAGGAATTCATCTGTCAAAAAATCATGTAGTCAGACAACATATAAATTTCTCTCCTAAAATTAAGAAAACCAAAAATGTATTTAATAATTGGCTACAAAGAGATCTTTCTATACTTGGGAGAGTACTTCTGTCCAAGGCAGAGGGACTGTCTCGTTTTGTGTACCCCTCATTGTCTTTTATTTGTAAATCCTTCCACTTGTAAAGAGATCAATAGGACCTTTCTTGACTTCATCTGGAAAAATAAGTCTCACAAATTAAAAAAATCTGTCCTTTCTAATAAACGAGCTGAAGGCGGTCTGGAAGGGTTGGATTTTGTTGATATAAATAACACCTTCAAGATCAACTGGTTAAAAAAATGTTTGATCAATACTGATTCAATATGGTATTTCATTCCAAATAATGTGTTTAATAGGTTGGGAGGTCTTTCATTTTTACTGAAATGTAATTATATTCCTGAAAGATTAATTGCTAAATTGGCTAGGTTTCACCAACAAGCTTTAATGGCTTGGAAAATTTGTTTCCTGCACAATTGTTCTCCACATAAAGTTATTTTGTGGAATAATGCAGACATAACTGTAAGGAATAAGTCATTGTTTTACCCCAGCTGGAAGGGGGGAATATTGACTTTGTCCTTGATGTGTTCGACAACAGGGGTAATATGCTTACATATGAACAATTTATAACATTGAAAGAGTTCCCAATACCTTTCAGAGAGTTTAATTCTGTGGTCAAAGCCGTTCCCAGTGGGCTAACTACACTAATAAAAACTCATCTTAGCTTTGGTAATGATCACAAAGCTTATCCAGAACTCAGATTGGAAGGCGTGGGCTTACTTGAGAAATCTTGTTGTAATAAATATAGAAGACAATATCTTCATTCACAAAACAAACTTACACCGAGAGGAAAATCTTTCTGGAACATGCTTATTCCTGACATTGTCTGGAAAAATGCATGGTTAAGGCCTTACAAATATTGTATACCAAACAAAATTAAGGAAGTGCACTTTAAAGTTTTACATAAGATATATCCATGTAATTCTATGTTATCCAAGTTTATGGCTATTGATGATATCTATTTTCTGTGAAAAAGAAGGTGAAAATCTGTCTCATTTGTTTTTTGAATGTAAAATTGTTTCAGAATTTTGGGAAAACCTTGCAAAATACTTATTTACTATTATGAACACTACTCATATTTTTTATATGAAAGATGTAATATGTTACTATTGTAATGATAACAAGACCATTGAAATGATTGTGAATTTTTTTATTCTTGTTGCTAAATACTTTATACACAAACAAAAATTCCAGAATTCGACACCAAAATTACACATTTTTGATTGAATTTAAATATCTTATTAAGACATTAACCCTAGTAGGGGGGTGAAGCGTGTTTGGACCAATACTGGCTGAATCCAAGGCTCAGCCAATCGTTCACATAACTATGGAGGGTGATTCATGCCAGAATTGAGCCTTGTGAAGCTACTGATTCCTCACCAAGTCACCTAACGTCTTCCTAGCGCCATAAAATAGCGCCATAAAATACCGCCATGAATTAACATGGACTGTCAATGGAGGCACGTTTTTAAGGCGTCAACTGCCGACACGTTCCACGTCAAGTAGGCTAGTGTTCACGTCCTGTAACATGTAAGTTTGTGTGTAGGTTTATTATGAATGATCTTACCATAAACACAAACGTCTCTGTGTTAGCGTTGTGTTAGTGTAAGTGTCTGTTTAGTTTATTATTAAAGATCTCACCATGATCTCACCTTTACAAAAACATTTACATGTAGACGTTTGTAATTGGATTTAGATTATGGCAGCCCCCCGCACCTCTCTGATTCAGAGGCTAAGAGGTAGCCTAGGTCTTTAGTGGCGCATTCAAAAGAACTCGGAAGTTGGCAATCTCTGACTTCCGACTTCAGTTCATTCAAGACAACTGGGAACTCTGAAAAAAAACTAGCTCAGACTGGGATTTTTGTTTTGTTTTGAACAGTCATCCAACTCGAAATTCCAATTCAGAAACTCTGGCATCTTTCGCTGACATGAAAATCACTGATGTCATGATTTGACTTTGTTTTCCCCCACTTCCCAGTTTACCGGATTAACAGACACAATCACTGTCACCATGCATTCTTTAGTCTATACATTTCTGTGGAGATGTCTTATGGTTAAAAGCAGGGTTCTAATTGAGGGGGTATGTGAGAATATAGGCCTTGTTATAGAGATGGGCAAAAAGCATATGCTACCACGTGTCTGCTTAGCCATAGGAAAAGCAACAGTCCAGATTCTATAAAGTGATCTAGGCTATAACAATGATTAATTCCACGATTATTTCTGCATAGTCTACTAGCCTATTGAAGGTCTTGCTCAGCCTAAACATCATATGAAAATGTGGTTGGTTTATTAAATGCTCTGCAATTTAGAGCTATGCCTACCGCAAAATACAAAAAAGTTAGGATTGGTATGGGTCCATGCATAGACCAAACAGTTTAACATAGAAAACATTTATTATTCAGGAGAATCCCATTGAATCAGGCTATTAATTCCAGTGCAGTTGTGTTCTTACGCATATCCTTAGACTAAACGGAACCGAAAACACCCCAGCGTGTTTTAATCACAGATCATGATGAAGCCTGAACATTTCAGCTGTTTGTCATTGATTTAGTAGTCCACAATCGCCTACAGATTTGATACACATGAAGACCTATATTTAATCTGGATTTGACAAACAAAAGCCTGACTGGGATCTCGATTTACCCCCACGTCATATTTATTACCAATTAGGCAACATGTATTTCTATTAATTTTCATAGGCTAACCATTGCATCTTCTGCTTTTTATGAATAAACAGGCATCAGAGTAAAACATAATATCATTTCAATGCCCACACACACACATTGTTACTTACCTTACAGATCACAAAGTGAGCTTATTTTCACTCTATTCATATGCAAATATATTTGATTCATACACTGGCTTGTCTGGCTGGCATGTTATCATTTTAAGCAGGCCTTCCCTTATCAACACCGAAATAATATTAGTCCTCTATTTTGATTTAAAAAAAAATCATAGCTCATTAGTACACCCTTGTGGTTGAATATATATCTATTTTATGACTTGTGACACCAATTAATCATGTTGAACTGACAAATACCATCAAGGGATACGTTACAATTTACAATAAAACACCTTATGAAACAGCTGTGAAAACCAATCTATCAATATTCTAGACTTAAATACATAAACCATTTTTTTGTGTGTCAATTTACTTTCAGATGATTTTTTGTACACTCACATGGCAATCATAGACTGAAATACTGAATTATGGTGTGTGGAATAGAGAGGAGGTGGGTGCTGTGTGGATGGGAGGTTCTGCCTGTCACTTGTTTTAAAAAAGGTAGTCAGTCTTGGAAGGGGGGACTCAAAGAGGGAAAATGCAAAGTCCAGGCGCTGCTGCCCTCTTTGTTCTGAGTGTTTGTAGTGCTAGTGTTTTTAGCTAATCTGTGCAGCTCACATTTAGTGCCCAAAATGTTGTTTTCTTGCTCTTTCTTAGCAGATAATGACAACTTGATAATAACAGTAGCTGATGTAATGAAAAGTTGGAGGGTGGTTGGTAATGGAGGACATCAGGTGGATCCATGTCTGGGTGTTAGGCAGAACCCCTAGGTCCTGGAGAACAGGTGCAGAGTAAAGGGTAGGAGACAGACGTAAACAAGAAAACACACAGGTTAAATGATTATCAGGTATGTAAAAATACTAGGGATGCACGATATAAATCGGTGAACATATCGGAATCGGCCGATATTAGCTAAAAATGCCAACATCTGTATATGGCCCGATGTCTAGTTTAACGCCGATGTTAAAACCGATGTCACAGTTACCATGCATAACTACATAACTGCAGTCATGACGTAATAACACCACGTAAAATCCATTCCTAACCTAGCCCACACAATGTCTGCTGTGTGGATCGAGCAGTCATTTGAAAGAGTAAGAACATTTCAGCGAGACAACTCAAAGGCAAAATCCATTAAAGCCAAGATAATGGAATTCATTGCCTTTGACAATCAACCGTTCTGTCGTGGGTGATGTCGAGCACCGGTACACACTACCAAGTGCAGTATTTTTCAGATGTTGCCCTACCGGAGTTACACAGTAATAGCGTCACTGCTATTAGCTTCACGACATACATACTATAGAACGCCGTTTGGGTCTTTGCGTGTCAAATAATATACAGTAGCACTGTCAAAGCTGTACAAAAAGTCTGCAAACAAGCAAACACCGGCCACGAACGATGTGTTTACAATACCGCGTTGGTAATAAAGCATCATTTGTTTGACCGCAACTTCTGGGGTAGCTAGCTTTAGCTTGGTACCTATCTAGCACCAATACAACCAGCCTGAAAACAAAACAGTAGAAACTGCAGTCATTTTCATTATTCTTAGCAATGATTTAGGAATCCTTGTAAGTATTAGCTAGGTTGCCACTTGTTGTTCGCCCATTGAACTTCAGTTCATAAAAATAAATAGCTAGCCAGCTACTTAACCCTGTTGCCCAAAGCTAACGTTATAAGCAGCCAGCTAGCTTCATCTGGCTAGTGAGGCTCGACTGGACTGGGTTATGAAATAGCCTCAATAATGATTAGGCACAATAGTGGAATTTGAGTATGTCATTAAAAGTATGTCATTGACAGTGTTGCAAATGAATACAAATAGAATTATGCCATACTTTTAATTTGAAGGCTAACCGCAAAGTCCACTATTGTGGCTAGCTTCACAGATGGGTCCGACCACAATTAATCAAATAATAACTCTTATAAATTAGGGTTATTTTAGATGACACCTAGCTATATAGTTAGCTAGCTAACTATAGCTACTGAAATAGATTATGTCATGTTATTTCACGTGTATCTTTTTTTGACACGCAAAGACCCAAACGGCGTTCCATAGAAATCCTGGTTGAGAATGAAACGACTGAACAAATGAACAACGAAACAGCACAGCAAGTGAAAGAAATAGGTTTTGATTATGTTTTACTGGTAATGGGGACATATGTAAATACCAACAAAATAATTTTTGGTCAGTGTGGTTTATGTGTGTGTAACCTTTATTTAACTAGGCAAGTCAGTTAAGAATAAATTCTTATTTACAATGACGGCCTGGACGATGCTGGGCTGATTGTGCGCCGTCCTACTGGACTCCCAATCACAGCCAGATGTGATACAGCCTGGATTCGAACCAGGGACTGTAGTGACGCCTCTTGCACTGAGATGCATTGCCTTAGACCGATGCGTCCATGTTTAAACTATTAAACTGTACTATAATGCTTAAAAGGCCGCTAAAATTTTAAATATCTCTATTGGTTTTTTTGGCAAGGAAAATATCGGATATCGGTATCGGCCAAAAATGTCATATTGGTGCATCACAAAAAAAATACAGTTACTGAAGTATTTAATTGAAATGTTTTATTAGACATTCAATAATGTTGATGGCAGACAGAAAATAAAGGATACCTTTCTCATGTAAGTGGGGTTGGTAAGGGATGGTCCCTGGAAAAGATTGAGAGGTGAGCTGTGAGAGAAACTCCAGGTTGGTGTCATGACCACTGGAGTCATACACCTTAACAGTACCTACCTGGAAGTGGCGGTTATTTAACGTGACCCAGTGGTTAGCCTTGAGATTGACTATTTGAAGAAACCACTGGGCCAGTGTTGGTACTGCTGGCAGCATGGTGATGCCACCCACTATGAGGCAGCAAATACTAATAGTTATCATCCAACATTTTTATATTCATCTTAACAGATGGTGACCCCAGCTAGGAGCGAAAGAGCACCAAGCTTTCCCAGGTCTCGCCTTCCTTTCGTCCTTCTTCCAAGCCAAGTAATTCTCCCAGATGTTGAAGCACTTGGTCCCCTTGATTCTCCTCCGGTGGCTCTCCTTTTTCTCATGCGCCTTGTCCATGTTCAGTCTCACCTTGATTGATAGAAATAAATGCAACTATATTTCATATTATTACAAACACATCTTATATATCTCTTGGAAGGCTAGAAAATAAATTAACAGCAGACAATAATTTTGACCCAGTCAAAAACCTCCAAATCCTTTTCAGTCAGTGCCTGAAGGTGGTCCTTGAAGGCGTTCTGATCTGGTTTGACAACTTCCATCACATCAGGTAGAGTATCAGTGATCTCAAAGTACATTTTACAAAAATAGCAATAGAAAAACACTAAGTCAATCACAATTTTTTTATGCTACAGTATAGGCAATAATTGTATATACAATTGCATTGTTGTTATAGAAATTTCATTCTCAATGTTCATAAACTGAACTCCAATTAAACAGTATTTGTAAGATACTAGTTGAAATGAGACAGAGGCCCAATCTATGATGATCAAATGTGGATTATTTATTCACGGGAGAGCTCTGAGCTCTAAAAGGTGTACACAGTCTTTTATATGGTACAATGTTGAAACACAAAGATGCAAAATTCCCACCTCTTCCCCCCCACCCTCTCCAAGAACATAGTGTCTTCCCACAGTACCCATTCATTCCTTATCACAATCTTTGCAACATAGGTCAAACTCGGGAGGTGTTGGGAGGTTCTTCTCAAGGACGGGCCTCTCGCATGTGTCTGGTAGAATCAAAGAATTCTTTGTTCACACAGACACCCCCTAAATGAAGTCATACTTCTGCACACCAAGTTAATCTCTAGACACACACACATATTAATTGGACTGCCATTTGTCTTGCAACCCCATCTCCATTGCATACACTTTCAGAATGGAATGTTCTTAGTATTAAGTACAAACATTTAGTCATCAAAACATAAAATCTATAACAATTGTTTACTTCAGTAAACAGCTGCGGCTCCCGTCCGTACAGTAGGCGATAGGGTGAGTACTCTGGAGGCCTGGACGCTGCTGTTGTGTGCAAAGATAATTATCTTCAGGTTGTCCTCCCACCTTTCCTGGGACCCGTCACGGGACTTGCCCATGGCAGTCTTTAGGGTGTGGTTGGTCTGTTCATCCAAACCTGGAGGAGGGGGTAGGAAAGGGATATCTATTGACAATAGAAGATATTGAAATGTCTGATTATGTCTGATCATTTGCAGTAAAGTCTAGGCAACAAATAACATTGAATTGCTTACTTTACATTTTTTAGCTGTGAGTTAGGTTCACATTAGCCACTTTAGACTGATCATGTAGATCATATTCTTTGTTGTTAAAATAGTTAAAACCTGCATTTTTTTTGGGAAGTGTTTCAGTGCCAAAAAAACTGTTACTCTTTGTCCCCTCACCAGTTTGCATCCCTGTACATTACAGCCTTATTCTAAAATGTATTAAATAGTTTTCAAACTACACACAATACTCCATAATGGCAAAGCAAAAACTGTTTAGACATTTTTGCAAATGTATTAAAAATAAAAACTGAAATATCAAACTTTCATAAGTATTCTGACCCTTTACTCAGTACTTTGTTGAAGCACTTATGGCAGCGATTACAGCCTTGAGTCTTTTTGGATGTGACGCTACAAGCTTGGCACACCTGTATTTGGAGAGTTTCTCCCATTCTTCTCTGCAGATCCTCAAGCTCTGTCAGGTTGTATGGGGAGCGTCACTGCACAGCTATTTTCAGGTCTCTCCAGAGATGTATGATCGGGTTCAAGTCCGGGCTCTGGCTGTGCCACTCAAGGACATTCAGAGACTTGTCCCGAAGGCACTCCTGTGTTGTTTTGACTGTGTGCTTAGGGTCTTTGTCCTGTTGGAAGGTGAACCTTCGCCCCAGTCTGAGGTCCTGAGCACTCTGGAGCAGGTTTTCATCAATGATCTCTCTGTACTTTTCTCCGTTCATCTTTCCCTCGATCCTGACTAGTCTCCCAGTCCCTGCCGCTGAAAAACATCCCCACAGCATTATGCTGCCACCACCATGCTTCACCGTTGGGATGGTGTCAGGTTTCCTGACGCTTGCCATTCAGGCCAAAGAGTTTAATCTTGGTTTCATCAGACCAGAGAATCTTGTTTCTCATGGTCTGAGAGTCCTTTAGGTGCCGTTTGGCAAGCTACAAGCGGGCTCTCATGTGTCTTTTACTGAAGAGTGGCTTCTGTCTGGACACTCTATTATAAAAGGCCTGATTGGTGGATTGCTGCAGAGATGGTTGTCCTTCTGGAAGGTTCTCCCATCTCCACAGAGGAACTCTGGAGCTCTGTCAGAGTGAGCATTGGGTTCTTGGCCACCTCCCTGACCAAGGCCATTCTCACCCGATTGCTCAGTTTGGCTGGGCGACCAGGAAGAGTCTTGGTGATTTCAAACGTCTTACATTAAAGAATGAGGGAGGCCACTGTGTTCTTGGGGACCTTCAATTCTGCAGAAATGTTTTGGTACCCTTCCCCAGATCTGTGCCTCGACACAATCCTGTCTCGGAGCTCTACAGACAATTCCTTCGACCTCGTGGCTTTGTTTTTGCTCTGACATGCACTGTCAACTGTGTGACCTTATATAGACAGGTGTGTGCCTTTCCAAATCATGTCCAATCAATTGAATGTACCACAGGTGGACTCCAATCAAGTCGTAGAAACATCTCATGGATGATCAATGGAAACAGGATGCACCTGAGCTCAATTTCAAGTCTAATAGCAAAGGGTCTGAATACCTATATGAATAAGGCATCTTTTTTTATACACTTGCAAAAAAAAAATTATAATAAAAGTTCACTTTGTCATTATTGGTTATTGTGTGTAGATCAATGAGAATAAATCAATTTTAGAATAAGACTAACATAACAAAATGTTATGTCTGAATTCTTTCCAAATGCACTGTACATATGAATAGTTGAAAACACATTTGAAAACTATTTCGCTTGAGTGTGTCTAATGCATTTTAGAGGACACACACTTTTCAACAATTCAACCTGAAGTGAAGACACATGCAGCTCAAAGTACATCTACTGAGCAACATCTACCCATGCCTCTTTTTAACTTTCTTCATGTAGACTGGACATCTTCGGGCTACTCTTTGAGTCTGCAACTTTTTGTTTGTCTGGCTCATGGCTGAAAAATATCTCTCAGATATACAGTGCCAGTCAAAAGTTTGGACACCTACTTATTTCAGGGTTTTTCTTTATTCTCTCAATGAGCTTCATGAGGTAGTCACCTGTAATGCATTTCAATTAACAGGTGTGCCTTGTTAAAAGTTAATTTGTGGAATTTCTTTCCTTAATGCGTTTGAGCCAATCAGTTGTGTTGTGACAAGGTAGGGGTGGTATACAGAAGATAGCCCTATTTGGTAAAAGACCAAGTCTATATTATGGAAAGAACAGCTCAAATAAGCAAAGAGACACGACAGTCCATCCAAAGTTTCTTCAAGTGCAGGTGCAAAAACCATCAAGCGCTATGATAAAACTAGCTCTCATGAGGACCGCCACAGGAAAGGAAGACCCAGAGCTTTGAGCTTGACGTTCAAGTCAGACAGATACTTGGTTATGTCCACCATGAAGGCCAAATCACACATCCACTTGTCATCACTCAGTACCGCGACAGGTTTTTCCTTCATCTCCATTAATTGTTTTACGTCATCCTTCAGTCCCTAAAACCACACAAGCATGTTTCCACGGCTCAACCATCGCACCTCACAGTGGTAAACCAGATCACCATACTCCGATTCAAGATCACTCAATAGCTCCTTAAACTGATTATTCGAGACAAACGGACACTTTGGAAGAATTTAACTTTGTCTTGCAAAAAAAAAAATGTTGGACATTTTTCAATCAATAATTATTTCAATGTTATCAACCATAGGTCTGGCCAAGAAACTAGAACTAACCGAAATCCAAATAAAATGCAGGAAATGGGGCTAGATCAGGCAAACAAACACAACCAGACAAGCCCTAACCTAAAACCCACAGGGGAAAAGAAAACCAGGAAGACCCATGAACATTTGGAGAAGGTCTGGAGGCAAAAGTAGAAAAAGGAAACACATTATTGAAAGAAGTGTAGAAAACCACACAGAGCCGAACCGCAAGTTTGAATGACCTATGCTCCCCAAAGAGCGAAAGGGTTTACACCCAAATCCAAGGTTCTGTAAGAGATGGATACTGCTCATCCCAGCCCAATCTCTTACTGATAACAATGGAAATGTAAGGAAATATTTTCTGTGTCATTTGTCCAATCCTCCACAAGAGGGCAATAGCTGATCAAATATATTACTTGAGGCGAGAGCAAATTCCCTGTCAATCCTAATACCACGAAAAACTCCCTCCTATCAAGTTAATGTAGGTGATGCTCTCTCAGGATCAGAGGCGTCATGCCCATAGGGGGCCTCAGCTTTGTCTTTTTTTTCTGTAATAGTCATCTAGCAATTTATGAAATTGGCTTTAGCTAGCCCAGATAGGTTCCCATACTCTCAACCTCATAACTAGTTACCAATAAGCCATTTCAGGCTATCAAGTTAGAGTACCTAGATTGTCTATCTATCTCAGCTGGCATGCCTGCTGGCAAGGTTTGTAAACTTTAGAAAATAGTGCTAAGCAATTAGAGCTTTTTGATGTCTGTACGGGTTTCACAAAAAAATACGTCATTAAATGCACTATGCATTATGTGGGTTGAATGCTGTAACACAGAATAATACTTTTTAAAATTATGGTAGTGACTGCCCATTAGTGCTTATCACTTATTAATCATAATGTATTCACATTACTATATTTCAGATGTTGAGTATATTACATGTGTTTTATTTGATGACTGTTATTTCATTCCAAGTCATCATCTCATCTCTATAGAGCTGCTGCCTATGCTGTCTGACAAAATCACTATTTTAGTAGTTCTTCAAAGTAAATACGGCATACTTTTATGACTTTTATCACTTAGATCAAGTATTTTCAGGTAGAGATACCTAGCAAAGCAACTGTTCTCTATCCCTGTCAATCACGCATTCTTCTCTCTTCTCCCCATGTCTGCCCCATAGACATTAAAATCAGGTCTGCCCGACCTACTTTAGTGTGCCCAACACTAACCTAATATGGAAGGCATAAAATAATCACACAGACCAGATAAGTAGTTGTGCAATGGATTATGGTCATTGTAGTTAAGTAACACGTTTTCTGCGCTAAACTATGAAGAATATTGGCCTGTTGGAAACTTCCACTCTCTACTACATCGCACAGTTCGGGCTTGATCTGATAGGCTTACTGCACAATGTTGGCATTGACCTCAGAAAAAGAAAGAACAATACGGAATTCAAATATTGAACCAATGTTGGTCAATAACACTGAACAAAAATATGAACACAACATATAAAGTGTTGGTCCCATGTTTCATGAGCTGAAATAAAAGATCCCAGAAATGTTCCAGATGCACAAAAATCTTATTTCTCTCAAATTATGTGCACAGGTGTAAATTATTGTTTACATCCCTGTAAGTGAGCATTTCCCATTTGCTGATATAATCCATCCACCTGACAGGTGTGGCATATTAAGAAGCTGATTAAACAGCATGATCATTATACAGGTGCACCTTGTGCTGGGGACAATAAAAGGCCACTCTGCACTCAATGTGCAGTTTTGCCACACAACACAATGCCACAGATGTCTCAAGTGTTGACGGAGTGTGCATTCATATCCAACAGAGCTGTTGCCAGAGAATTTATGTTCATTTCCCTACCAAAAGCCATCTCCAACGTCGTTTTAGAAAATTTGGCAGTACGTCCAACTGGCTTCACAACCGCAGACCACGTTTACCCAAGCCAGCCCAGGACCTCTACATCTGGTTTCTTCACCTGCGGGATCGTCTGAGACCAGCTACCCGGACAGCTGATGAAACTGTGGGTTTGCACAACCGAAGAATCTCTGTACAAACTGTCAGAAACCATCTCGGGGAATCTGATTTGCGTGCTCATCGTCCTCACCACGGTCTTGACCTGACTGCAGTTATGTGTCAGGACTTTAGTAAGCAAATCACCTTCGATGGCCACTGGCATGCTGGAGAAGTATGCTCTTCACAGATGATTCTCGGTTTCAACTGTAGTGGGCGACAGAGTGTATGGCATCGTGTGGGCGAGCTGTTTTCTGCTGTCAACATTGTGAACAGAGTGCCCCATGGTGGCGTTATGGTATGGGAAGGCATAAGCTATGGACAACAAACACAATTTCATTTTATTGATGGCAATTTGAATGCACATGTCAGGTGTCGGGTGTAGCTGGTGTAATTGAGTCAGGCGCGGGACAGCAGAGATGAGAAACACAACGTAGTTTAAAAATAACAAAGTACCAAACAATACCATGCCCACCAAAATAGGACTGACAAACACAGGAACAATAACGCACACAAATATGGGGGAAACAGAGGGTTAAATAATGAACATGTAATTGGGGAATAGAAACCAGGTGTGTATAAAACAAAGACAAAACAAATGGAAAAATGAAAAGTGGATCGGCGATGGCTTGTAGGCCGGTGACGTCGACCGCCGAACGCCGCCCGAACAAGGAGAGGGACAGACTTTGGCGGAAGTCGTGACAGCACAGAGATACAGTGACAAGATACTGAGGCCCATTATCATGCCATCCATCACCTCATGTTTCAGCATGATAATGTATGGCATGTCTCAAGGATCTGTACACAATTCCTGGAAGCTGAAAATATGGCCTGCATACTCAGCAGACATGTCACCCACTGAGCATGTTTGGGATGCTCTGGATCGACATGTACGACACCGTGTTCCAGTTCCCGCCAATATCCAGAAACTTTGCACCACCAATGCAACTCCGTGGAAGGTCAGCTCCGTGGAAGGTCAGCACACCTTCCACATCGCTCATTATTTTCCATAGAATGCATAGCCTTTTGTTGATTATCCTTTAGGTTAGAACTACTGCCTTCACTGGAGTGGGTTCAAAGCCTCACTCATGCAAAGATAACCATATCATAATCTGGCAAGTGTTTAAATATGATGCGCAAACTGCAGTTATCAGAGCTCAGGTGTGGCTCTGAGGGTTAAGGTAGGTGTTACTCCCCAGCAACTGTGACCTCCTCCTCAGACCAATTGGCAGTAAGCCCAGAACATTGTTCTGGGAACCAAAAGTATCTAAGTTTCAAGGTCCCAGCTTTGAGAGAAGAATCCTTCTGACGTTTCAGTTCAGGAACCAACGTGATGAATTAATGATGAATAATGAATAATGTAAATCATACTTTTATGACTTGTTTGTGTAGCAGTATATAAGGACTGAAAGGGAATGCCCTCTTCTGAGTTTTTCATCACGCTTGGATTGAGTTTGTGAACCTCTCCAGCCGTGATAACAAAGATTGATTCATTTACATTGAGTTTGAGTCCTTAGTGGTGAATTTCCACAACAATTTTGGCATCATAAACTATTTTGGTCTTCTCGATGTAATCCATCAGTGAAGGTCTGAGATGGAACACTGGTGGTGCATTCTTGGGAAGGCGTAAAGAGAAATGCCCGTATCACTAAAAGAGGACGAGGACCTGCCCATATCAGACCTTCACTGTTGGGATGCGTCTGCGAGGAAACACAACATCTACGAAACCCAGAAGGACAACTCAACTGATTTCAGTAAGTCAATTTAAATGAATTTGTATCAAAATTAAATAAATAATAAAAACAATAAAATTAAAGTGTCTACATGGTTTGAGAACCACTGGAAATAGCATAAGGTGCACAACGTGCTATTTTATATGTTTAGGATGTAGTGGCAAGAGAACTGTTGAAGATACAAATGTATGCATAGGAGATAACAACAAGAGAATCATTGAAGATGCATGAGGAGTAATAAGGGAGATTACTGAGTGTGTTTGGGAATAGTACTAAGTGAATGTGGATGAGAGTATTGTGTTACTGGCTAATTAACTGAACAGGAGTTTAGCTCCGATGTGAGAGTTGTGTGACTGTGGGAGGACGTGTTTGTCACGGTCCATGAATTCACCGGCTCACTCTGTGTGTGCGTGTGGGTGTGGGTGTGGCCGCTGATTGCTCCCTGCTCGTTATCAGCGCCAGCTGTTACTCATTGTCTGTGCCTTTATATACTCGTGGTCTTGGTCTAGTGTTTGTCGGTTCGTTGTCTTGTTTCCCTGTGCGTGTGTTTCTCTCCAGGCCGAGTTCTGTGTTCTCCTTTGGTTCTGTTCCCCGCTGGACTCTACGTTCGCTCTCTCTCCTGTGGAGGACTCTATGTTGGGCACGTTCAGGATCGCCAGTCTGGGAATCCCTCGTCGCTCGCTGACGTACAGAGGATTGGGTTTCCCTGCAGCCTCGGCGCTGTTCAGACCCAGACACTTACTGACACATCCTATTTACCTGTACCTGTTACTTACCTCCTGGATTGCTACAATAAATATTGAACTGTACTCGCTACTGAATCCTCCGTCCTTTTCACGTGACAGTGTTAAGCTGGATTTTTTTCAATAAGTTCAACAAGAGATGTAGTATGGGTAAGTGTTAAGAATATTATGGAGGATCTGTGCTGGGAACCAAAAGGGCCGTGTAGGGTATTGGCAAAAAAAATTGATAGGGGGGTACTGAACCAAACAGAAGACTGGACAAGACGGACAGATGGAGATTTTCCTGCTGATACTGAGCACAGAAAAACTGAATGTGAGAGGCCAACGTGAAAGTAAAGAAAGAAAATGCAAGAAAGTTCAAGTGAAGTGGGACGATTTCAGAAAATGGGAGAGAGAAGCAGAAAATACAAAAGATTAACTATAAGAGGATTGATGGCAAAGCAAGTGGAACCAGACAAGAAGGAAGAGGAAGGACAAAATAAAAAGAAGAAGCCTGACTGGCCTTTCTCCGAGTGGAACTCTTTCATGGGTCCCCCCCTGTATCCGCCACTGCAAAATCCTCCACCAGCAGATGGAGATGGTGGCCTCCCACCCCCTCACAACCCACTTAGGGGTGGGCCTGTGCAAGGTGGAGGAGCTGTGGGATTAGGAGCTGTAGAAGGTTCTGGAGCTGAAGACAGAAAGCAACCAGCCAAGACAAGAACCAGAGTAAACGAGCAGAGAGAAAAAAGATGCAGAGGAAGAGGTAGAGGCCGAGAGGCCCCTGATGGAGCTGACGAAGGGAGAGCCTGGAGCTGCTACAACTGTGGGAAGTTAGGGTATTTCTCAAGCCACTGTCATGGAGTAGGAGAAGGCCAAGGAGAGTGGCCGTCCCCACCTATTGGCGTGCAGGTGAACAACCCATTTGGAAGAGGAGGTGGATGAGGGGGCTACTAAACATAGGATGAGGCGGAAACAGAAGAATAAACTAATGAAGAAAACAATGATGAAGAACCAGAAGAAACCTGTCAAATGCTAAAATTGGCCACCTTGTCAATCCAAAACCCCCTTATTGACATTTTTGTTTATAAACATATAATAACATTTTTGGTGGACACTGGGGCCGTGGTCTCAGTGTTGAAAATATCTGCCCTGTCTGTCCCCCCTCAAAGAAAACAATGCACACAGTTGGAGCATCTGGAATTCCCTCTGAAGAATGTTTGACCTTTCCTCTGGGTGTAGAGTGGAGACTGGAGACTCCTATACTCCTCTGCCAGCCCAGTATATTCCAGTGCCTGATGAACTGTTACTGTGCTTTGCACCTGAATGATCAACATGTTGAGGGACAGCTGAGATAGCAACCCCTCTCTTCCCCGTTGCATGCTAACTGGAAAGTGTATGAACACCTACATTGTACTGCTGCTGTTCCCTCATGCAGAGGACCCTGAATACCAACAAATATGGTCAAAACAAAAAGAGAAAGTTGATACGACCATGAATGGGGTACACAGAGGAGAAGACTTCGTAGCAGCTGGAGTGTTGCTGACGGATACTAAGATGAGTCTGTATGAAGTCCCTGGCTCTGTTCCCCATTGTAGCTTATCGAAAGCTAATGGAACACAATGAAAATATGTGGTTATTTGGATAAAGTAACTGATTGGGTGGCCTTTGAAGGAGAGGGAAGGTGGGCAGCTTTAACAGCAACTGTCTTTTCCCCATACTGGGCTACTGCAATGACAATACCAAGAAAATAACACATTTTTCACGTCTACTCCTGCTCCCCCTCACAACATTGCCGGTCTACTAACCACCGGTCCTGGCAACACATCACTACGCACACCTGGCAAACCTCATTACGCACACCTGTGCCTCATCATCAGGCACACCCGGACTCTATCAACTTCCTGATCACTCCCCATATATATAGCACTCTGTTGTTATTTCCCATCAGACATTATTGACTCTGTTATCATGTCCCGACGCTACTCCTGTTTTTGTATTGTTTATTGTTCGTGTTCTATTAAACTCTCTGACTGCACCTACTTCCAGACTCCCAGCATCTACGTTACAGAATAACGCCTCAATATTATGGAAGCAGAAGTTGATCAAGGCTTCTCCCAGATGGCCAGCAAACAGGGAAACCTACTTCACCAACACCATGACCAGCTGGCTCAACTGGGAACAGCTATGAAAGAGGTCGTCCACGTTTTGCAGCGTCTCGACGTTACCCAAGGGGCATCACCTCCCTTGGGTGGAGGATTATCTACTACCAGTCGACCTAGCGAGCCAGTATCCCAGCCCATCCAGCAGTCTGTCCAGGTCAACGAGGTCCATTAGTCCCTCCCGGACAAATACGGCGGGACTCCATCAAAATTTCCCTGCTGACTGGGCGGGTGTTGGAGTGGGCTACGGCTGTCTGGGAGAGAGGAGAGGAGGAGCTGGATTCGTATGAGGGATTCATGGCTCTGTTCAGGGTAGTCTTCAACCATCCACCAGAGGGCAGAGATGGAAGCAAGTGCTTTCTTCAACTGTGGCAGGAAGGCCAGACCACTGAGGAGTATGCCCTCACCTTTCGTACAGTGGCAGCATCCAACGGATGGAATGAGCAGGCGCTCTGCACCCTATTCAGAAGAGGATTGTGCAAAGAGGTCCAGACGGAGTTGGTGTGCCGAGATGCCTCTCATTGGACGCACTTATCGTGATGGCCATCCGTCTGGATAATCTTCTTCTGGAGCGTTGGCATCACCATCACCTCTCTCGCTCCTTCGTTGACCATTCTGAGTCAGAGCCTGAACCTATGGAGGTAGGGGCCATGCGCCTTCCCGCGGCTGAATGACACCGTCAGAGACAGCTGGGGCTCTGTCCCTATTGCAGACATGAGGGGCACTAGCTTCAGTGGTGTCCGATACGTCCCAACCCAGGGTCCACAAGAGCACAGGGACGGTTCCATGATTATCCATCTCCTGGGTTTGGCATGAGTATTCCACCAACACTTTCCACCAAACCCCTTCTAGTACCAGTTTCACTAGCAGACTGTCCCTCATCTGTGATATCTACTGCTCTAGTGGACTCTGGTGTGTTTTGGCAAAGGACAGCTCTTTTAACATTTACACTGACAGAAGATATGAGTTCAGTCTTGTGCCCTCCTCTATTTCTATGATCAAGTGTCAGGCACTTTCTTCCTCTAACAACAACAATTTTCTGGGGAATGCAAAGGCTGACTGCGCAGCTAAATTGGCTGCTTCATCTTCAAGACCATGTGTCAAAAACAGAGATGGTGGATCTTGTAAATAAATATTGGTGTACAGTAGGTTTTACTGGTGGTGGGGTTGGTGGGGTTGATTGTACAACCCAGAGTGAAGGGTTTGAAACGATAGAGTCTGGTTTTATATGTGGATTTAGTTTACTTTAATGGAAGTATAAAACCTCCTTTGATAGAAGCTGTAATCTAATGCTTACCTTAAAATGTAACGATAATTATCACAAAGTGATAAAAGGAGGGAATGTGAGGGGAAATGTTGTTGTCTGAAGAGATAACATTGTATTGTAAACAGCATCTCCTCTCACGCTATCTCAAATCAAATCAAATGTTATTTGTCACATACACATGGTTAGCAGATGTTAATGCGAGTGTAGCGAAATGCTTGTGCTTCTAGTTCCAACCATGCAGCAGTATCTAACAAGTAATCTAACAATTCACAACAACTACCTTATACTCACAAGTGTAAAGGAATGAATACGAGTATGTACATATAAATATATGGATGAGCGATGGCCGAACGGCATAGGCAAGATGCAGTAGATGGTATAGAGTACAGTATATACATGTGAGATGAGTAATGTAGAATATGTAAACATTATATAAAGTGGCATCGTTTAAAGTGGCTGGTGATACCTTTATTACATCCAATTTTTTATTATTAAAGTGGCTAGATATTTGAGTCAGTATGTTGGCAGCAGCCACTCAATGTTAGGGATGGCTGTTTAATGATATCACAAAACAACAAACTTTGGACAGGATGTATTTCCAACATGATTTATGTTAGAAATATTGTTTCAATGTCCAATCTTTTGATGTTAAAGTACTGCAAAGTCTCTCTCTGTTGTAACACTCAGACAATCCATTCTCCATACCGCCGGGCCAGAGAGAGAAAATTGACGACCCGGTCCATACCCGGCCCACTCCCCCCCTCCCCTTCCTCTCTGGTGGGGGGGGGCTCTCTTTGATCCTCACCCAGGAGGGAAAGGCATGACACTCCTTTTGGTTCCCAATGTTCTGGGCTTACTGCCAATTGGTCTGAGGAGGAGGAGGAGGTCACGGTCACCTGCATGAACCAGCCCTGTCGCGAACCATGATGTCCTGCTCCCAGACAAACTAAACAACTTCTTTGCTCGCTTTGAGGACAATACAGTGCCACCTACACGGCCCGTTACCAAAACCTGCAGGCTCTCTTTCACCGCAGCCAACGTGAGTAAAACATTTAAATGTGTTAACCCTCGCAAGGCTGCCAGCCCAGATGGCATCCCTGGCCGTCATATCACCTCCATCCTACCTGACACCCTAGACCCACTCCAATTTGCTTATCGTCCCAATAGGTCCACAGACGACGCAATGGCAATCACACTGCACACTGCCCTAACCCATCTGGACAAGAGGAATACCTATGTAAGAATGCTGTTCATCGACTACAGCTCAGCATTTAACACCATAGTACCCTCATTAAGCTTGAGACCCTGGGTCTCGACCCTGCCCTGTGCAACTGGGTCCTAGACTTCCTGACGGGCCACCCCCCAGGTGGTGAGGGTAGGAAACAACATCTCCACCCCGCTGATCCTCAACACTGGAGCCCCACAAGGGTGCATTCTCAGCCCTCTCCTGTACTCCCTGTTCACCCATGACTGCGTGGCCAAGCACGCCTCCAACTCAATCATCAAGTTTGCAGGCGACACTACAGTGGTAGGTTTGATTACCAACAACGACGAGACGGCCTACAGGGAGGAGGAGAGGGCCCTCGGAGTGTGGTGTAAGGAAAATAACCTCTCACTCAACGTCAACAAAACAAAGGAGATGATCGTGGACTTCAGGAAGCAGCAGAGGAAGCACCCCCCTATCCACATCGACGGGACAGTAGTGGAGAAGGTGGAAAGTTTTAAGTTCCTCGGCGTACACATCACAGACAAACTGAAATGGTCCACCCACACAGACAGCGTGGTGAAGAAGGCACAACAGCGCCTCTTCAACCTCAGGAGGCTGAAGAAATTTGGCTTGTCACCAAAAACCCTCACAAACGTCTACAGATGCACAATCGAGAGCATCCTGTCGGGCTGTATCACCGCCTGGTATGGCAACTGCTCCGCCCACAACCGTAAGGCTCTCCAGAAGGTAGTGAGGTCCGCACAACGCATCACCAGGGGTAAACCACTTGCCCTCCAGGACACCTACAGCACCCAATGTCACAGGAAGGCCAAAAAGATAATCAAGGACAACAACCACCCGAGCCACTGCCTGTTCACCCCGCTATCATCCAGAAGGCGAGGTCTGTACAGGTGCATCAAAGCTGGGACTGAGAGACTGAAAAACAGCTTCTATCTCAAGGCCAGCAGACTGTTAAAACTACTTAGGGAGTGGTGGGGTGCTAGGACTTCTTAATTCCGGATAGATTTCTCTCTGGTTTTCGCCTGCTATTTCTGTTCTGTTACACTCACAGACATTATGTAAACACTTTTAGAAACTTCAGAGTGTTTCCTATCCAATAGTACTAATTATGTGCATATCCTATTGTCTGGGCCTGAGTGGGAGGCATTTTACTTTGGGCACGCCAGACTCTCCAAAACCGTCACCTCGAGAGCCGCTCCCTAAGAAGATAACCTCTACAGGATCGGTCCCCCCCCCCCGCGGGACGGTTGAGCTAAAGTAGGCTATTGTAATTAGCATGAGGTTGAAAGTGACAAGAACATTTCCCAGGACATAAACATATCTGATATGGGCAGAAAGCTTAAATTCTTTTTAATCTAACTGCACTGTCCAATTTACAGAAGCTATTGTTTGAGGAGAGTGCACAGTTATGAACTTGAAAATGTATCAATAAGCCAATTAGGCACATTTGGGCAGACTTGATACAATGTTTTGAACAGAAACGCAATGGTTCATTGGATCAGTCTAAAACTTTGCACATACACTGCTGCCATTTAGTGGCCAGAATCTAAATTACGCCAGAATCTAAATTATTGTGACCTTTCTCTTGCATTTCAAAGATGATGAAAAAAACACATGTTTTTGTCTTTGTATTATCTTTTACTAGATCTAATGTGTTATATTCTCATACATTAATTTTAAATGTATACAAACTTCAAAGTGTTTCCTTTCAAATGGTATCAAGAATATGCATATCCTTGCTTCAGGTCCTAAGCTACAGGCAGTTAGATTTGGGTATGTCATTTTAGGCAAAAATGTAAAAAAAAAAAAGGGTCCGATCCTTAAACCATGTCAGGGACAGGGTGGCAGCTTTAAGTAGCAGTAAGATTAGCATTTAAAGCCATGTCTCTGAGACAAAAGATGGATGTGTAAAAAATTAGAAAAGTGGCGTGCGCAATGTATTTTGCTATGATGCCCTTAAATAAAATCTGGTGCAACCAATTACCTTCAGAAGGTTAAAAAGTCCACCTGTGTGCAATCTAAGTGTCACATGATCTGTCACATGATCTCAGTATATACAGTGAGGGGGGAAAGTATTTGATCCCCTGCTGATTTTGTACGTTTGCCCACTGACAAAGAAATGATCAGTCTATAATTTTAATGGTAGGTTTATTTGAACAGTGAGAGACAGAATAACAACAAAAAAATCCAGAAAAACGCATGTGAAAATTTTTTATGAATTGATTTGCATTTTAATGAGGGAAATAAGTATTTGACCCCTCTGCAAAACATTACTTAGTACTTGGTGGCAAAACCCTTGTTGGCAATCACAGAGGTCAGACGTTTCTTGTAGTTGGCCACCAGGTTTGCACACATCTCAGGAGGGATTTTGTCCCCCTCCTCTTTGCAGATCTTCTCCAAGTCATTAAGGCTGACATTTGGCAACTCGAACCTTCAGCTCCCTCCACAGATTTTCTATGGGATTAAGGTCTGGAGACTGGCTAGGCCACTCCAGGACCTTAATGTGCTTCTTCTTGAGCCACTCCTTTGTTGCCTTGGCCGTGTGTTTTGGGTCAATGTCATGCTGGAATACCCATCCACGACCCATTTTCAATGCCCTGGCTGAGGGAAGGAGGTTCTCACCCAAGATTTGACGGTACATGGCCCCGTCCATCGTCCTTTTGAATCGGTGAAGTTGTCCTGTCCCCTTAGCCGAAAAACACCCCCAAAGCATAATGTTTCCACCTCCATGTTTGACGGTGGGGATGGTGTTCTTGGGGTCATAGGCAGCATTCCTCCTCCTCCAAACACGGCGAGTTGAGTTGATGCCAAAGAGCTCCATTTTGGTCTCATCTGACCTCAACACTTCCACCCAGTTGTCCTCTGAATCATTCAGATGTTCATTGGCAAACTTCAGACGGGCATGTATATGTGCTTTCTTGAGCAGGGGGACCTTGCGGGCGCTGCAGGATTTCAGTCCTTCACGGCGTAGTGTGTTACCAATTGTTTTCTTGGTGACTATGGTCCCAGCTGCCTTGAGATCATTGAAAAGATCCTCCCGTGTAGTTCTGGGCTGATTCCTCACCGTTCTCATGATCATTGCAACTCCACAAGGTGAGATCTTGCATGGAGCCCCAGGCCGAGGGAGATTGACAGTTATTTTGTGTTTCTTCCATTTGCGAATAATCGCACCAACTGTTGTCACCTTCTCACCAAGCTGCTTGGCGATGGTCTTGTAGCCCATTCCAGCCTTGTGTAGGTCTACAATCTTGTCCCTGACATCCTTGGAGAGCTCTTTGGTCTTGGCCATGGTGGAGAGTTTGGAATCTGATTGATTGATTGCTTCTGTGGACAGGTGTCTTTTATACAGGTAACAAGCTGAGATTAGGAGTACTCCCTTTAAGAGTGTGCTCCTAATCTCAGCTTGTTACTTGTATAAAAGACACCTGGGAGCCAGAAATCTTTCTGATTGAGAGGGGGTCAAATACTTATTTCCCTCATTAAAATGCAAATCAATTTATAACATTTTTGACATGCATTTTTCAGAATTGTTTTGTTGTTATTCTGTCTCTCACTGTTCAAATAAACCTACCATTAAAATTATAGACTGATCATTTCTTTGTCAGTGGGCAAACATACAAAATCAGCAGGGGATCAAATACTTTTTTCCCTCACTGTATATCATCTCTCCCTTCTGCTAAATCTTTCTCTCTTCTGTCTCCTGATTCTGCCTCTTCGACCCTACTCTCCTCCCTTTCCGCATCCTATGACTCGCACTGTCCCCTTTCCTCCAGGCCAGCTCGGCCCTCCCCTCCTGCTCCGTGGCTGAGTGACTCATTGCGAGCTTACAGAACAGGGCTGTGGGCAGCTGAGCAAAAATGGAGGAAAACTAAACTTCCAGAGGACCTATCATCCTATCATCCTTTCACCTTATTTTGCTCTGTATCCGCTGCTAAAGCCACTTTCTACCACTCTAAATGTCAAGCTTCTGTCTCTAACCCTAGGAAACTGTCTCTAACCCTAGGAAACACCACCCCCTCCCTTTCCCTCCTCCCTCTGTGAAGACAACTTTGTCAACCACTTTGAAAAAAAGGTTGACGATATCTGCCACTGGTCTCACTCACACAGAACTACCCTACGTCTTGACCTCTTTCTCCCCTCTCTCTCCAGATGACATCCTGCGACTAGTGAGGTCTGGCCGCCCGACAACCTGCCCACTTGACACCATCCCCTACTCCAGACCATCTCTGGAGACCTTCTCCCATTTCTCATTCCTCATCAACTCATCCCTGACTACTAGCTGCATCCCCTCTGACTTCAAAATGGCCCGAGTTGCTCCCCTCCTGAAGAAACCAACACTCAACTCATCTGATGTCAAAACTATAGACCTGTATCCCTTCTTTTATTTATTTCCAAAACACATTATCTCTCTCAGAACAATCTTCTTGACCCTAACCAGCCAGGCTTCAAGATGGGTCACTCAACCGAGACTGCTCTTCTCTGTTTCACGTAGGCTCTCCGCTCTGCCAAAGCTGACGCTCTCTCCTCTGTTCTCATCCTCCTAGATCTATCTGCTGCCTTTGACACTGTGAACAATCAGATCCTCCTCTCCACCCTCTTAGTGCTGGGCGTCTCAGGCTATGCACACTCTTGGATTGTATCCTACCTGGCAGACCGCTCCTACCAGGTGACAGGGAGAGGATCTGTGTCTGCACCACATACTCTCACTACTGGTGTCGCCCAGCACTCGGTTCTAGGCCCTCTCCTCTTCTCTCTATACACCAAGTCACCCGGTGCCAGCATATCCTCACATGGTCTTTCCTATGCGGATGACACTCAACTACTTTTCTCCTTCCCCCCTTCTGACACCCAGGTGGCGACACGCATCTCTGGCAGATATCTCAACCTGGATGTCAGCCCACCACCTCAAGCTCAACCTCGACAAGACAGAATTGCTCATTCATCCCGGGGAAGGCCTGCCCACTCAATGACCTCTCCATCACGGTTGACAACTCCACAGTGTCGCCCTCCCAGAGTGCAAAGAACCTTGGTGTGACCCTGGACAACACTCTGTTGTTCTCTGCAAACATCAAAGCAGTGACCCGCTCCTGCTGGTTCATGCTCTACAACATCTGTAGAGTACACAGGACGTGGAGCAGGTCCACTTTCCTCTCCCGTCTGGATTACTGCAACTCACTGTTGGCCGGGCTCCCCGCTTGTGCCATCAAACCCTTGCAATATATCCAGAACGCTGCAGCCCGCCTGGTTTTCAACCTTCCCAAGTTTTCTCATGTCACCCCACTCCTCCACACACTCCACTGGCTTCCAGTCAAAACTCGCATCCACTATAAGACCATGGTGCTTACCGACAGAACAGCAAGAGGAACTGCCCCTCCCTACCTCCAGGCTATGCTCAAACTCTACACCCCAACCTGAGCACTCCATTCTGCCACCTCAGGTTACGACCCTCCCACCCAGTTCCCGCTCAGCCCAGTCCGAGCTCTTCTCTGTCCTGGCACCCCAATGGTGGAACCAGCTTCCCCCTGAAGCTAGGACAGCAGAGTCCCTGCCCATCTTCTAAAAACATCTGAAACCCTACTTCTTCAAACAGTATCTTAAATAATCCTCCTCCTCACATCGACCCCCCTCCCAAACAAAAAAATATATAATAATAAATTACTAAAATGCTAAGTGACTAAAATGTACATGTAAATTAATATTTGACTAAAACATACTGTAACATTTGTATACAATCACGTTTCTCTCTTATGCGTGGGAATACTTGGGAACAGATTTCTTCAATTAAATCACTTGGGAATGATTTCCTGGTGTTTTTAGTCTATTATGTCCACCAATAAAAACTATTATTCTTTTTTGCTCAGAAATCTTAGGGGGGCAAATTGGGCCCGTGGGCCGCCAGTTGGGGAACCCAGCTTTAGAGCATATAGATTTCAATCCTACAGTACCCTGCTCTTATAATACTTGATATGCCAATATGTTTTGAAAGGGTTTGAACCTAGCACCTTCAAGTCTGGAAACCAAAGAGAAATCCATTGCTCCACATTAGAGACCAATTTTCCAAACTCAGATTAAGCCTAGTCATAGACGAAAAAGCATTTGCAACGGAAAGACTCCTTTGAACATGCTTTTTACTTTTTAGCCAGGAAACAAGATGTCTTCAGAACGGTTTTGATCCTCTCACCATTTTGAGAAATAACTGGTCAGTCATGGAAAAGCAGGTGAACTTAATGTTATGTACACGCAGTGTATATAAAAAAATACATAGCAATAGGGGTGTTAGTAAGTTGACTTTTTTATTGAACTTGATCATTGATATATTACAAATTAATCGTTACAAATGACAAAAACTACATTTTCAAATGAAGACAACCAGTTTGAAGGCAGATAACGCAAACTAGGAGTGTTTTGTAAAATCCCTTGATCCCCGGCCCCACTGTATTTACCGAGGCCTGGTCAATCATCACAGCAGCAAACACAAATGTATAATGGCCAACAGAAAGTCCTTAACAAGCACCGAACACAACAATTAAATTCAGGGTCATCTGAATCAGAGGGATTTGGCTGGGGAGCAGGGTTTGGTGGAGGAGCAGGGCCAGGCTGAGGAGCAGGGTTTGGTGGAGGAGCAGGGCCAGGCTGAGGAGCAGGGTTTGGTGGAGGAGCAGGGCCAGGCTGGGGAGCAGGGTTTGGCTGAGTGTTACCAGTGGAGTTACCATTACTGTACTGTATGAGGTACTCGGGGTAAACCTGATGCGCTTCAAAAACTACAAACACTCTGGGGTCTTGAATGTTGTCCACACAGCTGTCATGGAAGATGGATCCTCCTGTTCCTTTAGGAGGTGGTTTCTCATAGCTGGAGTTTCCCACAGTGTAGTCTCCCACCAGCACCTGACAAACAAACATGGACCTCACTCTTGACTTGCTGGTGAATCTGTGTGAGTAGTAAGCATCCCTAGCAAAGTAACTTCCTGAAAATAAGATGTATTGGACAATGTTTAGCCCAGTGTTTAAAAAGAAATTAGCTTTTTATATATAGCTTTTGTCCACACTGATAGTAAGGAAAAATAAAATTACAACATTTATTAAACCAGTTGTGTTCAGAGACATTTCATTATGTATGAATGTGTGACTTAACCTTTAGAGAAAACATTTTGAATTATATTATTTATCCCATAATGCTATTCAATACACACAGACATAGACAAGCAAATTGTCAATACAACATTTATTAAGTCTCTCTGGAAAAAGCGTATGCTAAATTACTAAAATATAAATGTAAAATTAATTTGGATTTATTGAAACATTGCATACATAGTACTGGCATCCTACCTTTTCCGTAGGAGGTTCCATTTTTTCCACATATTCTCCAGTCAAAATTGTCTCTGCAAATACTGTCAAGGTATTTGGAGTCAGTACCATGGAAAAGCTGCTTCTCATTGATGCTTGTCCCTGAGGATTTCATTTGATCTCTTTGTCTAAAAAGGAATATTTGGGAATCAATCTATTTTAGTGTGCCATTATTTACATTTAATAAGTAACAAATGTGTCATTAAAATGGTAAATGCAGAATCACAGTTGCATAAATCAAGGCTAACATCTTAAAATATCTAATTAGAAGCTGTATAGTGTTGAAAATCACTTTGTTCATTAACTGTGTTATTTCTATTTTAAATTGAGATCAGTTTCAGTAAATATCATCCACATATTTTCATAATACCAAAATGTTAGCATGATTATCAATATATGCACTTAAAAACTGTCAATCAGAAACGTCCACAGTAAGAAGAAAATACAGAATAGATTTGTATTTTGAGTGAACTATTTTTTAAAGAAACATACAGCACATAGAACTTCCATAGGGTTGGATTTTGTACTCTCTCAATGGTGTGTATGTGAAACCCCACCACAGTTTTCTCAAAAAGGGCCTTGATGTCTTCGTATTCACCTGTTGAGCTTGACAACATAACTCTCTGTGAAGAAAAACCCTTCGTAAGCTCATTCATACACAATAATACATGCTTCTAGAAGACACCGTGTGGTACTGCATGCTATACAATTTGTTCAGAACAATATGATGCTGGTTTGTATTCAAACAAGTTTATCTGATAACGTAATGTAACATCACATCCACAGTGAACATTGACACAATGCATGTATGTTTTATGATTTTTGGGTGTTTTTCCATTACCTCAAAGCCGATCCCAGGCAATCGAGACTGGTCCCAGTAAGGTGGCACAGTCGAAGTGTTGGTATTGGATGTGCTTAAGGAAGAAGTTAGGGGATACAGAGGGGTCATTTTTTTTTACATTTAGAAAGTATTTTTTACATTTTACAGTAGGCTTACACCGACTGTACAAAACATTAGGAACACCTTCCTAATATTGAGTTGCACCCTATTTTGCCCACAGAACAGCCTAAATTCGTCAGGGCATGGACTCCACAGAAATGCTGACCCATGTTGACTCCAACGCTTCTCACATTTGTGTCAAATTAGCTGGATGTCCTTTGTGTGGTGGACCATTCTTGATACACACCGGAAACTGTTGAGTGTGAAAAACCCAGTAGGGTTGCAGTTCTTGACACACTCAAACCGGTGTGCCTGGCACCGACTACCATGCCATTAAAATAGAGCCCGTGGTATTAGAATGTGTGCACATCGGCCGGGTTGTTTTTGCATACAAGCCACTAGGGGCAACGTGAGTGTCTATGTTGTGGATGGGTTAAAGTGAGGAATAAACTGGGAGGATTGTGGGTTCAACCCCAGTGATAGGCACTCATTTAGTAATTTTACTTTTTCTGTTTTAACCCTATGCCAAACCTTAACCCTTAACCACTCAAGAATGAATGCCTAAATATAGTTCCCCTTTGTGTAGTCTGACTGGCAGCTAAAATACGTCAAAATGTGCTGTAATTAAAACGGAAACATGCCATAATCTACAGACTGCACCACAGACGGCCCCACACGCCGTAATTAAAGCGTAATTAAAATGGGCAGCCATAATTCTGTTGCTGCAGTTACGGTGAGGGATGGTGTTTCATTTGGAGCTTGAGTTGATAATTTCCCTTCATCGCGATAACCAATAATGATTTCAGAACCGCAATGTTTTTTTACTGAAGGTTTGTATAAAAATGAAGTGTACATTACATGTCATTGGAGTGCACTTTCCTTTTTTCACAATAATTGTTTTCCCTTTTCCATTGACCCAATGCCTGTCATGTTTCTAATCCACTGATATATTGTCATTCAATTAATCAAGGAAATGTTATGATCCAAAAACATATAATGGGAAAACGTCATCCTGTCACATTTTTTCTAAAAGTTAGGCATCAACCAATTGACGCTTATGTCAATTGGTCATGCTCCCAGTAGGCTTTGTGGTGCCAATGGGGAAAAAAATTGTCACAGAGTTGATGCTTATGTCAATATATTTGCAGTCAATGGGAAAAGATGAGCGTCAATGAATTGATGCTTCAACACTGTGACACTTATCTTTACCCATTGACTGGAATGTCTTTAGCCACCCCCTTTATTAGAATTGATTAACGACTGATCATTATTTAGGCTATATTACAGGCAGCATATAATTTTTGATGATGTCTTCATCATCACTATCACATGCCTGTCTCTCGCTCCCCTTTAGACTTTCCCTATCAATTAATTTGATACGTTGCGTCTTTGTCATGGATCCCCTGGTACTGCAGCTCACTGGCGGTTCTGGGGGGCCAGGGGGGGCCAGTGCCCCTGTGACAACAATTTTGGACCCCCTTGTGGCCCCCCTAAATGTGGAGTATGAAATAATTTTTGCATAACTAATTTTTGCTATCGTTCTTTTTTTACATCCGTTATTAGACAGTGGCAATGTGGAACACTAATTAAACCCACACATTTACTAGAGGGACATGGTCTTTTGCCTACTAATGCCTGCAATGAAGTGAAGAAAACGATATGACAACAATAACGTCTAATGTAACTGGCCCCTCTAACAGTACAACTGGCCCCAGCTTGGCCCCCCGAGGTGAAAGGGTCTAGAACCTCCACTACTGCTGCTCATTCCGTGCACCAGTTCCAGAGATCTACGTCACCAGTCTCTAGGCGTCACTGAACTGTCTCATTATGCACGCCTGGTTCCCGGTCCCCCTGATTAGTAATTGTATATATGTGCCCTCTGTTCACCATTGTCTTGGTCATTTATTGTTCCTTTGTCCGTTGGTCTTGTGAGTACCTGTGCTTTGTTGTTTCGGCTTTCGTGCTGCGTATATTGGGTACTCGTTATTACGGGTCTTGTCCCGAGTATTGTTGTGCATTTGTTGTTACGGATCTCGTCCCGTGTATTGTATTTATGGGTCTCGTCCCGTGTATTTATTAGAGGTTTAACCTCGCTCTTTTGTTTGGGTTACATCCCTGTGTTTTTTGTATACGTGTTTCTTTTGGGCTTCGTCCCCGTGCCTTTCTTGGCATGTTGTATTTTTGGGTGGAGTATTAAAGCCCCCTATTACGTATTCCTTGTACAATGTGACAGTCTTGGCATTATCCTGTAAGCAAAAGGCAATGTTATCATTTATATTTTGCTGAAACTTTTTAAAACAGTACAAGTACAATATATACAGAAATGTACTTGTCATAGCGCAGCCCCATGCAGGCTAGGCTTCCAGTCCACTGGTAGAAGATTGAAACTCTCCGCTATTGATTAGAACACAATGCAATTAAGAATTCTATTGTTTTCAACTGAGAACAAAACTCTAATCTTGGCTGAAAACTGCAGTGAATAATGTAATTTGAATAACCAATCAAAAGCCCTGCGTTTTGAAGGCATTGTTCATTCCGAAATAAATTCATCTAGCCTATAGGCCTGATTAGGCAACCATTTAGATCCAACCCATTATCAGCCTCCACGTCGTCCTGTCATGTTTTTGCAAAGAGTTAGATTTAAACCCATTGAGATTAATGCCAATTGGTCATGCTCCCAGAAGGATTTGCGGTGTAAATGGGAAAAGATGAGGGTCACCCAATTGATCCTTATGTCAATACATTGCAGTCAATGGGAAAATATGAGTGTTACAGGAATGACGCTGACATGTATCTTGTGTCCTGATTGTGCCCACATTTAAAGACCGGTGTAGAAGACACATTATGAACTGATTGTAATAGGATCTTCCTGGCGGATTTGGACGGACAAACCATTTCAATTATCATTATCCATCCTCTAAAATCATTGGCAGGTGGAACAATTGACCATAATTATTTTAAAATGAATACATTCAATAAAAAAAGCATACTAAGGAACATTAAATCTGGTCAGAATGTGGACACTGTGAATAGACAAGAGACATTAATACCATGTGTAGATGTGACATCTTGTTCAGATAGTGATTGGGATCATCTTGATCAGATGTCGAAAACCACATGTTAGTGCAAGGTATAAACGGGGCTAAAGGTACACTACCGTTCAAAAGTTTGGGGTCACTTAGAAATGTCCTTGTTTTCCATGAAAACATACATGAAATGAGTTGCAAAATGAATAGGAAATAGCCAAGACGTTGACAAGGTTATAAATAATGATTTTTAATTGAAATAATAATTGTGTCCTTCAAACTTTGCTTTTGTCAAAGAATCCTCCATTTGCAGCAATTACAGCCTTGCAGACCTTTGCCATTCTAGTTATCAATTTGTTGAGGTAATCTGAAGAGATTTCACCCCATGCCTCCTGAAGCACCTCCCACAAGTTGGATTAGCTTGATGGGCACTTCTTACGTATCATACGGTCAAGCTGCTCCCACAACAGCTCAATAGGGTTGAGATCTGGTGACTGTGCTGGCCACTCCATTATAGACAGAATACCAGCTGACTGCTTCTTCCCTAAATAGTTCTTGCATAATTTGGAGCTCTGCTTTGGGTCATTGTCCTGTTGTAGGAGGAAATTGGCTCCAATTAAGCGCCGTCCACAGGGTATGGCATGGCGTTGCAAAATGGAGTGACAGCCTTCCTTCTTCAAGATCCCTTTTATCCTGTACAAATTTCCCACTTTACCACCACCAAAGCACCCCCAGACCATCACATTGCCAACACCATGCTTGACAGTTGGCACCAAGCACTCCTCCAGCATCTTTTAATTTTTTCAGAATCTCACAAATGTTCTTCTTTGTGATCCAAACACCTCAAACTTAGATTTGTCTGTCCAGTGTCTGTTCTTTTGCCCATCTTAATATTTAATTTTTATTGGCCAGTCTGAGATATGGCTTTGTTGCTGGAGTTGCCTCTTCACTGTTGACATTGAGACTGATGTTTTGCGGGTACTATTTCATGAAGCTGCCAGTTGAAGACTTGTGAGGCATCTGTTTCTCAAACTAGACACTCTAATGTACTTGTCCTCTTGCTCAGTTGTGCACCGGGGCCTCCAACTCTTTCTATTCTGGTTAGAGCCAGTTTGCGCTGTTCTGTGAAGGACGTAGTACACAGCGTTGTACGAGATCTTCAGTTTCTTGGCAATTTCTCGCATGGAGTAGCCTTCATTTCTCAGAACAATAATAGACTGACGAGTTTCAGAAGAAAGTTCTTTGTTTCTGGTCATTTTGAGCCTGTAATCGAACCCACAAATGCTGATGCTCCAGATACTCAACTAGGCCAGTTGTATTGCTTCTTTAATCAGAACAGTTTTCAGCTGTGCTAACACAATTGCAAAAGGGTTTGGTTTTCTAATGATCAATTAGCCTTTTAAAATTATAAACTAGGATTAGCTAACACAACGTGCCATTGGAACACAGGAGTGATGGTTGCTGATAATGGGCCTCTGTACGCCTACGTAGATATTCCATAAAAAAATCTGCCGTTTCCATTAACAATGTCTACACTGTATTTCTGATCAATTTGATGTTATTTTAAAATGGACAAAAAATTTGCAAAAACAAGGACATTTCTAAGTGACCCCAAACATTTGAACGGTAGTGTAGCTATTACAAATTTGGAGGCATAAACATCCCAGACCGTATATTCCCCCAGCAACAGGAGGTCAAGTGTCACCTTGGTCTCTCCTGTCTGTGACCTAACATTTCCTTACTCGTTGTCCCTCTTCATATCCTCCCGATCTACTACATCTCACTACTGTACTACTAATGTACTACTATAAAAAAATTGATATAAGCTTATATAAAAAAAATGCATAATTGATTAATTAATAAACAATCTTTCCTAGATTATTTGAACGTGGTATTATTACATTTTTTTGTATTTCACTCTTACCAAGTTGCTCTCTGCACATGTATGAAAGATTTGAAGATCGGCCGTCTTCTTACCCATCTTAGGGTGTGTGAGCTCTTGTTATTCTGGATCATGTCTAAAAAATAATATATTTCTCAGTTCAGAAAGTAAAGCAGGAAGATACTAAAGCAGGTAGATAATATCAGCCTACCTTCCAAATTGACTTCAAATGTGTGTCGTCCAGCAGTGAACTCAAACACTGAGCCAAGAGAGGGATCACTGTACTGCCTCTCTAGGTCCTCCACAGTCTTAGGACACACACACACACACACACACACACACATATTAGGGATACTTTCTTTCTTCTGTTCTTTGTGCCGTATTAGAGGGGAAAATTAGGTATCATTACATACTGATGACCAAAATGCGTTCCAGCATTCATCCTTTTCTTCCCAGTACCAAGCCCACTCGGTAGCAAGGACAGCTTCTGGTTGGTCCAGGGAGGAAACCGTAGCAAGTCGCCGAACTTTGCTGTGACCGCGGATCATGAGGATAAAGTTCACTGGTGGTATTCCATGGCTAGGGCATAAAAACACCTTTTACTTCATTTTACTTTTTTGCAATTGTCTCTCAGTTTAAAATAGATTATGTTTTGGGCATACATACCTCTCTGTCTTTGTTGGGTCACAGTAGTCTCTCTCAATGCCCTCATTATCTGGGATATGTGACCAGCCACGTCCATTCTCCTCCTCCCATTGATATGGCATAGTAGAATGGATGCCCATACATTTATCTTAAAGATAAATCAATATCAGTGCAATAAACCCATTCTGATTAAGTCAGGGAAATTAGAACACCAATATGTTGGTCAAAGAAAAATGATTCCCACTGATAAAACCCCCAGCGTTATACTGTACCTCCTTTAAAGCAACATCCAAAAATGTAGTCATGACAAATTTCATTATTTTCTGGAAAAAAAAATGTAAGATTTCACATTTCAATTTCTGATTAGTTTGCAAAGTAAGCTTGAAAGTTATTTAAAGAACACACAATGCCAAAATTCAGCAATACAGTTAAATAAACAAGACATGACATTCTAGAGTTGATCTCTGTTTTGCACAGTGGGCTCAAAATACATGTTTTTATTTACCATTAATACAAATGATTCAGGATTATGTAATTATGTGTCAATTTATTAGCTAGAGGAAAGTTAAATAATATGTAGATGAGGTTGGGCACATTTGCTGCACCTTTCATGATTTTATGAAATTGGGAGGTCTGTAGGAAAGTCTCAGCAAGTCCCATGGATTCATTGATAGGCCCAACGATCTCAATCTCTCTTTTGTCCGCATCCTCACATATACGAATAAAACGTACAGACATACTGTGTGCAGAGATACAATAATAAGAAGAAGAACAACCACAACAACTACAAAAATTACAACAGGTCATTCAATCAGTTTACAAGGGTCGGTATAGGTTTAGGGTATAACAATAAACATATCATAGGTCTAGCAATTATTATTATGTACCTAATATAATAATAATGTAATACATTTATAATGATGTGTATATATAATCATGTAATATTTTTATTTATGCTTAATATTAGTTACTTATGAGATGTGTACTTTTGCTTCAGCTGCATAATGATCATCCTTTGAGAGGGCATTTGGAGTCGGATCCGTTGTAACTCTTACTTAAATATACATCAAATCTACCCAAAAAATCTTGACTATATATACAAGTTAAAGAAAGCCAAAGCCTTGGAGAAACTGCATCTGAGCCATTAGGAGCCTAAAAACAGGAAAAGTGAGAATGCTTACCTTGTAGTAGTAAGATACAGCCTCAAGTGTGCTCTGAGAATGTCACTAAGAGAAATGCTGTTTATAGGCTATCATACAAGGAAATGGCAAACGGCTTACTGTAAATTACTATGATAAGCCAAATCATACTTTGCCCTTTGATGGTAGTAAATTAAAAAATACCTGACTCACCCCTCTGACCTCTGACATTATGGTTGGTTATATGCCGCGTTCACGCAGTAGTCCGAACTAGGAAACTGACATTTCCGACTTTCTACAACTACTGGTTGTAGTTATACACAATGTGTTCAACGTATCAGCATGTCAGTAATATCAGAGTTCCGACTAGGTCGCGAAAGCGACAATAGTCGGATGGCGCTGCTGGGAGATCGTGGAAATTGTTTCCCATTAGTACGGATGCAGAGACTTGAATGTCCGTTTGCTTCCCATCTGAAACAGTTTGTGCACATTATGACATTTTGTGACGTTTTTGTTCGTTTTGGTCTTCGGTGTGGGTTTTTACAGTTGTTTGTGCACAAGGCATTTTTTCTTGAGGCAAGCCGAAGTCGGTAGCCAAAGTCTACGCCCCTTCTTCAGTAATTGCTCAACAGTAAGGATTCTAAAATGGTGTTTTTGGCATTCAACGACAAGTTTTCATGAAAATGTTTTAACTTGGGAAATACTTCCCCAAACATCTTAGTTAGATGTACAACTGCGCAACTAAGATCTCCTTTGCATAAAAGTAAAAGTTTACGACAGATTTATTGAGTTATCTGTATAAAAATCTAAAGAGTCAAGTGTAGGGCTGCCCAGCCCCCGAAGTGACTCTTATCAACTCTGTAGATGGGTGAAATCCACATTGACTGAGGATGACAGAGAGTGAAGGCATCACCATGCTTCGATTTGGCTGGTGACTAGCGACCTCAGCTTGGAGAACCCCCAACGCCCGAGCATACCATTGGTTCCTGCATGAACGCCGCCCCTACTTCACCCCATTGGTTCCTGCATGAACACACCCCCCAACGCAATTATTAATAGGCTAAGTGACAAAGAGCTAATTTTCTTGCAATCAATGTCCCAGCATTAAATTATTAAGAACCTTAGCTCAGAGCTGCACAGTTAGAGGCCAAGCATTTATGCTATGTGTAGTGTGAATAACATTTATCATAAGCCATTCACCAAAAAGTAGTTCAAGAATCATTACAGTTTGCATCTATTTAAAGGTAATCAGATTTATTAGTTATGCAATAAAGAATACCATTTTGAAATGGTACATACCATAAGTGTTCAAAAGATGTCAAAAGATACAAAATATCTAAAAGTCTATAGGCTAAATTTTAAAACACTTGTGTAAAAGAACGCTAAACCAGGAGATTGGTTTCCAATGACTTCATTAACAAAGTTTCAACCCACGAGTGCCAAATCCCAGTATCGCCTTTCATCTAATTATCATCAATTTCCATGGCACAAAACAATAAAACAAAAGGCATAAAACTTCATGCATTCTCTAATCTAATCACCACATCTAAATGATCTGTGTTGCTCCTCTGTGAACTGACCGCTGCCCGTTGAACAGAATAACACGGTTTCTCTTTAACAACTCTTCATGAACTCTTGAAACAATCTGAACTTGACAATTTCATTCACACCGTTACATTCATTTAGTCGATCAAGGTATTCATCAGTCTTCACACCTCTAATGGTGTCAGCAACCCCAAGACTTCCATGGGAACGTCTCATCCCAGAAATGACCACCGATAAGGTGCATTTGACCCATGTGATAGCCCACAGATGGTCAGCCATCCAAACAATGTCATAAATCGTGATTGAGTCATCACGCTGTTCCTCGGCGCCAGCAAGTCGCTAGAAGCATCTGCCTCTACTGGCCTACAGCGCCTTTGGAAAGTATTCACACCCCTTTACTGTCTGTCACGCCCTGATCTGTTTCACCTGTCCTTGTGCTTGTCTCCACCCCCTCCAGGTGTCGCCCATCTTCCCCAATTATCCTCTGGGAATTTAGACCTGTGTTTTCTGTCTGTCTGTACCAGTTGGTCTTGTTTGTCAGGCTTACCAGGGTTTGTCCTGTCAGCTCCTGTCTTTTCCCAGCCTCTTTTTCTCGTCCTCCTGGTTTTTGACCCTTGCCTATCCTGACCCTGTACCCGCCCGCCTGACCACTCTGCCTGACCACTCTGCCTGTCCCTGAGCCTGCCTGCCGTCCGGTACCTTTGCTCCTACTCTGGATTATCGACCCCTGCCTGCCTTGACCTGTCGTTTGCCTGCCTCTGTTGTTACAATAAACATTGTTACTTCACACAGTCTGCACTTGGGTCTTACCTTGATACCTGATACAGCCACTGCAAAGATACAGGCGTCCTTCCTAAATCAGTTGCCGGAAAGGAAGGAAACCGCTCAGGGATTTCACCATGAGGCCAATAGTGACTTTAAAACAGTTTAATGGCTGTGATAGGAGAAAACTGAGGATGAATCAACAACATTCTAGTTACTCCACAGTACTAACCCAATTGACAGAGTAAAAAGAAGGAAACCTGTACAGAATAAAAATATTCCAAAACCTACATCCTGTTTGCAACAAGGCACTAAAGGAATAGATCAAAACATGTGGCAAAGAAATTAACTTTTTGTCCAGAACACAAAGTGTTATGTCTGGGGCAAATCCAATACAATACACATCACTGAGTACCACTCTCTATATTTATATGCATGGTGATGGCTATGTTCATGCATAGTGGTGGCTGCATCATATTATGGGTATGCTTGTAATCGTTGAGGACTGGGGAGTTTTTCAGGATAATTTCTTTAGTGCCGTGTTGCCAACAGGATGCATGTTTTGGAATATTTGTATTATGTACAAGCTTCCATGTTTTCACTCTGTCAATTATGTCAGTATTGTGGAATAACTACAATGTTGTTGAGCCATCCTCAGTTTTCTCCTATCACAGCCATTAAACTGTAACTGTTTAAAAGTCACCATTGGCCTCGTGGTGAAAACCCTGAGCGGTTTCCTTCCTCTCTGGCAACTGATTTAGGAAGGACGCCTGTGTCTTTGTAGTGACTGGGTGTATTGATACACCACCCAACGTGTTACAGTTTTTTATGAATTCTTAAACACTAACAGGGATTCCTGAAGCACTATCTCTGAAACCATTAACACTTGTAGCCAATGCATTTACCAAGTGTGCCAAACTGAATGCACGTTCTCTGTTTGACACTCAGTTTGTAATTTTATAACACACTTTTTGCAAAACTGTAAACATTGGTCTCTACATTGCTACACTATTTCGCCAATTGCCTTTCCACATTGACACATGAGAAAACACTTTTAGATAATGAGCTCACTTACAAATCAGAGCTTGAGCACTATAAATAGGCTACAGGTAAACATTTGGTTTGGACAACAATGGAGGAAAATATTGGATAGAGAGTAAGAGGGGTGAGAACTAGAGGAGGGTGAGGAGGACGAAGATGAGGAGGACGAGGAGGTGGAGGAGGAGAAGGAAGAGGTGAAGTAGGACTGGGGAGAAGTAGAGGATGGGGACGAGGAAGGGGAGTCAGGAACACAATAACTGATGAAAACAGAACAACTGTGGTTGACCATGTTGTCAACCATGGGATGAGCATGAGGGAGGCTGGGCAACGGGTTCAACCAAATCTGAGCCGCTATACTGTTGCAGGTATCATCCGGATATTTCAAAATGAGAACCGGTAAGTAACTAAGTGCTGTAGTCTTACTGGTACAGTAATATGTACTGTACTTTCATAATGAGAAGGATCTATCACTAAAACCATTCAAATGTTTTCACAGAACTGCAAGAAAACCAGTATCTGGTGGAAGAGGTCGACTGTTCACCCCAGAGCAGGAGACCCACATTGTAAATATGGTCGTTGCAAATAACTGCATCAGACTCAGAGAACTGCAGGACCATATAATGACAGATAACACCATATTCCAAAACGTCAACAGAGTGAGTCTCTCTGCACTGTCTCGTCTACTGAAACGCAATAGAATTAGGATGAAGCAGCTGTACAGAGTCCCTTTTGGAAAGAAACTTAGAACGTGGAAAACAACTGAGATATGAATACGCGCAGGTAATCTATACTATCCTATCATTGGTACTGGATCTGGAAGTGCATGGTGCTACATCATATTGACTGATCCCTGTCTTTTCACACTGTGCTACATTGTTTTGTCTTGTCTCTTTCAGAGAGTCAAGGAGCTAGAAGCAGATGCAGTGCATCATGAGCTAATATATGTGGACAGGTTTCAACCTTGCAAAAACAAAGGGGCCGCGGCAGAAATATCATCCGACACCGTGCCATCATCAATGTCCCGGGACAACGTGGTGGCAACATAACAATGTGTGCGGCTATAAGTCAAAACGGCATCCTTCACCATCATGCAATCCTAAACCCATACAGCACTGCACACATTATCACATTTCTGGACACCCTCCACAACAGACTAATCCCTAATGACCAGGGGCCAGAGCAGCCCAGGTACATTATCATCTGTGGTCTGCAATTGGTTCACAGGTCACCCACTTTTCATCGCACTCAATCTCCCCCCATACTCTCCGTTCTTGAATCTTATTGAATAATTATTCTCTGCGTGGTGTTGGAAGTTGTATGATCGCCAGCCCCACCAACGCATACAGGCAATGGAGGAGGTTTGTGGAGACGTCATGAGGTCATGCCAGGCCTGGATACAACACTCCAGGCGATACTTTCCACACTGCCTAGCTCAAGACAACATCGCATGTGATGTGGATGAAGTCTTATGGCCAGACCCACAAACAAGGCGAGATGTAGCCACATTTTCTTCTGTGCTTTTTTTTCTAGCACAAATGTTTTTGTTTTCTTTTACTGCCCTTTTGTTGTTTGAGGAGTGTTAGAACATTTTGAGAAAAAAAATACATTTTCCATTATTTGTATTGATAGTGTGTTATGTTCGGAATTCACATCCATACTTTACACATTTGGATACCTGTGTGTATGTGTGTTTACAACATGTATGACAAAACCTTATTGCAAACTGCTATCCCCTGCACACAGAAAAAGCAAAAGCCACAAGTGTTTTTCATGTATACTATCAGTGCGTAGTTGGTGCTTCGTGTGCTTATTCAATTTAGGGTTTGTGTGTACTGTATTGACGCAAGATGAGGGAAAAAGAGAAACCGCACACTGTTCTTGATAGTATCGCTGATCTTTAATAAGCTTACGTATTGGCCTCGCGGCCGTCGTGAGTTTTTTTTTTATTAGCACCCTTATGTAGACCTAGCCCCACCCACATCTGTTCCACGCATCGAAAGCGGTTGGAGGCTAAGGAAAAACAAATAAGTGAAGATAAGGTTACTTATCTTGGAATTGTTATATGCACGGATGAAAAACAAAATAGTGAATTAAACTTTAACCCAATTATTGAGGAAACAAAGAAGAAGTTGAACCTCTGGTTGCTGAGAGATATTTCGTTATATGGTCGGGTTTTATTGTCCAAAGCTGAAGGGTTATCCAGATCGGTTTATGTCTCGTTATCACTTGAATTATCCCCTAAAATTGAATTGTAAACGACTTAGATAAGATTCGTTATAATTTTATTTTGAGGAACAAGCCTCACTATCTACGGAAAGATATCCTCACTAATACCCAAGAACAAGGAGATCTTGAGGTTTTGGTTTTCAATACTCTAAATAATACTTTTAAAATAAATTGGATTCTGAAGTATATTAATAACCAGAACAGTATTTGGAATGTCTTCCCTAAGTATTTATTTGACTCTGTTGGTGGTTTAGAATTTTTGCTTCAATGTAATTTTGATGTTGATAAAATCCCAGTAAAATAGGCCAAAATCCATAAGCAGGCAATTTTAGCTTGGATGTTAGCGTATAAACACAAACAACAAAGATATACGATTTAAAAATAAGTCTATGTTTTTTCGTTACTGGTTTGAGAATAAAATTATTTTGGTTGGTCAGTTACTGAATCAGGATGGATATCTACTCTCATATGGGGAATTTCTTGATAAGTTTAAAATTCCAATAACCCCGAAAGAATATGCAATTGTTTTTGATAAGATTCCAATGGGGGTTGTGTCTATTTTAAATTCCTCTGTGGATGATGTAACTAACATAGATTTACATGAAAATATATTCATTGGCATCAAAGATAAATGTAGTAATAGACAGATTAGGAATATTGTTTGTGATACTACAATTCCCTCAGCAAGATTATTTTGGTCAAATATCTATGGTGATATACAATGGGGGAAAGCATGGACAATTGTTAACAAATACTGTATCAGCACCAAGGTAAAGGAAGTTTCATTTAAAATGTTACATAGAATTTATCCTGTGAAACATGTTTTGGAAAGATTCAAGCTGAATATTGACTATAAATGTGATTTCTGTGGAATGGAGAAAGAGACCATTATTCATTTGTTTTTTGCCTGTATTTATAGTAGACTTTTTTGGACCGGTTGTACTATTTAATGGTTTTGACATAATGATTTATTTCAGAAATTCTGACATAGATAAAGATGTAGTATATTTAATTCAACTGCTAATAATACTAGGTCAATTTCATATTCACAAATGCAAATGGTCTAATTGAAAACCTAACTTTTTTTCACTTTATAAATGAAGTTAAACAATATGGCACTACTTTAACTGAAATGAAAAACAAAAAAGCAATTAAAACTTATTATAAACTTAGTATTATTAATGAATACGATTTGTTTGTTTAGGATTCCTGGCAATGTAAATAGTTTGTATGTATGCTTGTTTGCATGTGACTATCCCTCTTTTGTTTGTTGATATTTGTTAATATTTTTTTTTAAATAAGTGCTACCAAATATAACAATATACATTTCATAACTATTCGAATAAAGAATTTAAATACGTATTAAACACGTCTGTAAAACCACAATGAGGACATCAGGTTTTCATAAATCATTGGGTACAGCGTAAGAAAAACTTCAGAGTAATCAGAAATAGGGGCATAATTCATGTTCAAAATCACAACATAACATACATAGGCATTTCATCAGACTGCGCCGTATATGCCACTCCACAGAGGATTATCTAGAAAAAGCAGCGGAGATGCGCATTAGGTTTCTAATAAGAGGCTATTCGACACAATGTGTGGATGAAGCTCTCAATTTGGCATTGAGAAAAACGCGAGATGAACTGCTACAAAAAAGACTCGCTAAAGAACAGTCCTTAATGTTCACAACCACATATACTTTGAACTCGCGAAAAGTGGGAGATGCGGTCAAGACACACTGGCATATTTTATCATCGGACCCAGCTTTGCCGGCTGAATTTTAAAATCCACCACTTTTGGCTATAGGAGAGGTCGCAATTTACGCGATAAATTGGTTCATGCCAACTGCCACAAAATAAAATCGGCCAGGCTCTTTTACGCCCTCTTCCAAATGATAGCTATAAATGCAGAGGATGCGCACAGTGCAACAATATGATGAAGTGTGAATATTTCTGCCACCCACATACAGGAAAACGGTTCAAAATAAATGACATTATTACGTGCTCCACCACCCAGGTTATCTACATGATTACATATCCATGTGGGCTGTGCTGTGTAGGTAAAACCTCTCGTTCTCTCAAACAGAGAATCAGTGAACATAAAAGTTCAATCAGGAGAAACGACAGGGATTATCCAGTCACAGTACATTTTAATGACCTAAAGCATGACATTTCTACCTTTTAGATTTTGTGGCATAGAGAAAGTTAAGATATCAGACAGGGAAGGTGATATTAATAACACTCTGAGTAAAATAGAATGTTTTGGTATTTTCACCCTCCAGACATTGTTTCCTAAAGGTCTTAATGATGAAATGCCTATGAACATACTCTGACGTTTTTCTTACGCTGTACCCAATGATTTATGAAAACTTGCTCCGTAGGTCGATGTCCTCATTGTGGTTTTACAGAGGTGTACGTCTTTAAATCCTTTATTCGAATAATTATGAAATGTATATTGTTATATTTGGTAGCTCTTATTTGTTTTCCCTTAAGCCTCCAACCCCTTTCGATGCATGGAACGGATGTGAGTGTGGCTAGGTCTACATAAGAGTGCTAATTTAAAAAAAACTCACAAAAGCTCTGACGAAGGACATGAGGCCGATACGTAAGCTTATTAAAGATCCGTGATACTAGCAAGAGCAGTGTGCGGTTTCCCTTTATCCCTCATCTTGTCCAATTGTTACCATGCACCTGCAAAAAGATTGCTCAGATGTGCGAGTGCCTTTTAAAAGAGTTTTGCAAGAATTGTTTGCTTTTGCAAGAGATTTATAATGTTTTGCTGGTTTGGTGTAAGGTTTTGTGGTTAGTGTGTAGAGTTTTGCAAAAATAGCCTATAGTTTCGAAGATTATTTAGGCTTACCATAACAAAAGGGTTGAACAATTGTTGACACAAGATATTTCAGATTATAATTTCTAATTAATTTGCACACATTTTGAAAAACATAATTCAGGTATGAAAACATAGCAGGTGTTGTGTGTTCAGGCCAGTAACAAACAATCTCAATTTAATACATTTGTAATTCAAGCTGTAACCAAACAAAATATGGAAAAAGCCAAGGGGTTTGAATACTTTCTGAAGGCACTGTATGTTTTAATATTCAAATTCAGAGTTGAAATGCAGATGTTAAATATTAGTCATTGCATGTAAATGCTGTTTACAAACTTTCAAGATAAAAACATCAGTTTCATATTGTGGCAAGTTTCTAGTACAGAGGCTCGTGAGACAGTAAATTTCAAACAAAAGTGCTTTTATTGCCTATAAAGTTACAACCTAAATGATCTCTTCAAGATCAAATTCGCAAGCACAGCTATCTGCTCTCTCAGGTCACTCCTCCTTAGGGAAAAACAGCAGCTGATAAGGGTGGTGGCCATTTGAGTAGCTAGCCACACTGTTAACTAGCCTATGGAGGTCAGCTGTATTCATTTTCATGCCAGTGGGCGCATTCCAGGCTGACTACATGGCTTGTGGTGCTGGTGAGTGCATAGAAATTAGAGTAACTTTCCAGTGAAAATCGCACGTTTAAAAGTTCATATTCAGTTAACTCATACCCAAATAATGTTGTTGACTTGTTCTATACTTGTATTTGTGGCCAAAGCATAAATTGGAGAAAAAAAACACTTAAAAAAACTCCACCTGAAACTTGTATCTCAAATAGACCATTTAAAAAATGCTTGCTATTTCTTCATAGAACACAATGGCATTTTTTGGCTAATTGGCCAAGCTGGCCAATCAGTGACCACATTAATATTTTGAATGACTGGTATCTTCTCACACTATTATGTTGTTGGGGTACGGAATTGTTTTAAGATGGTGATACTATGGATCATTTAGTTATTTAATTTAGAATTTTAGGACCCCTTTAAGTATAAAAAAAGTAATCTTAAATTTGGCCTTCACTACTATAGTCCAGAAAAAGCATTGAATAACACGTTCATAAATGAAGAAAAAAAAGTCTCTGTTTTGAAGTGTCTGTCCTAAATCTAGGAGATATTTAAATAAAACTCAGGAAATACATATATTTCTTTACACATATTTAACCCCTGTTTTTGGGTAGGCACAAAACTACCTTCATACTTCCTTTACTATTTTTAAACTGGTACCGGTTGTTCTACCAGACGAGTCCTGTGACACCTGTGGGGGTCGTAGAGTCACCCCTTTCCATATAGTGGTCATACTAGTTTTTAGGTCAAGCCGTTTAATTTTCATCAGAAGACCAATTTTCTGGATGTCTCATGGTCTAACAAACCCTGCTCTAGCTCTGCCACCTTTCACCGCAGATGCGGAAGTGCGACATACTGTAGGTGGATTGAGACTGACGGATTGAATTGACGGATTTTGATGGGGATTTTTTTAATTATGTTACCTAGATTGGCACACCAGTGTGTCAATCGACTCTTGTTAATATACTTAATGACAATTTTTTGGACGGAAAACTATTTCACTCATATTGTAATTAATTATAGGTCATATTTAATAGAAATCTGGAAACACTGCACAGTTACTTTAAGTGGCTGCCCCTCAAGGCTCCACACATATTCAATTTAATTTATGGATTATTTAAAACCGTTAAAACAATGGAGGGGAAAAAACAATCCCAGAGGGTTTATTTCAATTTTTGTCCTAGTGTGGGGAATACAAACAATGCACATTTTCTGCAAATAAGTGCGTAAATGCTATTCACAAAATAAAAGGTGTTTCTGTGCTTTTAGCCTCCACTACATCCCTGCAGGTGCACCTTAAGGGTGTTCTGTTACAGTGTAAATAAAACATTTCAAGAGAAGCAGCTCTACCGCTGTGAGTGGCATCGGAAAACAATATGCCTCTCTGTCTATGCAATAGACATGGTAGAAAAAATGATTCACCAATACTACACAAAAGCCTACAAGAAACAGGAAAAGAGACAGAACAAGTGCTATAATGTACAATTTTACTTTGTGGACAATTACAATTTGGGTGAAGTCACGGTTGTAATGTTGAAATCAATGAAAAGGTTAACAGTAGGGTTTGTTTGGACTTAAGGCGCTTGCAGACGGAGAGCGGCAGGCAGCGCCATCGACCAGAGTCCCATCGATTTTCAATTAAGCTAAGAGGCAGGGGGAGAAACGTTCTAGGCTATCCAGGGGGTGCAGCGGCATTTCATGTGAAAACCACTGAGGTTCGCCTTTGTTGACCAATCACAGTAGATTACAAAGCCTGCATGATGATACTCCATTTTTTACTTTTTTACATTTTAGACTTTTACAACTAGACACAGGCCCTGTGTCTAGTTAACCGACCCTCTCTGCCCATTCATCGCCATTTTACCTGTTGTTGTTGTCTTAGCTGATTAGCTGTTGTTGTCTTACCTGTTGTTGTCTTAGCTAGCTCTCCCAATCAACACCTGTGATTGCTTTATGCCTCGCTTTATGTCTCTCTCAAATGTCAATATGCCTTGTATACTGTTGTTTATGATAGTTATCATTGTTCTAGTTGACTGCAGAGCCCCTAGTCCCACTCAACATGCCTCAGATACCTCCTTTGTCCCACCTCCCCCCATGCAGTGACCTCACCCAGCATAACTAGCGCATCCAGAGATGCAACCTCCCTTATCATTACTCAATGCCTGGGTTTTACCTCCACTGTACCCGCACCCCGCCATACCCCTGGCTGTACATTATGCCCTGAATCTATTCTACCACGCCCAGAAATCTGCTCCTTTTATTCTCTGTCCCCAACGCACTAGACGACCAGTTTTGGTACCCTCATCCTACTCCTCCTCTATTCCTCGGGTGATGTGGTTAACCCAGGCCCTGCGTGTCCTCAGGCACTCTCATTTGTTGACTTCTGTAACCGAAAAAGCCTAGGTTTCATGCATGTTAACATCAGAAGCCTCCCCCCTAAGTTTGTTTTACTCACTGCTTTAGCACACTCCGCCAACCCTGATGTCCTTGCCTTGTCTGAATCCTGTCTTAGGAAGGCCACCAAAAATTCGGAGATTTCCATCCCCAACTACAACATTTTCCGTCAAGATAGAACTGCCAAAGGGGGAGGAGTTGCAATCTACTGCAGAGATAGATCTGCAGAGATAGATCCCCTCAGCTCCCAGCTGTGCCCTGGACACCATATGTGAATTGATTGCCCCCCATCTATTTTCAGAGTACGTTCTGTTAGGTGACCTAAACTGGGATATGCTTAACACCCCGGCAGTCCTACAATCTAAACTAGATGCCCTCAATCTCACACAAATTATCAAGGAACCCATCAGGTACAACCCTAAATCCGTAAACATGGGCACCCTCATAGATGTTATCCTGACCAACTTGCCCTCCAAATACAACTCTGCTGTTTTCAATCAGGATCTCAGCGATCACTGCCTCATTGCCTGCATCCGCTATGGATCCGCGGTCAAACAACCACCCCTCATCACTGTCAAACGCTCCCTAAAATACTTCTGTGAGCAAGCCTTTCTAATCGACCTGGCCCGGGTATCCTGGAAGGATATTGACCTCATCCCGTCAGTCGAAGATGCCTGGTCGTTCTTTAAAAGTAATTTTCTCACCATCTTAAATAAGCATGACCCTTATAGCCCTTGGTTCTCTCCAGACCTGACTGCCCTTGACCAGCACAAAAACAGCACTAGCATCGAATAGTCCCCGCGATATGCAACTTTTCAGGGAAGTCAGGAATCAATACACAATGTCAGTCAGGAAAGCAAAGGCTAGCTTTTTCAAACAGAAATTTGCATCCTGTAGCTCTAAGTCCAAAAGGTTTTGGGACACTGTAAAGTCCATGGAGAATAAGAGCACCTCCTCCCAGCTGTCCACTGCACTAAGGCTAGGTAACACTGTCACCACTGATAAATCTACGATAATCGGGAATTTCAATAAGCATTTCTCTACGGCTGGCCATGCTTTCCTCCTGGCTACCCCAACCCCGGCCAACAGCTCCTCACCCCCCGCAGCTACTTGCCCAAGCCGCCCCAGCTTCTCCTTCACCCAAATCCAGATAGCATAGGTTCTGAAAGATCTGCAAATACCTGGACCCGTACAAATCAGCTGGGCTAGACAATCTGGACCCTCTCTTTCTAAAGTTATCCGCTGCCATTGTTGCAACCCCTATTACCAGTCTTTTCAACCTCTCTTTCGTATCGTTCGAGATCCCTAAAGATTGGAAAGCTGCCATGGGTCATCCCCCTCTTCAAAGTGGGTGACACTCTAGACCCAAACTGTTATATACCTATATCCATCCTGCCCTGCCTTTCTAAAGTCTTCGAAAGCCAAGTCAATAAACAGATCACTGACCATTTTGAATTCCACCTTACCTTCTCTGCTGTGCAATCCGGTTTCTGAGCTGGTCACGAGTGCACCTCAGCCACGCTCAAGGTACTAAACGATATCATAACCGCCATCGATAAAAGACAGTACTGTGCAGCCGTCTTCATCGACCTGGCCAAGGCTTTCGACTCAGGCTTTCGACCAGGCCAAGGCTTTCGGCAGATTCAACAACCTTGGTTTCTCGAATGACTGCCTCGCCTGGTTCACCAACAACTTCTCAGATAGAGTTCAGTGTGTCAAATCGGAGGGCCTGTTGTCCGGACCTCTGGCAGTCTCTATGGGGGTACCACAGGGTTCAATTCTCGGGCCGACTCTTTTCTCTGTATATATCAACGATGTCGCTCTTGCTGCGGGTGATTCCCTGATCCACCTCTACACAGACGACACCATTCTGCATACATCTGGCCCTTCTTTGGACACTGTGTTAACTAACCTCCAAACGAGCTTCAACACCATACAACACTCCTTCCGTGGCCTCCAACTGCTCTTAAACACTAGTAAAACTAATTGCATGATTTCAACCGTTCACTGCCCAGACCCGCCCGCCCGACTAGCATCACTACTCTGGACGGTTCTGACTTAGAATATGTGGACAACTACAAATACCTAGGTGTCTGGCTATACTGTAAACTCTCCTTCCAGACTCATATTAAACATCTCCAATCCAAAATTAAATCTAGAATCGGCTTCCTATTTCGCAACAAAGCCTCCTTCAATTACGCCGCCAAACATACCCTCGTAAAACTGACTATCCTACCGATCCTTGACTTCGGCGATGTCATTTACAAAATAGCCTCCAACTCTCTACTCAGCAAACTAGATACAGTCTATCATAGTGCCATCAGTTTTGTCACCAAATCCCCATATACCACCCACCACTGCGACCTGTATGCTCTCGGCTGGCCCGGCTGGCCCTCGCTACATATTCGTCGCCAGACCCACTGGCTCAAGGTCATCTATAAGTCTATGCTAGGTAAAGCTCTGCCTTATCTCAGCTCACTGGTCATGATAAAAACACCCACCCGTAGCACACGCTCCATCAGGTATATCTCACTGGTCATCCCCAAAGCCAACACTTCCTTTGGCCGCCTCTCCTTCCAGTTCTCTGCTGCCAATGACTGGAACGAATTGCAAAAATTGCTGAAGCTGGAGACTTATATTTCCCTCACTAACTTTAAACATCAGCTTTCTGAGCAGCTAACCGATCGCTGCATCTGTACATAGCCCTTCTGCAAATAGCCCATCCAATCTACCTACCTCATCCCCATATTGTTTTTATTTACTTTTCTGCTCTTTTGCACACCAGTATTTCTACTTGCACATCATCATCTGCACAATTTGCTAAATTGTAATTACTTCGCTACTATGGCCTATTTATTGCCTTACCTCCTCACGCCATTTGCACACACTGTATATAGACTTTATATTTTTCTATTGTATTGACTGTACGCTTGTTTATTCCATGTGTAACTCTGTGTTGTTGTTTGTGTCGCACTGCTTTGCTTTATCTTGGCCAGATCGCAGTTGTAAATGAGAACTTGTTCTCAACTAGCCTACCTGGTTAAATAAAGGTGAAATAAATAAAATAAAATATATATATATATATAAAAAAATAATTGCCTTGTGATATAGTCAAGTCACTCAACCTCGAGTCCAAGTACAAGTCTGAGTATTTTATAGTCGAGTCCCAAGTCGAGTCACGAGTCCCGAACACACCCTACAGTTAACCTGCAAAAGGCTGTGGTCCAACATTTTTTACCTATATTACGTGAACTAGTATGTAGGGTCTTGCAAATTAGACAGGATAGCTTGCAAAAAGCTTGAAAAAATGCATATAAAAAAAATGACACCCTTGCTTTCTTGCACTAAAACTCGCACTTGCCTTTTCTTACTTGCACTGACTTTGCTGGTCGTTGCTTAGATGGGAAAAAGTTTAACTTACTATGATTGTGTTATGTGGTTGTCTCACCTAGCTACCTTAAGATGAATGCTCAGTTAGTGAGTACTAAAATGCAAATGTAAAATGTAATTCATTAGCTATTGTACCTGCTAGCATGTTGAATTGGCAAGGGAGAGAGACTTTGTCACAACAACCATTGCATTGTTAGAGTGTAAGTCTGAGTCATCACTGGTCGAGTCTGAGTCGTATAACGAAGGTCTGAGACACGTCCAAGTCCTGGACTTGAATACTACAATGTGATGAAGCAACAGGCCAGCTATCTTGCCCCTCAGTTAGTTGGCTAAGATGACCAGTTTGCAGAGTCATGTCTGACAATCAAAAATCATTGTTTTCTAATCTGTTTTTGGGTAAATAATTTCTGTTGACTGTAAATACTTTTTTATACATACTTATGTTGTTATAGCGATAAATCTTTTGCATGTCAATATTACAGTAAATGTTTACTTGCTTATGGTCACCGGCAGCCGTCGCCCTACATGTAAAGGCACCAGCATGTAATAAGAGCAACGATGCTAATATTTGTGTAAACTCTTCAGAATGCTGTTCTGTGGGTGTCACTAAGTAGGCAAATACCCCATGTCATCAGTGCACAATCCATAGGTATGGCTGTATAGTGCATATATACACTGTGTATACAGAATATTACGATCAAATCAAATCAAATTTTATTTGTCACGTGCCGAATACAACAGGTGTAGACCTTACAGTGAAATGCTTACTTACAAGCCCTAACCAACACCTGCTCTTTCCATGACATAGACTGACCAGGTAAATCCAAGTGAAAGATATGATTCCTTAAGGATGTCACTTGTTAAATCCACTTCAATTAGTGTAGATGAAGGGGAGGAGACCGGTTAAAGAAGGATTTTTAAGCCTTGAGACAATTGAGACATGAATTGTGTATGTGTGCCATTCAGAGGGTGAATGGACAATACAAAATATGTAAGTGCCTTTGAACGGGGTATGTTAGTAGGTGCCAGGTGCACCTGTTTGTGTCATGAACTGCAACGCTGCTGGGGTTTTCACCCTCAACAGTTTTCTGTGTGTATAAAGAAAGGTCCACCACCCAAAAGACATCCAGCCAACTTGACACAACTGTGGGAAGCATTGGAGTCAACATGAGCCAGCTTCCTTGTGGAACGCTTTCGACACCTTGTGAAGTCCATGACCCGGCAAATTGAGGCTGTTCTGAGGGCAAAATTGTGGAGGGTGGTGCAAGATCGAATACCTGAGCTGACAAGGTAAAAATCTGTCGTTCTGCCTCTGAACAAGGCAGTTAACCCACTATTCCTAGGCCGTCATTGTAAATAAGAATTTGTTCTTAACTGACTTGCCTAGTTAAATCAAGGTTAAATAAAAATAAAAAAATAATGTGGGACTTTTATATTGAAGGGGAACTGCCGATTCCACTATTGTGGATAATTTTTATTGTGGCTCAGTTCACATACCTGTAGGTCCAGCCAGGGGCGCCATGCACCCCAAAAATCGGAGGTGGCACAAAATATGTGAGGTTGGCTGGGGTGTGAACTTGGAGAATTTAGCATTTTTCAAACACCTGAAACAGCTTTTTCTTGGAATCTAGAGGCATAATCATTATGCTTAATTCTGACAAAAATATGTTTATTTTTCTGCATATGTCTTGATTATTTTTTTAAGGAAAGGCTTCTCTGCATCTCTGCTAAAATCTTGGTAAAAGATTTAAAGAAATTTGAGTCTTATTCAGTACATGTAGTAATTGCTTTCTTTTGTAGAGTCATGCTAGCTAAGATAGCTACTCTAACTTGATTGATCGCCTGAAATGGCTTCTTGGTGGCCAGTTGAGGTTGCGAGATTGGGCACCTATCTTGGCTAGCTTAAGCCAACTTCATAAAAGTGTTAGGTGGCTAGTAGTATTACAGAGAAACAACAAAAACTGGAAAAAAAAGAATAAAACACAGTCAGGTCTATACGTATTTGGACAGTGACAGAATTTGCATAATTCTGGTTATGTACGCCACCAAAATGGATTGGAAAATAAATAATCAAGACGTGCTTTAAGTGTAGACTTTCATCTATAATTTAATGGTTTTGTCAAAATTATTGTATAAAACGTGTAGGAATTACAACCATTTTTATACATAGCCCCCCAATTTTAGGGGCTCAAAAGTAATTGGACAAACTAACATAATCATAAATTAAATTGTGAGTTTTAATACTTAGTTACAAATCCTTTGCAGTCAATGACTGCCTGAAGTCTGGAACCCATAGACATCCCTGGTGATGCTCTGCCAGGCCTTCACTGAAGCTGTCTTCAGTTCCTGCTTGTTCTTGGGCGTTTTGCCTTCAGTTTTGCCTTCAGCAAGTGAAATGCATGCTCAATTGGATTCAGGTCTGGTGATTGACTTGGCCATTGCAGAACATTCCACTTCTTTGCCTTAAAAAAGTATTGGGTTGCTTTCGCAGTATGCGTCGGGACATTGTCCATCTGCACTGTGAAGTTCCGTCCAATGAGTTTTGAAGCATTTCGCTGAATCTGAGAACATAATATAGCCCTAAACACTTCAGAATTCATCCTGCTGCTTTTGTCAGCAGTCACATCATCATTGATGATGACATACATGCCCACGGCATACCACTTCCTCCATCATGCTTCACAGATGAGGTGGTATGCTTTGGATCATGAGCAGTTCCTTCCCTTCTCCATACTCTTCTCTTCCCATAATTTTGGTACAAGTTGATATTTGACTCATCAGTTCCAGAACTGTACAGGCTTTTTTAGATGTTTTTTTGGCAAACTCTAATCTGGTCTTCCTGTTTTTGAGGCTTACCAATGTTTTACATCTTGTGGTAAACCGTCTGTATTTACTCTGGTGAAGTCTTCTCTTGATTGTTGACTTTGACACAGATACACCTACCTCCTGGAGGGTGTTCTTGATCTGGCCAACTGTTGTGAAGCGGGTTCCTGAGCTCACTTGTGCGTTCTTTCTTTTTTAGAATGTACCAAATAGTTTTTTTTGCTATCTCTCTGATAGGTTTGTTTTGATTTTTCAGCCTAATGATCCCTTGCTTCACTGGCAGTGACAGCTCTTTGGACTTCATATTGAGGGTTAACAGCAATAGATTCCCAATGCAAATGCCACACTTGAAATCAACTTGTAAATGAACTGATGAGGGAATAACACACCTGGCCATGGAACAGCTGAGCAGCCAAATGTCCAATTTACTTTTGGTCCTTTAAAAAGGGGGAGACCACATATAAAAAGTGCAGTAATTCCTACAACGTTCACCAGATTTGGATGTAAAAACCCACAAATTAAAGCTGAAAGTCTGCATTTTCAGCTCATATTCATGATTTAATTTAATCTCCAATATGCTGTGGTAGACAGCTAAAATAATAATAACTTTGTGTCCAAATATTATTAATGAACCTGCCGGTATATATATAAACTCAGCAAGGAGGCATGAGGACTGCAGATGTGGCCAGGGCAATAAATTGCAATGTCCGTACTGTGAGATGCCTAAGACAGCGCTACAGGGAGACAGGACGGACAGCTGATCATCCTCGCAGTGGCAGACCACATGTAACAACACCTGCACAGGATTGGTACATCCGAACATCACACCTCCATCAGTGCTCAGACTGTCCGCAATAGGCTGAGAGAGGCTGGACTGCACCAGACAGGACTGTCAAAAAGTGCTCTTCACTGACGAGTCGCGGTTTTGTCTCACCAGGGTTGATGGTCGGATTCGCGTTTATCGTAGAAGGAATGAGCGTTACATCGAGGCCCGTACTTCTGGAGCGGGATCGATTTGGAGGTGGAGGGTCCGTCATGGTCTGGGGCGGTGTGTCACAGCACCATCGGACTGAGCGTGTTGTCATTGCAGGCAATCTCAACGCTGTGCATTACAGGGAAGACATGTGGTACCCTTCCTGCAGGCTCATCCTGACATGACCCTCCAGCATGACAATGCCACCAGCCATACTGCTCGTTCTGTGCGTGATTTCCTGCAAGACAGGAATGGCCAGAGAAGAGCCCGGATCTCAATCCCGTTGAGCATGTCTGGGACCTGTTGGATCGGAGGGTGAGGGCTAGGGCCATTCCCCCCAGAAATGTCCAGGAACTTGCAGGTGCCTTGGTGGAAGCAAGAACTGGCAAATCTGGTGCAGTCCATGAGGAGGAGATGCACTGCAGTACTTAATGCAGCTGGTGGCCACACCAGATACTGACTGTTACTTTTGATTTTGACCCCCTTTGTTCAGGGACACATGATTCAATTTCTGTTAGTCACATGTCATTGGAACTTGTTCAGTTCATGTCTCAGTTGTTGAATCTTGTTATGTTCACACAAATATTTACACATGTTAAGTTTGCTGAAAATAAACGCAGTCGACAGTGAGAGGACGTTTCTATTTTTGCTGAGTTTATATACAATACCAGTCAAAAGTTTGGACTCACCTACTCATTCAAGGGTTTTTCTTTATTTTGACTATTTTCTACAAGAGTGTGCAAATACCAAGAGTGTGCAAAGCTGTCATCAAGGCAAAGGATGGTTACTTTGAAGAATCTCAAGTATAAAATATATTTTGATTTGTTTACATTTCTTTTGGTTCTTACATGATTTCATATCTGTTATTTCATATTTTTGATGTCTTCACTATTATTATACAATGTAGAAAATTGTCAAAATGTTATGTTACAGCCTTATTCTAAATGGATTAAATCGTTTTTTCCCCATAATCAATCTACACACATTATCCCATAATGACAAAGCAAAGCATATATTTTTTTAATTATTACAAATAAAAAACTGAACTATAACATTTTGCGATTATGTTAGCACAGCTGAAACTGTTCTGATTAAAGAAGCAAAAACACTGGCCTTCTTTAGACTAGTTGACTATCTGGAGCATCAGCATTTGTAGTGTATATTGAACATATCTGAGGGGACACGTGCCCATGGAAACTTTGCCTCTGGGTCAAGCCGCCATGCAGGTGAGCGATTTTTGTCATGAATCTTGTTCTGGAGGCACTAGCTGAGTGTTCCCTAGCTGACACAGACACAAAGTTATAAAATCTGATTTTAAACTTAACCTTAACCACACTGGTAACCATTATACCTAACCCTAACCTTAAAATAAGACCAAAAAGCTACTTTTTGTTTTCATGAATTATCTTATAGCCAATTTTAATTTTGCTGCTGGCCCATCTAGTGGAAATCGCTCAGCTCTGCCTCAAGGACAAGACTTATCCTAATAAACCCTGTGCTCCCCCTGCCATTGTAGTTTTGTCAATTAAGCAGGATTTGGATTGGCAGAAGGGTTTGGTTAAACCAAGGGATTTGGGTTGGGAGCATTGTTTTCAAACTTTATAAGGTATTCAGGGTAAACCTGAGACTTTTTAAAAACTACGAACACATGCGGGTCTTGGATGTTGTCCACACAGCTGTCATAGGTGATGGATCCTCCTGTTTCTTTAAGAGGTGGTGTCAGACAGCTGGAGTTTCCCACAGTGTAGTCTCCAACCAGCACACGACAAACAAACATGGACCTCACTCCTGACTGGCTGGTATAGTAACTAGCATCCCTGGCAAAGTAATTTCCTGAAAATAAATGAATAATGTTTAGCTTAGATTTTCTTTTACAAAAAATAAACTTCATGAAACCAGTTTTGTTGCTAGGAATATATGACTGCGTATTTGGAGAATTTATTGTTTAATTATACTATTGCTGCATTCACGTGCCTGTCAGAAGTAGGAAACTTCCCAATAAGGAAGTTGTAAATCTGACATGATTGTGTTTAATGCAGCTAGTCAGAACTTGTCAGGAATTTTCGACTTGCTAGTATTATATGTTATGTTTGGTGTGGTTACATAAAACAGAGGTCACTTAAGGCAAAAATCAAGGGTGGTTGGTCCAGGTGGATGGGTAGGCTTATAATGCGAATGTCTAGCAATTCAAAGGTTGTATGTTCAAATCTCATCATGGACAACTTTAGCAACTTTGCACTACTTACTACTTTTCAGCTTCTTTGCAACTATTTAGCATATTACCTAACCCTAACCCCTAGCCTAGCTAACGTTAGCCACAGCAAATTGGAATTTTTGTGACATATTGTACGTATGTAAATTCGTATTATATTCTACGAATTGCAATTCGTAACATATTGTATGAATTGCAATTCTTAACATATCATACAAATTGTAATTCGTAACATATCATACTATATAAACAAATTAAAAAAAAGATCTGGGACACTGTAAAGTCCATGGAGAATAAGAGCACCGCCTCCCAGCTGCCCACTGCACTGAGGCTAGGAAACACTGTCACCACCGATAAATCCAGGTCATCTACAAGTCTCTGCTAGGTGAAGCCCCGCCTTATCTCAGCTCACTGGTCACCATAGCAGCACCCACCCATAGCACGCGCTCCAGCAGGTACAGTGAGGGAACAAAGAATTTGATCCCCTGCTGATTTTGTACGTTTGCCCACTGACAAAGAAATGATCAGTCTATAATTTTAATGGTAGGTTTATTTGAACAGTGAGAGATAGAATAACAACAAAAAATTCCAGAAAAACGACAATTTCGAATCCCACCGTACCTTCTCCGCCATGCAATGGGTGCACCTCAGCCACGCTCAATGTCCTAAACGATATCATAACCGCCATCGATAAGAGACATTACTGTGCAGCCGTAATCATTGACCTGGCCAAGGCTTTCGACTCTGTCAATCATCACATTCTTATCGGCAGACTCGACAGCCTTGGTTTCTCAAATGATTGCCTCGCCTGGTTCACCAACTACTTCTCTGATAGAGTTCAGTGTGTCAAATCGGAGGGCCTGTTGTCCGGACCTTTGGCAGTCTCTATGGGGGTGCAACAGGGTTCAATTCTCGGGCCGACTCTCTTCTCTGTATACCTCAATAATGTCGCTCTTACTGCTGGTGATTCTCTGATCCACCTCAATGCAGACGACACCATTCTGTATACCATTGGCCCTTCTTTGGACACTGTGTTAACTAACCTCCAGACGAGCTTCAATGCTATACAACTCTCCTTCCGTGGCCTCCAACTGCTTTTAAATGCAAGTAAAACTAAATGCATGCTCTTCAACCGATCGCTGCCCGCACCTGCCCGCCCGTCCAGCATCACTACTCTGGACGGTTCTGACTTAGATTACGTGGACAACTACAAATACCTAGGTGTCTGGTTAGACTTTAAACTCTCCTTCCAGACTCACATTAAGCATCTCCAATCCAAAATTAAATCTAGAATCGGCTTCCTATTTCGCGACAAAGCATCCTTCACACATGCTGCCAAACATACCCTGGTAAATCTTACCATCCTACCGATCCTCGACTTTGGCGATGTAATTTACAAAATAGCCTCCAACTCTCTACTCAACAAATTGGATGCAGTCTATCACAGTGCCATCCATTTTGTCACCAAAGCCCCATATACTACCCACCACAGCGACCTGTACGCTCTCATTGGCTGGCCCTCGCTTCATACTCGTCGCCAATCCCACTGGCTCCAGGTCATCAACAAGTCTCTGCTAGGTGAAGCCCCGCCTTATCTCAGCTCACTGGTCACCATAGCAGCACCCACCCATAGCACGCGCTCCAGCAGGTACAGTGAGGGAAAAAAGTATTTGATACCCTGCTGATTTTGTACGTTTGCCCACTGACAAAGAAATGATCAGTCTATAATTTTAATGGTAGGTTTATTTGAACAGTGAGAGATCCAGAAAAAATCCAGAAAAACACATGTCAAAAATGTTATAAATTGATTTGCATTTTAATGAGGGAAATAAGTATTTGACCCCTCTGCAAAACATGACTTAGTACTTGGTGGCAAAACCCTTGTTGGCAATCACAGAGGTCAGACGTTTCTTGTAGTTGGCCACCAGGTTTGCACACATCTCAGGAGGGATTTTGTCCCACCCCTCTTTGCAGATCTTCTCCAAGTCATTAAGGTTTCGAGGCTGACGTTTGGCAACTCGAACCTTCAGCTCCCTCCACAGATTTTCTATGGGATTAAGGTCTGGAGACTGGCTAGGCCACTCCAGGACCTTAATGTGCTTCTTCTTGAGCCACTCCTTTGTTGCCTTGGCCGTGTGTTTTGGGTCAATGTCATGCTGGAATACCCATCCACGACCCATTTTCAATGCCCTGGCTGAGGGAAGGAGGTTCTCACCCACGATTTGACGGTACATGGCCCCGTCCATCGTCCCTTTGATGTGGTGAAGTTGTCCTGTCCCCTTAGTAGAAAAACACCCCCAAAGCATAATGTTTCCACCTCCATGTTTGACGGTGGGGATGGTGTTCTTGGGGTCATAGGCAGCATTCCTCCTCCTCCAAACACGGCGAGTTGAGTTGATGCCAAAGAGCTCCATTTTGGTCTCATCTGACCACAACACTTCCACCCAGTTGTCCTCTGAATCATTCAGATGTTTATTGGCAAACTTCAGACGGGCATGTATATGTGCTTTCTTGAGCAGGGGGACCTTGCGGGCGCTGCAGGATTTCAGTCCTTCATGGCGTAGTGTGTTACCAATTGTTTTCTTGATGACTATGGTGCCAGCTGCCTTGAGATCATTGACAAGATCCTCCCGTGTAGTTCTGGGCTGATTCCTCACCATTCTCATTATCATTGCAACTCCACGAGGTGAGATCTTGCATGGAGCCCCAGGCCGAGGGAGATTGACAGTTATTTTCTGTTTCTTCCATTTGCGAATAATTGCACCAACTATTGTCACCTTCTCACCAAGCTGCTTGGTGATGGTCTTGTAGCCCATTCCAGCCTTGTGTAGGTCTATAATCTTGTCCCTGACCTCCTTGGAGAGCTCTTTGGTCTTGGCCATGGCGGAGAGTTTGGAATCTGATTGATTGATTGCTTCTGTGGACAGGTGTCTTTTATACAGGTAACAAACTGAGATTAGGAGCACTCCCTTTAAGAGTGTGCTCCTAATCTCAGCTCGTTACCTGTATAAAAGACACCTGGGAGCCAGAAATCTTTCTGATTGAGAGGGGGTCAAATACTTATTTCCCTCATTAAAATGCAAATCAATTTATAACATTTTTGACATGCGTTTTTCAGAATTCTTTTGTTGTTATTCTGTCTCTCACTGTTCAAATAAACCTACCATTAAAAGTATAGACTGATCATGTCTTTGTCAGTGGGAAAACGTACAAAATCAGCAGGGGATCAAATACTTTCTTCCCTCACTGTATATCTCACTGGTCACCCCCAAAGCCAATTCTTCCTTTGGCCGCCTTTCCTTCCAGTTCTCTGCTGCCAATGACTGGAACGAACTGCAAAAATCACTGAAGCTGGAGACTCATATCTCCCTCTCTAGCTTTAAGTACCAGCTGTCAGAGCAGCTCACATATCACTGCACCTGTACATCTGTAAATAGCCAATCCAGCTACCTCATCCCCATACTGTATTTATTTATTTATCTTGCTCCTTTGCACCTCAGTATCTCTACTTGCACATTCATCTTCTGCACATCTACCATTCCAGTGTTTATTTGCTATATTGTAATTACTTTGCCACCATGGCCTATTTATTGCCTTACCTCCCTTATCCTACCTCATTTGCACATACTGTATGTTGACTTTTTCTACTGTATTATTGACTGCATGTTTGTTTATTCCATGTGTAACTCTGTGTTGTTGTATGTGTCGAACTGCTTTGCTTTATCTTGGCCAGGTCGCAGTTGCAAATGAGAACTTGTTCTCAACTAGTCTACCTGATTAAATAAAGGTGAAATAAAAAAAAATTAAAAAAATATGGAGTGTCTCGGATTTATGTACAGTACAATATGAAATGCTTACTTGTGTTACTTTGAACTGAGAGTAAATTTTGTGAATGTGGTATAAGTGCTTCTTAAGTCAGAACAATTCTTCAACCAATAAGATTTTAGCTAGCTAGATAGCATTAGCTAGCTAGATAGCATTAGCTAGCTAGATAGAATTAATAAGTTGTAATTGTCTGTAAACTGATTTGGTGTCATCTTTTGGTTGAAAAGGTGTAAGGTCAGCGATGAAACGTCACAACTCGGAAACTCGGGTATCAAAACTTTCTCCCACATTTCCACTTTAAGGGTTGGGGTAATTAAGAGTTGGGGTGTCTTTCAAGTGAAACATACAAGTTGGAAACGCATATTTACAAAAATTCCGATAGCACATGAACTAACCATATTTTGCGATTTATCCATAATAATCTATATTCACAGACATAGACAATCAAATTGTGTCAATACAACAGTTATTCATTTGGGTATTGCATATACACTGTACTGGCATCATACCTTTTCCGTAGGGAATGTCATTGTTTCTGCATACTCTCCAGTCAAAGTTGTCTTTGCAAATTCTGTTAACATGGTCAGAGACAGTTCCATGGAAAAGCTGTTTCTCCATGATGCTTGTCCCTGAAGATTGCATCTGATCTCTTTGCCTAAAAAGGAATATGTTGGAATTTTTTTTATTACAGTAGGCAATCATATACATTTTAGTAAGACTACCAAAGGTGCCATTCAAATGCAGAATCACTGTATATCTACTGTACAGTATGTGAATACAGATATAGAAAAAATCACTGTTCATAAAAGGGAAAATTCACCCAAATTACAAAATTACCTATTGGTTTCCTTACCCTGTAGTTTTTATCACTTTATGTCCAAATCATCCTAAAGTATCTCATTGATTGTGCAGCTCAATTAAGTTACTTATAGATGTGGGCATGAAGCGCAAAAAAATCTAAAATTGGTACCATTAACTTGAATGGAATGCTGTCATACCTTATCCATGGACTTCATTCAGGGTAAGGAAACCAAAATGAAATTTGGGTGAACTATCCCTTTTACTGTATGATTTTATTTTGCATAGAGATCAGCTTCCATCAGTTTTAGTAAATATGATCCATATCTTACATTATTTTCTAAATGTTGATAGCATAAAAGTAAAAATATGAGTAAATCTGAACCAGCTACAGTAAGAGGAAAAAACTAAATAGAGCTGTATTTTGAGTGAACTATCTCTTTAAGAAACATACAGCTCATAGAAGTTCCATAGGTAAAGGTTTTGTACTCTTTCAATGGTGAATATGTGAAACCCCACCGCGGTTTTCACAAAAAGGGCCTTAATGTCTTTGTATTCAGCTGTTGAGCTTGGCAACAAAACTATCTGTGAAGACAGAAAACACCCTCATAAGCTCATTCATAATAATACATGCTTCTAGACAACACAGAATGGTATTGCATGCTACACCACCTTTCCTGAAGGATATGATTACTGGTCTTATTCAAACAAGTTTATCTGATCATTCAATGTAACATCACATCCACAGTGAACATTGACACAATGCATGTATGTTTTATGCTTTTTGGGTGTTTTTCCATTACCTCAAAGCCGTTCCCAGGCAATCGAGACTGGTCCCAGTAAGGTGGCACAGTCGAAGTGTTGGTATTGGACATGCTTAAGGAAGAAGTGAGGGGATACAAATTGTCATCAATGATCATATTGTCCTCATCATGCCACAAAGGTAGCTTATACCAATCTGGAGACTCACTCAATATCATCCTTAGTGAACCAAAATCTAATTACAGATTATTGCCCAGATTATTTCAATGTGGAATTTTTCCCTAGAAAATCAATAATTCAGTTTGCTGTATTTCACTCTTACCAAATTGCTCTCTGAACATCTATGGGAGATTTGAAGATCGGCCGTCTTCTTACCAGTCTTAGGGTGTGTGAGCTCTTGTTACTCTGGATCATGTCTAAAAAATAATATATTTCTCAGTTAAGAAAAAGTAAAGCAGGAAGATACTAAAGCAGGTAGATAATATCAGCCTACCTTCCAAATTGACTTCATATGTGTGTCGTCCAGCAGTGAACTCCAACACTGAGCCAAGAGAGGGATCACTGTAAAGCCTCTCTAGGTCCTCCACAGTCTTAGGACACACACACACACACACACACACACACACACACACACACACACACACACACACACACACACACACACACACACACACACACACACACACACACACACACACACACACACACACACACACACACACACACACACACACATTAGGGATACTTTCTTTCTTCTTTTCTTTGTGCCATATTAGAGGGGGGAATTAGGTATCACTACATACTGGTGACCAAAATATGTTCCAGCATTCATCCTTTTCTTCCCAGTACCAAGCCCACTCGGTAGCAAGGACAGCTTCTGGTTGGTCCAGGGAGGAAATCGTAGCAAGTCGCCGAACTTTGCTGTGACCGCGGATCATGAGGATAAAGTTCACTGGTGGTATTCCATGGCTAGGGCATAAAAAACACTTTCAAGGCTTTTACTTCATTTTTACACATTTTGTAATTGTCTCACAGTTTAAAATAGATACATACCTCTCTGTCTTTGCTGGGTCACAGTAGTCTCTCTCAATGTCCTCATTGTCTGGGATACATGACCAACCAAGTCCATTCTCCACCTCCCATTGATATGGCATAGTAGAATGGACACCCATACACCTATCTTAAATATAAATATCAGTGCAATAAACCTTGCTGATTAAGTCTGGGAAATTAGAACATACATTTTCTCAAAAGACTGTAAAGAAGAATTTATATCACAAATGGTGCATTTCCACTAATAATAGCCCAGTGTTATACTGTACCTCCTTGAAAGCAATGTCCAACAATGAAGCCATGACAAATTTCCTTTTTTTCTGTGAAGAATTTAAGATTTCACATTTCAATATCAGATTTAGTTGCAAAGCTTACAAGTTTTTTAAAGACCATATTAAGTTAAACTGCAGAAATACAGTAACATAAACTAAGCATTACATTCTAGAATTTCAATAATTATGTAAGTAGACCTTCAGAAAGTATTAATACCCCTCGACTTATTCGACAATTTGTTGTGTTACAGCCTGAATTCAAATTGGATTAAATAGATTTTTTTCTCACCCCTCTACAGACTATAGCCCATAATGACAAAGCAAAAACACGTTTATAGAAGTGTTTACTAATGTATTGAAAACTAAATATCTAATTTACATAGTATTCACACCCCTGAGTCTATACCTCATAGAAGCATCTTTGGCAGCGATTACAGCTGTGAGCCTATCTGGGTCTCTAAGAGTGTGCAACATTTGCCCATTATTCTTTTCAAAATTCTTCAAGTTCTGTCAAATTGGTTGTTGATAATTTCTAGACAACCATTTTCAGGTCTTGCAATAGATTTTCAAGTGGATTTAAGTCAAAACTGTAACTCAGCCACTCCGGAACATTCACTTTCTTCTTGGTGAGCAACTCCAGTGAAGATTTGGCCTTGTGCTTTAGATTATTCTCCCGCTGAAAGGTGAATTCATCTCCCAGTGTCTGGTGGAAAGCAGACTGAACCAAGTTTCCTCTAGGATTTTGCCTGTGCTTAGCTCCATTTATTTGATATTCTGAAAAACTCCCCAGTCTTTAACGATTACAAGCATACCCATAACATGCTGCAGCCACCATTATTCTTGAAAATATGGAGAGTGGTACTCAGTAATGTGTTATATTGGATTTGCCTCAAACATAACACTATTCAGGACAAAAAATGTATTGCTTTGCCACATTTTTGGGCAGTATTACTTTAGTATCTTTATGCAACCAGGATGCACGTTTTGGAATGTTTTTATTCTGTACAAGCTTCCTTCTTTTCACTCTATCAATTAGGTAGGTATTGTGGATTATCTACAATGGTGCTGATCCATCCTCAGTTTTCTTCCATCACAGCCATTAAACTCTGTAACTGTTTTAAAGTCACCTTTGGCCTCATGGTGAAATCTGAGTGGTTTCCTGCCTCTACGGCAGTTGTGGTGGTGAAAACATGGCTAAGACACATAGATTAATTTAATTAATGTACTATGTGATAGCAGACAACATGATAGTATTGATAATGAGGCTTAAGTGCTAAAACAAGCTTAACTTAGATAGATGTGGGAGATTAACTCATTACAATTATTACATTTTCAGTATTCTGATTGATCACTTTGAAGCAGTAAGACAGAAAGACATACAGAAATGTATAGGATTTGTTAAAGCCATATCTGATGAAGTCAGGAAAGTGGTTAAGGCTGAATAAGTTGAACAAACAGACCTAAGGAGCAGAGGGTCAGCAGAGGGACATGTGGCAATGATTAAACAGAGCTGAGGGGGCCAGCAGGAATGTCTTTTGGAACTGATTTAAGATCTGAGGAAAAGCAGGATGCCAGAAGACCATGGAACAAAGACCCCTATTGAAACAGGACATATGGGAAGCTGTAAAGCTTGGGGAGGGGTCTATGTATGGAATATTGGGAGAATACTATAAAGGCTGGGCTCTGAGACACAGAGTCAGCTGATTCCTAGGGCAGCTCCCTTTAATTGTGCTTAAATTAAAGGTCTTATTGAATTCACAAGTTTCTTGTATAAATGTCATAATTTAATGATCACTTTCTCCACGACACAGTTAGGAGGGATGCCTGTGTCTTTGTAGTGACTGGGTGTATTGATACACAGTCCAAAGTGTAATTGATACCATGCTCAAAGGTATATTCAATGTACGTTTTTTACCCATCTACCAATAGGTGCCCTTCTTTGCGTGGCATTGGAAAACCTCCCTCGTCTTTGTGGTTGAATCTGTTTGAAATTCACTGCTCGACTGAGGGACCTTACAGATAATTGTAGGTGTGGGGTACAGAGATGAGGTAGTCATTCAAAAATCATGTTCAACACTATTATTGCACACTGTTTGACACAACAATTTTTCTTATCAAATTTTCTTAAATTGCATGGACTCTCCATGCAATTTAAGAAAATTTGATAAGAAAAATTGTACTCCTGAACTTATTTGGGCTTACCTTAACAATGTGGTTGAATACTTATTGACTCAAGATTATGAATTTGTAACATTTTATAAAAACATAATCCCACTTTGACATTATGGGTTATTGTGTGTAGGCCAGTGACAAAAACATCTAAATGTAATACATTTTAAATTTAGGCTGTAACACAACAGAATGTGGAAAAAGTCAAGGGGCTTGAATACTTTCTGAAGGCACTGTGTATCCGTTGTGGCAAGAAGGCTCAAAATAAATGGGTTATTCGACAAATAGTGACTATAATGTCCCTTAGACAACTAACCACTCAATTTAACAGTTGGATCACATACATCTACACTCTAACTAAACCATGTTAAAATTCCAATAGCAGTGTTTTTTTGGGGTCAAATCTCTATTTTAACCCACTCGTTTTTGGGAAAGTAAATACTGAAGATTTTAGCTTATTTAATGTGATTAGTAAATAATTTACTAGGTTTAAGTTCAACCTTGTAATGCGAACTGGACTCTTGTTTTATTATGGTAAAACTATTCCTAATATGTTTTTCAAAACAAACACTGAATATTAATAGTTAAATCATAGTTAAAAAGCTGGTTCTACACTTTGGCTATTTTCTGGTGTTTTGAAGTGGAAAACTGAGCATGTCGACCATAATAAGTCAACACTGTTACCCATAGATAGATAGGCTAGAAACGTTTTAACAAGTTCAAATATTGTTGTTAAAATTAGATGGAATAAAAATGTTATACTTGACAAGATTACACTACCCAAAACGCACTCTAATCTAGGAATGAACCAAATATTTATATTTAGCATTACAAATAATGTAATGAATGATTTTGTAATTATGTGTAAATGCATTAGCTAGGGGGAAAACTAAACAATATTTTGGTAATTTCCCAAATTGGGCTCATTTGCAGCACCTTTCATGATTTTATGAAATTGGTAGGTCTGTAGCAAAGTCTCAGCATATCCCATGGCATCATTGGTATTCCCAGTGATCTCAATCTCTCTTTTGTCTGCATCCTCACGTATGTGAATATGTAAAGCCATACTGTGTGCAAAGAGACAATAAGAAGAAAAAGAACAATAACATCAACAACACAACAACAGGTCATTTACTCACCTGTTTTCTTGCCACCACATTTTATTTTTGCATGCGCTACAGAAGTCTATATCGGTCCGCTAATACAGGGCTAGTAAAGTCCTAGTACACCCTCAGTACCCCTACTCCCCACAGCTATGTGTAGAACCCTCTGTAAAACCCCAAAAGGATTTTACATGGAACACAAAAGGGTTCTACCTGGAACCAAAAGGGTTCTACCTGGAACCGAAAATTATTATCCTATGGGGACAGCCAAAGAACCCTTTTAGGTTCTAGATATCATCTTTTTTGTGTACAAGATAAAGTAAGTTATAAAGTAAGCCTCAAAACAAGAAGTGAGAATGCTTACCTTGTAGTAGCTAGTAAGATACAGCTTCAATTGTGCTCTGAGACTATGACACTTAGAATATGCTGTTTATATTGTACAAGGAAATGGCAAATGGTTTACCTTAAATGACCATGATAAGCCAAAGCATAATTAACTATCAACAAAGGGGCAATGTCCCTGGTGTGTTCACCATGCACTTTGCCCTTTAATGGAAGGAAATAAGGAAATACCTGACTCATCCCTCTGACTCCTGACTCTATAATTTGTCAATTTTTTCAAATGTAGGTGCCACATATATACAGTATTGGCTAATGTATTGGATAGTCACAGGCACCTGGGTTTGAGTCCAGGTCAGTACCCTCTGAATTAGTTACAATGTGTACCAGAAGTGGGATGGAGCTGCTGGGAGGACATGAAAATTGTTTCCCATCAGTACATGCACAATAGACTTAAGAGTAAAGCGCAGGCACTCACTGTCCAAAGGAAAACAGTAGTGTTCGCATCGACAATTAAACTTAAAGATGTCCTTTTTGAACTTATCCTGTTGAGAAGCAATATCCCAAGTTTAAATACAGTACGGTACACACAAAATAGTGTTTTGTAGACACAACTGCAAACTTAAGACATAGGGCATTCTAGGAGTTGGTCCGATAGTATGACGTGATGTCATTGGCCTCCCACCTTGCTTGAGAAACAATAACTCCCTTGTGTCAGGTCATGTCATGCCTTTTGTTAAGTAAATCAGGTGTTAAATAAGGTGAAAAGGAGACTGGATTAGAACTTTAATAACTACGCTATTGCATTCAGAAACATATTTTATATACAAATTCAGAGTTGAAATGTAGTACCCATATTGTAATAACGTCATGGCCTAGAAATTACGTTTACAAACTTTCAAGATAAAAACAATCGTTTCATTTTAAACTTTGTTTATGGGTTCAGATTTGTTTTTAATGTTTCATTCCTAACAGTCTAAAGAATATCAACATTTTAAATGTAGCCTATTAATTTGCTTTTCTGTGTCAGAATACTTAATTCTATGTACACCATGTCATGATCATACCTCACCCAAGAATTCAAAGAAAAACCAACACTAGAGGAGTGCACACAAATAAAATAAAATGTTATTTGTCATATGCTTCATAAATAACAGCTGTGAACTAACAATGTACGGCAGCACGGCAGAGGCAGATGACTGGCGCCAGCACACCAATTTCACCTGGGCAAACTTCCAGAGCAAAAGAGAGATGGATGTGCAGAGCTCTTCAAGGCAGCAGGCTGTGATGGAGAGGCACCCAAGCCTAGTTCTCTTGAACTCTATTCATATATTCGACCCAGCACAATTGGAAGCGTCCAGGAAAGAGAGGAAGAACTGTGTGCACATCATCCCTGATGTCTGAAAAGGATTAGCACAGGTGCAGTGCCTTCAGAAAGTATTCATAACCCTTGACTTACTCCACATTCTGTGTTACAGCCTGAATTGAAAATGGATTAAACTGAATGAATACTCAGGGAGTGAATACTCAGGGAGAAAAAGTTGTAGATTCACACGCAGTGTTTATTACACCTTCCCAGAAGGCAGGAATCGTGGTCACAGGCAGGTAGTCAAAAACAAACAATACCTCGCAACCATACAAACAGAAAGAACTGAACTAAATAGGGAGCTGATGAGACCAGGTGAGAAACCAACACAAAAATGAAATACATGGCTACGTTCCAGAACACAAAGAAACAGGGCTACGTTCAAGAACACAATGTCAAGGCGGTGCATAACTGGTGGCAGTGAAGTCAGGCACAGGAGAGCAAACTGGGTGACAATCGTAGTTGTTTAATAAATTCTACCAAAACGGTACAAAACAACACGAGACAATAATTTGGTACAAAATAACAATAAACAATCCCACACAAAGACATGGGGGGAACAGAGGGTTAAATACAAAACATGTAATGAGGGAATTGAAACCAGGTGTGAAAAACACAGACAAAACAAATGGAAAATGAAAAGACTATCGGTGATGGCTAGAAGACCGGTGACGTCGACCGCCAAATACCACCCGAACAAGGAGAGACACCAACTTCGGCGGAATCGTGACACACAAAGAAAAAGAACACAAGGTTGACTAAGAAAAGAAAAGAAGAACCTTTGTCAAGGCTGTGTGTAGCTGGCAAAAAGGAGTCAGGCGCAGGAGAGTTGAGATGCGTGAAAACAATGTATTTAATGACGCCACCAGTACACACAGAGTACATAGGTGCAGGCAAGATACCAACCACGAAAAATACACGGGCGTAAAATCCACAAACCGGAGAAAACACAACAATAGCCGTCAGCATACAGACTGAGAACAATCAAAACAATCACGCACAAAACATAAGGGGCGACAGAGGATTAAATACATACAGCGTGATTAGGGGAATGAGCAACAGGTGTGAAAATGGATCAAGACAAACTAATAGATAACGGGAAAAAAAGAGTGGTGATGGCTAGAAAGCCGTTGACGTCGACCACCAAACACCGCCCGAACAAGGAGAGGGGCCAAAGTCGTGACAGTACCCCCCCTTGATGCGCGGCTCCAGCGGCGCTCCGACACCGGCCTCGGGGACTACTCGGAGGGCTAGGCGCAGGGCGATCTGGTCGGCGATGTTGGAACTCCCGCAGCAGTTCAGGGTACAACACATCCGCCACCGGAACCCAACACCTTTCCTCCGGGCCGTACCCCTCCCTACTGAAGTTCCCTCGCCCAACGTCTCGAATCCAAGATGGAACGGACGGAGTACGCCGAGGCCCCCTCGATGTCCAGAGGGGGCGGAGGAACCTCTCGCACCTCAGATTCCTGGAGCGGACCAGCCACCACCGGCCTGAGGAGAGACACATGGAACGAGGGGTTAATATGGTAATTGGGGGGAAGCTGTAACCTGTAACACACCTAGTTCACTCTCCTCAGGACTTTGAAGGGCCCCACAAACCACGGACCCAGCTTCCGGCAGGGCAGGTGGAGGGGCAGGTTTCGGGTCGAGAGCCAGACCCGGCCTCACTGCGGTGGCGGTCAGCGCTAGCCTTCTGCCGCCTCATGGCCCATTGCAGGTGCACATGGGCGGCGTCCCAGGTCTCCTCCGAGCGCTTAAACCATTCGTCCACCGCAGGAGCCTCGATCTGGCTCTGATGCCAAGGAGCCAGAACCGGCTGATATCCCAGTACGCACTGGAAGGGAGAGAGGTTAGTGGAGGAGTGGCGGGGTGGCGGGGTGAGTTTTGGGCCATCTCTGCCCAGCGGATGAACGCCGCCCACTCCCCCGGCCGGTCCTGGCAATATGACCGCAGAAACCTACCCACATCCTGGTTTACTCTCTCCACCTGCCCGTTACTCTCGGGGTGAAAACCTGAGGTAAGACTGATCGAGACCCCCAGACGCTCCATGAACGCCTTCCAGACTCTCGAAGTGAACTGGGGACCTCGATCAGACACTATATCCTCAGGCACCCCGTAGTGCCGGAAGACGTGTGTAAACAGGGCCTCCGCAGTTTGTAGGGCCGTAGGGAGACCGGGCAGAGGGAGGACGACAGGACTTAGAGAAACGATCCACAACGACCAGGATCGTGGTGTTCCCCTGTGAGGGAGGAAGGTCCATTAGAAAGTCCACTGACAGGTGTGACCAAGGTCGTTGTGGAACGGGTAAGGGATGTTGCTTACCTCTGGGTAGGTGTCTAGGAGCCTTACACTGAGTGCACACCGAGCAGGAGGAAACATAGACCCTCACGTCCTTTGCCAAGGTGGGCCACCAGTACTTCCCAGTCAGGCAGAGCACCGTCCTACCGATCCCCGGTTGACCAGAGGAGTGTGACGTGTAGGCCCAATAGATCAGCCGGTCACGGACAGCAGACGGAACATACAGACGCCCGACGGGACACTGGGGTGGAGCGGGCTCTGTAGGCAACACCTGCTCAATGTCCGCGTCCAGCTCCCACATGACCGGCACTACCAGGCAGGAAGCCGGGAGTATGGGAGTCTGATCCATGGGCCGCTCCTCTGTGTCATATAGCCGAGACAGCGCGTCTGCCTTCCCATTCTAGGAACCTGGTCTGTAGGACAGGGTAAACACAAAGCGGGTGAAAAACATGGCCCACCTTGCCTGATGAGAATCAGTCTCCTCGCTGCCCGGATCTACTCCAGGTTGCGGTGGTCAGTCCAGATGAGAAAAGGATGTTTGGCCCCCTCAAGCCAGTGTCTCCACGCCTTCAGGGCCTTAACCACAGCCAACAACTCCCGGTCCCCCACATCATAGTTCCGCTCCGCCGGGCTGAGCTTCTTCGAGAAGAACGCACAGGGGCAGAGCTTCAGTGGCGTGCCCGAGCGATGAGAGAGCACAGCTCCTATCCCAGCCTCGGACGCTGAATGCCAAAGAAGGATCCGGGTGGACCAGCACGGGAGCCAAGGTGAACAAAGCCCTTAGGTGCCCAAAAGCCCTGTCCGCCTCAGCTGACCATTGCAGACGCACCAGACCCCCCTTCAGCAGTGAGGTAATGGGAGCAGCCACCTGACCAAAACCCCGGATAAATCTCCAGTAGTAATTGGCAAACCCTAAAAATCGCTGCACCTCCTTTACCGTGGTGGGAGTCGGCTAATTATGCACGGCTGAAATGCGGTCACTCTCCATCTCCAACCCTGACATGGAGATGCGATATCCTAGGAAGGAGACGGACTGTTGGAAGAACAAGCATTTCTCAGCCTTGACATACAGGTCATGCTCCAGCAGTTGTCAAAGTACCCTGCGTACCAAAGACACATGCTCGGCGCGTGTAGCGGAGTATATCAGAATGTCATCGATATACACCACTACACCCTGCCCGTGCAGGTCCCGGAAAATCTCGAGGAGGCAGGTGATGTGGAGGGACGAATGTATCCCTGCCCCAAGGATTCGGAGACATATTTTTCCATAGCCGCCATCTCCTCCTGGGACAGAGGATACACGTGACTCCTGGGAAGTGCTGCGTCTGCCAAGAGATTTATCGCACAATCCCCCCGTCGATGGGGTGGTAATTTAGTCCCTCTTCTTACAGAAGGCGAGAGCCAAATCGGCATATTCTGAGGGGATGCGCACGGTGGAGACCTGGTCTGGACTTTCCACCGTAGTCACACCAATGGAAACCCCTACACACCTACCTGAGCAGTTTCGTGACCACCCCTTGAGAGCCCTCTGTTTCCACAAAATAGTGGGGTCATGACAGGCCAACCAGGGTAGGCCCAGCACCACGGGAAACGCAAGAGAATCAATAAGGAAGAGACTGATTCTCTCCTTGTGACCCTCCTGCGTAACCATGTCTAGTGGAGCGGTGGCCTCCCTAATCATCCCTGACCCTAATGGTTGACTATCTAGGGCGTGCAAAGGGAAGGGCATATCAACAGGAACAATGGGGATCCCTAAACTATGGGCAAATGAACGGTCAATAAAATTCCCAGCTGCGCCTGAATCTACGAGCGCCTTATGCTGGGAATGCGGGGAAAACTCAGGAAATTCAATAAACACATACATGTGAGCAACAGGGGGCTCTCAATGAACCCCCCAGCACCGACAAGCAGTGTGCCAATGTGAGGGTGGTGTCTCGGCAGGCCAACTCCCGACAGAGCTGGGAGGAGGTGCTGGGGGATGGAACTGACGGGCGCCGATCCAGACGTCCGCGGGTGGCCAGCAGGTTGTCCAGCCAGATGGACAGGTCCACTAGCTGGTCCAATGTGAGGGTGGTGTCTTGGCATGCCAACTCCCGACGGACGTCCTTGCGCAGACTGCACCGGTAGTGATCGATCAGGGCCCTGTGGTTCCATCCCGCGCTGGCGGCCAGGGTCCGAAAGTCCAAAGCGAAATCCTGCGCACTCCTCATCCCCTGCCTCAGATGGAACAGACGTTCACCCACCGTTCGACCCTCAGGCGGGTGGTCGAAAACTGCCCGAAAGCGGCGGGTGAACTCTGTGTAATGATCCAACGCCGCGTCTCCCTCACTCCATATGGCATTGGCCCATTCCAGGGCTTTGCCTGAGAGGCAGGAGACGAGGGCGGACATGCTCTCAGGTCCCAAAGGAGCCGGGTGGACGCTCGCCAGGTAGAGTTCCAGCTGGAGTAGGAACCCCTGGCATCCGGCAGCCGTCCCATCATACTCCCTCGGGAGCGCGAGCCGAATCCCGCTGGGACCGGGTGAAGGAGGGGTGAACAGTGGGTCCGGCTGTAGAGGTGGTGGTGGAGGCGCTGGCAGACCTCCTTCTCTCTCCCATCTATCCATCGTCTGCAGCACGCGATCCATGGCGGTGCCCAGACGTTGCAACATGGTCGCGTGCTAATGGACGCGCTCTTCTACTGCCACAGGGAGGGCTTCTGCTCCTGCTGACTCCATTCGTTGTGATGCGTGAATCTGTCAAAGACGGTGTGTGTAACTGGTGTAAAAAGTCAGGCGCAGGAAAGCAGAGATGAGTGAACAACGTATTTAATAAAATACGGAAAAAGGATAACAAATCCAACGTGCCCTTAAACACATGGGCGAAATAACCAGCCGTAATAAAACCGACAAAGAACAACAAACAATCACGCACAAAAAACATGGGGAAAACAGAGGGTTAAGTAATGAACATGTAATTTGGGAATTGAAACCAGGTGTGTAAAACAAAGACAAAACAAATGGAACATGAAAAATGGATCGGCGATGGCTAGAAGACCGGTGACGTTGTTAAGGCTATGGTTCCGTTAGTGAAACGAGTCAGGCGCAGAAGGTTGAGATGCGTGTAAAAGTAATTTAATGCAACCACCATACCAAATGCAAACAAACACTGGTGTGGCAACTACCAACACAATCAAAATAATGGGCGAACAAAAGAACCCAGAACAACAAGAACAATACCAGCCCTCAGTAACACAGACTGAGAAAAAAACACATAACAAATAACAATCACGCACAAGGGGAAGAGGGGAAAGGAAGGAATATAACAGGGGCGTGATTGGGAGAAAATGAACAACAGGTGTGTACAATCAAGACAAAACCAAAGGACACACGAAAAGGTGAGTGGTGATGGTTAGAAAACCGGTGACGCCGAACACCGCCCGAACAAGAAGAGGGACCGACTTTGGCGGAAGTCTTGACAGACGTCGACCGCCGAAAACCGCCCGAACAAGGAGAGGGACCGACTTCAGCGGAAGTCGTGACAACTAGGCCTACTACTTGGTACAGCTGTTTTGTTCGGTTTCATTCACATTCGCAGTTGTCAGTATTCTAAGCCAAACTGCTATTCAGTATTTTTGTTTGCATGCATGAATAACTAGGCTACTACTTTCAGCATTTGGTTTGCATTATTTTGGTAAGACTGTGTGTACAGCTGCATTCACATAGGCGGTTTGTAATAGGTGAATTGCCCTATCGATCTTGAGTGGGTTGAGTCGCTGACGTGATCTTCCTGTCCGGGTTGGCGCCCCCCCTTGTGTTGTGCCATGGAGATCTTTGTGGGCTATACTCGGCCTTGTCTCAGGATGGTAAGTTGGTGGTTGAAGATATCCCTCTAGTGGTGTGGGGGCTGTGCTTCGGCAGAGTGGGTGGGGTTATATCCTGCCTGTTTGGCCCTGTCCGGGGGTATCGTCGGACGGGGCCACAGTGTCTCCCGACCCCTCTTGTCTCAGCCTCCAGTATTTATGCTGCAGTAGTTTATGTGTCCGGGGCTAGGGTCAGTCTGTTATATCTGGAGTATTTCTACTCTTTTATCCGGTGCATGTGTGAATTTAAGTATGCTCTCTCTAATTCTCTCTCTCTCTTTCTCTCTTTCTTTCTTTCTCTCTCTCGGAGGACCTGAGCCTTAAGACCATCCCTCAGGACTACCTGGCCTGATGACTCCTTGCTGTCCCCAGTCCACCTGGCCGTGCTGCTGCTCCAGTTTCAACTGTTCTGCCTGCGACTATGGAACCCTGACCTGTTCACCAGACATGCTACCTGTCCCAGACCTGCTGTTTTCAACTCTCTAGAGACAACAGGAGCGGTAGAGATACTCTGAATGATCGGCTATGAAAAGCCAACTGTCATTTACTCCTGAGGTGGTGACCTGTTCAAATCAAATCAAATGTATTTATAAAGCCTTTCTTACATCAGCTGATGTCACAGAGTGCTGTACAGAAACCCAGCCTAAATCCCCAAACAGCAAGCAATGCAGGTGTAAAAGCACGGTGGTTAGGAAAAACTCCCTAGAAAGGCCAGAACCTAGGAAGAAACCTAGAGAGGAACCAGGCTGTGAGGGGTGGCCAGCAAGGGTGGTTCGTTGCTCCAGTGCCTTTCCGTTCACCTTCACACTCCTGGGCCAGACTACACTCAATCATAGGACCTACTAAAGAGATGAGTCTTCAATAAAGACTTAAAGGTTGAGACCGAGTCTGCGTCTCTCACATGGATAGGCAGACTATTCCATAAAAATGGAGCTCTATAGGAAAATGCCCTGCCTCCAGCTGTTTGCTTAGAAATTCTAGGGACAGTAAGGAGGCCTGCATCTTGTGACCGTAGCGTACGTGTAGGTATGTACGGCAGGCTAGTACTGGAGTAATATGATCACATTTTGGGGTTCTAGTCAAGATTCTAGCAGCCATGTTTAGCACTAACTGAAGTTTATTTAGTGCTTTATCGGGTAGCCGGAAAGTAAAGCATTGCAGTAGTCTAACATAGAAGTTACAAACGCATGCATTAACTTTTCTGCATCATTTTTGGACAGAAAGTTTCTGATTTTTACAATGTTACGTAGATGGAAAAAAGCTGTCTTGATATGTTCGTCAAAAGAGAGATCAGGGTCCAGAGTAACGCCGAGGTCCTTCACAGTTTTATTTGAGACGACTGTACAACCATCAAGATTAATTGTCAGATTCAACAGAAGATCTCTTTGTTTCTTGGGACCTAGAACTAGCATCTATGTTTTGTCAGAGTTTAAAAGTAGAACATTTTCCGCCATCCACTTCCTTATGTCTGAAACACAGGCTTCCAGGGAGGGCAATTTTGGGGCTTCACCATGTTTCATCGAAATGTACAGCTGTGTGTCATCCGCATAGCAGTGAAAGTTAACATTATGTTTCCAAACGACATCACCAAGTGGTAAAATATATAGTGAAAACAATAGTGGTCCCAAAACAGAGCCTTGAGGAACACCGAAATTTACAGTTGATTTGTCAGAGGACAAACCATCCACAGAGACAAACTGATATCTTTCCGACAGATAAGATCTAAACCAGGCCAGAACTTGTCCATGTAGACCAATTTGGGTTTCCAATCTCTCCAAAAGAATGTGGTGATCGATGGTATCAAAAGCAGCACTAAGGTCTAGGAGCACGAGGACAGTTGCAGAGCCTCGGTCTGACGCCATTAAAAAGGTAATTTACCACCTTCACAAGTGCAGTCTCAGTGCTATGATGGGGTCTAAAACCAGACTGAAGCGTTTCGTATACATTGTTTGTCTTCAGGAAGGCAGTGAGTTGCTGCGCAACAGCTTTTTCAATTTTTTTTGATAGGAATGGAAGATTCGATATAGGCCAATAGTTTTTTATATTTTCTGGGTCAAGGTTTGGCTTTTTTTAAGAGAGGCTTTATTACTGCCACTTTTAGTGAGTTTGTTACACATCCGGTGGATAGAGAGCTGTTTATTATGTTCAACATAGGAGGGCCAAGCACAGGAAGCACCTCTTTCAGTAGTTTAGTTGGAATAGGGTCCAGTATGCAGCTTGAAGGTTTAGAGGCCATGATTATTTTCATCAATGTGTCAAGAAAACTTGAGTGTCTCTCTTGATTTTATGTCCTGGCAAAGTTGTGTGGACTCAGGACAACTGAGCTTTGGAGGAATACGCAGATTTAAAGAGGAATTTGCTTTCTAATGATCATGATATTTTCCTCAAAGAAGTTCATGAATGTATCACTGCTAAAGTGAAAGCCATCCTCTCTTGGGGAATGCTGCTTTTTAGTTAGCTTTGCGACAGTATCAAAAATAAATGTTGGATTATTCTTATTTTCCTCAATTAACTTGGAAAAATAGGATGATCGAGCAGCAGTGAGGGCTCTTCGATACTGCATGGTACTGTCTTTCCAAGCTAGTTGGAAGACTTCCAGTTTGGTGTGTCGCCATTTCCGTTCCAATTTTCTGGAAGCTTGCTTCAGAGCTTGGGTATTTTCTGTATACCAGGGAGCTAGTTTTTTATGGCAAATGTTTTTTGTTTTTAGGGGTGCGACTGCATCTAGGGTATTGCTCAAGGTTACATTGAGTTCCTCAGTTAGGTGGTTAACTGATTTTTGTACTCTGACGTCCTTGGGTAGGTGGAAGGATTCTGGAAGGGCATCTAGGAATCTTTGGGTTGTCTGAGAATTTATAGCACGACTTTTGATGATCCTTGGTTGGGGTCTGAGCAGATTATTTTTTTGCAATTTCAAACGTGTTACTAGGTGGAGGTCCTGACGAAACATGTCCAGATAAAGCGTCCAGAGTGAAAAAGTTAAATGAAAAAAAAAGTAGAGCTATGGAAAAACTAAAAATATAAACGGTAATTACAAAGTAAAAACCGTAAAGCTGGCAGGTAGCAAAGTTAGGTTAGCAACAAAATGCACAGCAGCACGTAAACAAGTCTACTAGTTATAACAGAACATGGCCAAGATTTTAAAATGTTCATAGATGACCAGCAGGGTCAAATAATAATAATCACAGTGGTTGTCGAGGGTGCAACAGAGGGCCAAGACCCTCTTTCCTGTTTCCGGTCACAACTTGTTTACGTGCTGCTGTGCGTTTTGTTGCTAACCTAACTTTGCTACCTGCCAACTTTCCCGTTTTTACTTTTTAATTACCGTGTATATTTTTTGTTTTTCCATCGCTCAACTTTTTTTTTCATTCAACTTTGTCACCTCGGACGCTTTATCTGGACGTGTTTCGTCAGGACCTCCACCAGCCGAAGCTAAGTAGTAACATTAACATGATGCCTTCTAATTGCAGTCGCTGTATTCATAATATACAGGAGAACGATCGCCTTAAGACGAGGATAGCTGTGCTGCAAGCCCAGCTTCAGACGCATGCGTTAGGCAAGGGAAATTTAAGTGTAGGAAAGGATAAAACAGCGTCTGTGCCACCAAGTACAGACAGTAGTATAAATCCCCTCGCACAGTCCCCGCAGCCGGACAATTTTCTCATGACTTCTGGAGGAAAATGCTGTAAGAATGCTCAACCGGTGTCGCTCATTCAGCCGACATAATCTTTCAACCGGTTCTCCCCATTAAGCAGCGAGTCGGAGTCAGAGGCCGAGGAGCCTTCTCTGGTCTCTACTCCTCACGTTACGGGGTCTGAGACGCCGAGGCCTCCCACCATTAGCTCTGACAAATTGAAAACTCTAGTCATTGGTGACTCCATTACCCGCAGTATTAGACTTAAAACAAATCATCCAGCGATCATACACTGTTTACCAGGGGGGCAGGTCTACCGACGTTAAGGCTAATCTGAAGATGGTGCTGGCTAAAGCTAAAACTGGCAAGTGTAGAGAGTATAGGGATATTGTTATCCACGTCGGCAACAACAATGTTTAGGATGAAACAGTCAGAAGTCATCAACCGTAAAGTTGGCAGTATATGGACACATGCTCGTCGAACATCTCATTCCAAAATCATGGGCGTTACTAATATGTAGTTGGTCCCCCCTTTGCTGCTATAATAGCCTCCACTCTTTTGGGAAGGCTTTCCACTAGATGTTGGAACATTGCTGTGAGGACTTTCTTCCATTCAGCCACAAGAGCATTAGTGAGGTTGGTTCTGATGTTGAGCAATTAGGCCTGGCTCCCAGTCGGCCTTCCAATTCAACCCAAAGGTGTTAGATGGCGTAGAGGTCAGGGCTCTGTGCAGGCTCTTCAAGTTCTTCCACATCAATCTCGACAAACCATTTCTGTATGGACCTTGCTTTGTTAACAGGGGGCATTGTCATTTTTATTTATTTATGTTTTTTTACAGGGTAGATCAGCTTTAATATTGCAAATATATTGTAGCTTCCATCAATGTAATTGTCTGCATCACTTCAACTCACGAACAGAGTTGAATTAGCTCGGTTGCAAGGGTGTTTATTTAAATAACACAAGAAAAGAAAAACCTCCTCCGGGATACCGTCTTCTGGGGTCTTGCTGTATCCTGGGGGAACCAAACTGAGCTCCCTCCGTGATCCCTGGGACTGCGCACGACAATACGAAAGTAACCTCTCTTCCCCCAGTCCCCTCTCCCGTGTGCTCCCCTTCTGGCAGCTTTATGGGACTAGTCCAGCTGGCTGACCTGCTGTACGGCACTATTTATATACATATATATATTTTGTTTGTTTTTAACTCTTTTCCTTCCTCTACCTCAACCTCTCCCATATATTTATGATGTCCATCCGGTTTGATTTCTATTTGCCATATCTTTCAAACTGTGCTCTTTCAAAAAAGTTCTTAACATATATACATTTTACGGGCACAGTATGTTTTACATTAGTTATGTTGTTGTTATTAGTTGCTATTATTCAGGAGGCATTGTCATGCTGAAAGGGCCTTCCTCAAACTGTTGCCAAAAAGTTGGAAGCACAGAATCATCTACAATGACATTGTATGTTGTAGTGTTAAGATTTGCCTTCACTATAACTAAGGGGCCTAGCCCGAATCATGAAAACAACACCAGACCATTATTAGTCCACCACAAAATGTTATAGTTGGCACTATGCATTGGGGAAGGCAGCATTCTCCTGTCATCTACTCTCTGTTCATCATATATGCATAGTCACTTTAACCATAGCTACATGTACATACTACCTCAATCAGCCTGACTAACCGGTGTCTGTATGTAGCCTCGCTACCTTTATAGCCTCGCTACTGTATATAGCCTCGCTACTGTATATAGCCTGTCTTTTTACTGTTGTTTTATTTCTTTACTTACCTATTGTTCACCTAATACCTTTTTTGCACTATTGGTTAGAGCCTGTAATTAAGCATTTCACTGTAAGGTCTACACCTGTTGTATTCGGCGCACGTGACAAATAAACTTTGATATGGTTTGATCTGCCAAACCCAGATTCTGATGGTGAAGCGTGATTCATCACTCTAGAGAGCGCGTTTCCGATGCTCCAGAGTTCAATAGCGAGCTTAACACCACTCCAGCCAAAACTTGGCATTGAGCATAGTGATCTTAGGCTTGTATGCGGATGCTTGGCCATGGAAACCACTTTGACGAAGCTCCCGATTAATCGTTATTTTGCTGACATTGCTTCCAGAGGCAGCTTGGAACTTGGTAGTGAGTGTTGCAACCGAGGACAGACAATTTTTACTCTTTAAGGACTTAAGCACTCGGCGGTCCCATTCTGATCTTATGTGGCCTACCACTTTGTGGCTGAGCCATTGTTGCTCCTAGACATTCCTAATTACAATAACAGCGCTTACAGTTAACCAGGGAAACTCTAGCAGGGCAGAAATTTTACGAACCGACTTGTTAGAAAGGTGGCATCCAATGATGGTGCCACGTTGAAAGTCACTGAGCTCTTCAGTAAGGCTATTCTACTGCCAATGTTTTTCTATGGAGATTGCATGGCAGTGTGCTCGATTTTATACGTCAGCAACAGGTGTGGCTGAAATAGCCGATTGTAGCTTGTTTCTGGTCACAGGTTCAGGAATGGCTGAATTTTTTTTTTTTAAATCTAATTAATCCTACATAGAGCAGTGTTGGGCAATATGGAAACCCATAGTCAATCAATAAAAAATACTCTTAGAAAAATTATATTCAATTAACCCCTTACAATTGTGGAAAGAAGAACAGAGAAAAGTACAGAGAGATCCTTAATGAAAACCTGCTCCAGACTGTTCAGGACCTCAGACTGGGGCGAAGGTTCACCTTCCAACAGGACAACCCTAAGCACACAGCCAAGACAACGCAGGAGTGGCTCTGGGGCAAGTCTCTGAATGTCCTTGAGTGGCCCAGCCAGAGCCCGGACTTGAACCGAATCGAACATCTCTTGAGAGGCCTGAAAATAACTGTGCAGCAACGCTCCCCATCCAACGTGACAGAGCTTGAGAGGATCTGCAAAGAAGAATGGGAGAAACTCCCCAAATACAGGTGTGCCAAGCTTGTAGAGTCATACCCAAGAAGACTCAAGGCTGTAATCGCTGCCAAAGGTACCAAAGGTGCATCTACAAAGAACTGAGTAAAGTGTCTGAATACTTATGTAAATGTGATAGTTCAGTTTTAAATTTTTAATACATTTGCAAAAATTTCTAAGAACCTGTTTTTGCTTTGTCATTATGGGGTATTGTGTGTATATTGATGTGGGAAATAAAACTATTTAATCCATTTTTGAACAAGACTGTAACGTAACAAAATGTGGAAAAAGTCAAGGGGTCTGAATACTTTCCAAATGCACAATGTCATACACCTGGTCTGCAGTTGTGAGGCCGGTTGGATGTACTGCCAAATTCTCTAAAACGACGTTGGAGGCAGCTTATGGTAGAGAAATTAACATTAAATTCTCTGGCAACATCTCTGGTGGACATTCCTGCAGTCAGCATGCCAATTGCACATTTCCCTCAACATATTTTTTTATTGCTCAGAAAACTTGTGAGGCCAAATAAAAGCAGTCGAGGGCCAAATTCTGTAAAGTCACTGCGTTCCAATTTAGCGCAATTATCAGTGTCCGAATCTGCTATTTTGAACCTGTATATGAGTGTAAAGAGCTACCTCACAATCTGTGGATACTATACGTTTAGAGACATAGTGCCGTAAGTTTAAAGACATCACAGCACAGTTGAAAAATATATGGCACACAGAAATAAAGAGGGTCGTCTACAGATATACTGTAAATGGGATGGGTTGAAAGTAGCTGAAGGGTGGGATTAATAAGCTCATGATTGGTAATAGATATATTACTGAAAACACTATATACTGTATAATGTATACCGGAGATGTCTGAGTACTATCTATCCAAAATAGAATGTGTATATACAATATAAAAAATATATCTTTGTTATGTTAATGCTGTGTATAAAAGTCCCATGTGTGTGTAATGTGAGTAAATTGTATATGTAACAAAAATGATGTAAAAGCTAAAATGTAAAACAAAGTTGCATTTGTCCTCCGAATATGGTCCAAAAAATTCAAAATATGTATTTTTTATTATTGTATCTTACTCAGCATCCATTGATTAACCTAAGCATGTGCAGTGGGGTCAACTCTAACCGTAGTAAGTTCTTACTAAGCCTTTGTGGAAAAAAGAACATCACAACAATAAATACACCAATGACACATGTTCACAAAAAAAAAATGCCCACAGAGATGTGGGGTTCGAGCCAGGGTCAGCCATACCAGCATCCCTGGAGCAATTGGGCTTAAGTGCCTTTCTCGAGGGCACCTGTATTCACCAAGGCCTGGTCAGTCGTCATCGTGACAGAAACAAAAGTATATGCCATATGGCCAACAAAACATACAGAATAAACATTGACAACAACAATTCATTAGGATTTTGCTGGGAAGTACCGTTTGGTTGGACAACGGGATTTGGCTGGGGAGTAGGGTTTGGTTGTTTAACAGGATATGGCTGGGTAGCAGGGTTTGGTTGGACATTGGGATTTTGCTGGGAAGCAGGGTTTGGTGGAGAAGAATTATCACTGTACTCAGGGTAAACCTGATACTATTCAAAAACTACAAGCACTTTGGGGTCTTGAATGTTGTCCACACAGCTGTCATAGAAGCTGGATCTTCCGGTTTCTTTAGGAGGTGGTTTCTCATAGCTAGAGTTTCCCACAGTGTAGTCTCCCACCAGCACCTGACAAACAAACATGGACCTCACTCTTGACTTGCTGGTGAATCTGTGTGAGTACTTAGCATCCCTGGAAAAGTAACTTCCTGAAAATAGGATTTATTGACCATGTTTATCCCAGTGTTTAAAATATATGCTTTAATTTATTAAATCTTAGCTATAAATTGCCTTTGTTCTTACTGACAGTAAGGGATAGGATATTACAAGCTTTATTAAACCAGTTGGGACATTTTTCTATGTAAGAATATGTGACTCACCATTTATCCATTGGGCATACTATGATATTCACTGGCTTTGTTTGTGCCAACAACAGTTATTAATTTGTTAAACATTGAATGCATAAAGTATACTACTTTACTGGCATCGAACCTTTTCCAAATGAAGTTCCATTTGTTTCACATAGCCTCCAGTCAAAGTTGTTACTGTAAATGCTGTCAACATGTTTGGAGTCAGTTCCGTGGAAAAGCTGCTTATCATTGATGCTTGTCCCTGAGGATTCCATCTGATCTCTTTGCCTAAAAATGAATATTCTTTGGTCAATTAAAACCCAACTAAAGAAAAAAACGAAATACTTTTGTATTTTAATATAACTGCCTTTAAGAAACCTACAGATGAATGTTGGGTTGTCTGATTACAGCTGTACAGAACCTTTGAGAAGAATTAAAACTTGGTTAAAGCTTCTCTAGTGTCCGTGAGTTATTTACTCTGAAAAATAAGAACCTAACACCAGTCTTTGATTGTGTGAGCCTGTATTTATCTGGATCATGACTAAAATATATATTTATCAGTTCAGAGAATTAAACAGGTGTACAAAAATGGATGAGTAACCTACAGACACAACATACAAGGTACTCCCTATCAACAATGACATCTGACTATCCTGTGAGTTTCAGATGGGACAACATGTTTCATTGTTCAATCTTTAGTGTTCTGTAAACCTGTTTTTATGACCAGTATTTTAACTGTACTGTCCCTACACCATACTGAATCACATCTGATATCTGCCTACCTTCCAAATAGGCTTCATAGGTGAACCGTTCAGCAGGAAAAACTCAATCACTGAGACAGGGATACACCCTCTCTAGGTCCTCTACAGTCTTAGGAGACACACACACACACACACACACAGCTCATTTTCTTTGTGCCATATTAGAGGGAGAAATTAGGTATCCTCACTACATACTGGTGACAAATATGGAGTCCAGCCACCATGGATTTCCTAGTACCCAGTACCAGGTCCACTTGGTCGCAAGGACAGCATCTGGCTGGTCCAGGGAGGAAACCGTAGCAAGGCGGTGAACTTTGCGGTGCCCAAGGATCATGGTGATAAAGTTAACCGGTGGTATTCAAAATCTTATATACAATGACGACCTACCAAAAGGCAAAATGCCTCCTGCAGGGACGGAGGCTGGGATTGAAAATGAAAATTTATTTGATAAAATTATAGGACAAAACACACATCACAACAGGAGAGACAACACAACACTACATAAAGAGAGACCTAAGACGACAACATAGCATGGCAGCAACACATGACAACACAGCATGGTAGCAACTGTAGGACATATAAACATCTTCAATGCTTTTATTTCATTTTTACACATCCCCATTGTCTCACGGCATCCTAACAACACGTTGCGGACATACATACCTCTGGGTCTTTGCTGGGTCACAGTAGTCTCTCTCAATGTCCTCATTATCTGGGATACGTGACCAGCCACGTCCATTCTCCACCTCCCATTGGTATGGCATAAAAAAATGGACACCCATACACTTGGCTTAAGTATAAATAAATATCAGTTCAATAGACCTTGCTGATTAATTCTGGGAAATTAGAACATTGTGTTATTCAAAATACTGTAAAGAATCATTTACAGTGTGAATGGTACATTTCCACTGATAATACACCAGTGCTATTGTAACTGAGTTGGATTGAAAACCTCACTCCACATGCCTCCAGCCACACCACTGAATGCCTAACTTTTCAGTGGAGCAACATGCTAAGAAGTTGTCAAGAGGGCCATCTCTTGTGCTTGCAAGACAGAGGATCTGAGATCATGGACCGTGAGAAAGGAAGCTATACTCTTAAGCAAGCAGTGACAGTACCTCCTTGAGAGCAGCGTCCAAAAATGAAGTCATGACAAATGTATTTTTTTCCAGTAGAACATGTAAGATTTCACATTTTAATTTCAAATTAGTTTGCACATTTTAAATGGATTTTTACAGATTGGATTTTTACAAGAAAAAGTAATTTTATTCATGGTTGTTTTATTGTTTTTAAATGAACAACTTGTACTTATAAACAAATGTAAATATAATATTCAATGCTGGTTTTAATGCATCGTATGCTTTTTGTATATATACAAATTATGTAAAAGAAATATGAGCTGTTTTGAAAGGAAAATGCTCAATAAAACTTTTCCAAAATATATATATATTTTTTTACATACAATTATTTTGAAGGCCTAATTTTCCCTAGTACAGTGGCCTGAAACTAATAACATCAGGCCTGCAAATCACATTATGCTGGCTTTCAAAGTGATGTGTAAACATTTTACATTTTTATTCACCCCTAACCTGTATTCAGAATGAATATCAGGGTTGGGAAGTTTGAATTATGAGACTACCTAAAACTTCTAAACTGGAACAACCATTTCAGTAACGATTGCAAAAAGTCCAAGTAACAGATTGGATTAGTTTAGAAAAAAGTGTTATTTATAATTGGGGTAGCATAAGATTAATTAATCAATCAATTACATGCAAAAACATAGATATTGGCAAATAAAATATAAAATCTACCTGCAATAGCGCATGCTGGGAAATATAATGATTAGCGTGGTTTTGGTTCAAGTCTCGTTATTACCAACATGAGGGTTATTTTACACCACTGGGTGTTCATTTAACTCCTGAATCAACACTATAAATGTTAAACTGAAAAATTAAAACTATAGGTAATTAACCTCCAAACATTTCAAGTACCTTTAAGAATTCTGAAGAATCGTGGATGCCACGTCAAGAACTCCTCACTTAACTCAAAGGTTATTTATCGGGCAAGAGTTCTCCAATGAACCTTAAGAGCTGAGGAAGAACCATTTCAGTGCACTTTGGACAGGCAAGATTGCACTACAGTGTAGGTAGGCTAGGTTGATCTCCCCCCTCACTGTAGTGGTACCTACAGACCTACAGACTTAGAAATCACTCTGTTTTTCCTACAAATCACACCAATATTTCAATTTAAGGATTGAAACTAAAATGTGATTATTCAATTTGACTGTTGTATTAGCTCATTGGACTGATAAGCGTAACACGGACCCCACCAAAATATATGCTGGCTATTAGTTACCTACTATGAGATCTGTGTACAGGTGTTAGCTTTGGCAATGTAAAGCTCATCTTTAGAGAGGGCATAGCCTGTACTTAAAGACTGGACTTATATCCATTGTCAGATACTAGACATCTTGATTTTATACAGACAAAACAAAGTAAGTCAGTAACTACATCTGATTCAATAGGATCCTAAAAACAGGAAGTGTGAATGCTTATCTCTTGTAGCGAGATACAGCCTCAAGTGTGCTCAGTGACTATGATACTAAGAGGAATGCTGTGTTACTCGAACAAGGAAATGGCAAATGGCTTACAGTAAGTTAAGCCAAAGAATAATGCAAAAATGCCACTCTAAATGGACCATGGACTTTGCCCTTTGATTTAGTTCATAAGGAAATACCTGCCTCACACTTCCAACCCCTGACTGGTCTGTAGTAATATAATAAGTAATTTAGCAGACGCTTTTATCCAAAGCATCTTAGTCTTACTTGCATATATTTCAGGTATGGATGGCCCCGAGAATCAAACCCACAATTCTGGTGTTGCAAGCGCCATGCTCTACCAACTGAGCCAATTATTTTTCAATTCTCTGTTAAGTCAACAAATATGAATCTCTATGGATGACATACAATATTGGCTGAGGTGTTGAACTGACAGTCACAGGGACTGGGATCGAATCTTGGTCAGTACCCCCTGAATTAACTACATTGGGTGTCAGAAGTGGGACAGCGCTGCTGAGAGGTCATAAAAATGATTTCCCATCAGTACAGGCACGAGGGACTTGTGAGATTGAAGCAGAGGGACTCACTTTCTAAAGTAAGAGGGTAGTGTAAGGACCATAGTACTCCTAGCAACAATGAAACTTGATAACTATTGCATTCACATACATGTTTTTTTATATTCCATCTGAGTTGAAATTCAGTTTCCAGATATTCTATATTTAAGTCATGCCTATAAATGACATTTACAAACTTTCAAGATAAAAACTATGCTTCATATTCAACTTTGTTAATGGGTTCAGATTTGTTTTTAATGTTTAATTGCATTGCGTGGATGCATTGGTCAGAGCCAAAGAATATCAAAGTTTGACATGCAGCCTAATAATTTGCTTTTCTGTACCAGATTACTTGATTCTTTGCACATGAAGCCATGATCTTCCCTCACCCAAAAAGTTTAATAAAAATCCACACTGCAGGAGTGCACACAGACATTACAATTCAAGTCTTTACGGATTCACTGATATTTCTCCTTTTTGTCCCTCAAGTGGCAATTACAATTGCAGAACAAAATGTACAGTGCATTTAGATTGAATTCCAGCAATACAGACTTCATATCTTTTCAAGCACTTGGATGTTAAGTATTTGGAAGGTGTGAAAACTTCACACAGAGAGAAAGTAATGCTCTGTTCATAGCAAAACAGACACGGTATTGAGATTGGTTCTGGGACTAAAGAGGCTGTCACAATAGTTTACTGAAGCGAGGATCAAAAGGTTGTTTGCAAGCCTTGTTATCCTTGTCTGGATTAGTTTCACACCTCCACATGTGATGTGTTTGTATAAGGCGGATGCACAGGGATGTAGTGGTAAAGGATTAAAGTGGGTACGCGCTGAACGCTGGTTGTGGTGACGGGCAGTGAGTATGTTATCTGATCATTAAAAAGTTGAAGACCAGATATTTAAAACAATTGAGGACAAAACACAATAAAGCCTGAGAGCTTATTTCCATTGTGTTCCTCTAGGAGAGACAACGCACACGCTATTGCTAACAACGCCAACGTTGCATAAAAAACTAAATTCACTAAATAAAAAAGTGTTTCTGTGCGTTTAGCCTCCATTACATCCCTGCAGGTGCATCTTATGGGTGTTCTGTTTCAGTGTAAATAAAAACATTTCAAGAGAAGCAGCTCTACCTCTGAGTGACTTCAGAAAAAGGAATGCTGCTGTCTTTACAATAGACATGGCAGCAATGTTGATTCACCTACACAGAAGCCTAGAATGCAAGAGCAAAAAGACAAAAAAATATACAATTTCACTTTGTAATAACAGGCAATGACAATTTGAGTGAAGACACGGTTGTAATGTTTCATTTCAAGTTATTCACACAAGTGATCAGTGTTCAGAGTTAATATACTTTGTAATTGATTAACATATGCCTCCGTCCACTCCCTTGGAATTTGAGTTGATCACTTTCACACCGGCGGGAACCCCAGGGGTACCAAACTATGGTCCAGCTGCTATCAATCTGTGACCCCCCAGATATAGGCAAACTCAGGTGGTTTAGTACACATTCAGTTACATTGAAACATTGATCAAAAAAATCCCCACCAATTGAACCAGCTGTGTAAGCAACCAAAGAGTTTTAGCGCAGGCTGGATTTCTCTTTCTGAGTCCCTTAGAAGCACATAAATCTGTTCCTTTAGTAGCGGAGCACATGAAAATAGTCCCTGGATGGAGTTCGTCTAACCATAAACTACAGAGTTTAGGACTGATGGAGTTGGGGGTCAATTCCATTTCAATTCTGGAAGTGAATTGAAATCCCAATTCAGGAATTGAATGAAATCCTCTTTGAAAATGCTTAAATAAATAAATGAAGTAATGTAGATAAGAATAAATATAATTTTTCAATTCTTAAATTGGAATCTAAATTCTTCTCCTGAATTCATGACATTTGAATCTCTGCTAATGAGACCAGTGCATGTTGTCAAAGTCTACTTCATCCCCCAGGTTGGCATCAGTCTCCAGCAGGCTCATGATGACGGCCATGGCAGCCTCATCGTTGCTCAGGATACCGAGGCCTGGTACCACCATGTTGTCCAGGTCCATCTGGGAGCTCTCTCCTGGGGGAGAAGGGGCTGTCATCAAAATCAACCAATACACAAAGTTATGTTAGTCATATGCTAACCAAGGATAACTCTAAGCATAACTAAGTAACCCAAACATACACTTAAAACTGTCTGATTGATTACAGTCTAGGTAAATGAAAGATCATGTAAATGCATTGCTTCTAAGATGGCAATCTGGTTTCCAAGCTGGTCATGGGTGCACCTCAGCCACAATCAACGTCCTAAACGATATCATAACCACAATCGATAAAAGACAGTACTGTGCAGCCGTCTTCATCGACCTTCATCGACCTCACCGCATTCTTAACAGCCTTGGTTTTTGAAATGACTGCCTCGCCTGGTTCACCAACTACTTCTCAGATAGAGTTCAGTGTGTCAAATTGGAGGGCATGTTGTCCGGACCTCTTACAGTCTATGGGGGTGCCACAGGGTTCAATTCTCGGGCCGACTCTTTTCTTTGTATACATCAATGATGTCGCTCTTCCTGCTGGTGATTCTCTGATCCACCTCTACGCAGACGACACCATTCTGTATACTTCTGGCCCTTCTTTGGACACTGTGTTAACTAACCTCCAGACGAGCTTCAATGCCATACAACACTCCTTCCGTGGCCTCCAACTGCTCTTAAATGCAAGTAAAACTAAATGCATGCTCAACAACCGATCGCTGCCCGCACCAGCCAGCCCAACTAGCATCACTACTCTGGACGGTTCTGACTTTGAATATTTATTTTACCTTTATTTAACCAGGTAGGCTAGTTGAGAACAAGTTCTCATTTACAACTGCAACCTGGCCAAGATAAAGCACAGCAGTTTTATACATACAACAACAAAGAGTTACACATGGAATACACAGACATACAGCCAATAATACAGTAAAAAAAAAAATGAAAAAAAGAATCTATATACAGTGAGTGCAAATGAGTTAAGATAAGGGAGGTAGGGCAACAAATAGGCCATGGTGGCAAGGTAATTACAAAATAGCAATTAAACACTGGGATGGTATATGTGCAGAAGATAAAATGTGCAAGTTACTGGGGTGCAAAGGAGCAAGATAAATAAATACAGTATGGGGATGAGGTAGTAGGATGGGCTGTTTACAGATGGGCTATTTGCAGGTGCAGAGATCTGTGAGCTGCACTGACAGCTGGTGCTTAAAGTTAGTGAGGGAGATATGAGTCTCCAGCTTCAGTGATTTTTGTAGTTCGTTCCAGGATCTGGATGTGAGGACCCATGCCAAATCTTTTTAGTTTCCTGAGGGGGAATAGGCTTTGTCATGCCCTCTTCATGACTGTCTTGGTGTGTTTGGACCATTCTAGTTTGTTGATGATGTGGACACCAAGGAACTTGAAGCTCTCAACCTGCTCCACTACAGCCCCATCGATGAGAATGGAGGCGTGCTCGGTCCTCCTTTTTCTGTAGTCCACAATCATCTCCTTAGTCTTGGTTACGTTGAGGGATAGGTTGTTATTCTGGCACCCCCCGGCCAGGTCTCTGACCTCCTCCCTATAGGCTGTCTCGTTGTTGTCGGTGATCAGGCCTACCACTGTTGTGTCGTCTGCAAACTTAATGATGGTGTTGGAGTCGTGCCTAGCCATGCAGTCGTGGGTGAACAGGGAGTACAGAAGGGGACTGAGCACGCACCCCTGTGGAGCTCCAGTGTTGAGGATCAGCGTGGCAGATGTGTTGCTACCTACCCTCACCACCTGGGGGCGGCCCACCAAGAAGTCCAGGATCCAGTTGCAGAGGGAGGTGTTTAGTCCCAGGATCCTTAGCTTAGTGATGAGCTTTGAGGGTACTATGGTGTTGAACGCTGAGCTGTAGTCAATGAATAGCATTCTCATATAGGTGTTCCTTTTGTCCAGTTGGGAAAGGGCAGTGTGGAGTGCAATAGAGATTGCATCATCTGTAGATCTGTTTAGGCGGTATGCAAATTGGAGTGGGTCTAGGGTTTCTGGGATAATGGTGTAGATGTGAGCCATTACCAGCCTTTCAAAGCACTGCTACGGGTCTGTAGTCATTTAGGCAGGTTGCCTTGGTGTTCTTGGGCACAGGGACTATGGTGGTCTGCTTGAAACATTGCTATTACAGACTTAGTCAGGGACATGTTGAAAATGTCAGTGAAGACACCTGCCAGTTGGTCAGCACATGCCCGGAGCACACGTCTTGGTAATCCATCTGGCCCCGCAGCCTTGTGAATGTTGACCTGTTTAAAGGTCTTACTCACGTCGACTAATGAGAGCGTGATCACACAGTCGTCCGGAACAGCTGATGCTCTCATGCATGCCTCAGTGTTGCTTGCCTCGAAGCGAGCACAGAAGTGATTTAGCTTGTCTGGTAGGCTCGTGTCACTGGGCAGCTCGCGGCTGTGCTTCCCTTTGTAATCTGTAATTGTCTGCAAGCCCTGCCACATAAGACGATGTAGTACGATTCAATCTTAGTCCTGTATTGAAGTTTTGCCTGTTTGATGGTTTGTCGCAGGACATGGCAGGATTTCTTATAAGCTTCCGGGTTAGAGTCCCGCACCTTGAAAGCGGCGGCTCTACCCTTTAGCTCAGTGCGAATGTTGCCTGTAATCCATGGCTTCTGGTTGGGGTAGGTACGTACAGTCACTGTGGGGACGATGTCCTCAATGCACTTATTGATAAAGCCAGTGACTGATGTGGTGTACTCCTCAATGCCATCGGAAGAATCTGTATCACTCCAGTGTTTAATTGCTAAATTGTAATTATTTCACCACTATGGTCTATTTATTGCCTTACCTCCCTAGTCTTACTACATTTGCACACACTGTGTATAGATTTTTCTATTGTGTTATTGACTTTACGTTTGTTTATCCCATTTGTAACTGTGTTGTTTGTGTCGCAGTTGTAAATGAGAAATTGTTCTCAACTGGCCTACCTGGTTAAATAAAGGTGAAATCAAAACATTTAATAAAAATGACTTTGTATAGGATTTTGAATGGTAACTACCTGTGTCCATATGTGTGTCGCTGCCAGCGTATGTGGCCCCCTTTGAAGCAGACTCTGATCCAGACTTGCTCACTGTATCTGAGTCAGTCACCTCCTCACTTGGCATCTGCAAGAGGACAAGTGGGTAGATAATAGCACAAAACATCTTTACTCTATAGATTGTTTGATACAAAGTTCAATTTACAAAACTTAAAGCGCAACTATTAAGAGGGGTAATATTTACCCTGGTTATTGATAAGTTAAAGTACATCAAAATATTACAATCAGTTTTAAAGTTTGTAGTCTATGCAAGGCATGTGTTCATAGGGAGAACTCCAGTGGTTATGGTTGTGACCTGCATGTAAAAAACACCATACTCTCTCCCTTTATGCTGTAATGAAAATAGTTAATTTTTATTTTTATAGTCAACATGCAACTACTGCCTAGGGCCCTAAAGACACTGTAGGATGAGAGGGGAGGTAGGTAAGGTGACTCACGTTGGCATGAGAGGAGACCATTGGAGACCTGTCCTGAGGTGGACAGAAGGGACTGGAGGTTCCACTGGATGGAGAACAATTGACCCTGCACAAACACAGAGATATCGTCTACGCAACAGAGACATTTTGGCAGTGGAAGAAAGCAGAACTAATGTAACAAAATGTTCAAGGTCATAAGCCAATAAAACAAAAAACGATGTAAGCCGACTGTACGCTACGAAAACTTCCTCCTGGTGGTCAAAGAAAGCTCTGTAAAAACAATGCCATTGTAAAACAATGCCATAATACATGCAACACACCTGTTGGAGTCCAAGAGCTCATTTGCTATCTGGGTCCCTATGCTGCTAGAGTAGATCATAGTGGCCATGCCACTGGAGATGCCAGGGATAAGGATAGTACGTTTGCTCTCTTCTGTAACAGAGGGAGGGGTTAGGACAGTGAGCTGAGGTCAGTCCACACACCCAAAATATATCCAGAATGGCCAGAACAAATATTCCTTTCTTTACCGTCCAACAGGTTGGAGCTGCTTGGCTGTTCAGCTTCTGTGTGACCGGGTCCCCTGTGTGTGGAGAAGGAACAGACGACAAATCATTATACATTCCTTGTATGATGTCATTAGTACAACGCTGAGGACTCTCGAACAACAGGTATATTTTGGGACCAAAATGGGACAATTTTGACTGAACTTGTCTTGACTCGAAGCAGATTATAAAATTAAATGTATATTACTGAATATCATTATAGGCACTTACAAAACTCGGTTTGTTGACACAATAAACTCCACTTCTTTGGTCCATGGGTTTATAAAACTAAACCACTGACTTTGAAGCACGACGAAGGAGCCATGTTTTGTTTTTAATTTATAGCAGCTGGTCTCGATCTTCTCTTTACTGCGGAGAACTGTTGAGACACAAATCACCACTTCTATCACTGCAATGTGCTTGTTCTATTCATGAATCCCCCCCCAATAAAAAATAAGTAATGCACAGGTTATTATGGTGTAATTACCATTTTACCATGCGACGAAGGTAAGAACCTGGTCATTTTCTGTAACCCGAAATAAAGTGCAACTGAAATATAATTCATATCTATTTGAGCACCCTGCACATCTGGAGAACATATGGTTCTCGCCTATACATAGATACAAAAGACAACCAAACTATTCAAAATTACCTTTCCTGTGTGTCTCTGCGAGGTGTTGCAGGTCGTCCTGGTGGAAGTACTCATAGCAAGACGTCCCCAGTAGTTCCTGTGGCAAGTAGCCCAGAACAGTGGTGGCTCTGAAGGACAGAGACAAGGAGGCTGTTATTCTCTCTAAATCTACGACAGTCCCAGGTTGATATCTTCTGTCCACTTACCAGCTCTAACTATGTACATCATTTCAGAATGGCACAATAAATACTAACTATAACCATCAATATACATGATGCAGCTTTTCTGTTTCTATGGAAAAGAGTAAATGGAATGATTGTCAAACATTTGACCACGGTAAAGTGAGCTGGGTTCTTGTTCTCTGAATTGGGATCAAATGCCAAAGTAGAAAGAATCTCACTCAAAAGTTAAAAAAATAAAATCACTTACAGATAATATGAATTATACTGTAAACATACAGTTGAAGTCGGAAGTTTACATACACTTAGGTTGGAGTCATTAAAACTCGTTTTTCAACCACTCCACAAATTTCTTGTTACCAAACTATAGTTTTGGCAAGTCGGTTAGGACATCTACTTTGTGCATGACAAGTAATTTTTCCAACAATTGTTTACAGACAGATTATTTCACTTATAATTCACTGTATCACAATTTCAGTGGGTCAGAAGTTTACATACACTAAGTTGACTGTGCCTTTAAACAGCTTGGAAAATTCCAGAAAATGATGTCATGGCTTTAGAAGCTTCTGATAGGCTAATTGACATCATTTGAGTCAATTGGTGGTGTACCGGTGGATGTATTTCAAGGCCTACCTTCAAACTCAGTGCCTCTTTGCTTGACATCATGGGAAAATCAAAAGAAATCAGCAAAAAAAATTGTAGACCTCCACAAGCCTGGTTCATCCTTGGGAGAAATTTCCAAACGCCTGAAGGTACCACGTTCATCTGTACAAACAATAGTACGCAAGTATAAACACCATGGGACCATGCAGCCGTCATACCGCTCAGGAAGGAGACGCGTTCTGTCTCCTAGAGATGAACGTACTTTGGTGCGAAAAGTTCAAATCAATCCCAGAAAAACAGCAAAAGACCTTGTGAAGATGCTGGAGGAAACAGGTACACAAGTATCTATATCCACAGTAAAACGAGTCCTATATCGACGTAACCTGAAAGGCCGCTCAGCAAGGAAGAAGCCACTGCTCCAAAACCGCCATAAAAAAAGCCAGACTACGGTTTGCAACTGCACATGAGGACAAAGATCGTACTTTTTGGAAAAATGTCCTCTGGTCCGTGAAACGAAAATATAACTGTTTGGACATAATGACCATTGTTATGTTTGGAGAAAAAATGGGGAGGCTTGCAAGCCGAAGAACACCATCCCAACCGTGAAGCACGGGGGTGGCAGCATCATGTTGTGGGGGTGCTTTGCTGCAGGAAGGACTTGTGCATGTGGATATATTGAAGCAACATCTCAAGACATCAGTCAGGAAGTTAAAGCTTGTTCGCAAATGGGTCTTCCAAATGGACAATGACCCCAAGCATACTTCCAAAATTGTGGCAAAATGGCTTAAGGACAACCATGTCAAGGTATTGGAGTGGCCATCACAAAGCCCTGACCTCAATCCCATAGACAATTTGTGGGCAGAACTGAAAAACCGTGTGCGAGCAAGGAGGCCTACAAACCTGACTCAGTTACATCAGCTCTGTCAGGAGGAATGGGCCAAAATTCACCCAACTTATTGTGGGAAGCTTGTGGAAGGCTACCCGAAACGTTTGACCCAAGTTAAACAATTTAAAGGCAATGCTACCAAATACTAATTGAGTGTATGTAAACTTCTGACACACTGGGAATGTAATTAAATAAATAAAAGCTGAAATAAATCATTCTCTCTACTATTATTCTGACATTTCACATCCTTAAAATAAAGTGGTGATCCTACCTGACCTAAGGCAGGGACTTTTTACTAGGATTAAATGTCAGGAATTGTGAAAAACAAAGTTTAAATGTATTTGGCTAAGGTGTATGTAAACTTCCGACTTCAACTGTAAATCAAACTGGACTGACGCCTTCAATGCACTCTCTGCTGTTGGTCAGAAGATCTCACCACCAGTGTTACATTTTAGGACAGCCTGGGTCACAATAACAAATTCACATATGTGAAAGGGCTCCTACTGTGAAATTGAGCTGCCTATTTGACAATCGATAAGTCAGAAGGTCTTTATCTTGACATGCTAACTACATAAAAAATGATATTTCCAACACAATGTTCCAAGTAAACATTTTTCAACTTATGATCTGTCTTTCAAACCAATAATATTAGTATTGTACTGTTGCCATCTCTTGAAATAATCAGTACAGTCATCTCTTCAAGGGGTATATTGTCTCATTTGGAATGCATTCAGACCAATTGCTGGAAAACTTGGGGTAACCCCATTACACTTACAGCCACTGTGGTATGGGTAGGGGGTGCCATGGCAAACCCTATCCAAGATGACTGCCTGCCAGGCCTGCCTTAACCAACGTCATTGCTTTTCTCTTTATTTGTTTCTTTCTTTCGCTGTTAATACAAGCACAGGTTGGGTTACCCAGGGTATAACTGTAATGTTAGCCAAGGCCAATTTAACTTACCGTAGCCTTGGCTAACATTACAGTATGTATCAAAACATACTCAACTCAGCTGAAAGAGATTGAATCTGAACAAAACTCTAGGAACAATACGCTATGAAAGTTACCAGGAAGTGACTTCCCCTCAGCCTTGTAGTTTTTTTTACTTTGTAGGCTTTTTGAATGGTCTTCAATGGGCAAAAACGTAGCGCAATGGTCTTAAGTGTAAAAACTCAGTAAAAACAAATATAATTGTATATACTGTATATATTACGAATTTGATTATATAATCGTGAAGCCTGTTCAAAAGATTAGCGGACTTGATCCAGAAGTAAATCGAAAGGGGTGGTTACTTTCACAGGGTATAGATTCAGTTTTATTTTCCTACCAGTGTTTTTCACTACGTGAAGGCTACGCCCACAAAACCCCCTTATGAACAGTATTGGTTCAAAATTATGCCAACACTTGCCAAGAATATTTAATAATGAGTGAAAATCGCAAAAGGTTTGTGGAGGGGATAAGAGGCACAACTTACTGTTGGTCCACGAAGGTGAACTTGCCGTCAATTGCAAAGCGAGTGACAAACTGGGTGGGTTTGACATTGACCTCTTGTGAGGGCTGATAGGCATTGTTAGGGTGAACGCGGCACACAGCGACCAGGCAGGACAGATGGGAGGACTCGTTATCGTCGCTCTCAGCATCCAGCTGGGTGGAGGGCCAACTCCGCATGTAACCAGTGCAATGAACAGTGCAGTATCGTTGAGACTCTACAGAGGGAGACACTGTACATAAAACATGTGTTTACACTTAACAGACATGCAATTCCAATCATGGCCCTATCAGGGCTAACCTCAGTGAGGTGTAATCAATAAAAATGTATTGTTCTTCTGTGTTGATGACCACCACGTTTCTCTCTGCTCTTACGATGTATTTAGTGAAGGTGTCTCTGCATGGCTCTCTCACCCTTTTTCTTGGAGCTACTGGGCTGGATGGTTTTGTCTTCTGTCTTCATAACTGTTCTGCTGTGCTTCATGCGGCAGAAGAAGGAGCGCCGTGCCCCTGTACACAGATGAACTGCTCCCACAGGAAGGTCCTGCACTTGTAACCCTGCTAAAGAACCGGGAGAGCCTATGATCCAACAACATCATATTATATTTATAATATAAAAAAAAACACATTGAAGACAGAACATGAAAAGTAAGAATCTGTGACCTCAAAAGAGAACGACGGCAAAGTGGAAACCAGTAAAGCAACAACAAACAGAACCACGGCTCTCTGCTCTTTCACCTGTGCTAATAGAACTGAGATAAAAGCTGCAATTTTCCTTAAAGTAATACCGTTATAGTGGTGACATAGCTTTAACTGTATCTCAACAAGACACAAACAAAACAAAACACAGAGAGAAATAGATAGGAAAATCCCAGCAACAGATACATTTAAATAAAGTCTTTGCAGACTTACTTTTGGCATCTATGAGCCGTTCGCGAGGGTATAATCCTGAGGCTGACAGCTGCTCTTTCACTTTACTAATGTCCTTCGGGTGGACATAATCAAAAAGACTCTGTCCAATTAGTTCCAACTGTAAACAAAAACAGCACTTTAATTATCAGAACCAAACTATTCCTCTCAGAACCGGGAACCAAATCTTGTGTGAGCTAGCTAGCTAGCCAACTATACTTCTGAACTAGGGGAAACAACTGATTCAGATCCCCACTTCAGAACCACCGGAACTTTCTGGTTAAACCTCCGGTCTCCACTTCAAGCATCACCTCCACAATATAAAGCATGAAACAGATTCAGGTATAACTTTACTATGGCACAGAAATTATAAGGTATTAAAAGGGAATTTCAGTATTTTACAATTTGATGTTAGATAGTTCCTCACCCAGTAAGTAGTAGTCTATGGGCCAGGAGAAAATATAATCCATGGTTCAGGTTTCTTTAGACAGCCACTACAAACATCAGTTAACTTTAGCCACCGCTAGCTAACAATCAATGGGAGTGGTAGATGCATGGGGTGCCTGTTACAAATGGCCAAGAAAACCAAACCATGGAACTAAATGAATGGGATAGCACTGTTAAGTAATTAACCTTTCCTAAAGTTGTCATTGAGAGTATTTAAGTGGATAATAGATAGCATTGAGTTATAGTGACATTGTTGGAATCCACTTCAATAATTAGCTCAATTTAGAATTAAGTAGTAAATTAAGACTGCCAGAACTGCTTATTGTATATTATAAACTGGGTGGTTCGAGCCCTGAAAGCTGATTGGCTGAAAGCCGTGGTATATCAGACCGTATGCCACACCGCTCGGAAGTATAACCAGTTCACTGACCCGACTGTAGTTGAGGAACTTGGAGACGGATTCTGAGGTAAAGAGGATCTTCCCCCTGTCACAACTCACCACGAACAGGAACCCATCTGCAGCCTGGGGAAATGAGACATGGCACGACCTCAATATATTTCAATCTGGGTCCATGAAAACACTGACACTGATACAGTATTTTGAAACCATCAGTGTGTATCCACTCTCTCTGTTTACTCTAAAATGGCAGACAGAGCAGCTCACAGATCATTGCACCTGTGCATAGCCTATCTGTAAATAGCCAATCCAACTATCTCATCCCCAAACTGTTATTATTATTATTATTATTTTTGCTCCTTTGCACCCCAGTATCTCTACTCGCACACTCATCTTCTGTACATCTATCACTCCAGTGTTTAATTGCTATATTGTAATTATTTCGTCACTATGGCCTATTTATTGCCTTACCTCCCTTATCCTCCCTTTTTTTAAATGTTATTTCACCTTTATTCAACCAGGTAAGCTAGTTGAGAACAAGTTCTCATTTACAACTGCGACATAAAGATAAAGCAAAGAAGTGTGACACAAAGTCTATATACAGTGTGTGCAAATGGCGTGAGGAGGTAAGGCAATAAATAGGACATAGTAGCGAAGTAATTACAATTTGGCAAATTAACACTGGAGTGATAGATGAGCAGATGATGATGTGCAAGTAGAAATACTGGTGTGCAAAAGAGCAGAAAAGTTTTTTTTTAAACAATATGGGGATGAGGTAGGTAGATTGGGTGGACTATTTACAGATGGGCTATGTACAGCTGCAGCGATCGGTTAGCTGCTCAGATAGCTGATGTTTAAAGTTAGTGAGGGAGATATATAAGTCTCCAGCTTCAGCGATTTTTGCAATTCATTCCAGTCACTGGCAGCAGAGAACTGGAAGGAAATTCGGCCAAAGGAGGTGTTGGCTTTGGGGATGACCAGTGAGATATACCTGCTGGAGCGCGTGCTACGGGTGGGTGTTGTTATCGTGACCAGTGAGCTGAGATAAGGCGAAGCTTTACCTAGCATAGACTTATAGAGGACCTGGAGCCAGTGGGTCTGGCGACGAATATGTAGCGAGGGCCAGCCGACTAGAGCATACAGGTCACAGTGGTGGGTGGTATAAGGGGCTTTGGTAACAAAACGGATGGCACTGTGATAGACTGCATCCAGTTTGCTGAGTAGAGTGCTGGAAGATATTTTGTAGAAATAGGAAACCGATTCTAGATTTAAATTTGGATTGGAGATGTTTAATATGAGTCTGGAAGGAGAGTTTACAGTCTAGCCAGACACCTAGGTATTTGTAGTTGTCCACATATTCTATTTCGGAACCGTCCAGAGTAGTGATGCTAGTCGGGCGGGGTGTGGGCAGCGAATGGTTAAAAACATGCATTTGGTTTTACTAGCGTTTAAGAGCAGTTGGAGGCTACGGAAGGAGTGTTGTATGGAATTGAAGCTCGTTTGGAGGTTAGTTAACACAGTGTCCAAAGAAGGGCCGGATGTATGCAGAATGGTGTCATCTGCGTAGAGGTGGATCAGGGAATCACCCGCAGCAAGAGCGACATCGTTGATATATACAGAGAAAATAGTCGGCCCGAGAATTGAACCCTGTGGTACCCCCATAGAGACTGCCAGAGGTCCGGACAACAGGCCCTCCAATTTGACACACTGAACTCTGTCTGCGAAGTAGTTGGTGAACCAGGCGAGGCAGTCATTTGAGAAACCAAGGCTGTTGAGTCTGCTGATAAGAATACAGTGATTGACAGAGTCGAAAGTCTTGGCCAGGTCGATGAAGATGGCTGCACAGTACTGTCTTTTATCAATGGCGGTTATGATATCGTTTAGTACCTTGAGCGTGGCTGAGTTGCACCCGTGACCAGCTCGGAAACCGGACTGCACAGCGGAGAAGGTATGGTGGGAATCGAAATGGTCAGTGATCTGAAGACTTTAGAAAGGCAGGGCAGGAGGGATATAGGTCTATAACAGTTTGGGTCTAGTGTCACCCGCATTGAAGAGGGGGATGACCACGGCAGCTTTCCAATCTTTAGGGATCTCGGACGATACGAAAGAGAGGTTGAACAGACTGGTAATAGGGGTTGCAACAATGGCAGCGGATCATTTCAGAAAGAGAAGGTCCAGATTGTCTAGCCCAGCTGATTTGTATGGGTCCAGGTTTTGCAGCTCTTTCAGAGCATCTGCTATCTGGATTTGGGTGAAGGAGAAGCTGGGGAGGCTTGGGCAAGTAGCTGCGGGGGGTGCGGAGCTGTTGGCTGGGGTTGGGGTAGCCAGGAGGAAAGCTTGGCCAGCCGTAGAGAAATGCTTATTGAAATTCTCGATTATCGTAGATTTATCGGTGGTGACCGTGTTCCCTAACCTCAGTGCAGTGGGCAGCTGGGAGGAGGTGCTCTTGTTCTCCAAGGACTTTACAGTGTTTTGGAGCCTACCTCATTTGCACACACTGTATATAGACTTTTTTATATTGTATTATTGACTGTATGTTTGTGTATTCCATGTGTAACTCTGTGTTGTTGTTTGTGTTGCACTGCTTTGTTTTATCTTGGCCAGGTCGCAGTTGTAAATGAGAACTTGTTCTCAACTAGCCTACCTGGTTAAATAAAGGTGACAAATTAAAAAATAATAATAATAATTAAACATGCACACTTGTGGGAGATCAGAGCTGGCAAATGTTATACAACAGAGCACTCCAAGCGAGGGGAAAGAACTGGCTACTTCTATATTATTTAATTCTACATGGAACTGAGCAGTTGACGCATCCTGTTCTAATTAGGGATTTTCCAGAGTAAAGTTAGTGACTGAATGGAAAAATACTGTAGCAAACCCAGAGGGTATACCCTCGTTACTGTCCATAAAATAAAGTGTAGACTTAAAGTCTGAAGAAGGAACATGTCCACCACGCTCTCATAACTTTGGATAAAATGCATCACTTTGAAAATAAAAACCACACAATTGTAGATTTCACCTCATTATTGTAATCATAAAGGAATAACCCTAGATCACTGTATTATTGATTAATATTATATTTCCTATATCAATACCAAAATTCTCAGCTATTTTTGGAGCCAAGTAGACTCAACACACAACAACTGTAAATTGACACACCACAAATTTTACCCTACTGTTGTGACTGCTGCCACAATACCAAATGGGATTGATCTTGGTTGATTGTAGAAAGAGATTGAGACAGATTGAAGGGCGGCCTACCATGAGCACCAGGTGCTTGAGATCATCCTGAGGCAGAAACGAAGGCTTGCGTTTGTAGTTAACGTCAGTAAAGGAACTGCTGGCACCTGCTGAGGAGACGAACACAGCACTGAGCTGTTGGTTTGTGTTGTACCTGTCCCTTAGGAGCTCGACATTTCTATCATAACTTGAATTAAAAATATATAGAAATATTAATTCTATATATCTATATTATCAGCAATGAACGCAGCAATGAACCAAGCTATTTGTGCCACAGCTGTGTATTTTGCCGCCACCATGTGTCCTAGGCTTTTTTTTGCATTAGTATAGCTTCATGGGATCTACCTTAAAGAGATGTGGGGCTGCACATATTGCCTGGTGTGATACCGTATTGTAGGGGCAGTATTGGGATGATGAGGCCTACCTTTCAGGGCTTTGAGGTGCTGCACAGCCATTCGCAGAACCGTGAGTTTGTCAAGCTTTCTGGCCATGGTGTTACAGGAGGGGATCATGGCTGACAACTCTTCGATAAGGGTGTTCATTTTGTCCCTCCGCCGCTTTTCAATTTGGCTGTGTGGCTCCCTGTGAGTGAGGGCACAAATACACTTATTTGTCTCTCTCACACATATCTCACACACTTAAGTATACAGGTGTCTGATGGGTTGCTATCAAGGATGTCATTTATAAAAGCAACAACACATGAAAGGGTGTGTGTTATCGTTATTATTGGCGTTACGTTGATGTGGTCGCTTGCATTGTACCACCAGCTTCAGTTTTATTATTACTAATACTGTAGTATTAGGTCATATATAATATCAAAGTATCCTCCTGTTTGTTAAAGCCAGTGCAGTCAGAAATGTGATTTTCCTGTGTTTTATATATATTTCTACAACATGAGGTTGGAATAATACTGTGAAATTGTGAAAATTATGATAATACCCTTTTAGTGTAAGAGTTGTTTGAAATGACCGCCTGAAATTTCAGCCAGTTTTGATGGGATGGAGTTTTGGCCTGCCTGGTGACTCTTTTCCCCTGGACCACTCTCAGACAATCCTAGTGAAATTCTTGCTTGAGAAACTGCTCTTGCTAAGAAGCTATTTGTGTTTCTTTTTTACCATTTTGGTTGAAAACAGTCAAAGTACGGTACTTAACTGTTACCCAGAAATGATTTGATATTGAGATTTTTTTTAAACGGCTGCATTGGGCCTTTAACTCCCTTTCAATATACCAAATGAATATGTATGCCAGGCTCATACCTGAAGCATTTTATTTTCACCTGTTGATCATTGTCTTCCGATCTGAATTGGAATGGGAAATACATATGATTATTTCAAATTATTAATTTCAACACTTGGCTTGGCCCTGAGAGATCTTGCCAATATTAGTTCTTTAGATTCATTGCTAAAGAATCTTAAAATACCCGCTCTGTTCCTCCTCCATTTGAGCATCACCATTTTCACTGCAAGAAATAGAGAACACAAAATATAAGTTCATCAGGTAAGAGACAAAAATAAGAATTTTGTTATTTTTATGCTACTTTATGAAAGGTGAGGTTTCTCTGCTCTTACCTGTTGTCTAGATCCCCCTTCCGTTTCCTAGACAGCTCTTGGATTGGCATGGCTCCTGCCAGGTGAGGGGTTATGACATCAGGCCGAGAAACAGGAAGGCTATTGGTTTCTCCTAACTGCAAGGGTCCTAAACCACACGCACAAGAACCATACAAAAACGGACATATTAGTTTTGATTTCTCGTAATTTGTAATGCATTATTGTAGCACTGACACCCTTACAGAGGCCTAGAGACAAAACGGGGTGGTGTTTTGTTTAATTCCCCTGATTTTTATATTTGCCAATGTCGAAAACCTCCAAGAAGAAAATTCACATATCCCCGATAATCAACTGAAACCTTCAACTGAGGACTGAGAAAATAAAATTATTAATTAATGCAGTTACTTGCTTTTTCCAGAAGATGGCACAAATACCAACTCAATGGATGTTGACCTCAAGCATCCCATACACATGGTTGGAACGTTGTATCATTACAAGCTGCCTGGGAGTGTGCAAAATATTGTAAAAAGTTTCAAAATAAAAATTGTAAACCATCTCATAAATGTGATTGTGTTGATCAGTCACATGATAAGCGTGTATGCACTAACTAACATCCACTTGAGATGACTGTAAATACACTCAATTGTAAGCCCATTGACAAATGTCCCTCAGTGTAAATTAGTTTTAAGTTAAGTTCAGCTAACTGGAAATGGCCTTACAGCTTGTAACTGACATTATTGAAAGCCATAAACCTGGCAGGTGAAGTGAATCTCCAACCTAAATCAGCCTACCAGACAGCAACCTCTGGCACAGACATTTTCTCCCGGCTGTCACGCAGCACGTGATGAGTTTCCATGTACCTAGTAAAAGTCACCATAAGAGGGCGTCTAACAACTGGCTTTATCCCATATTCCCCCCAGCAAGTGGCACGTGATGGTTTCTGCTATCGCCTTACCTCACTGCTTATATAATGCTGTAACATTGACCTACTTCCTGCACGACTCCACATTATACTTTAATCGGTGACATTTTATTTGAAATATTGTTTAAAAGGGGGAAGATGTTTTGGGATTCTAATGCTTTTAATGCTAACAAATGTTTACAAATAATGAATAATGAACTAACCTAGGCTATGTCTAGGAATTTTGGGGTAATTTCTGACATTGAGGTGGAATGCAGAAAATATTCCAGCCCAGTCCTCCACATTATACTTTAAGCGGTGACATTTTATTTGAAATATTGTTTAAAAGGGGGAAGATGTTTTGGGATTCTAATGCTTTTAATGATAACAAATGTTTACAAATAATGAATAATGAACTAACCTAGGCTATGTCTACGAATTTTGGGGTAATTTCTGACATTGAGGTAGAATGCAGAAAATATTTCAGCCCAGTCCTCTCTTTTCTTGCAGGCATCTCACCAAGCATGAGAAACCGACGTAGCATAAAAGCAAAACAAGTGTAAATATTCCACAGGTAGAGGGGTGGTAGTGGAACTATGGTAATTTTAATAATTTTGCTAATTCTGTAGTTGTATCATCATGTAGGGTTAATCTCAATTTATTTATTTTTCAATTTTCATGAAAATAGACAAATCTGACAAAGTTTGTTGCCCAATCAAGTAGAAACATTGTGGCTTTTGGATGTTTGACAAAGACAGTGAGTAGCTCAGGGTTGAAGTAAATTTAGAATGCTCTGATACATTAACATTTATTAACTGAAAATTGATATAAATTAGATCATACATTTCATAAAATCCAACACAATTATAAAGGGAAGAGTGGAGATCCCTATTTTGCTGTAACTAACTAAAGGGGAAGACAATGTCATATCAAATACAATTAGGTAGTTCTGTGTGGAAATGGTTGTGCTACACATCGTTTGGTTGACCTACTTCGGATCAAAGTTCATCAAGGGACCGGAGCAACCCCTGGTAAATACGCAGCAGTCATCTCCTGGCTAGGCCAGCCTCTCTTGTCATCTTCTGCTGCTGTGCCTTTGAGCAAGACAGTTAATCCTTATATGCTCAGTGTGCTTCCAACCCCTTAGGGTGTGTGTGTCTTGGGGGGATTGGGATACAAGCATGAAACTAATTTCTGTTCACTGAAAGAAAGAATTGACAGTAATCTTCTTAAATGTTGATCCAGTTCTTGTCGCTAATAGGAGATGCAGAGGGAAACACGAACTCACTGACAACTGGGAACCAGACATCAACAAGTTGTGCAGGACATGAGTGGGTGGTGCAGAAACCAGGTAAATTTAATCACCTTGAACGATACTCAAAATTACACCTGGCTTCCTAAGAGATGACTGTATGGCAAGTGAGGCCTGTGTGACGGAGTGAGAAGCCTCTGCATTGGATTTCGATAGTGCAGCCGCTGAACCTTCCATGGATGATGCTCTCTCCTGGCTGGATAAATGTGGCGAGGATCGCACTACTCCATTGGACCAAGTCTTCATCAGATGAGCTTCCTGTGGCTGGTGCCTCATAATAAACCTCCCCTATCCCTCACTACTCACCTGTCGCTCTCACACAATAACTCGCTCTCACACAAGAACCCCAGGGTGTCTATAGTACAACTAGAACATTCATGTCTAAAAGTTGATTAGAAAGCACAGCACTATGACAGTTATGGCAGTATCTAGTTAAAGCAGTATGACGTTATGGCAGTATCTAGTTAAAGCAGTATGACATTATGGCAGTATCTAGTTAAGGCAGTATGAAGTTATGGCAGTATATAGTATAGGCAGTATTGGTGAGTATCCGAGTTTAGATTCCCTGTTATATTCACTGAAAAAACGCATGTAGTTTATCACCTGATAAGCTAGTAATTAGCATAAGTACCCTTGTTTACATTACACACATCTTTCTCCGTTCAAATTCTATATTATACTTGTAGAAAATCGTAGACACCCGATAGGCTAGTTATTAGTGTCCAGGTTTACATTATGCACATCTCCCCATCATAACCCCACCCCTCATGGAAAAAGGGAGTGAAGTTATCCTTCACAAACTTACATGTAAAAGCCTAGATAGAATTATGGGTTAATCTATTTTACCTTTATTTAACTAGGCAAGTCAGTTAAGAACAAATTCTTATTTTCAATGACAGCCTAGGAACAGTGCCTTGTTAACTGCCTTGTTCAGGGGCAGAACAACAGATTTATACCTTGTCGGCTCAGGGATTTGATCTTGCAACCTTTTGGTTACTAGTCCAACGCTCTAACCACTAGGCTATTTGCAGGCCTGGCTAATTATGGCTAATCATACCTCCTTGTGTTTGCACATTTTCTTTCAGAGGAATCTTAGCTTTACACTTCACTTCACTTAAGGACGCTTGTTTTTATTATCTGAAAATAGATCAAATCCTTTGGCCGTCTTTTACTCCAACAAAAGAAAGGGGGAGTCAACTCTACACCTGTCACACTGGCCAATCTTAGTTCACCGGAGGAGGGCCATTCCCCTTTCACTCCCACAGGAATCGCCCCACCCCCACACCAACCTCTGCATTGGTTTTGAATAATACTTGGGGCCAGGCAAAATGGCAATATCATGTTGGACACATGCATACATGAGATACAATACTAAGAAAGAGGGCTGACAGTAGAATACATTTTGTTTATTCAATATACAAAACAGAGGGAATACATCTTGTAATGGGGGAATCTATGCTATTCAGGTGAAGTACAGTTGACTGCTGGCAATATGGTTTTAACAATTGGTTACCTAACAGAGTGCTATGTAATACATTATTTCCTCTGTTCATTCTCTTTATCCAATCCTGTGTAACGTTTGTCATCATAGAACACCTTTAGGTCTGGTACTACTTTAAGTTCAATAATTATTAAGGTCAGGAATTAAGAAATAAATATTGTTACAGCAATTGGGTGATAAGCCTACAACACCATTAAGAATTGTCAACCAATGTCCAGAGCAAGACTGTTTGTAGTCTCCCAAGAAGGATAATGTTGTTATTGATAAATGAAATTCACACCATATTTGCTTATTGTGTCCCTTTGCATTTCATATTGTTAACGTGAAACTATAGTCCTATATAAACCAACCCATGACATGTTATTGGGGTATGATGGTAGTGCGTAAAGACTAGTGACAAGAAAAAAAATCCCAAGTGTTGCAGCTTGATTGACCTACAGCTTACCTCTTATATAAGAATCCAAACGCTCACGTGCAGCTTGCGTTGAATAGTTATATCAAGTTACTGGCTCTGGTGTTTTACAAAATAACTGAACACAGGCCTACATAGCCTAAACAAGTTACATATTGGCCAAAGCGCAGCTAGCCTATTTGATGTAGCATATAGGATCAATTAAAATGTGCCAGGCAGGCCTATACATTTTTTACAATGCTGCAATTAAGTATTATTTTCAAAGGAGCGACCTGAGTGACCATATTCAACTACATTCATAACTCGTACGTTATTGGATGTTATGGACAAATTACAGAATGGGAAATTGTGTTATTAAGCATGCATGCATGCAGCATATTAGCCTAGCTTGCACGTTCGGGAACGAACAATAATTGTTGTGGGCTGCGTTCTAATAAATCCACCCACCCACCTTGAGAATTTGGAAACTGTTTCATAACCCACTTTTTGAAAAGATTCTTTAACATTTTACCATGCATCGGCAGAATCACAATGGGGTCATGGAGATCAGTTTACGAACATGTGGCATCAGAATGCTTTAGACATGGGAAATTCTCGTCACCAAAAGTACAAACTTGCCGCGATACATTGACATTCTACAACTGTGAAAACATGTAGGCTAGGCTATGCCTTTAGGCTACCCAAACACATATATAAAACACAATTTAGGCTATACGTGCGGCTGAACAGGATATGGTGCAAGCATAATCCAAGCATACATTTCGTGATTGATGCCATTTTATTTGATTAACAAGCTAACGAAAATAGACTATTAGTCTGGGCAAAAATACCAAAGGCATGAACAGAAGATCTATTTTACACAAGGTTTACCATAAATACAATTCCACCATGCACACATTCTAATAAAATCACGCCAACTCCTACCTGCGAAATTACATGGTAGAATACCACAAATATGGCCAAAATTATTAAACTTCCACGAGCGCGTCCAAGGACTTCCTCGAGTGTGCGTTTGCTCCACTGATCTAGTGACCTACATTTTGGGGGAGAACAGGAATTGTTTTCAAAGCGAAAAACATGGAAAACAGCTCCCCTCAATCCCAACCGGCGCATAGCATCGACTACAATAACATATTATCACCTCATAGCCTAGATAACTCACACGTGGTGCTTTCAAGACAACTCGGAAAGATCAGAACCTCCAAGTGAAAATTTGCGTACGGTTTTTGCGTAGAGGTTCCTATTGGTTAATTCTGATCCTTTTCAAACGTGAAACCCGGAGCTCAGTTTACGAGTTGTCTTGAACGCGGTACAAATAGGTCTACCAGTACCTGTTCGTTTGTCCGCGGTCCCGTCATTGCCGCCGGCGGCTAAATTCTCTACGGACATGGTTGGAGCCGGTCAGCAGCAGCCCGGCGCCGCAGAACATGAGGGAGTGGTAGTGTAGCCTAAATGTGGTAGAAGTAGCCTACTGTGGGAGAAATGGGGAGAAGAGGCGGGGGGTTGGTGTATAAATTTACTTCATGTTTTCCTCCCCTCTCTCTGTACTAAGGCGGGGAGGGGGTACTGGCATACAAACGTAGACCTACACGTGCAAGGGTAAAGTAGCCTCCTGTGTAATGAGGACACAACTCCAGGAAAACGCGGAAGAGGTCAATCTGTCTTCTCCTCTATCACCAGTCACCACTACACTCGCATTCAGTCACTCAAACCACCCGTGAAGGGGACACTCTGTTCATTGCATTCACACATACACACACAATCGTTTCGTAGGCTATAGTCTAGCCCAGAGCAAGCAGGACAACCATTCATGAAACACCAATATTTCACTTTCATTACAATGGTAGAGTATTCTGCATGATTCCCTTATCAATAGGCTATAGTATAGCTCATTATATTACAGCCTGATTTATGAATTAAACGTTCATTTTATCCTCAAAAATTATAGGCTAACGTGTAATTTTGCATGTATTTCAAGGAAAAGTGATTGTCTATATAGACTACTACACGGGCTCCCTATAATTGAACGGTTTCGTGTTGAGTGAAAACACTGCTTTCTCGTGTAAATATCCGTGTTCAATCTAACCAATTACCATTTATAAGTAAACTAATTCGAGTGGTCTTTTTCCCCCTCTTTCGAAGATATTTGTCTCTCACCTGTGTTATTCGAGACCTCTGCATGAGACTTTATGTAAGTGTGCACGTGCCAACAAGAATCGCGTTGACCTAAATATTGTTGCGTTATACAACCATATAACCGTCACGTGTAGCAGCTGTCTCATTATCCCGTCTGAAGCCCGGGGTGTAATCATTAGTTCAAACAGTTGCATTCCGTTTTGCAACTAAAAGGAGAGTTGCTATTGGACACATTGAGGCAAGTCACTCCATGTTTGTTCCGTTTGTTTACGTTTAAGAAACGGTATGCAACAGAATCGTCGGAATTGAATACACCCTGTCTACTGCGAAAGTAAACGTGCGTCCCAGAGCACTTTACAGACCCACACACAACGTTATATAAATGTGTGAAAAGTCAAATTGTATAGGTTAGTCTTGAGCGTCATGGATTGAGGACATTTACAACGAGTTGCCTTCTATGCATGACCATTGGTCACTGTGATATCTTAAATTGTCACAACATTGCGAATACATAAATTGCACCACAAGTTTGCCTACATGTATTTACGGTACCATCTAGCCTACACAACATTGTCAAATCTGTAAAATAGGCTGTGTTTCGGCAAAACGTCGTATATGCCTATGTCTCTGAGTGACAATAGGTAAATCCAATGGATGGCAAATCATAGGCTACAACCGTGAGACATTTATTATTGTGTAGCCATAGTATTGTAGTTCTATATGCGATGTCACATCATCCGTCATTTGAATAAAAAGGCACAACTGTATTTGCGTCATCAGTGGCTAAGAAGATCCGCCCCGTCTCTACAAGTGCATGCGAACTTCCAACATGAATGTTTGGCAATTAACAAAGTCTACCATCAATAGAATATATAGGCTACTGTATATATTTCCCGAAATATTTTTTGGGGAGAGAAATATATTGGTAATACTTTATAATAAGCGTAATTAATCATGTATAGTGTATATAGCAATATACCTGCATTTTGTTATTTGTGGACATTTAAAAGCATAAGTGCTACAATTCAGTAGTAGTGTAGCCCAAAGGCCGGCAGATCGCGATATTGAGTAATTTCATCTTACTGTCCAAAGGGAAAACATGCAGCCGGCTATTCTCTATTCTGGCTGCAGAGGTCGATTTCCTCCATAACTCGATTTAATGGGGAGGAGGTGAAAAAAAGAGAGCAATTAACATTGAATTCTCTGGCAACAGCTCTGGTGAACATTCCTGTAGTCAACATGCCAATTGCACACTCCCTCAAAACTTAAGACATATGTGGCATTGTGTTGTGTGACAAAACTGCACATTTTAGTGGCCTTTTCTTGTCCCCAGCACAAGCTGCACCTGTGTAATGATCATGCTGTTTTATCAGCTTCTTGATAAGCCACAACAGGTGGCTGGATTATCTTTGCAAATGATAAATGCTCACTGACAGGGATGTAAACAACATGTGCCCAACATTTGAGAGAAATACAATTTTTGTGCATATGGAACATGTTGGGATCTTTTATTTCAGCCCATGAAAAATGGGACCAACACTTTAAATGTTGCGTTTATATTTTTGTTCAGTATACATACACACATAACATGTTTTCCAAACACCTGACAAATGAAAGCTACCTTCGACTTTATTCAGAAACAAGTTGACTGTTTTTGATAGAATTGTCTCGGCTCAACTGGCTCAACTGATATTGTTTTTAGCGCAAGTCGATGGCGCACCCTACTGGGATACTTTCAGCAGCAGAAATCTGACTGCATGCTCATTATTTGTTATACTTAACACAATAAGATAGTCAACCGAGTGACTTCTCCGTTTGGATCCCTTTTGTAACAATAGGAGCCTGGTTCTCAAAGTTCTAAATCATTCTGAGCTTTGTAGTTTTGGAATCGTTTATTTTGAGTATCAGTGAACTCAAAATATTCAAAAGTTTTATTTTTATAAAGCCATTCTTACATCAGCTGATGTCACAAAGTGCTGTACAGAAACCCAGCCTAAGACCCCAAACAGCAAGCAATGCAGGTGTAGAAGCACATATATAGTTCTACAGTGAATATATTAATTACGCCATCCATCCTTACTCTACCTATTACACAGAAACATAAAACACAGACATCCTTGGTCAGTGTTCACTGACAGTTATTCCCTTTACTATTCAGTAACACTGGAGCATTGTCCTGAGGCAACAGGTAATGGGCATGCAAAACAATGGCCGATTGAATAAAACAAATCTACCAAACTAAGGCTGCGTTTACACAGGCAGACCAGTTATGATAATATTTTTACAAATGTATTTTTTCCCCCCAATCAGATCATCTCTGCTAAATATCTGATGTGAAAATATCTAATGTGTTTGGTCAAAAGACTAATTAGTGGGGGGAAAATATCAGAATTGGGCTGTCTGTGCAAGACCTTCTGAGACAGAGGCCATTTGATCAAGTTCATTTGGTTTTGGCGAGGTACACTTTCAGTCACCATTTATCTTTTTAGTGAAATATATACATCACGGTAGGCTTCCAGTTCAGTCATATCCTCTATGTGGCTCCCTAACTACTTAATAAAAACAGCGATTATAAATGTAACAAACAAGCAATCTATTGCAGTTATACAATATGCACTACAATCGCTTAGTCCAACTGTCTTCAAGACCATAATTCAAAATAGCCTATATTATGAGATTGTACCTGGAATATACTGCTGTGAAAGACAGTTGAACTAGTGATTTACTCTGATGGATATCAAGTCTTCCATCCAAGGAAATACTCTTCCGATCTCCTTTCCCAGTAAAAGGAAACAGGGTTCATTAAAAACACTTGCACATACCTCACAGGATAATTTTTTGGGGAAATAATGTTGTTACTAACAATGTTTACATCCAACCTTTTTATGCGAGTAAAGTACACGTCGAATAAAAACAAAAATGTGACGACGCATGTGGGTACACTTCCCAAATGTCGACAAAACAAAAATACGGTAGACAATGTGCGATCTTTGTGCAGATAAAATTAATTATGCTGTAAATTGCGGTGGAAACTCCTTTATGGGCCTGTATTGCTATAATAAACCTAATATCGAAGTAAACTTGGGAGTCACGCGATGATATTGTGTGGTCCTTCCACTACGACTCGGGAAAACATGCAGTTTATTACACTGCAGATTAAATTAATTTCACCCGTAGTGAAAGTGAACGGTGATGAGCTTGATGCTCCTTTCCAATAAACAACGATGGTCTTATTCTGGTGACATGATGATCGATGCTTGGCTGCCTTTTCACAAAAAGGTAAAAATGACAAAGGTAAAAATCTGTCTTTCTGCCCCTGAGCAAGGCAGTTTACCCACTGTTCCTCGATATGCCGTCATAGTAAATAAGAATTTGTTCTTAACTGACCTCCCTAGTTAAATAAAGGTTAAATAAAATAAACTTTTACCCATAATAATCTCATAATGTAGGTAGCCTTCCCGCACTGTATATACGAGCTGTTGGCTAGAGCGCACGTGCCAATACCAGAGTGGGCACATTGACTATGTAACGCAACATTTGTTGTGACAAAACCATCAGTAGAATTGAAAATGAGATAGAAACCCATCTAGCTTGTCTTTTTTATTCGGTACATAGGAATTTAACCGCAAAAGTGTTTGTATGTGCACTGCGTCATCACGCACAGCCTTTTATCCACAACAAGTCAATTTGACGGAAACCTTTCTGGTGGGAAAATGCACACATTGTTTTTATGCAGCTTTGAGAATATTCGCATGAAAATCTGTCACAATTGGATGGAAACCTATCAGCATTTCGTGCAAATCCCCTACCACACATACACAACCCATCCCTGCTCCCTCCCAGTGCCAACCCAGTTATATTAAAGAGATAGTTCACCCAAATTACATAATTATTTGTGCCACAAATGCTAAAAACAACATTTGGTAAAAAGCAGACACTGCTTAAAAGGGTAAGGTAACCAATGTGTAATTTTGTCATTTGGGTGAACTATCACTTGAATATATTTTGTAACATGTTCTGGTGAAAGACAAATAGAGTTCAGAATGAACAAATGCATCAAATAATGAATTTGAGTTAAACTACTTTATAAAAGTTACCTAATCTCTTCTCTATGTAAACAATTAGTTTTTATTTCCCTTCTTGAATCATTTACAAGTTAAAGGGATACTTTGGGATTTTGGCAATGAGGCCCTTATCTACTTCCCCAGAGTCAGATGAAGTCCTGGTTACCCTTTTTATGTCCAGTGTCCAGTATAAAGGAACTTAGAGGTAATTCTGCAAGTTAATGCTAACTAGTGTTAGCGCAATCACTGGAAGTCTATGGGTATATTTTTGGTATTTCGTTTTAGTCATCAACACTTTAATTTGTCATTAACACATGATGCAACCTAATTTGTGGTGTGTTTGGGTGTTTACTACTGCAAACATTTGGGGATTTATCAATTTCTTCATTGTCAAAATGAATAATTTGATACATTGAATTTTACACCTGCTCCAGATCACATAGCATTTGAACTTTGACCTGTGCCAGATAGCCAGGGCAACATTACATTAATTTAGTTTATTGGATATGCAAGTTGTGCTGACCACCTTTGCACAACTAAATCAGAATCGCTGAAATGTTTGACCCCTACATTTATGACATCACACACAGCAGGTGTTCCTTAAAGTTTAGTAAAGGTTGACTATAAAAAAAAGGTACATTTAATTGAAAATGTAGTTCCTAACTTAAATGGATGCATTTTGGTGAGCGAGGTGAAGTGGAGATCAAACATAATTTCCGATGTTCTTTTAACAAAAGGTGCTATCTGATCTTTGTCAATAAATTTGAACAGAAATGTAACTACTGTAAAATTAGACTCAGCGAAATGACAATTGCCACGACCAGCACCACAGATATTGAGATGAGCGAGATGCAAGACGTTGCTCTCCCGCAGTCACACACAGCATCTGCACATGTGCATGGGTTCGCTTCATACCGTATACAGCATGGTAGCCACGGGACCAAAAAAGCAGAGAAGTTGAGTATCACGCTTCAACACTCTTAGTTGTTGGGGAAATTGACCCAATATGCCATTTACTTTCTACATCATATTGCTACCTTTAACAATTAGTACTATTGAATTTTCATTGACATCCATGACTTGTCCTGTAACTTGCAAAAACAAATCTGATTCTACATTACCATTTCTTACCTCAACCACTAGAAAACAACACTTTTCTATGCATATTTGACACCATTAAATAATTTAGAGCTATTAATTCCAGATTATCAAGGCATTAAATAGACACCACAATGGATTAATCCCAGAGCCATAGATACATGTACGGATGGCTCACCATACTCCATGTTAGCAGCGAACGTTCCATGACGGAAGGATTACTATTTGCAATTTAACTAGAATTAAACTTTTTGGCTAACATGGCACCCATAAAAGATTTGAAACGTTAGAACTTTTTATATCTACAAGTTTAGCAAACAACGGTTACTTAACATTAACTATATGCATTTTTCTTCAGTCATATAGGTCACTAGGATAACCCCCAACGAATACCCTGTGTGTGGGGCAGTCCTTCTACAGCGTTTTAGACCCTGCAAATCAGTGTGTAAACATGCAGATATGATGGTCGCGTTCCCCTGCTCAGACGTTGCATCAACCAATGGTTGTGTACCTCGTCATCGACTATGCCGTCAGGCACCAGATTGCTATAACATGTGGTTAGCCAATAGGTAAAATACCTATCCATGTGTTCTAAGATCTGGCACACTTCAGCAATGCCTGGGCATAGGAACACTCCATTGATTTAGTCACCTAGTAGTAGTCACTTCAAAGGGGAAGTTTAGTTTTTTCAGGTTGAGGAACCATCGAACATTAAGTTGTAAAACACAAACTACCCCTTTAAACAGCCCAAGCAAGGCCTAAGACAAAAGACGATACATGTATTATTTATATCCCTGTTCCTCTTGCCATTGGTTCCCCAAAGGATCTATGACCAAGCAGGAAAACCCCGGTGAAGCATGAAACCAAGAACCTCATCATCCTCATTCTTGATCCTGTGCTTTCAGCACAGCAGGGGTTTACCACCCAACCCTGTGTCCACATTGTCTCTCCCATTTTCCCTCATCTCAGGCCTTTCCTGCCTTCATGTATGTGGGGATGGTGCCTCGCTGAGTCAGCCCCTCAAACCTCTTGTAGGTGTAGTTCAGGAACACCCAGTCCTTGGATTTGTCTGGCTCCGTCACGTTGGTAACTGAAACAACAAGATTGTAAATTATTTGCAACAGTGTATTAAGGTTAATACCAGTGTTATTGTCTCCTCCTTGCCACTAGAGGGGAACACTGAATAGGAAATTAATCTAGATCTCAGAACTGTAGGAATATGTGAATAACAGGACTATGGGTCCTATTTAATCTAAATTGTAGTTGAGCCAGAGATGACTCAAAGATTCCTGTACACCAAAGCAAACCTGCACTGCAGCACAAATGTTTCTTCTGCTTTAATAGTTTTTACATTTTTATCATTCATGTCATGCTTATTGTGAAGAACTTTGAGCTGCATTTCATGTATGAAAAGTAGTAATAGAGACAGTGATTATTATTACCTGGCTGCAGGATGTCAGATTCTGGGAACTCATCAAAGTTCGATGTGTCATCGATGCTCTTGATCTCAATGGAGATGGCGGCTGGTCTTTCTCTATGGAAGGAAGGCAAATGTGAGCTGCTGGTCTATTTAAAACCTTTTTCCAAATGCATTTTGCTGAAACGCATAAAAGACAACCCAATGAAGGCTACGTGACTTGGCTTTTTTTTGGGCTGTGACCTCTAAGATATCCCCATCACACATGCTTAGACACACACTTGTAAGTACTGAAGAACAAACACATACCTGATGTGTTCCCAGTCCACAGGCTCAAAGAAGGCGTGACTCTTCATCTCCTCAATGCTCACAGCACCAACACGGTTCTCAGCGTCATTACAGTACCTGAAATGGGTTCATGTTGTTGGAGCACTAAAGCCTTTGTTTCACAAGAGGAAATCCATTGCGCTGAAATAAAATGTCTAGTTCACTGCAGTTTGACACCGCGTGTTTTTGTGGATGTGGATGGAATAATTCTTATGTGATCATTTTAATAACTCAGCCTGCAGATGTGACTTACGATCCAGTTATAATGCATTACAAGACATGGCATTAACATTATAGGACCACCTTATAATGTCTTATTCATGATCATTATGAGATGTTAATGAGTAACAGCTATTTTGAGTTAGCTTCAAATTTCCTAGATTGGGAGATAGGCTTAACATAAGACATAAAAAAAAAAGACTCATACATGTTTATAACAAGTACTAAAGCATTATACCAGTAAAGTGCTATAATATTTTTTTCCTAAGAGGACAACACACTGATACATACACACACCAGTGGATATCCTATAAGGTTTCATATGACCACAAACCTGAGAATCAAGTCCTTGGCCCGCTCTGAGATGGGCACCTCAGGGGGGAAGACCAAGGTCTCCTTCCAGTTCATCACCTTCCTATACGTCTCCTGGGGTGTTTCAGAACAGAACGGGGGGTACCCTGAGAGACACCAGGGGAGAATGTCAGTATGTTACAAAGTAGGAGCAATGAGTTAGCCAGCTAACTTTCTGAAATAACGTCCCATCTGAGTTCATAATGAAACACAGACTTGGGAATGTTGTAATTGACTCGGTTACATAGACATACCTATCAGCATCTCATACATGATGACCCCCAGAGACCACCAGTCACAGAGCTTGTTGTACCCCGTCTGCAGGAACACCTCTGGGGCAATGTAGTCCGGTGTTCCCACTGTGGAGTAGGCCTGTTGGTTAAACACAAACAGAGACACTAATAAGAAAAAAACAACCCATAGGCTACAGTATTGAGTGTGCTTGTTTCACAGTCCATGGTGATCAGAGGATCCTTAACAAAAACACTCATGAGATCCCTGAGAGGGATCCTACTCAAATGACCAATGGGAAGGGCAGTACCAAAGATATAATGGGCGGTAAAATATATAGTCTCTCACATGCACAAACTCTTACCAGTTGCCTCCGGTTCTTCTTCCATGTCTCTGCTTTTCTCTTTGAGTTCATGTTTTGGAAGGCTGTGGAATATTGCAAGTTCAAAGACATGGCAGTATTCCATCATAAAAACGACTGAAAACAAATTCTCTTTTGTCTGAAAGAAAATAAAAAAGTTAATGAGTCACAGGTTGTAAAGAGTGACTCACAGAAGTCACTGGGAGGGTTGTGTGTGAGGTTCCTGTAGAACTCTGTACGGTGGGCCTTCTTCAGTCCCGTACACAGACCAAAATCAGACAGCTTTACATGGCCCTGCAGAAGAAAAAAAGGAAAAAAGACTCTCCGATCACACCTTCAACACGAATGGTTATTATATACTTTTATTGAATTGGCCATCTGTAAGTGAATGCTTCTCTGTGTGCGTGTCTCTGAGCATGTGTCTATCTGTTTGTGTACAGGGGTAGGCCTGGACCAGGCCAGTGTCTCACCCTGGAGTCCAGAAGCAGGTTATCAGGTTTGATGTCTCGGTGGATGAAGCCCAGCTGGTGGATGGAGTCGATGGCCAGGACAGTCTCAGCTATGTAGAACTGGGTAGCCTCTTCAGACAGGGTGTCCTTTTTCATCAGCAGGGTCATCATGTCACCTGCACATTGAATTGATATTAATAAAACTATGTCACTAATCCCCTGTTTTCTTTTTACAGGTGAGTAACAGATTAAATTAAACAGTATACACTTAGTGGCCAGTTTATTAGGTACACCCATCCCTTTGTCTCAAGAACAGCCGTAATTCGTCGGGGCATGGCTAGTACACAGTGTGGCGTTCAAACATTGCACAATTGGTATCAAGAGACCTAACGTGTGCCAGGAAAACATTCCCCACACCATTACCACCAGCCTGTACCGTAGACACCAGACAGGATGGGTCCATATGGACTCATGCTGTTTAAGCCACAACCAGATGCTGCCATCAGCATGACGCAACAAGAACCTGGATTGGTTGGACCAAATTACACTCATTGTTGTTAATTACACTCAAAGGAGCTGCTGGTAAAACTTTCTTAACGTGGACATACATTTTTGGCCATGTTAGAGTTTACACCTCCCTCTTTCAATTACAATGTGGGGATGTTAAAATAATGAAACACTATACCAAATCTATTAATTGATTGCTTCTCCTTGACATAATCATTCACCTGATAAGATGTGAAAATGTATTTTATTACAAACATGAAAGAAAAGGTTAAAGATCCCTGCTCTAGATGTCTCTATGTACAATGTGTAATGTCACTATACTTATTCCCAGTAATTATATCTAACAAAAAAAATGGTTTGATGTAATTTGTGGAGTCAGACTGTGGCCATCAAGAGAAACCCACCTCCAGGTAGAAACTCCATGATGAGGTAGAGGTTCCTCTTATCCTGGAAACTGTAGAACATCTTGACCACCCAGGCCCCGTCCGCCTCCACCAAGATGTCCCTCTCTGCCCGAATATGAGCCACCTGCTCCTTCTCCAACATGTCAGCTTTCCTCAAGATCTTCATGGCATATATGTGCCCGGTGTCTTTTTTCTGCACCAAGCGGACCTGAGGACAAACGTAGGAGTCACACATGAGTACGCCACATTTGAGAGGCTTAAGTGTAATTAGTTGCTAACTGCTTCATAAATGAGTGGTCAGACCTAACCATGCATTGCAAACTTTTTTTTAAACTTCAGTAAAGACCATATTAATCCACAATCAATACCAGCATACACTCCAAAGGTCCATATAAAGAAAATAAACTGGAGTGAGAGATATCATAACACACCTCTCCAAAGGCGCCCCGTCCAATGACCTTCAGTGACTCAAAGTCGTCCAGGCCCAGCCGGGTCCTCTTCAGCCGCAGGAACTCGGTCTCCTTCCTGGCGTGCTGGGAGCGTCGCATTACCTTCTGTTGAGAAACATAGGCAAAGAGACACCAATAATCAGTTCCATTTGATTTCCTCTAAAATAGTAGACGTGATAAACATGCAAAGAAAGTGCTACCCACGACATTGATTACAATCCATTATTGGAATTAAAGCCATCGTTCCACACGAGTGGAGGTTTACCTCTTCATCTATCAAGCCTTCCTCATCCATGACTTTCTCCAGCTTCTTCTGCCTGGAAAAACAAAGGGGAACAGGCACGTATTTTGAAACAGACTACCCCTGTCTAGTTATTCTGAAACCAGTCTAGCTATTCTGATTCCAGTCTAGCTATTCTGATTCCAGTCTACCCATTCTGATTCCAGTCTACCCATTCTGATTCCAGTCTACCCCAGTCTAGCTATTCTGAAACCAGTCTACCTATTCTGAAACCAGTCTGGCTAAACAGTTGTGATTGTGATGCTAGCTCACAAACGTGAGGATGCTCAGGTTGGAATAAACCCCAGCCATTTTATAAAGAACAAAGTCTCTCTCGTTCTCGCAACATAACAACCCACTATTTGGGTCCTCTTATTAATGTAGCCTAAACAAGTGTGCTTTGCCAAAGCAACTCTTCGGAACACCTGGCTGTCACATGCATGGGTGGCCTATAGGAGACAGGTACCTGGTCTCTCGCTCCTCGTGTTGTGTCAGCAGAGTGCTGTAGAAGTTCTCCAGTGTCAGCTTGGCCACGGTCACCCTCTCCCGGGTGTGGTTGCTCATGGGAAGGGCAGCTGCAGTCCCTCCCGTCATGGTCATACTGTCCTGTAGAGCAAAGGGAAACCATGACAACACTGACTGACTGAGGCCCAATACACATGTACTGATATTCAACATAAGCCTACTGTACATCCAATAGCTTTTAGTTCCAGATGAGTAATATGAGTGAGAGACATTGTATTGCTACTGTATCTTACGAGCAGTGAGGAGCCTGTTTAAACTGGTCTTTGTGCAATACAGACCAGTGATGCCCACTCTAATACATCTAATGTTACTGCTGTACTATTCTTAGTATAACTTATGTAAATTCATCCTGTGTAGATGGGTATAGACTGCATTAGGATGACTGTTACAGTGCTATTTGGGTTGTTAGGTTAATTGGATTCATTCGGATATTTCTTGATTTCTTGTTTAAATCTTGTATTATTTGTGTTCTTGCTTGACATTTTACTGCATTGTTAGGAGCAAGTAACATAAGCATTTTGCTTCACCCGCTATAACATCTGCTAAACTGTGTACGTGACCAATTTTTTTTTTGATTTGATGCAAGTTCACTCTTTCTTGAAAGACAGGTGCAGAGAGAGGGGCCATTGTGTGCAGTGGGGGGAAAAAAGGAACGTTAACAAACACGCAATCAAGAAACCAAGTGGTCTCCACCCTGCCAGTCAGCACCGGACAGGAAGCAACTCCCCTTCAGCATGAAAAGACCCAGTCATGATGCCAGAGGGAGGGGGACTGTCTGGGACACATACACACAGCCAAGAACAACAAGCCCTCAGCTACATCTCAATAGGCAGCGAGGAAGAGCGTCTTGGGGAACTGGTCACTAGGGTTGAGCTCCAGGCTCCTGCTCCGGTTGCCTAAAATGTCACCCTTGAAATGTATTCTGCTTCACCTATGCAAAGGCCATCTTTAATTATACTATTAGGTATGTCAATTTAGCAACAACGACATAGTCTTTTCCTGAGATTTAAGCTAGTAGTTCATACTAGTAGTAATGTCCGTTGTGTGGATTTCAGACATTCTGTATCTCGTCACTACTCAGGCATGCTTATAATAGGGCTACTTCTGATGGCCTTACCAAAGGCTTGTGAATTGTGATGTTTGATTTGAAACCAGTGTTTCGAAGGTCCCATTGTTATTTTAGAATTTTAAACTATTGAATTTCATACATAGCTAGATTCAAAATAGAAAATGATTGGACGTAGACGCAAAATTGGAATGTAAGGACATGTTATTTCATTCAATTCCAATGACTCAATGTCTATAAGATGCCCATGATGAGGACGCTGCTTATGTGGCGCCAGTGTTATAATAAGAACAGCATTAGCAAGTGATGATGAATACGTCATTGCCATGATTTGTGCATTGGGTTGCGTAACAAACAGACGTAAACATGACAAAACCACAGGTATGCATGCAACGAGACAAGTCTGCCAAAGAGAAGATAACTGTATTGAATCCTGTCATTTTTGATGGTTGCTGATCGACGTTGACCATAATGTCAAAACTATCCAGAAAAGCCCTCTCAGCAGACAGACAGACTTGGGTTTGATAATAGCTTTTACCTACCTCTGTATCCTGCTCCAGATTCAATTGATGGCTAGGCTAGCTGCCCAGCCCTGCTCCAATATGACAGAATTTAGGTCCTTAAATGTGTCTACGGGATGAGGGGAAAGACTCGACGTTCCGTACTAGCTATCTAGCGTGAACTAGCTTCACACATTGCAAACACGGACGGTGTATGGAGAAAATAAAAGACTTGAGTCAATGACAACTATTTCTGATATTTAACAAGACTAACAGTACAAGAGTTTGGTACGCGTTGCTCGTCTCCATTCATTCATTCATGTTCGACCTCGAACCCTCCCTGTAAATAGTAAAATACCAAATTAATCTCGGAATGGATACACTAAAAACATAATGCTCTCACTTCACGCAAGTACAGGCTACATAAATGACACCTAGATTAGCCAATAGAAGAAGAGAAAATGAAAGGAATGTTTATTTTAACCAATCGCTCGTGGAAATATTGGGGGACGTAACCTAGCTATCTACCAATCAGAGGAAAGTAATATGCCTTTTTTCAGGTCGGTCCACCGGTTTACCCTGAGCATGGTTGCGTTCCAGGCCGCCTACATTGTAGTAATTTAAACTACAGCACGATACAGGAAATTATTTAACGATCCGACAGGACTGCAATGTTGGGAGCCTCTGGAACACTTCTCACGTCTATTAAACGTTGATGGCCGGTGAGGGAGTTTTATTATGTCCCGGGTGAATCGGGTTAGCGTTGATTGCATTCGTTTTTGGAACTGGGCTGCCTCCCTGGGCAGGTGCCCCAAGTCTGCTCAAAACAAAAAGTGATGTAGGTTAAGCATGTGTAGGATTGTCTTTTCACATGCAAAAGGTATTGCTTTTGATTGTAAGGGTTTATCTGGCATCGCAATGAAAACTAGTTTAATTCAAGCATATATTTTATGGAAAATATATTTCTGAATGATGCACAATGTTGACAATATCACCGAGCCGAGCAATTCTGAAAACCATATTTCTTTGGGGCCAAGGTTTGTCTGTGTTGCATATCAAGAAGTGCAGCACTAACATTCCGCATAAAATGCAAACACTTGACTTAATTTTAAAATGCCATTTATGCCTTGAAATAAACAGTTGATAAAAACATTTGTATAAAATACAAAACCTGACTTTCTAAAACACGACAGGGCTTGCATGTAAAGCGTTATTTGCTGGCATGCAGCATGTAAAATGGGCTTCTATCAATTTAGGATTGTTGTTATATTTACCAGCTGCTTTCAGTATGTACAAAAATGTCTATCAACAGCAGTCAGCAGACCCTTAACTAGCATCCTCAAAATAACCAGGGTTAAGAAAATGACAGCAGATGTTGACACCGGAGCAGTGCTGTTTAATCCAAAATAGAGTGTGCTAAGAAAAGGACAGAGTAAACAGTTCCTTGCTGGCAGAACTCAAGGTCCTTGTGTAAAGGAACATGTGGGTTCATGGCTTGTCTCACTGAATTCCCCAAGCACCAACTTCCCAATGTCCCACTCACATATTGCAAGAAGTATTTTCCATAGATTCACCTCCTTGAGAGGTCAGCTGTTCAGGTCCACCCAGTGGGCTCTTTATTTGATTTCCTGCACACATTTGCACCCTCTGGTGTGTTTATGTGAGAAAGTGATGTGATGTGAGAATGTCTTTGCCCCATGTTGTGTGGGGGTCATGATTCAGGAGGTGTGATCTGGCTGGGCCCTCCACTGCGAGTACGAAGTTGTGACTGAGCAATATCAGCCAGGGCGCTTTGGATCTTCTCCAGTAGCAAGTCCCCTCGGTATACCACCTCTTCGAGACGTGCCGCTGCATCATGATTCTCCTCCTCCAACTGCCGCAGACTGGCCGCCTAGGGAGAGGGAGTAAGACAAGAAAGGTGAGAGGGGGTGAGGGGGAAAAGAGGGAGCGAAGAAAGTCAATCAAATCTCCGTACAAAATGTATAGAAATTGTAGTTATTTGAGCGTGAACTCAATTAAATAATGTGTACCAAAGTGAGAGTGGAGAGTCAATATTCCCACCTACACTTAAGATGATTTACCAAAGCTATTTGTTTGTATGTCCGGGGCAGGGCTATGGTAACCAATGCTAATGATAGCCATTTACAAGTCTGACTTGGATTGCAACCAAAAGTAGTTACAGATTCCAGCCAGTCCTCCCCAGGCCCCATACGCTATTTCCAAAGTAAGAGTATAGCAATACAGAATTAGAAGTGAACTATCGCTTTCACGTACTATAATAATTTTCAACATGGGAATGGCACTCTAGTTGGTGGTTTTCCGCTCCAGTTGAATCACAGGAGTAAATTCAGCCTCCATACCTGTAGAGCTGCCGTGGACTCCTCACTAGGCAGTGAGTCGATCAGCACGTCCACATCCTTAGCTGTCCGGGCAATCAGTGCAGCAAATAGTTGGGCATACTCTAGGGAAAGAAAAAACAACCCAATTTCAAATTAAAAGGTGTAATCCATAAACTGTTCATATGCAAATAGCGCTGTCTGGTCAATGTCGTGATTTCCGCAAAATTTTAATATATTTGTGCGGCACGAGATTACATTTGTATCAGAAAAGTGTCAAATGACTCACATTGCTGGTGGCTAACATAATGTAAGCAAATGGCAAGGGTGTGTCTTAAATGGGTGACCACTGCCCCAATTTGGGGAAGGTCGTAACAGACTTACATTGGCTAGGTTCGTTATACAAACCCCAAAGAACTGGAAGCACTCCAACTTTCTTTCAAGTGCCTTCCTATGTCTGTCCTTACCCCCAACAGCATCACAGGAGAGTACATCATAGAAATAGAATCAAGGATTCTATTTCTGTGGAGTACAACCCACTTCTGACACCAGTGCATTGTTGGTTAAGGGCATGTAAAGTAAGCATTTCACTGTAAGGTCTACACCGGTTGTATTCGGCGCATGTGACAAATAACATTTGCTTTGATTTGTAGCAAACGGTGGTATCCTACTTGGATCTAATATCTGACAGGTCCTTACCCTCAGTGGGGTTCGATGGCTGGTCCTTGTTGATTGCTGTCTGTATGTTGCTGAACGAAGCGGGCGGCGCACACTGCTGCAGCACCCCGATTGCGTTGCAAAACTGATCAGCAAGCTGAATGACATCAAAAACACATGTCATGGAAATATTGGCATGAGAGCATATTGATTTAACACAAACATAAGACATTAAATAACGTGATTATTTGTTAGGTAGCTAAAGGTAACTCAGCAAACCTTGCAACCGAGAACCGACAAAGAGAACTTAGCCAACTAGCTAGCTGTCATTATTCAGCCTAGTCCACTTCCAAATACTAAGAAGTCAGTCAATCTTAACGTAACATGACAATTTGCTGAGCATTAAATAATTTGTGGGGTACACTAATAGCTAAATGAAAACTAATCATACAGAATTGACTGCATCTTGAAGTTGCGTTAGCCTGTCCGCCATCTTTGTGGTTTCTCCTTCTACTTGGATTTCCTGCCAGACTAAACGTTTCTTAGCGGCGTGTTGTTGCCATCCGCAGGTTGGAGTACACAACGCACACAGTGAAAGAAAATCAAAGAAAGAAAACAAAACTGGGAAAGGAGTATCAGAGATGTTATATATATATTATTATATATATTTTTTTTATGTAACCTTTATTTAACGATATAATTTATATAATGTAATCAGTATCCGATTGGGGAAAAGTGTCTGATAGACCTAGCTATTCTAACTGGAATATAGGAGGGGATGCTATTCTAACTGGAATATAGGAGGGGATGCTATTCTAACTGGAATATAGGAGGGGATGCTATTCTAACTGGAAAATAGGAGGGGATGCTATTCTAACTGGAATATAGGAGGGGATGCTATTCTAACTGGAATATAGGAGGGGATGCTATTCTAACTGGAATATAGGAGGGGATTCTATTCTAACTGGAATATAGGAGGGGATTCTATTCTAACTGGAATATAGGAGGGATGCTATTCTAACTGGAATATAGGAGGGGATGCTATTCTAACTGGAATATAGGAGGGGATTCTATTCTAACTGGAATATAGGAGGGGATTCTATTCTAACTGGAATATAGGAGGGGATTCTATTCTAACTGGAATATAGGAGGGGATTCTATCCAGTTTGAATGTAGCGCAGCGCTTCTAATCTGAAGAACGTGCCCATACATTTCCCAGACTGCAGTAGTAACAACAGGAAGTGTACCGCTTGGCTAAGGAGTTTATCGCTAAGGTAAATCTACGAGTATTGGTTTGTTTTAGGTGTAATTTCACTTTTCTTCTGACAGCCAAGTATATCACATTTCAATTAAATACAATGCCAACATGAGACTCGTTCAGCTTTTGTTTGCTTGTATTTTCAGTGACCGATTCACCTGATTTCCGTAGCATTTAAATAGCTAACCTTGTTGATCCGCTAGCTGTAACGATAGCTAGCTAGTATCTGACTTACAACTGCTATTCTATAACGACATCATCCCGATTAAGCGTGCTTGGAAGGAAAGGTAGGTTATCCGCTAGCTAACGTACTCTGTTCGAATACTTTGAAAACATCCTTCTGATGTCCACTGTTCAAAGACAGAAACTCTGAAGGTTAGCTGTACCAGGGGCGTATTCATTACGCCGATTCTATTGTAAAACGTTTTCTAAACGGAAGCAAATGGGGAGGGACCTACCTTAACTTGTCCAGTAGGAACTCTCGAGTTTCTCTGTTTGCTTCCGTTTGGTTCTTATAGGGTAAACGGTTTACATAATAAATACGCCCCTGCTGACCGGGAGATTATAGGAGTTAGCTAGCTATTTAGGCAGTAAAGGTACATGAATGAGGGTCCAGATCAGATAATGATGTTTAGTATTGTTTGGATATGGTGACTCTGTCAGGATTTTAGTCCATGCATTTTGACAAGCTCAGGACCTATGTGCCAAGATCTGAGTCAGGTATTTATGTAATGGATGCCAAGATGTAGCTTTGCATGGTGAGTAACTTTGCCTAAGATCTTAAGTCTTCCTCTAAGTTACTTTAGGAATGATTTGATGAATATGGTTGGATCTCCCTCTAGTCTAGCACATACTTATACCAACCTAATGCTTCCAAATCCTTGAGGCACTGAGCAAGTGCACATTCTAGGGAGAAGGGGGAGAAATGTAATGATGTATTCATGTTTGATGAAGCTTTGGAGCGGCATCTTAACCTTATTTATTTTCCTTCCAGTGTACTTTTTCAAACAGGGATGACGTGTTCATTAGAAAATGTATTGTCAGACGCCAAGTCGCTGGTGGAAAGACTTCGCAACCATGACAATGCAGCGGAGGTACTTATCGAACAGACAACGTCCCTTAACAAGAGGGTGGAGGCCATGAAACAGGTAATGCCAATGTCACTGGTGGTGCAGCTATTTTGATTGGTGTTGGAAAGGGTACACACTTGCCTTTAACTGACCTTTGTTGAACTGAGTTGACTGGAGTTCTATGTATCTGCTTTCAGTATCAGGAGGAGATTGAATCGCTGAACCAGGTGGCCCGGCATCGGCCCCGTTCCAGCCTCGTCATGGGCATCCAGCAAGAAAACCGTCAGATCCGTGACCTACAGCAGGAAAACAAAGGTAGAGCAGTGTGTGTGTGTGAGTGCGATAAGCTGAAAAACAAATTAAGCTACTGTTTATTGGTTTCATAATACAGGCATATTACCAGTTGAAAAAGTACCCCTGTCTGGATAAATCCAAAGAAATGTGAGTATAATATGTATCCATGTCTTCTCTCCCTGCAGAGTTGAGAACATCTCTGGAGGAACACCAGTCGGCCATAGAGCTCATCATGACTAAGTACAGGGAGCAGGTCTTCAGACTCCTCATGGCCAGTAAGAAGGATGACCCAGCCATCGTCACCCAACTAAAGGAGCAGCACACCACTGTGAGTGACCCACCCTCTTCTAGTGTCACATCATACTCAGGAGCTACCCTTTCCTCTTGTATTGAGGAAGTTCAAAGCAAATATTTATATAGTTTCTATTCTGACTCTGCAGGAAATGCAAGCGCACATAGACAAGATCAACGAGATGGCTACGGTGATGAGGAAGGCTATCGAAGTGGATGAGGGGAGGTTGTGTGAAGACGAGGAGAGGATCAAGCAACTAGAGGTGAGTCACACAGGTTGTCTGTGTTCTCGCTGTTTACTAAAAGCATTGACTGAGTATTAACAGTACTACTATTTCAAACATACTGTTAAAAATGTATGCATGTTTTTTTGGGGCAGCTGGAGAACAGTGGTCTTCGTGAGCTGCTAGGGATCAGTCGAGAGGCCTTCCTAGTTCTGACGAGAGAGGAGGCCTCGGATAGCACATCCCTGTCTGCCCTCTTGACCAGCGCTGACATCAGCCTCCGGAAGAGTTAGGCCCGCACTAGCTTGGAGACTGTGTATATATATATATGCCCCCCCGCTGCCACCTTGTACAGCCCATGCCCCCCAATCACCTACAGCCACACAGACTCCCAGAGGGCACTCAACAACGAACGATGCCCCAGGTCATACTGCCACACTACAATGGAGGTATACTATAGGAAGCCTCAGAGACAAATGGGGAAATCCTCCAGCAGTGTAGTCTGTCATGCATTTTTTTGTGTTTGCACGCATTGTGCTATCTGATGAGCCGGTGGGGTTTTAAAGTGTGAATGAGTGAAAGTGCTGCTCTTGAATGACAATAAAACACTTGAAAGAAACATGTTAAAGTTTGGCTAGTGCCCTCCAGCTGAAACCCAGTGGTGGAAATACCATATGTGAGAACAGGACACCGTATGTGTGAACAGACTGTAAATTGGACCTAATGGTTGCACCATGATACATCATAACTTCACTGATGACACACTTTGGGACCAGAGGAGCAGAGAAACAAACAAGTGATTTTTAGGAAAAACAATTTATCAAATCATTTCTCACAACAAAACAGAAACACTGTAGACAAACAGCCCATTTTAAAACATGACATGGCACATGAAAAGGTAAGTACCTAAGAGCTGTAGTGAAAAATACTGAAAGGTAAACTTGACCTTTAAGAAAGCTTCATCAGTAATCTTAGTGCATAGAAGCATTTCAACAGTATGGCTATAACTTTACAATGTCGGCCTCCTCACACCCCTGTGTGTTTTGGTTTGGAAACTGAGAAAAGTAGAAATGGCCATCCCTGACACATCTGAATCCTGTCAGGTGATAATCATAAAAGATCAATAAATTCCCTATCAAATTTTAATTCAACATCCTGTCGTGTGCAAATGGCGAGGATTTACAAAATCACTGGTGGGATATTACACTGCATCTGAGGATACCTTGTTTTGCACAAGAGGAAAAATAATCTCTTAAATTATCCACTTAATCAAGCTTCAATATTACTGAACATTGAGGAAAAACTGACATTGGTCATGGAATGTATTTTAATAAACCATGTCATGTGACTCTGCAGGCAAACTCCTTAACACATCAATAATGCCTCAAGCTAGCTTTTCATACCAAAGCACATACTGGGTGGGTAATGAGAGAGAAAGAACCTAAAGAAAAGTCACATTGGACTACCTTAAAATCAGTGTTTCCCCTAGGTTCATTTAGCAGCGGTGGCCCAGCGCGCTTTTAAAGGGATAGTCGTTGGCTAAATGATTGGAGGTCTATGGGAACAGCTGGCAGGACATTGTGCTTACAATACAAGCAATGTACCCACCCAGCTACCCTTGCACCACTGCTTAAACAAAAGTCATAGGAGAAACACTGAAAATGCTTTACCAAACGAAAGCTGGCAATAGAGAACCAACAGCAGGCCCACTTTAATGAAGCGTTAGGCCACCCGACAGAGCAATAGAGGCTGTGGCACTTGTCGTTTGCTCTTCCTGCTACTGCTTAACACTTGGCTATATCACCATTTCCTATAAACATCAGTGCTCAGGATCCAGCTAAACCTGCCACTTGTGGTTTATGATTTTAGAGTGCTATCAAACATGTCCATGAAATCAAAAGGATGCAGCCTAAAATGTAAGTTCCCACCCATACCACTAGTAGTGTTCGATTCAACAACTACGTTTCACAAAAAGGGTCCCCAAAACACATGCATATTTCAATATAACATCTCATATTTCTTAAAAATGTAATTGTTCAGATTTGTAAAAAGCAAAGAAAAAAAAAGAGTGGCCTCTAAATACACAGTTTTACAAAACATGGTGTAAAAGTGAGTTTGCATATGAAAATGTTGACAAAACATTAAAAACAATTTACAGCTATTGGAGCCAAAATGGGCATACCCAGAACTCCCTGACAGTGGTGTCATACCCATTAAAACTGGGGGGACATATGCCCTCCAATTTCATTGAGTGGTAATAAGATAAACAATGTATACTTACTTTTACACTAAAATTAATACCTACCTACCAAATGTTGCTGTCAAAGTCACCTCAAAATGACTGTCTGCATGATCCGTCTGCATCTTACTGTTCCACATGTTCTCTTGTGCTATTCAGTGGTATTAAAACACATATGTTGCCCATACCGGTATGCTGTAACCCTAGTTGTTTAAAGGCACTGTGATGTACAAGGAGAGATGGTGCCCAACTATTTTGGCACAATATTAAGTGGCAGCGGTAACAGCTTCCTCAGTACCCTCTAAGAAAATGCAGCCAAATACCACAAGACTGAGGAAGTGAAACAAATCATGCTCAAAAATAATGCTTTGAAAATTCTCTGTGTGCACTTTGTGGCAAAGTTCCTCGCCGGGCATATAAATACTACCTTAAATGGACTGTTACCATCATCAGTAGAATGAAAAAATCCATAATCTGGAATAGAAAGACTCCAAACGCAATGGTGCTTCCCCCGTAGATAGAGAGCCCATGCCCCATAGCACCCTCAGAGTGGGGGGAATCGGTCTACCTGGCAGGGTAAAATGGGTCTAAGTTGAGTGGGTGGGTTTAAAGGAGGAGGGGTGTGCGCTCGCCAGCGGACTCTCTCCTGCCAGTCAGCTGTCTGGCACGGGCGAGGAGACGGGAAGGGAGTGAGGACGTGTGGTGGCTTGGGTCCAAAACGTTGGTCTTGCGGCGCTCCCGCTCTTGCAGCCACATGAGGTAAGGGCTGGGGGGGAAGAAGGGCCGTGTGCGTTCCCGGTAGAGCTGTAGCACAATTCCAGACACACCCAGAACCACCCACACTGTGATCATGATGAAATCTGGAAGACAAAGAGGACAAAAAGATGTTAGGTTGAAAGGTCAAAATCAGGTGCACAACATATGGCCTGCCTGCAGGTTAAATAAAAGAAAACGCTCTGAAGTGATTTTATTCACCAATGTCCTGGAAAGGCACATCAGTAAAGGCCTTGCTGAAGTTGTCGTTGAGGAAGCGTTTGAGGATGTTAAGGGTGATGTAGGATAGGCTGGTATAGATGTAAGCATTCACAGCCAACACCACAGCATAGGCTCCAGCTACACCACACGTAGTGATGTTACCCTGCAGACAGACAACACCCACACAGAAATATTACCCAGAGGCTCCAATTCCATTTGTCCTCCCAAATCTTTGAAAGTTCTAAGCCCTTCTTGAGTTTAGAGTGGGAGGGGACTATGGCGTTGAATTGGACAGCCACTGTATAGAAAGTGCAGACGGGTCGGGATCAGGGCCTACCTCTCTTGGCCAGCGGACAAAGAAGAGCGGTACCACCACCACGATGCAGCTGAACGTCACCCAGAACACAACATTCGAACGGAACACCTGTATGTCACCTGAGGAAGTGATGATAATTTTTTTACAACATTGTTACAATACTTTGTGTCATACAACAATCTGATTGAACATTATCCTGCTTGAACTAGTAAATCAAATAAATTATAATCTGATGTAGGTCTTTTTTGGTTATTTTACCGACAGGCGTGAAGAAGACAATGGAGGAGATGAGGAACCCCAGCATGAGACCGACGACGACGACACAGGACATAACTGAGCCGAGGCGCCACCAGCTCATCACCAGGATAACTCCCCCCACTATGCCAATCACTGCTGTCAGGGTCAGGCGGACTGCAGGGAGGAAACACAGACACTTCTGTCAGGGTCAGACGGGGAGGGAGTTGGACAAATATCTTTCTTTTTCATTGAGCTATAGAAGAATGAGAACCTGAGCTTCTGGCAGGGCGTCCAACTCAGACTGACCCCAAATAAATGAAAGCAAGTCCAGGAATTTCTCCATCAATTCTAAACTCAACTGCTTTACAGATAGATTAACATTCTTTAATTGTCTTTACACTAAACCATGTGCTCTTCAGCATGATGGAACCCGTGCGCCAAACTTAATTACTGGAACATGTGCTTTTACAGTGAGATGTTTGTTCTATGCAGAAATGTGTTGTTTCACACAGTGTGTTGTGCACTGGGGAAGTTTCCCATTGCGTTCTGGATGAGTTATCTGGCATCCATCCATCAGTTCCACCACTGACCAAATCACATTAGGGTTAGAGTGTGTAATTCTGAATGGATATGCTCACCGCCATCCTCTATGACTAACACGTACAAGCCAACACTGACATCACCTTGAATATGGGGAGCACGAACACCCATGCAAGTCATTCTAGGTTTCTCCAAATCAACATACACAAACTGTAACATAAGCATAAAATGCATACGTGACATATTTTGCTAGGCCTTTTAGATGCCATGTGGGGCACATGTCCCATATCTCCATACTAAAACAACTGTACTGATTTAGCACTGGCTAATATGATTGCATTTCCCAGTTAAGGAGACTGACAGGAGTTTCTTTCAACTGAGCTGACCTGATTGAATCACAGAAAAACTCTATGCTTTCAGGGGGCACTGACTGGAGCTTCCAAATGAAAATAGGATAATTTTTTGGGAAAACCATAATGATATGGCATGACTATCTAATTCGCATTGATGAGAGACCTGTGACGATTAACGCAATTTGTCTGGCCGCAAAGCCAGCTTGTATGGCTAATTTCATTCCAAAATACTGTATGCTTTGGAGACGCATTAAAAACTACAGAGGGAGTACAGAGATAACTGAACAAGCATATGACCAAATAAACTGAAGCCAATGTTTACTATAGAAAAAAACAACATAATTAATATACTTATCAACATGGCTGACAAGGGCAACAATCTTCTTATGTTCATTTGAAATCACTTGAACTTACTGTCATAGTCCAGTTTTGTAGTTCTTGTGATCAGGACAAAAAAAATAAACGCTGCAAAGCCAAAGCCCATACAGAATAGCTCTAAGAGAGAGGAAGATGGAGAGGGGAATAGGGAGGAAAGTTTAATACGGGAGAGCAACATAGTAAACACTCCTCTATTTTCTAGCATGACATCTAGGACTGGTTTCCCAGACCCAGATTAAACGTGGTACTGGACTAAAAACATGACCAGCGAAGAGTATTTATTACTTTTCTTTCACATTATTTTTGCCCATTATGAGGGAGCAACAGTTTACAACAAGACCTTTACCCTCCAGTCCATATTTTCATTAGCTGGCTGGCATGAACTTTGAATGAGAGTTGGATTTCCACAAACCATAAATAACTGGGATACAGCTAGTTGGGAGCGGATATTTATTACTGGTGTTCTATAGGGAGGAAAAGACCTGGACTTCCCAGACTTATCTTCCAGTGATGTAATGGAAAATTTGGTAAGTCAACACTTGTTTCCCCCTACTCACCACATTTGAAGAAGCGGTGCCCAAAGAAGCACACGAAGAGGCCAGCTAAACCAGCGATGGTGAAGAAGATCCTTGTGGATATCTTCCCTAGAAGAAAAGAAAGTACATCAGCCTTTAGTCCTTCTGTCTTTCCCCATAGTTGGTCTAACTTGTTGATGGTCTAACAAGAGCAGCTAACCCTGTGTCGACTGTTTGTCTTTTTTCTCATGCTCTGAAATTGCTTATTGCTCCATTACAGTTTGTTACTGTTGACGAGAGTTGGCATATGGGTTCATAAGTCAGTTGCTAATCAAAACAGAGACTGAAATCAGCTGACAACATATTCCTAGGGGACTGGTGTTGATCTTCCCTGGTCTTAAATACATGCTGTCCTTCAAGGTGCATTCCATAAGATTTCCACAGAAATAGCCCTCAAGGTCCCAGCCAGAACGATTGCAGTACAGTAAATGTCTTCTGTGTAGAAGTCTCATTGAATAAGGCCCCGGGAATTCAGACAGGAATACTCAGATATCTTTGGAAATGTCTCCATTACAGACATACAGTTGAAGTCGGAAGTTTACATACACTTAGGTTGGAGTCATTAAAACTAGTTTTTTAAACCACTCGACAAATTTCTTGTTAACAAACTATGCATGACAAGTAATTTATCCAACAATTGTTTACAGACAGATTATTTCACTTATAAGGCTAATTGACATCATTTGGGTCAATTGGAGGTGTACCTGTGGATGTATTTCAAGGCCTACCTTCAAACTCAGTGCCTCTTTGCTTGACATCATGGGAAAATCAAAAGAAATCAGCCAAGACCTCAGAAAAAACATTGTAGATCTCCACAAGTCTGGTTCATCCTTGGGAGCAATTTCCAAATGCCTGAAGGTACCACGTTCATCTGTACAAACAATAGTACGCAAGTATAAACACCATGGGACCACGCAGCCGTTATACTGCTCAGGAAGGAGATGAACGTACTTTGGTGCGAAAAGTGCAAATCAATCCCAGAACAAAAGCAAAGGACCTTGTGAAGATGCTGGAGGAAACCGGTACAAAAGTAACTATATCCACAGTAAAACGAGTCCTATATCGACATAACCTGAAAGACCGCTCAGCAAGGAAGAAGCGACTGCTCCAAAACCGCCATTAAAAAGCCAGATTACGGTTTGCAACTGCACATGGGGACAAAGATCATACTTTTGGGAGAAATGTTCTCTGGTCTGATGAAACAAAAATAGAACTGTTTGGCCATAATGACCATCATTATGTTTGGAGGAAAAAGGGGGAGGCTTGCAAGCCGAAGAACACCATCCCAACCGTGAAGCATGGGGTGGCAGCATTATGTTGTGGGGTTGCTTTGCTGCAGGAGGGACTGGTGCACTTCACAAAATAGAAGGCATCATGAGGATGAGGTAGGAAAATTATGTGGATATATTGAAGCAACATCTCAAGACATCAGTCAGGAAGTTAGAGCTTGTTCAAAAATGGGTCTTCCAAATGGACAATGACCCCAAGCATACTTCCAACAGTGGCAAAATGGCTTAAGGACAACCATGTCAAGGTATTGGAGTGGCCATCACAAAGCCCTGACCTCAATCCTATAGAAAATGTGTGGGCAGAACTGAAAAAGCGTGTGCGAGCAAGGAGGCCTACAAACCTGACTCAGTTACACCAGCTCTGTCAGGAGGAATGGGCCAAAATTCACTCAACTTATTGTGGGAAGCTTGTGGAAGGCTACCCGAAATGTTTCACCCAAGTTAAACAATTTAAAGGCAATGCTACCAAATACTAATTGAGTGTATGTACACTTCTGACCCACTGGGAATGTGATGAAGGAAATAAAATCTGAAATAAATCATTCTCTCTACTATTATTCTGACATTTCACATTCTTAAAATAAAGTAATGATCCTAACTGACCTAAGACAGGGACTTTTTACTAGGATTAAATGTCAGGAATTGTGAAAAACTGAGTTTAAATGTATTTGGCTAAGGTGTATGTAAACTTCCGACTTCAACTGTATATTGACTGACGTTTCCCTGCAAAAAGACCCTTTTGGCCCAGTGCTGGTTGTCCCACTAACCCAGAGTGTCGCAGCCATCCAGGGTGGAGAAGAAGCTGCAGGCGTAGGTGTGGACAGGGATATACGAGGAAGAGGTGTTAAGCACTGGGTCTCTGACTATGACAGAGTAGATGACACCCTGGCCCGGGATGGAGCTAAACACTACCTCTGTCTTATCATTGGATGATAGTGTCATGAGCTACAAGGAGAAAAAAATAAGAAAAGCTCACCATACCATTACACCACAACCAGCAAGTTTACAATCTACAATCCCAATCTGTATTTTTATACATGTCCATTTTGCACTACATTCCCACTGTTATCAACTCACCCTTTTCCCATGCTCTCTCATGGTCTGCACATTGGCCACACTCTGGATGCTGGTGATGAGGCTCTGCTCTGATAGGTCACTCTCAGGCAGGAAGTACTGGTAGATGTCGTACCTCAGGCGCCAGCGAGTGTTTTCACCCACTTCAGTGTCACAGGCGGGCGGATTGGAGCCCCTGAGGAGGTGCCAACGGAGGTCAGTTCACAATGGATTCTGAAAGTTTGCTTTAAAAGTACAAATGCGCATTTGGGGAAACAGCGCCACTGTTCGCCCCAGTGCCTTTGTAATTGTTTTGTTGATGAAAACAGAGCAGAGAAGAGTCAGGCAGCGTGGTAAAAACATTGCACTGCATATTTGGCTGTTCTATCACTGCGTGTGCAGTGATGTCAGATGAGAAAAACAGTGGTTTACAGTAACTTCGTTGTTGTAATATCCAAACGGACATGGCACTTTCACCTATCAAGGATTCTAGCTTTAAAACAGAAATGTAGATTCTTTTTATAAAACACTTTCAACATATTTTTCACAATGAAATAAGATGGCTCAGAAGGGCCATTACATATAATAATAAACACAACAATATGAAAATGCAACGGAAGGGGCCGTAGTCTTTCTTTTAAAAAAAAAATACAATTTACAGACTATGCAAAAGAGTGTCCCCATCATTTTTGTCTCATTCAAAAAAATAATGTTTTGCCACAGACCACCCTAGACCTCCCTGGTCATTTACTTTTTGAAATCACTGCTTTTCGAAATCTTAGTTTCTTTTTGTTCCAGGTAAATTTAGATACAGTTCAGTCTACAGACCACAGGCCAATGTAACATTTTAACAGGAAGATTGTGCGTCTTTGTTTCCGCTCTGCAGTCTGCTTGGTCCTGACAGAAGTGCGTGTGTGTTTCCGCTCTGTGGTCCGTGTAATGCGGGTGAGTAGGTACCGTATGCGGAAATACTAAAAGCCAGCACTTCCCATAGCCTGGTCACCAGATCTGTTCGGGCTGTCTTGCCAACTCCTATGATAATTATCGCACCATAGCCTGATTAATAGCAACAAATTATTTTCTTTATTTACATAAGAAAATATCAATGATTTCCCTATTCCAAAATTCTGAAGAGGTTGGGTTCCAATCACTGTACCTCACCACTTGTGGGTAAATTTCTTTTCTCTACTAAAGCACATTCCTAGCCAGAGCCCAGGCATTAAGAAATGTCTTACTCTGCTTCCACCACAACGAAAGCCACACAAATGTAGGACAACACATAATGCACTCATAAGATTGCATTGTATTTCAGTCACAGGACTATTTCTTTGGCTAATTGTTGGCTTTTCACCAGGGTTAACTTTAAAACGTATAAACAAAAACATATGCAGAGTTCCCTGCCTCACATTTGTTTGCAGTGAGACAGAAGTGGTTAAATCCAAACCCTCTAGTGTGTTGTTACCTTGAATATCCAATATTTGCAGGTGCAAAGCGGATAGTAGTCTCAAAAAGGTTGTAGTGGAGATAGACATTTGGGTCAATGTCCAGGTCAAACTCCAGGTTACAAGCTCCAGGGACTGGGTCTGCAGAGAGAGAGAAAACCCGTCATTAAACCAGCCAATCAAAAGTCTCTGTTTTTTCTTGAAGTCCATTGACAGTGCAGTAGTAGACTGTTGAGAGTTTGTACCATTGGTCTATGCAGATGGCCTACTGGTGATTGTGGAGAAGTTGTAGAGCGCAGATTACTCTACACAGATACAATCAGTTTGGTGGAAGGCAAAACAGCTTTGAAATTTGTCCTCAGTCGACTATTTGTTTTGTTCAATAATCCAACTGACATTCTTTGTTTTGGGGTTTGTTTGAAACGGGCTCCACATCTACTAGATACTCTTGCTATTGTTTTGATATGGTATATGGAGTGGTTAAAACAATGGTGGATTGAGGGTGAGTAGTGAGAGGTAAAATATCCTGGAATGCTAATAGTGATGTAAGGCAACATACTGTAGCCCCTTGACAGATAGTGGGAGGCCACCTAAAACTGTAGAGGAATTGGTGGATTATTTTGGGAAGCGGAGATGGAAGGGCATACATACCAGAGCTGGTGTAGGGGAGGATGACCCCAGTGCCGGCCACAGAGTCCCCATCAGGGGCCAGCAGGAACCAGGAAAGCTTGGTCTGACCGGGGATCAGGGTTGAGAGAAGGCCCAAGTCCACCGCTGTTAGAGAGAGGCCCAGCCCTGGCATCTACCCAAATTAGTCAACCAGACAACCAGAAAATCACTCAAAAAGTCAGTCAACAACACAGCTCTAATCCATCCAAATCAGTCACCAAACCAAAGCCGGAAATCCCATGAAGACCCATGTCCTAAAGCTCTAAGTCAATCTTTAGTTGATTTCAATGCACCGAGTTGCCTGAAAGTTTTAGTTGCTCTCAATTTTCGATGTATCCTGGCAAATAATGTCTCCATTGTGAGTAACTAACGTAGTAGTTACCATATTACCACCATGTTATTACTGCTTTATTCAGTGCTGTAATGTAAAGTACTACTGAAATGTGCACAGATGCCCGGCTGACCACCTCTTCTCACCTAGCTGTAGGCTATACCTGCCAGATGCGTTTGACAGTGGAGAAAGAACGACTTGTAGTGATATTCACTTCTAGATGACACTCATTAACTGTCTATGCTGTGTTTGGTAAATTTTCCCCTTAACAGTTGGGGACAGTTTTCATTGTTGACTTCACTACAGTCAGAGCATGTTTACTGCTTTAGCCTATTCTCACCATGAGTTAGGACTACTTTGAGTTAGGACTACTTTGAGTTAGGACTACTTTGAGTTAGGACTACTTTGAGTTAGTTCAAAGCGTTTTCAGTAGTAAGAGGGAAAGGCGTTCACAAAGGTTTCCGTCAGCACCAAAGAGCTTGTGACCAGCCTAACACATGACCACAGCTCTACTCAGAGCGTCTGCAAATCTCACAAGACTCTGCCGCAAGTGGGTCACTAGAAACGTTGTGTTCGATAGGGTGATTGCCGATTGTTTCTTCACCCAACCCTTAGGATCTCTAGGACCAAGGCCAGGATTGGTCAACCCATCTTACTCTTGCCTCATGCCCGGTCTTCCTCCCATGATGAGCAACCAGTCTGGTTCCACATCATCTGACTTCCCTCCACAAGTCAGTGGACCAATCAGTGCCAATAGTGTGTGTGTGTGTGTGTTCATACATGTTTGATAGGTTAATAGGTCATATTGAATGAATGAACACTGACCTGAATTAGACTATTACATAAATCTATTTTACTGTGAGCATGTGTGTTTGTGCGTGAGCCAGTGTCTTACCCTGGTGTAGGACAGCGTAGCATTGCTGTGCTGTGTGTGGAACTGGAGGGTGATAAAGGCCACTTCAGGGGGGATTCTGGAGACAACTGCCTGTACTGTCTCGTTCTCATTCACATTCACGTTCTGAAAGGTGTTGAACAGGAAAACCACCCGATCTGAGAGAGGAAATATATGTTACAGCATTATCATCCCAGGCTATCCACAACCTGTTACTAGGTTCATTTAAATACAGTGGGGTCCGAAATGATTGACACCGTTGATAAAGATGAGCCAAAATGACTGTATAAAATAAAAAATTCTACAGTATATTCTACACTCAACAAATTTGGAAATTACATTATTTTATACTAATACAATTGCTCAGAGAAAGAGATGAACTAGTAAGACTTTTTTCTCTCAAAAATGTAGAGGTAAAAAATGTTGACACCGCTGTTCTCAATACCACTCAATACCTCACCTTGCACGGATAACAGTACTGAGCCTTTTTCTCAAATGTTTTATGAGTTGGCCACCCGTAAGTGTGAATGTCTTTCCAGATCTGCTGTTCTGATTTCCGTTGACAGCCCACTGATAAATCTCGCACAGGGTGCTGTGACTATGTGGTTACGCCCGTGGTTGTGAAAACATCATCCAGGATGTGAGCCTATTGTAAGTACATCTGAGAATGACACCTTTAATCCACAACATATACCAAAAACAAGGCAGGCCAGATCCTCACACAAAACAACTATTGTATTGTAACTTGTGACACTGCTGAGCTAATCTCCAAATAGGCTATTGGATGTTCTCACTGCTTGTGTTTTACACATTGCTTTTTCCCCTTTCTTCTCTCTTGCTCCCCTTCCTTTGTGCAGCCTTCTGTCTACTTTTCTGGTCTCTCTGTCTGTCTATACCTCCTGAATTGTCACCCGTCTTTCTCACCGGTCTCTTGTCTCTCTCTGTTGAATCTTCCAACACATGAGATGGTTTGTCAGGGTACAAGGGTAATTTGCGCATGGGTATACTGTATTCTCATCGTGACCGATTTGAAAGTTAGACTGAAAAAGAAGCATGACTGCCATGGTGGGTTCTTCTCCTTTTGTTTAACATGTGATGTGTGTGTGTGGGAGGGGGGTCGTAAGCAGCCAATTCCTAATGCCTGCTGCTTTCACAAGCATTAAATGTCAATGGCATCCAACCTGTTCATAAGGGCCAATCCGACGATGACTCACTAGCGACCATTTCACTTGCAGTGTAACTAGCCCTACATTTCAATTATATGTAGTAGTAAATGAATTAGATTCCATGAGAGAAATATGTATTTTTGAATGCTGTGCATACTGGCATGGCAAGAGTGGGTGTATACAATCAGCATTTTATCCTGTTTAGTGTAGCCTTTACATAGCCTATACAACCTGGGTATGAAATTGAGGGCAAGATAAAACTGTTTTTACCATGAACAATAACAGCCTATTTTGAAATCCCAGACTAATTCCACATAACTATTTTTCTGTTGAAGACATATTGAATACTGTTCTGCTTCCCCTTTTCCAGCAACTAGTACAACGGTCTTCACCTCATCATAACCCAAACAATAAGGATGTTTTAATCCATTGTTTGTTTTTGTTGACATATGAGTCTTTGTAAACAAACAACGCCATTTCAAAATACAACTAGTTAACGTTAGTTCATGTCATGGACTATCAGCCCGTGCATCCACAGTTCCATCTATGAATTTGAGAGTGGTTCAAATTTCTCCAGTCTCAATGTGAAGACTAACTACAACAATATGTAACATCTCCAAACATAGGAATGGTTAACAATTCATTAAGTTAGTGGAGTTGATATCTGATTCAAAGAAGGCGTACATATCTTCTTCGTATAAAACAATAAGACGCTAGCTAGAGTATGATTGGCTTTCAGCCAGCAACCTTGATGTAATCTAAAAGTTATACAAGTTAATCAAATGGCAATTTTATTTTAAAAGATTAAAAGCACGACTTACTTTCCAGTTGTGCTACAACTGCATTACAGACCAAGACATATAAAAATATGTACATTAGCCAGGAGGACGGCATTTTCTTCAGGCCCACGTTCCTACTTCCTAGTCTACTACATTCACTTGCAAGACAGATGCTGAGATATTCAATAAAGGCTTTCCTGCGACAGGCCAGTGCAACATATCGTGGCTACAAATTCGTTTTCATTGCTGTTGTTGCTTCCGCGGAACAATTCCAACCACGTCCGGTCGCTCAAACGTAATACGAATGTCAACTGCTGCAAGCCACTTCCTTTTTCCAGGAGACGTCAAAACAAACTGGGCAGGTCCCAGTCCCTAGTTCTAGCGTGGGTTCCAGAGCGCAGAGATTGTAACCTCGCACTGAGTTTACATTTAATTCAATCACTGAACATTTTCATTTTCATACCAAATTCTCATTACCCGAAATGCATCCAGACTAAATTCTCGGGTCCAAAATTGTATACAATTTTACTTTAGAAAAACCAATCTTATTTGAACAAAATATGTTGCTGTAGTTTGTCCATCAATCAAAAATGTAATACAAGTTTACGTTTACATTTACATTAAATGTATATACAGTTGAAGTCAGAAGTTTACATACAGTCATTAAAAATCGTTTTTCAACCACTCCACAAATTTCTTGTTAACAAACTATAGTTTTGGCAAGTCGGTAAGGACATCTACTTTTTCATGACACAAGTAATTTTTCCAACAATTGTTTACCAACAGATTATTTCACTTATAATTCACTGTATCACAATTCCAGTGGGTCAGAAGTTTACATACACTAAGTTGATTGTGCCTTTAAACAGCTTGGAAAATTCCAGAAAATGATGTCATGGCTTTAGAAGCTTCTGATAAGCTAATTTACATCATTTGAATCAATTAGAGGTGTACCTGTGGATGTATTTCAAGGCCTACCTTCAAACTCAGTCCCTCTTTGCTTGACATCATGGGAAAATCAAAATAAATCAGCCAAGACTTCAGAAAATTGTAGACCTCCACAAGTCTGGTTCATCCTTGGGAGCAATTTCCAAACGCCTGAAGGTACCACGTTCATCTGTACAAACAATAGTATGCAAGTATAAACACCATGGGACCACGCAGCCATCATACAGTGGGGCAAAAAAGTATTTAGTCAGCCACCAATTGTGCAAGTTCTCTCACTTAAAAAGATGAGAGAGGCCTGTAATTTTCATCATAGGTACACTTCAACTATGACAGACAAAATGAGGAAAAAGATCCAGAAAATCACATTGTAGGATTTTTAATGAATTTATTTGCAAATTATGGTGGAAAATAAGTATTTGGTCACATACAAACAAGCAAGATTTCTGGCTCTCACAGACCTGTAACTTCTTCTTTAAGAGGCTCCTCTGTCCTCCACTCATTATCTGTATTAATGGCACCAGTTTGAACTTGTTATCAGTATAAAAGACACCTGTCCACAACCTCACAGTCACACTCCAAACTCCACTATGGCCAAGACCAAAGAGCTGTCAAAGGACACCAGAAACAAAAATGATAGACCTGCACCAGGTTGGGAAGACTGAATCTGCAATAGGTAAGCAGCCTGGTTTGAAGAAATCAACTGTGGGAGCAATTATTAGGAAATGGAAGACATACAAGACCACTGATAATCTTCCTCGATCTGGGGCTCCACGCAAGATCTCACCCCGTGGGGTCAAAATGATCACAAGAACGGTGAGCAAAAATCCCAGAACCACACGGGGGGACCTAGTGAATGACCTGCAGAGAGCTGGGACCAAAGTAACAAAGCCTACCATCAGTAACACACTACGCCGCCAGGGACTCAAATCCTGCAGTGCCAGACGTGTCCCCCTGCTTAAGCCAGTACATGTTCAGGCCCGTCTGAAGTTTGCTAGAGAGCATTTGGATGATCCAGATGAGGATTGGGAGAATGTCATATGGTCAGATGAAACCAAAATAGAACTTTTTGGTAAAAACTCAACTCGTCGTGTTTGGAGGACAAAGAATGCTGAGTTGCATCCAAAGAACACCATACCTACTGTGAAGCATGGGGGTGGAAACATCATGCTTTGGGGCTGTTTTTCTGCAAAGGGACCAGGACGACTGATCCGTGTAAAGGAAAGAATGAATGGGGCCATGTATCGTGAGATTTTGAGTGAAAACCTCCTTCCATCAGCAAGGGCATTGAAAATGAAACGTGGCTGGGTCTTTCAGCATGACAATGATCCCAAACACACCGCCCGGCAACGAAGGAGTGGCTTCAGAAGAAGCATTTCAAGGTCCTGGAGTGGCCTAGCCAGTCTCCAGATCTCAACCCCATAGAAAATCTTTGGAGGGAGTTGAAAGTCCGTGTTGCCCAGCGACAGCCCCAAAACATCACTGCTCTAGAGGAGATCTGCATGGAGGAATGGGCCAAAATACCAGCAACAGTGTGTGAAAACCTTGTGAAGACTTACAGAAAACATTTGACCTCTGTCATTGCCAACAAAGGGTATATAACAAAGTATTGAGATAAACTTTTGTTATTGACCAAATACTTATTTTCCACCATAATTTGCAAATAAATACATTAAAAATCCTACAATGTGATTTTCTGGATTTCTTTTTCTCATTTCGTCTGTCATAGTTGAAGTGTACCTATGATGAAAATTACAGGCCTCTCTCATCTTTTTAAGTTGGAGAACTTGCACAATTGGTGGCTGACTAAATACTTTTTTGCCCCACTGTATATATTGAAGCAACATCTCAAGACATCAGTCAGGAAGTTAAAGCTTGGTCGCAAATGGGTCTTCCAAATGGACATTGACCCCAAGCATACTTCCAAAGTTGTGGCAAAATGGCTTAAGGACAACAAATTTAAGGTATTGGAGTGGGCATCCCAAAGCCCTGACCTCAATCCTATAGAAAATGTGTGGGCAGAACTGAAAAAGTGTGTGCGAGCAAGGAGTCCTACAAACGTGACTCAGTTACACCATCTCTTTCATGAGGAATGGGCCAAAATTCACACAACTTATTGTGGGAAGCTTGAGGAAGGCTACCTGAAAAGTTTGACCCAAGTTGAACAATTTAAAGGCAATGCTACCAAATACTAATTGAGTGTATAACTTCTGACCCACTGGGAATGTGATTAAAGAAATAAAATCTGAAATAAAGCATTCTCTCCACTATTATTCTGACATTTCACATTCTTAAAATAAAGTGGTGATCCTAACTGGCCTAAGACAGGGACTTTTTACTAGGATTAAATGTCAGGAATTGTGAAAAACTGAGGTGTATGTAAACTTCCGACTTCAACTGTATATACACTACCGTTCAAAAGTTTGGGGTCACTTAGAAACGTCCTTGTTTTCCATGAAAGCATACATGAAATGAGTTGCAAAATGAATAGGAAATATAGTCAAGACGATGACAAGGTTCTAAATAATGATATTTAATTGAAATAATAATTGTGTCCTTCAAACTTTGCTTTCATCAAAGAATCCTCCATTTGCAGCAGTTACAGCCTTGCAGACCTTTGCCATTCTAGTTGTCAATTTGCTGAGGTAATCTGAAGAGATTTCACCCCATGCTTCCTGAAGCACCTCCCACAAATTGGATTAGCTTGATGGGCACTTCTTACGTACCATACGGTCAAGCTGCTCCCACAACAGCTCAATAGAGTTTAGATTTGGTGACTGTGCTGGCCACTCCATTATAGACAGAATACCAACTGACTGCTTCTTCCCTAAATAGTTATTGCATAGTTTGGAGCTGTGCTTTGGGTCATTGTCCTGTGGTAGGAAGAAATGGGCTCCAACTAAGTGCCGTCCACAGGGTATGGCATGGCGTTGCAAAATGGAGTGATCTTCTTAAGATCCATTTTACCCTGTACAAATCTCCCACTTTACCACCACCAAAGCACCCCCAGACCATCACATTACCTCCACCATGCTTGACAGATGGCGTCAAGCACATCTCCAGCTTCTTTTCATTTTTTCTGCGGCTCAAGAATGTTCTTCTTTGTGATCCGAACACCTCAAACTTAGATTCATCTGTCCACTTTTCCCCAATCTTCCTCTGTCCAGTGTCTGTGTTCTTTTGCCCATCTTAATCTTTTATTTTTATTGGCCAGTCTGAGATCTGTCTTTTTCTTTGCAACTCTGCCTAGAAGGCCAGCATCCTAGAGTCGCCTCTTCACTGTTGGCGTTGAGGCTGGTGTTTCGCGGGTACTAGTCTGTTTCTCAGACTAGACACTCTAATGTAATTCTAATGTACCTGTCCTCTTGCTCAGTTGTGCACCCGGGGCCTCCCACTCCTCTTTCTATTCTGGTTGAGACAGTTTGCGGTGTTCTGTGAAGGGCGTAGTGTAAATGTATATTTATTTTTTACAAATGAATTACAAATGAAAAGCTGAAATGTCTTGAGTCAATAAGTATTCAACCCTTTTTTTATGGCATGCCTAAATAAGTTCAGGAGTAAAAATGTGCTTAACAAGTCACATAATAAGTTGCATGGACTCATTCTATGTGCAATAATAGTGTTTAACATGATATTTGAAGGTAAGGTAATCATTTTTGAATCCAGGCTGTAAAACAATAAAATGTGGAATAAGTCAAGGGGTATGAATACTTTCTGAAGGCACTGTAAGTACATATCCTAACCTCAGTGATCCAAGAGGAAATTTAGTAGATAATGACCAGTGAGAATATTGGGATCAAATGTGACCCAGCTACAGTTTATGGGGAAAATAAGTAAACTTATTTGTGTAAAATATTATTTTGTGCAATATGTTTGAGTTCTTGGAGTATGATAAATATGAATTTGTATTTAAAACATTTCTGTCACAATTTTAGTCCTAGTTCACCTCCAATTCAAGCCACCAGGAGGCATGAGTGTAACGTATATAGAACTTTACAATTGGGAGCATTTTGGCATTGATTGCCCTGTACATTTGTTTCAGTTGGGTTGATTCAGACAGTCTGTTGTTTTACACTATGGAAGTTTGAAAGATTATTACATGGTTATCAGGGTCGTATTCATTAGGGCATGCATACCATAGCAAATGTGGATGGATTGAATCTCATCACTTTGAAGAAATGGCACTGGGTATTACATTTACATAACATTTGATAGGTTTAGCAGACAATCTTATTTGCGATTTACAGTTAGTGCACTCATCTTAAAGGGGTAATCTTCTACATCAATAGAAAATATTTAATTGCTCCATCAATTTTTGGACTTTTAAATTAATGATATGAACCCATTGATTCTTGAAGAATATAATTTATACACTGAATGTTCAAAACATTAGGAACACCTGCTCTTTCCATGACATACAGTGCCTTCAGAAATTCACAACCCTTCACTTATTCCACGTTGTTGTGTTAAATCCTGAATTCAAATTTTAGCAAATCTGTTGAAAATGAAATTCAGGAAGATCTAATTGACATAAGTATTCACACCCCTGAGTCCCCCCTTGTAGAAGCATGTTTGGCAGCGATTACACCTGTAAGTCTTGTGGGTAAGTCTCAAAGACCTTTCCACAACTGGATTGTGAAACACTTGCCCATTATTATTTTCAAAATTCTTCAAGCTCTGTCAAATTGGTTGTTGCTAGACATTGCTAGACAAACATTTTTAGGTCAAGCCATAGATTTCCAAGTAGATTTAAGTCAAACTGTAACTCAGCCACTCAGGAACATTCACCGTCTTCTTGGAATGCAACTCCAGTGTAGATTGGGCCTTGTGTTCTAGGTTATTGTCCTGCTGAAAGGTGCATTCATCTCCTAGTCTCTCGTGGAAAGCAGACTGAACCAGGATTTCCTCTAGAATTTTGCCTGTGCTTAGCTCCATTAGTTTTTTATCCTGAAAAACTCCCCTGTCCGTAAGGATTTCAAGCGTACCCATAACGTGATGCAGCCACCACTATGCTTGAAAATATGAATGGTGGTACTCAGTAATGTGTAACACTTTGTATTCAGGACAAAAATGTAATTGCCATATTTCTTGCAGTATTACTTTATTGCATTATTGCAAAGAGGATGCATGTTTTGGAATATTGTTATTCTGTGCAGGCTTCCTTCTTTTCTCTGTAGTTTAGGTTAGTATTGTGGAGTAACTACAATGTTGTTGATCCATCCACAGTGTTCTCCTATCACAGCCATTAAATTCTGTAACTGTTTTAAAGTCACCATTGGGCTCATGGTAAAATCCGACAACTGAGTTAGGAAGGCCTGTACCTTTGTAGTGACTGGGTGTGTTGATACACCATCCAAAGTGTAATTTATAACTTCATCATGCTCAAAGGATATTGAATATTTTTATTCTGTACAGGTTTCCTTCTTTTCACTCTGTCATTTAGTATTGTGGAGTAACTACAATATTGTTGATCCATCCTCAGTTTTCTCCTATCACAGCCATGGGTAGAGAGATGAGGTAGTCATTCAAATATCATGTTAAACACAGTTATTGTACACAGTGAGTCCATGCAACTTGTGACTTTTAAGAACATTTTTACTCCTGAACTTATTTAAGCTTGCCATAACAAAGAGGTTGACTACTTATTGACTCAAGACATTTCAGCTTTTCAGTTAAAACATAATTCCACTTTGACATCATGGGGTATTGTTTGTAGGCTAGTGACAAAAAAATCTATATTTAATACATTTTAAATTCAGGCTGTAACGCAAGTCTCCCTCTACAAATCATATTTAAAAAAAGTTTTATTAGATATAATTGCTGGGTAAACAAGTCACATAACACATACACAGAGACATCTAGAGCAGGGATCTTTAACCTTTTCATGCCCAGCAACCCCCACCTCATCATATGTTAGCAACGCATTTTTTCACGTCTTGTCTTATCAGGTGAATGATAATGACAAGGAGAAGTAATCAACATATTCAAATGAATGGATTTTGTAGACCTGCTCTTTCCATGACAGACTGACCAGGTGAAAGCTATAATCCCTTACTGACGGATTTTTAAGCCTTGAGACAATTGAGACATTGTGTATGTTTGCCATTCAGATTGTGAATGGGCAAGACAAAATATTTAAATGCCTTTGAACAGGGTATGGTAGTAGGTGCCAGGCGCACCGGTTTGAGTGTCAAGAAGAACTGCAACGCTGCTGGGTTTTTCATACTCAAGAGTTTCCTGTGTGTATCAAGAATGGTTCACCATCCAAAGGACATCCAGCCAACTTGACACAACTGTGGGAAGCATTGGAGTCAACATCCCTGTGGAACACTTGACACCTTGTAGTCCATGAGGCTGAGGCTGTTCTGAGGGCAAAGGGGTGTGAAACTGAATATTAGGAAGGTGTTTATAATGTTTTGTCCACTCAGTGTAAATGCCTCATGAGCTTAGTTCAACTGTCCTACCCCATCAGAATCCAAAATACAAGCTTGTTTTACTCCAATGTTTGTAAACCAAGTAAATGTAAAACACCATAAAACCTCAAAACATGGTTAAAACTATAACTTGTATATTATGGATAGTCACTCTATGGATTTCAGTGGTTACATTTCTCCAGCCCCAGAAGTCAGCGTTTTACCAAAACAGGGAGGACAATGTATCTTTTCAACTGCTGATTGCTGCTTTAAAAAGGTCCCCAGCTCAGACAACCAACCATCACATTAAGTAAAATTGTTCCTCAATAAAGCAGCCATCACTGAGGTGATCAAGTAAATGAAGTGGTAACCAAAGGACTATAGTGGAAATTATATGGCTCTACTCTGACTGCACAGATCTCAACTTCCACAGACCTTCTAGTACTTCAGCTGCACATGTACTCATACCTTTTTCACACTTCTGAGCCAAACCCTAGGATTATTCTAGGCCAAGCCTGTGCCAGCCTGGTTACGCATCCATTGTAGTTGCTAAAACTGTGCTGGAAAGGACCCTTTGAAAGCCAGCGCAGTATGGTTGGAGTTAGCACAAGAGTGTGAAAAGGGTATGCTTAGTTCCTGGAAATTAAGTCAATATCAATATAATTTCCACTGACTTCAAATGTTACTGTCAATTATGAAGCGCAGACATGCTTTGCAGGAAGTCTGGCAATGTTTGGCCTTTTATTGGACAATGTAACAAAGGTAAATCCGACAACACAAATCAACAGAATCAACATTCAAAGTGACAAACACCAAGAGGTTTTCATAAAGTGCTGACCAAGAAAACAGATAAAGTAACTTAGACATGAAGACCACATAGAAAAGTCAAAAGATGCTCAATAAAAAGATAAACAAATTAAAATCTACCTCACGATAACTTTTGATTAAGGGCTTCGCTTGTCCCTTAGTTGCAAATCGCCTACTACGTGTTCAAAGGATGTGTTACAGGCATATTATTATCAGTAGTAATTCATTTGAGATTTGACCATGTAATAATAAAAAACTCAGTTCGAGTGCTTGTACTTTGTGCAATTCTCATTTGTAAAAACAAACATTAAAACCCTAGTTTCTAGTACATTCTAAAGCCACTCAGCGACAACAGTCATTTCTAAAGGCACACGAGAAACATTCCAACAGTGCTTAATTTGACCTCTAAAACAGAAAACACCCCATCATCATCATCCGGTCTGTGACAAAGAGAAACAAACGTCTATGTTCAATCATACCTCCATCAATGAAATGCTTATCCACACAGAGGACACACATTCAGTCCAGTTAAATTTCCTGTCAAACATGTGAAACTTTGGTTGCAGTAACCTGCTTGTAATGAATATTAAAAACTCAAAAAGCAAATGTTCAATGTGTGCTGCCTTAGTTAGCTCTGCTTTGCACAGACATGACCCTTTCTGAAAAGAAAATGTAAATGTTTAAAAAGTCAAACTTTTATACGCAGAGAACAATATGTATCAGATCAGATGGGCAAAGATAGAGCCCTCTCTAGGGAACCTCAAGACATACGAAGACATTAGAAAGCTTTCAAAAAACACTCACATGATGGAAAAAGGATAAGATTCAAAAGGCTGTTGATGGGATGTTGGTTTACAACGCTTCCATTGAGGGTTTCTGTGTTAGGCTAAAGACTGAATTGAGCGGACCTCCGATAAAATCAGTATCATTCACTTCTCAGACGGTATAAAAATTGACTTCTTGTAAAATGCTATTGAAGCATTAGCTTTTGTTAACAGGACAATAAAAGGAGACAAAGTAACATAAAAAAATCTAACCAACTGAGAAATATAAACGTAAAAATGGTAGCGGTGCAAATGGCGTTTTGAAAGTTACACACTAGCTTGTGTCTTGACAGTTGCTGCATCTATAACCGGTTGGGTATACATTTGTGTTGACATTGGTGTTCTGCTGAATCCTGGTTGGGGACTTTTTCAGACAAATACCGTGATGGAAGCACTAATGTTCAGTAGGACAGTACAGTCCCTCCCAGTCACGTTACTACGGCCCCCAACTAAGTCTCACGTCTTCTGATGCCTTCTACCGTTCATTTCGAAATAAGGGTCCTCGTTTTTGTTCTTGAGTTGGGTTTTCTTTGTGAGAGCAGTGTTCTTTTGGGAGGGGAGGGCTTTGATGTTGGGGCTGTTTTTTTGGGGGGCTGTTTTGGTGGGCTCCGGTTTGAGAGAGGGGGTGTTGGTGGTAGGTGCTTGCCGCCGTCCTGCCCTTTGTGCAGTTGGTACCGTTCTCTGATTGGTCTTGCCAACAGTGGTAGAGCCACTAGGGGCCCCTGGTACCCGCCCAGGGGTGCCACCACGTGGAGGCACAACCACTTTGGGGATGGCCTTGGTTTGGGCCTGGCATTTGGCTGTGGTGTCTTTGCTCTTGGGGAGCAAGATGGTGGATTTGGGCAGGGCTGTCGTGGCAGTCCTGGAGGTAGGGGTTAGTGCCCTGGTGGGTTGGGCCGTTGCCGGCCTGGGTGTTGGCACAGCCAGCCGGGGGGTTGGACGGACCCGTCTGGCAGCATCCAGACGAAGGCGCGAGGCCGGGGAGGCGGGCCGCCTCTGAGACAGGCGGCGTTGGGTGGCGCCGGTTGGGGGTCGGCCCTCTTTCTGGAAGGGGACCCTCGATGGGGCTGTGGCGGGTCGAGGCACTGTGATGGAGGTGTGGGTGGATGAAGTGGAGGAGGGTTTAGGACATTTACAGGAGGGCTCGGGGCACACAGGGCTACGGGGCTGGGAGAGGGCGCCGTGAGGGGACGGCCTGAGCTTCAGCTTGGGGGCAGAAGAGTAATGGAGCAGTGGTGCCGTCTGTTGGCTCTTGCCACTGTGAAGTGAAGGGCTTGGGCCCTGCTGCGAAGACAGGGTGGGTGACACAGCAGCCACCTTCTTGGGGATTGGCAAGGGCTTCTGGGTGGGCTTCTTGGGGGAGGGAAGGGGCATCTGCAGGATCTTTTTGGGTGCTGCGGCTGCTTTCCTGGGCAGAGTAGGGGTCGAGACGGGAGTGCAGGTGGCTTTGGAGGCCGAACCAGAGGAAGATGAGGAAGAAGACGAGGGGATGAGGTTGACTGCAGCAAGAGGGTCCATGTCAGGTGGAGGGGCCGCTGCTGCTGAGCCGTGGCCCGGTGGCCCCTTCTGGTATGCCAGGATCTTCTGCTCCAGAGTGGTGAACTGGAGCACCCGGCCGGGGTCGTACTTGAGCAGGAAACCCCTTAGGGTGTCCCAGCCACCCCCCACACGCACCATCACATGCTTCCCATGCAGCATCTACCACAGTGAGAGAGGGAGAGACATGAGACATTGCAGTTGGTCTCTTTAAAGGGTTAACATGTTTAATCTTTACTTAACTATTCCTTGAGAACCACATCTACACTCACTACTACTACTACCACTACCAACCACAAGTCACTTCTACTACCACAACTCACCACCACAACTCACCACCTACAGTGGTTCCTCCTTTAAAAGTTGCAGCGTACTGTGGCGCAGCTTGTGGTGCCGAAGAATTCTATGGCACGTTATTTAAGTGTGAACCACTGGTACCATTAATGCTAGTTAGTGCAAGTTTGACCACCAGAGGGCATCTTTGAGACGCATTTGATAGCCTTCAATAATGGCTGTACTAGACAATGCGGTAACGCTGGACCAGGGTTCGATTCCTGGACGGGGAGAAAAGGGGTATGCTGTCCTTGTAAATAAGAATTTGTTCTTAACTGATTCCATATGTGTTATTTCATAGTTGTGATGTCTTCACTATTATTCTACAATGTAGAAAATAGACAAAATAAAGAAAAACCCTGGAATGAGTAGGTGTGTCCAAACGTTTGACTGGTACTTGCTTAATTAATTTGATTAATATTATGGTGTTTCTATTCCAAGGAAAACAAAAACCCTTGGGGTTTCCGTAAGGATGGAACATAAAATATGGTGCTGCACAGCGTGACGGTCGGGAGTACAGTACAGGGCTATTTAGCTACAGAATCCAGTGTCCTGCGTGTTCAAATCCCCGACGGGGAGGAAGGAGTAGGCTGTCCTTGTAAATAAGATTTTTTTTCTTAACTGACTTGCCTAGTTAAATAAAAGGTTACACTAAGAGCATAACATTTATTCAACCAAATTTTCAGTGAAAATAAAAATCTCATTGATTTATCAAGACCAGTCCCCATGCTTGTCTCAGAGCAGCACGAAGCAGTGCTAAAATAGTTGTAGGCTATTGCTTCAAATCCTATTGCTTCTAACTTCAACTTGCTCTTTAAATAAATAAGACCTACACCACTTTTAACAGCACTAGTGAGACTCATGTCACCTACGGTAAGCCTACAGTATATCGAAAAATATGACGTGACTCCCCGCTAATAATTACATAGAGGATTGGAGGATATTTCTGTAATTTAGTGATATTTATTCCCATAGTAATTCGTTATGGATGCATAACTAAATAAACATTGGAATTTTGAAAGGGTATTTTTATCATTATTTTATTAATGAAAGCATAAAGATTCCATTATTAGTAATAATAATAATAATAACAATAATCACTTTGTTTAAAAATAACAATATTTTGGAGATGATTTTGTCTTCAAATAACGTAAAATGAGCAAGAAAAAGGCCATTCTTGAGAAAAAGGCCATTCTTGAACATGGGGTGAGACATTGTTACTAATTTGTAAGTAAAGCCAGTTTGTTATTTTGAATTATTAATTTCTGTTTTTAGAGGGAGAAAAATAAAAAAATTAAAAACTATAGTCATCTTATGGGTCTCCCAGTCGAGGCCGGCACGGGTATTGAACCAGCATCTGTAGCAACAAAGTTTGTACAGCAATGCAGTGTCTTAGACCGTTGCACCACTCAGGCGCTGTACAACGTGAGCGATCGGGAGTGGCCTAAAGTACTACAGAGAGAGCAAAATAATCCTAACAAAACAAAATAATAAAAACCTTAGTGTAACAACAGTAATGCTGAAGTCGTACACAATTATCAGTTTCTATTTAGGTTTATGTCGCCCATTCATTGTCAGTTAGAGACACAGTTGAACCCAAAAGTATAATCCGTGCTCTAACTCCCCCTTGCGCTGGTCTGGAGCAGTGAAGTGGTGACGCAGGGTATCGTACTAAACCCCAAATTACCTCTAAGTCCCGCTGTGTAAGCTCACAGCTTTTAAAAGAAGAACCACTACTCACCACCTACCACCACTACTCACTCACCGCCATCAATACCACCACTACTAACCGCTCACTACTCACTCCTACTACCACCAACTAATATCTACAGTGCTGCCAACTACTATCTACAGCTACCATCTATTTTGTCAGCTGCTGTTTGATGGAAGTGTTAACGCTGTACCTTGGCCAATAATGATGTAATCCTTCCTGTAGGTCCAGTACTAACGAGATCCACTCTGCTTCCCTAATGAGCTTAGGGTGTGGTCTGCTGCTGTGTGGAACCATGAGCAACTGAGACCTTTCCTCCTTCCTTCATCCTACACCGCTGCTTTTTTACTTGGCATGGCCTTTTACTTTCCAGTTGTATCAGCATTTTATCAGCCTTAAATACCCAACATCGATACTAAGCTTACTTGACTTTTCCTAAATGTCTTTGTCTCAAGTCTACAGGACTGTCTAGTCTATATAGCAGGTTGGTCTGAAGTCTACAGGACTATCTAGTCTATATAGCAGGTTGGTCTGAAGTCTACAGGACTATCTAGTCTATATAGCAGGTTGGTCTCAAGTCTACAGGACTATCTAGTCTATATAGCAGGTTGGTCTCAAGTCTACAGGACTTTCTAGTCTATATAGCAGGTTGGTCTCAAGTCCACAGGACTGTCTATATAGTAGGTTGTGTTAACTCGAAATGACACAAGGTTCCAGTTTAACAAAGTTTACTATACCATATGAACACACTACAAGGTAGCCATTCCACTTAAGGCTAGGTCCATCAACAACAAACTTGACGCGCAGGCGCACTCTTGACTGAGTGATAGCCCCGGAATAACAGAAATATAGGGATACTTAAAACATGAACTTAACAGGTTGGTCTCAAGTCTACAAGACTATCTGGTCTATAGTATGTGAAGGTCTAGGTATAAAAGGACCAGACAGGTACTGACCATAGAATTACGTCATGTGTAGTAATTTAGGTAATGAATGAGGTTACGGTGGAGAGATGTTTCCTGGTCTCTTGGCAGAGGACAGAACGGGTATGTCACTAGCTACAGGCCTAATGCTCACTTAGCAGTGGAATTGACCCCAACACCGGTGTTCAATGCTTGGGAGTGTTCAGTGTGTCACTATACAGTGCGTGCTGCTCACCCGGATGAAGAGGGTCTTGTCTCCCAGTCTGTAACGGCCCTCTGACAGATATTCAATAGATACTCTCTGGGAGCAGTTACACGGAGGCTCGTCCGTCAGATGTTGCTCCTGTAACACAGAGAGGGAGAATTAACATGGGCCTATAGAGTCCTGGCTAAATAAGCAAGAAATCCTATAAAACATTGAGAAACCCTGTTTCATTAACCCATCGCCTAAGGATAAAGCAGAGTTGCTAACAGGAAAACACAATGAACCGATGAACAAATGAACCAATTTTAAGTTGCAAAAACTTGAAAGGCTATAGAACAACATTCAGAAGCAGCCTCTAAATACTGTGGTTGAAGAGGACCACGTTGGCAAACACACTAATCAAAGGCAGCTTAGGCTGTGGAAACAGGAACCATTCTGATGTTTGTTGATGTTGTGACTGAGCTGCATTGGTGCCACAGGCTACAGAGTCACATGACCTGGATGGATGGAGCATCACAATGACCATAATGACTCATACAGCCCTGAGCAGCGAGGCAACTAGAGCCACCGCTGCCGCCATTTTGGATCTGATGAACTGGGTCACCAACTAACTATTTTAATAGAACAACAAGAGAGATGAGAGGAGACGAAAGTGGAGAGTCCCTATTTAGTCAGTACAACTTTGACAATTGCACAGCTTTAACTCCTGGAGTGACTTACCCCAGGCTGGTAGAGGCCCCCATGCTGGCAGCACACAGTGAAGGTTTTGACTGCAGGAGCAGGCTCTGTAGTCTTCAGCAGGGTCTCCTCCAGCTCAATCTCCTTCTCCAGTTTCACCAGCACCGGAGGCTCCACACCATACCTATGGAGAAAAACAGATACAGTTGAAGTCAGAAGTTTACATACACCTTAGCCAAATACACTTAAACTCAGTTTTTCACAATTCCTGACATTTAATCCTAGTAAAAATTCCCTGTCTTAGGTCAGTTAGGATCACTACTTTATTTTAAGAATGTGAAATATCAGAATAATAGTAGCTTTTATTTCTTTAATCACATTCACAGTGGGTCAGAAGTTTACACACACTCAATTAGTATTTGGTAGCATTGCCTTTAAATTGTTTAACTTGGGTCAAACATTTCAGGTAGCCTTCCACAAGCTTCCCACAATAAGTTGGGTGAATTTTGGCTCATTCCTCCTGACAGAGCTGGTGTAACTGACTCACATTTGTAGGCCTTGCTCGCACACATTTTTCAGTTCTACACAAAACAATTCTATAGGATTGAGGTCAGGGCTTTGTGATGGCCACTCCAATACCTTGACTTTGTTGTCCTTAAGCCATTTTGCCACCGTAAGTATGCTTGGGGTCATTGTCCATTTGGAAGACCCATTTGCGACCAAGCTTTAACTTCCGGACTGATGTCTTGAGATGTTGCTTCAATAAATCCACATAAATTTCCTTCCTCATAATGCCATCTATTTTGTGAAGTGCACCAGTCCCTCCTGCAGCAAAGCACCCCCACAACATGATGCTGCCACCCCATGCTTCACGGTTGGGATGGTGTTCTTTGGCTTGCAAGCCTCCCCCTTTTTTCCTCCAAACATAACGATGGTCATTATGGCCAAACAGTTCTATTTTCGTTTCAGCAGACCAGTGGACATTCCTCCAAAAAGTACGATCTTTGTCCCCATGTGCAGTTGCAAACCGTAGTCTGGCTTTTTAATGGCGGTTTTGGAGCAGTCGCTTCTTCCTTGCTGAGCGGCCTTTCAGGTTATGTCGATATAAGACTTGTTTTACTGTGGATATAGATACGTTTGTACCTGTTTCCTCCAGCATCTTCACAAGGTCCTTTGCTGTTGTTCTGGGATTGATTGGCACTTTTCGCACCAAAGTACGTTCATCTCTAGGAGACAGAACGCGTCTCCTTCCTGAGCGGTATGACGGCTACATGGTCCCATGGTGTTTATACTTGCGTACTATTGTTTGTACAGTTGAACGTGGTACCTTCAGGCGTTTGGAAATTGCTCCCAAGGATGAACCAGACTTGTGGAGGTCTACAATTTTTTTTCTGAGGTCTTGGCTGATTAATTTTGATTTTCCCATGATGTCAAGCAGAAGCACGGAGTTTGAAGGTAGGCCTTGAAATACATCCACAGATACACCTCCAATTGACTCAAATGATGTCAATTAGCCTATCAGAAGCTTCTAAAGCCATGACATCATTTTCTGGAATTTTCCAAGCTGATTAAAAGGCACAGTCAACTTAGTGTATGTAAACTTCTGACCCACTGGAATTGTGATGCAGTGAATCATAAGTGAAATAATTTGTCTGTAAACAATTGCTGGAAAAATTACTTGTGTCATGCACAAAGTAGATGTCCTAACCGACTTGCCAAAACTATAGTTTGTTAACAAGAAATGTGTGGAGTGGTTGAAAAACAAGTTTTAATGACTCCAACCTAAGTGTATGTAAACTTCCACCTTCCACTGTAAGTTCAGTGCTTTAAAGGGACTGTTAGGAATGGAAAAAAGATGCCACACATTCACTTTTGCTGCCTTGTCCATCTTTCTACCCCAACACAGCTGCAACATACCACATTGCATAACTACACGATCAGTGAAAGGTCAAAACAAAACGTGGTAGTCATGTTCTAGAATGATCTTATCTTACATTTGTCACAGTGCAACACCTACAGCACATAGTGCCAGTCAAAAAATTTGGACACCTACTCATTCAAGGGTTTTTCTTTATTTTTACTATTTTCTACATTGTAGAATAATAGTGAAGACATCAAAACTATGAAATAAAACATGAAATCACTGTAGGCGTGTCCAAACCTTTGACTGGTACTGTACATCATCTATCAACCAAGGGAAACTTACTTGGAGACGATGCGGCCAATCTCTAGCAGACACAGACACACCTGCCTGGGATCCTTGTGCAGAACTGCAAGACAGAGAATACATACTGTAGAGAGACGACATGGTTGTATAGTATAGCAGCAGTATCACAAACCCATTACTCATAATGAGGAGGTGTCCACATAGAGAGCAATTAACATAAGTTCTCTATGGTGGATCATATTATGTCATTAAGGAGGATGGCTTAAAACAAAAGCCAGACAATGGCTGCAGTGGAGGCATCTGCTCCGTTCAGTCATTAAAGGCTTACAACTCAGCCCATGTTTCTTTGAACCGATTATAGTAAGGAGCCATTAATCAACTCCTAGGGTAATATAGTAACATATGAATTAACTCCAAGGATAATGTAGTAATGTTACAAGAGTGGTGGGATGGAATGGAGTTGGACCCTAGCTCAACTGTACAACCATGGTTCTGCTCCACTGATTACACAAGACTGAATGGGTTTTGGTTTGATTGATACCTGTGGACATTCGTGCTAGAATGCTAAGCTAACTAGAGGCTTCTGAGAAAAAAGAACCCAAATATGCACTTCAGAACTGTCTGGAGAGATGGCCGTTTGTGATTAGCTCTTACTTTCTGTGCCTACTGGTCAGTACAGCCTCCCCACCAACTAAAACACATACCTAGGCCCTCAGATTCAAACAGGTACGTCTCCTCCACACCTATGTGGCGACACCAGCCCAGGAAGTTGGCAGTGTTGTCGCGGGCGAAAAAGGACCCTGGAGAGGCATTGCACTTACATGCCACCTTCTTCATGGGAAACAACTGCAGGGAAAGGCATTCAAAAAAACTCTTACAAATTAACCACACATGCATTACATCACAGTTGGCATATGACCATTCTTGGTTAAGTGCTATTTTCAAATGGACAGAAAAACAAATCATTTCAGAACCAAACGCACCAACTCGTTTCAGATGGGAAACAGACCACGAACTCAACCTACCCTATCCTTACCACTCTCCCCACTCGCCTACTTTTCCTTAATATCCCGTTCCCCCTGCCATTCCTCTCCCCACAGCTCACCATGCCCATATCCGAGGCCCCGCTCTGAGAGATCCTGCGCTGCAGAGCTCCGATTAGCCGACACAGCTTCACCCCGTTGTTCAGCTCCGTCATGAAGCTCTCCGCTCTCACCTCCTCTCCTGTGTATCAGAGACAGAGAGGAAAATATTAGCATGAGTGTGTTAGTGTGCATTGTTGGGAGTGAGGGGTGAGTGACAGGGCGATACATAAGGCCAAATGATTAACAAAAGGAAGAATTCTAGGCTGCACATCCAACAAACTTCCATTGCCAGGTTTAGGGTACAAATAATGCCACAGGGACAAGACAACGACACACTTTATTTCCCCCCATGACCCTCCTGGTCTTACCCAGCATCCCGGTGAGCCAGATGGCCAGGTCCTCCTGCATGGGTACCAGTGTGGCTTCGTGGCGCACGGCCAGCCACTGGTCATACTGGAAGACATCGGCCAAGCCCGGCCCATGGCGCAGAATCAAAGGGCTGCGTGGACTCTGCAGTGGCGTGTCAAACTTCTCCCCGAACCACACCTGCAGGGGGAAAGAAAGAAAGAGAGAGAAAGAAAGAGAAAAAAACACAGTGACAAACTACCACCAGCTGGTGCCGTTACTATGGGGAGAGGGCAGAAAAAGGTTTTGGGGGCTGACAATGAAATGTTCTTAGCATATCGCTTACATTCATCCGTCATTCAACCCTTCCATTATATTACAAGTGGTGTCAGCCTGGCAAAGGAAAGGTGTCATATTTTCAGAATAGAGTCCAGCACGATAGTGATTGTATCCAAATGCTCGTAGACTAAAGGAGCTGCACGGATCACTGGAAGTGGGTTTAGACTCTGTTGGCAGTGGGATAGGCCGGGGGGGAGAAATCCAAAATCCTTTACTCACACAGGCTACTAGAACTCAGCCCCTGGCACACAGACTGTGCCTTCATCAGGGAAAGAATAACATGATTCAAGCATGTTGATATTCATCAGTATACAATTTCGACATTTGGCCAAAAAAACTATACAGCTACACTAATAAGATTGAAGTGCAAATAGATGGAGGAAAGGTTGCCTTGGAGATTGAGCAGCGTTTCGTACGACTCTAAAATGGAAGGAGAATAGAAATAGGATATTGTCGAGACAACAAAGTCCTCTGAGACGGCCTACTGATGTCTGTGGTGATATTCCACTCGCAGTGAGGGAAAGGAAATCAGCTGAGGGGAGGAGAATGCCTGGAGGCTGGAACAAGCCTTGTATTCTACAGTCACATCAGATTAACCTCCAATCATACACACAGCCGACAGTATATCCACTATCGCTTCCTCTCTCCCACACTCTCATTGGCATATCATGATTGAGACTTTCCCTGGGTTTAGTCTCACAGAAAGGTCTCGGTTGTTCTTTGGGAGTTTTTCCACGACCCCATTTGAGTGACTCCGAAACTTCAGTGGGGGTAGAGAACGAGGGTGAGTCAAGTTATCACTGTTGGAGATATCGGACGTCACAGAAAACATCCCAGACTGACAAGAAAGAGAGTATGAGAGAGAAAGTGAGAGAAAGTGAGAGAAAGAAAATATGAGAGAGAAAGAGGGTATGAGAGAGAAAGAGAGTGAGCGTAAATGGCCCTGCTCATTAGAAAGTATTTAAAATTCTGTCTGGTTCTCAAAAAGAGATGCATTTAATTAAAACACAGAAATTCGCAACTCCTCCTCCCCAAACCCCTCTCCCTTACATAACTGTGTTCTAAGGATAAGTTGCCTGGCTGGTGCTCTGGGCAAGGCAACCCCACAACATATGTCGTTTTCCGTCTTACTCGCACCAAATACAGCTAATTAGAGAAAAGGTGACGAGGAGGGGAGTGTTTTGAGTTACATAAACATGTGGAGATTACCACCATACCACTGGGGATTACCCGTGGTGACCTCTCCGGCATCACCTGACTGGATGCAGGTTTCACAGAAATGAAAGCTTTAGTAGCCCTCATGTGGGCTTATTCTTGTTAAGACATCCATTCAACTGATCCTTTATGGTAGTCCTTGTGCAGTAGAATACCTACCACCTTCCCTGTGTCCAAATCAAATTGCTAAATGGTTTTGGGTACTGTGAAAACTTTAGACTCCTCCCAAGTATACATTTCATTTTCAGAATAAGGGTGTAGGGGTAGCCTGTGTACAGGCAAGTAGACTAATGTGTAAACAAATACACCCTAATCCTGGTAAATCTGGGACATAGGGGAGGGAGATTGTAAGAGTTTTAAACATTGGACTTTAAAGCTCCCTCTTAATGGAACATAGTTAGGAAATGGATTTAAAAAACAGCAAATCTACATTCCTAACCCGTTCTTAATGAAGCCACCAAATAGCCATTTAGGATGATGTGGATCGCATAGATGCAACCCAGAGGCCTAGTATGTGTACATGTTGGTGTGATCACAAGACAGACACCAAGCCAATGAGTTTGAATACTTCTCAAATGCATCCTTTCACCCTTCCTTAATGGAATCACATGATCTGAGTGCAAGTTTCCACTAATATGTCACATCAGATTAGTGATGGGGGAAAAATATTTACATATCGCGATATTTTAGACAAAATTATAATTTTTATTTTTTTCGCTGTACCTGCGTCAAAACTCCAGTATTTTTCATCCTATATCTTGTTCTCCATATTCTTTTTAAAATAGTGAGACAACATGTTTTCAGCACTTTTATTTCAATGACTGATCAACACTCATTTTGTCATGGTTCTCTCATCCCTCTGCAGCAGACATATGGTGAGCAATATGTTGGGAACATCAAAGCATAATGAAATCACAGTATCGAATCGCAATACATATTGTATCGCGAGGTCCCTGGCAATTCCAAGCCCTACATCAGATCAGTGATAACTCCAAAGACGAGGGGAAGGAAGGATTCAAACAGGACCAGAGTTACACCTGCTAGTCCTTTACGCTCCTCCTAGTTGTGAAATCTTCCCATGGTTCTTGTTGACCTTTGACCCAGAGAGAGAAACCCCACAGGCAGGGCCGTAACCAAGGTCTGAGTTTTAATGAGGTCTGGACAGGGGGGGAAAGTTGAAGCTCATTTACTGCATTTCTATACCATTTAAAAACTCCAAAATGCTATTTGAAGAACAGCAAAAATTACCCTAGCCATTATCACATTGGTTGCTGTAGCTTCATTCACCTCAGTCCATGTATAAATACATAGCCTATTAGCCATACAATTATCTGCTACACATTAACCCAGCACCGTGATTAAAAACGATAATTTAATACGTACAGAGGGATCTGTTGCAGCAAAAGTATTTTATTAACAAAAAGTAAGCAAATGAGTTTTATTTAATTTTTCCAGACAATTTT